>OZ022593.1:12459295-12491795 GCA_963669155.1 Arbacia lixula
ACTTGCGAAAATAACCAGAAATATCGCGATCTCCGTTGCTACGCAAAAGAATTGTATCCCTGACCTCAAATGACCTTTGACCTTATCCTGTGACCTCCAACGGTACCATAACATGAAGGTACCCCCAGTGCATCTATGACCCAAGTTAGGTTGTAATCCAAGCAACCTATGTGAAGTTATTTGTCAAAAGAGAGTCTTGCAGGTAAACTTTAACGTATGACCTCAAATGACCTTTGACCTTATCCTGTGACCTCCAACGGTACCATAACATGAAGGTACCCCCAGTGCATCTATGACCCAAGTTAGGTTGTAATCCAAGCAACCCATGTGAAGTTATTTGTCAAAAGAGAGTCTTGCAGGTAAACTTTAACATATGACCTCAAATGACCTTTAACCCTATCCCGTGACCTCCAACGGTACCATAAAATGAAGGTACCCCCAGTGCATCTATGACCCAAGTTAGGTTGTAATCCAAGCAACCTATGTGAAGTTATTTGTCAAAAGAGAGTCTTGCAGGTAAACTTTAACGTATGACCTCAAATGACCTTTGACCTTATCCTGTGACCTCCAACGGCACCATAACATGAAGGTACTCCCAGTGCATCTATGACCCAAGTTAGGTTGTAATCCAAGCAACCCATGTGAAGTTATTTGTCAAAAGAGAGTCTTGCAGGTAAACTTTAACGTTTGACCTCAAATGACCTTTGACCTTATCCTGTGACCTCCAACGGTACCATAACATGAAGGTACCCCCAGTGCATCTATGACCCAAGTTAGGTTGTAATCCAAGCAACCCATGTGAAGTTATTTGTCAAAAGAGAGTCTTGCAGGTAAACTTTAACATTTGTGACGGACGACGGACGACGGACGGACGACGGACGGACGACGGACGGACGACGGACGGACGCCATTTGGATCCCTTAGTCTCGCCTTCACCTCCGGTGGGCGAGACAAAAAGTAGCGCATATTCCTCCAAAACTATTTTCTACTCACTGCATACTTCACATAAAATGCACAAAATAACATATCAATATATCTACATTCAATTTGTTGTACGCACATTCAACGCTAACTCTACATAACAATGTTAATAATCAATAAATTAAATGAAATGAAATGAATGATGAAATACTAATGAGCAACATATACTGTTATATGACCGCTACACCTTTTTTTTTAAATATATAATTTAGCTAGGTTAGAGTAAACACATTCTCATAAAGCCTTGTCAAATGTTGACTTTTGATAAATACTAATACTCTGCATAATAATGCTATGTGTATCAAATTCAAATCTCAACGTTACCAAATGCAATTAAATAAATTAACAAACATTTTCTTGGCTTCTCATAATTGCTACTCGCACATAAAAAAATCCAACATAATTGATCTGACGCTGCTCTCATGAGACAATTAATTCTGATAATTGATAATAATCATTCTGTATAATAATACTAGGTGTATAGAATTCAAATCTCAGCGTTACCAAGTAAAAATGAACAACAAAACAAACACTTTGTTGACTTCTGATAATTGCTACTCACACATAACAAAAAAAAATCCAACATAATCAATTTATAGCTGCTCTCACTAATTGAGACAATTACTTCTGACAAAAATTATACTCTGTTTAATAATACAATCATCAGCGTTATGAACTAAAACTGAACAAAATAAACACTTTCTTGGCTTCTGATAATTGCTACTTAAACATAACATTTCCAACACAATTCATTTGAGACCCATTGGGCGAACAGAGTTGGGCTTAACCAATACATCAAGAGTTATTCTCACACAACTTGCTGAACACTTCAGACAAAAAAGAAAAATCTCAATACTGATTTTTTTTTTCATCTAGTCATAATGCGAAATTCACACACTACACATTATCACAAGACGAATGATGCAACATGTTTTTCTTGTCGATGCATTTCTTAAAAAGCTGCAGATAAGACAACCTACACGATCATAACAGTACTCTGCTACATGCACTTAAAAGGAATATAACTGGCAGTATTTTTGTAATTCTGAGTTCTCCTTTTAATGATTTATGAATACTAACGAGTCATTATCATTAGGTAAAGATTCCCTACTACAATACCCAATGATTTGATCATGAGCAGTAAAATTTGAGGAAGGTTTGAATCAAAATTGTAAAATTATGTGTAAGTGTAACTGACCCCCCCCCCCAAAAAAAAATATAAACATCAATGTAAAAGTTATTAACAGTTTCTTTCAATGGATAAATTGCAAAAATTCTCGGCAGTTGCTCAATGAACAGAGGGTACTTTGATGTACTTGTTAAGACAAACAATGATTTTTTTCTTGAAACTTGGGAAGACAATAAATTTTGTTGAAATAAATTAATGGGTGGATGCCAAATGTTGCATTCAGATTTTGTACATACATACATACATACATACATAACATTGGAATCACATATTTATGAGCGCATGGAAATCAAACATAGAAAATGCACCGTCCTACTCAAATCTGCCAACAAGCCTATTGCACTTTTTTTTTTAATATCACAACAATCCAATGTTTTAACATTGCATGAAATGTAATGGACATGATAAAATACACATGTTCATGAACTTTTGGGCATCCATAATGATCTTTATAAAATCACTATCTTCATTTGTTTCAAGACAACACATACACAGAAAAATAAGAGAGATATTCATATGGAGTGATTGGGACAATTGCATGATTACATTTTTACACCAATTTGGCAGTGATTATTTGATAAGAACCATCACAAATGACAGGCACTTTTACACACGTTCCACAAACTTTAAATACCAACAATTTTGTATTTCTAAATACCATAACATGCATGCATAACTGTCTTCCAACTTGATACACACACACAAATATGGATACAGCCAAAGCTGTTTCAGAGACAACTATCTACAAAGACCACCTGTCTAAGACCACTCAACTGGAATCCCTTTGGAGCAGTTTACACACTTTGTATGTAATTGCACCTGTTTGTAAAGACCTGTCTTATTAAGAGTTGTGATTGATCTGAATTGTGTGCAATCAATCACATTATGTTTTGATAAAACAAGGCCCAGGACCCTGTTGCATAAAACTTACCATTAATGGTAACTCTGCCATTAATGGTAACTACCATGGTAACATCGCTTGTCAGCCAATCAAATTCAAGGTTGCCAGAGAGATTACCATTGGTGGCAAAGTTACCATCAATGGTAAGTTTTATGCAACAGGGCCCAGGTCTTTATAATAGACCGGCTTGAATTGACATTCAAACCGGTCGACAAAGATCTATTAGACTATTTAGACCATATATAGACCATACTCAGACTATTTAGGAAATACATCTCTTAGGACCACTCAAATTGAATGCATCCAGAGCAGTTTAGATGTAATTTGCACCTGTCTTCAAAGACCACCATTTTTAAACACTATATGTGTGTAAAAAACACTCAAAAGTAATCCCTTCACAGCAGTCAGCGTAACATTGGCAATTACTATTCGTACCTGTGTATTATCACCACCTGTTCTTAAAGACGCCCTCACATGTGGAATGGCCTTTATAAACAGGTTTCGAACATAGGGCACTGACGCTATTTAAATGGCGAGCCATATTAATAAAGTACCCTTTGCATCTGACCAGACCTTTAAGCTTTGAGCAAGAAACACCACAAGATGAGATCACCAGACCAGGTCTCGAGCTAAAAATAAAGTTCCTTGCCTCATTTCAGGAACAAGATGAGCAAGTGTTTTTTTTTTCATCCTTGGACTAGAAAGCAAAGATCATTTGACACATTGCATGCATATGGTATAACACAAGTGATATCAGCCCATAATAGTACAAAGCTTAATTTCAGTGGTCCACATATTTTGCGATTTTGAGATTTGTTCATCTCTTTTTTTAAAACAGCTGTGATTTTATCACATACTGCTTGTAATGGATGTAGGATGTTTAGCATTTTGCCTCAATCATCATAAAAGAATACAATCCCATAGTGTTCCCAAAATTGTGGCTATTTATAGTCTTGATAAATTCCCTCTAACCATGGCAATCTACAAAACAACATCTGATATGTCTCTTTATTGCTGTGTATCAAATACGGTTAAATAAAAAAAAGATATCCTTTTCATATACAATGTATGTATACAAGATTACATATTTTTGATATAATTTATGAAACATACTGCCAGACAGCTTTTATAAACATACACTTACATCTAAAGCACACACAAATAAAATATGAATATCAGAAAATACCTAGCCTAATACTAAGGCTTTTGGACATATTATGAATGCAAAAAAAAATGAACAATGAATAAAAGCAAATAAAAGCAATAAAACCATTTGATCTCTATTTGTTTATCTGGCTCGTCACAACCAGACCAAAATGTATCATTGCAACGGACAAAAACAAAATAAATCTGACAGCCTGGAAGCTAAACTAGCATATGAACCTTGCTTCAAGCAACAACAAATCTCTATGCAATCTATACATTGATGTTTAAAACATATCCACACAAACTTTCCAAATGCAGTGTTAATGATACGCATTCACAAATAATTCAATTAATTCATACGAGTAATAGATACAATAAACATACAAGTCCAACTTGTTGACTGGCTACTTATCGTTGCTTTCAAATCTTCATCAAAAGAGGAACAGCCAATTCACAAATTGTTAGCATTATTCAAATCAAGCTCTCTCTCTCTCTCTTTTTTTTTTTTTTTTTTGGGGGGGGGGGGGCATCTCACTTGAGAGATAAAGGAATCAAGAGGTTGACAAAGTGAACAATTTGTGTCCAGATCATAATAGAATATACCTTACACGTAAATTGGCAACTTACTAATGATGCTGTTGAGAAAAAGCCAAAAACAAAAATAAGATATCTAATTTCTCAACATGATTTCTCCTGATTCATAATACTAGAATATGTAATGAATATGGAATCAAGAGGTTGACAAAGTGAACAATTTGTGTCCACATCATAATAGAATATACCTTACACACAAATTGGCAACATACTAATGATGCTGTTGAGAAAAAAAAAATTCTGAACATGATTTCTCCTGATTCATAATACTAGAATATGTAATATAAAAACTTCACTGCATTACAAATTGCACTAGAATAATCAAGAATTGTTGAAATGTCAAAAGAGTCAAGATGAACTTTGCTTCACTAAAAACCTGGCAGATAATCAAGTTTTGCTTGCATATTCTCTTTGGTATTGGTACGTTTTTTCAACAAGACATATCCTTTTCCATTCATTTACAGGAAAACACACACTCTATCCTTACCACTGACTGTATGCCTAAAATTTCTTTCTAAAAAGAAAGATTATAACTGAGAATATCAATAAATAGTTGGTGCATGTCAAAGGTTAGATTTAGCATTTGTTAATTTCCCTTGTACACTTGTTTCGTGGCGATGGAATTCAATTCAGTTTGGAATGAAGGGCGCCATACCACCCTCACACTTGAGGAGACCCGGACAGACATCCCAGACGCTTTCTACTTTCGCCAAATTTCTTTTCTCTACACCGATTCCATTGCAAGGAGTCACTCAAAATTGTGGTAGGTACGAAGGGAACCACATCACCCAAGAGATCCTAAAGACCCTGGAAGCAGAAAGCTTGCTACGTGCGCTTGTTTTTTTTTAAATTGATTGCAATGATTGCAGTGAGTCACACAATGAACCACAACGCAGACAGCCTAGAGATCCTGGATAAAGGGTGCATGCGTTTTTCGCCTATTTTTTTTTCTTTGCACCCATTTCATTGCAAGGGGTCACACAAAATCATGGTGGGAGCGGAGGGGGCTAAAGCACCCCCTCTCTTCACGAGACCCAGACAGCCTTAACAAAATCATGGAAGCTACCTGCGCCTGTTTTTTTTTGTCTCCATTAATTTCACTGCAAGGAGTCACACAAATTTGTGGGTGGAAAGATGGGAACCACAACCCAGACAGCCTAGATGACCTGGATACAGAATGAGTGCAATTTTTCACTACTTTTTTTTCCCAACGACTTCATTGCAATGAGTCACATAAAATCGTGTTGGGAATGAGGAGGTCAAAAGCACACCCTCTTTCGACAAGAGCCAGCGAGCCTTGAGATTCGTTTGCTCTTTTTGCGTATACACTGGTTTCATGGCAATGGCTCACACAAAATCGCAATGGGAAATATGTGAGACAAACACCTTCTCTTGAGTAAATCCAGACAGTCTAGATTTATTAATTCAAGAAAGCTTGTTATGTTTGCTTCTAAATTGGTTCAATGGTTTTGTGGCAATGCCTCACATAAACTCATGGCGAGAACTATGTGGGCCACAGCGTCTTCTCTTGAGTATTAACCCTAATCAGGCCGGGCGTTTTGGACTGGTCTGTGGCCAGGGGGGGTTGATTCAACCCCCCCTTGAGATCTCGGCCATCGGTCGCGCGATTGCGACAAAATTTGGCACGCACGATACCTGTGTCATAATCTACAAGATTATTTTGTTATATTTTTCAAAATTGTTAATTATTAATTTTAATTAATTAATTATGCAAATTTAGCCCACAATTATATAAAACACTAAATAAAAACTTTTAGAGTCTAATATTTGGTTTGTATATCTGTTATAATATGTTTCACAATTGGTGATCAAAAAAAGTTTGAAAATTCATTTTAATTCTTTTGTATTTTATTGTTTTTGGAATTTCTTATGTATTTCGTTGTTTTTTTACTTTTGTTTTTCCTTGTTTTTTTATTGAAAATTGTCACTGACCACTTTTCAGCCATGATTAGCATCAAATTAATCAATCAAAATCATTAAATGGAAAAATAATTAGGCTTTTATGAGTTTTATGAACAAGCACTGTTTTCCATAGGAAATGCACACAAAATTGCAAAATTGTGCACGTTTTGGGATAACATGCGTTACGAAAATGGGCGTGGCTCTGTAATGGTATGCGTGGATGTCGCGAATTTGGTCTCAAAAGATGCGCAAGACTTGAAAGAAAAAAGTCAAGAAGTGTCGCGATGAGTCGTTCTTGCGTTGCGGCATTATTGCGCGAAACGTCGAGGGGGGGGGGGGTTGATTCAACCCCCCCCCCCCCCCCGGCCGTTTTAGGGTTAAACGCAGTCAGTCTAGAGATCCTAAATGAAGAAAGCTTAATATTTTCACTTGTACAAAGGATCGCACGTAATCCCAGTGGGAACAATATGGGTAGAAGCGCCCTCTTTGACAAGAGCCATACAGCCTAGAAGTCCCGGACGAAGAGGCCGTGAAGCCCGTAAGCCATCTCTCCGATGGGGAGCTCCGCCCGGCCGAGCTCGGTGAAGGTCTTGGCGTCCATCACCAGCAGGAAGGGCTTTCCCCCCTCATTGAAATTCAGCACCGACGACAAGATCACACCTGTAGTAGGGAGAGGGACACTTGGTATATTGGGATTCTAAAATGTTTCCCTAGAATGATCTTTATTTATATATTTATTTATTCATTCCTGTATAGTTCACCAATAACAAACAATGTGATACGAAAAATGGCATATAAAGTATACATGTGACAAATAATAATCTATTACAGATATGTACAAAGTATCAACACATACATATACTTGTACACAGTTGAACAAAACAAAACAAATACCCTAAGAACATTAAGTAGTCATAGAAACTACGGTCCACATAATGTAAGATAACCTCTTTACAAATTGACTACTTATCATCAAAACAAGGTTATGAATAATTGTTTACATGTTAGAGATGAGCATGTGCTTGACAGTACGTTTAAACGAATGTTCCGTCGTTATAGGGAAAATTCATCCTGAAGTTGATTTTGATGTTCTCCCAGCAGAAAAATTAAAGCAACATATTAGAAAAGATTTGATGAAAATCTGCCCTTTTTCTGTTTTTTGATGAAGGAATAAACAATTGTTATAGAGGTGGTTTTGTAAAAATATGTGTCTAACAATATATCAAATGCACAGATTAAATGGCAAATGTATTTGGAATTTAAAAAAAAAAATAGTACATATTCATACAGCAGAGTACCTAGTGTTACAGGTTACGATCTTACATTTGTAAGATCTACATGTTTTGGCGTATGTATATGTGTTCGCGGAGGTGATCCGCGAGTCTGAACATGGAGTCCATTAAAGAAGGCACGACTTAACTCGACATGTCTGAAATTGTGCTTTTATAGCGTTAGAGAGGTAAGGAACTACAAGCTACCCGTAACAAATTGAGGGCTTGTCCGGGAAAGAGCTTTGTAGGAGTTTTCTGCGTGGTGGCTTGTCGGGTTGGATGGATTCTTGGTGGACTTCACGTTCTTTCTCCCGCTGTGTTGACGGTTCGCTCTCACACAGTGTATTTGCACGTCTCGTACGTGTGTTATACGGTACGGTATGTAGTGGCATTGCTATCCGTTCGTATTGGCTGTAGGTCGAAATACCGTACAGTGCTTGGCTTTATACATTGCGTGATCGTAGTGTGTTGGCTGTTGGGCAGAGTTTTGTCTCTGTGTTACGCGCAGTGTGTTTCTGTGTGTCGGGGGTGGCGGTTTCTCGCTGACCTCATGTGGCCTATTGGGTGCATGATCGCGGTTGTGCACTGGTGGTTTTCGCCGTATACATTGCTGTGTATGTCAGTTAATGTATTGTATGGGGTCATGATTTTTGCCCTTTGGGTGTAATGTACATGCGTACGCTGTTGATCGTTCGGGTCGCGCATGGATATTTGCGTGTTGTGTATGGTAGGTTCGTATAGGAAAATGGGACTTACAGTACAGTGTCGAACGTTCATGGGTAGTTTTGTGTGCGTGTACATTTCTAGTTGCGTGTTTTAACGTAGTACTAGGTACGTCTTTCACGGCGTTGCTGGCGTTTCGGCCAGATCGGTGGTTTAGCCATCGGGTTTGTTCTCGATTTTCGAGAGTTACGTCTTTCAGGGCGTTGCTGGCGTTTCGGCCAGATCGGTGATTTAGCCATCGGGTTTGTTCTCGGTTTTCGAGAGTTACGTCTTTCAGGGCGTTGCTGGCGTTTCGGCCAGATCGGTGGTTTAGCCATCGGGTTTGTTCTCGGTTTTCGAGAGTTACGTCTTTCAGGGCGTTGCTGGCGTTTCGGCCAGATCGGTGGTTTCAGCCATCGGGTTTGTTCTCGGTTTTCGAGAGTTACGTCTTTCAGGGCGTTGCTGGCGTTTCGGCCAGATCGGTGGTTTAGCCATCGGGTTTGTTCTCGGTTTTCGAGAGTTTTACGTCTTTCAGGGCGTTGCTGGCGTTTCGGCCAGATCGGTGGTTGGCTTTTCGGCCATCGGGTTTCTAGAGTTTTGGTCTAGTTTCAGTACTAGGTGCGTCAGTGGATATTCAAATTCACGGCGATGCTGGCGTTTCGGCCAGATCGGTGGTTTCGGCCATCGGGTTTCTAGAGTTTTGGTCTAGTTTCAGTACTAGGTGCGTCAGTGGATATTCAAATTCACGGCGATGCTGGCGTTTCGGCCAGATCGGTGGTTGGCTTTTCAGCCATCGGGGTTTTTTCTCGGTTTTCGAGATAGTTTTGAAGTTGAAGTTTTTCAACTGGACAGTTGAATTCTTTTCAACTGTTAGGTTACTTTAGATCTAGTGTTCAGTGATCCATGGTATTTTGGATCGAGATTTTGGCTTTTAGGATGCATGCGCTTTCCATTGATAGGTTTGCGGTCAGTACCGGCTGACCTGCGCGCGCATTTGGAAAAGAAAAAATGTTCGAAGTGTGAACAGTTACGTAGGTCAAAGTAGGCCTTATCAGAATTCTTTTAAGTCTAACAAACCTCAGGTTAGCAACATCTGATTCTAAGACTAGTGAAGGTGGTAGTTCTGACTCAGAAAATCGGAATGCTCAGGGGAATCAGTGTTATTACTGTAAACAAATAGGTCATATCAAGTTGGAATGTCCGAAATTACTGAAAAAGAGATCTGAAGAAAGGGAAGCTGGCCAAAACGCGTTTCCTAATGGGTTAGTAGGGATCCCATTTATGTCAGAAGGGGAATAGTCTTAATGCTAAAAATAGGACTAGTCTTGTTTTCAAGCTTAAAGTTACAAAGCCTTTATGTACATAGATAACATTATTGTCTACAGTGAGGAAGTTAATATTCATGTGCAGATAATTTAGGCTTTGTTTGAGGAGATTGTCAGCTGCTAGGATGACAGTCAATTTGGCTTAGAGTGAGTTCGGTGGTGGGAATGCTCAGTTCCTTGGTCACGTTGTTGGCTCGGTCAAGTTCGACCAATTTAGGCGAAGGTGGAAGCAGTGGTGAACCGACACCAACCAACTGGAAGGAGCTGATGTGGAAGGAGCTGATGCTGATACTACACGTGCTTCTGTCACAACTTCTCTGATGTTGTGGCCCTGCTGACCAATCTACTTCGGAAGGAGGTGGAGTTCGTATGGTCCAGTGACTGTGACGATGCTTTCAACCAGGCGAAAGCTCTCTTTCTACCGGCCCGGTGTTGATGGTGCCAGATGTTGCCCAGCCGTTCAACTAGATGGTGGACGCTAGTGATGTGGGTGCAGGTGCCGTACTCACGCAACGAGATGCCGCAGGAGTCACCAGACCTGTGTCGTTCTTCTCCAAGTTCTTGAAGAATCAGCGAAATTACTTGACTGTGGAGAGAGACACTGTAGCGTTGATTTCTTGAACTTGAACACTTTCATATGTCGTGGCTGAGACATTAGCTCGCGTTTGAACTTTGAAGACAAACTATAAAAATGTGAAATTGTAACTTTGTGTGAAAAGTGACTGCGAACACTAAAAGCAGTATTAACACACAAAGTAAATGATCTCGTTACAAACGTGATGGTGAAGAGACCACGATACGAACTTTAAGCGATCAAAATACCATTTGCTTGATGTATTTGTTTTATACATGTTCAAGTTTGTATTGCATATGTTATCGGCATTCAGTATTGTTTCAAAACAAAAGCAAAAAGAACAGAAGAAATATGAATTTCATATTTAACTGGTATCATTGTGCCGTTATGTATTGGTACAACTGCACATGTGTGTGTTAACTTTTGGGCCACATGTTTTGTCAACTTGTTTATGGCTGTCCGGCACTACTGAATGCTGAATGCATAGAACGTTTTTTATTGTACAACTGTGTTGTATTTACATGTTATACCTTATAAGATGCATGTATTCATGAACATTTCAGTGAAAAGTATACAGTGTATTTGTACTTGTTTAATCAGTTATTGAGATATGTTCAAGATCATGAAAGTTGGAACGAAATATTGACAGGAATTGTGATACCAGAATCATGATCTTTACAAAACAAGGTACAAGTTGAACAGAACCAAAAATGATTTGTATACTGTTATTTGACAAATGCTCTCAAGACCGATAAACAACGTTATGGCAAAATCTTCTTGGATGATGCCTTATTGTGTTAGCGTTCATGCGAGAACGAAAATAGTCTGAATGTACTCTGAAAAGTTATTAACGTTTCAAGAAGGAAACCAATGAGAAGTTTAGTTGTATTCATTGTCAATGCAAGAAGTGTTTTATGCAGTGTTTATTCAATATGATGAAGTTGAACGATAGACAACTCAAAGATACACATGCATGTCAATAAGTATATGACGTTGAATTGTGTACGTTGCACTTATGTTTTTGGCAATGATATTTGTGATGTTTATAGTACAAACATGTAGTTCCAAGGTTTCCTCACAAGAAATGTGCTTGAATTTGTTTATGAGAAGTGCACGTTATGTTTCATTCCAAAATTAATCAGTTGAAAGTAACGAATACCACTAGACACAAAACAAGTAAGAAGAACAGTTTTATTCATCTGAACGTGTACTCTCACATGAAAATGCAAACGTAACTGAGTGCATTTTTGTAAGCACATAAATGCACTCTTTAAGGGGGGAGGTGTTACAGGTTACGATCTTACATTTGTAAGATCTACATGTTTTGGCGTATGTATATGTGTTCGCGGAGGTGATCCGCCGAGTCTGAACATGGAGTCCATTAAAGAAGGCACGACTTAACTCGACATGTCTGAAATTGTGCTTTTATAGCGTTAGAGAGGTAAGGAACTACAAGCTACCCGTAACACTAGCAAATGACCTCACATGACTAAGAATGTGAAAATTCACTACTCAGTTATTCTGTGATGAATTTTTGTCAAACTTTCACTAAGTTGTGTCTTTAACATCAGGGTGGACTAAAGTATGCAAGAAGTGTGCGTGGGGGGAGGGGGCGGGGGGGGGGGGTATACCTCCCTTCCTAGCGTGAATGCTTTAACCATCATTTTCATCGTCTATCTCTCTATCTCTAGCCTACTTCTCTCCATTGTTGAAGAAAGGCCTCCTCATCATTTTTCCATTTTGATCTATCTTGTGCCATTCGTTTCCATGTCATACTACCATATTCTCTAATATCGTCAATCCACCTCCTACTTTGCCTGCCACTTCTTCTGGTGTTAGCCCTGGGGGTCCAGATGGTAATTTATAACCATGGTTCTCATGGTAAACAGGCTTAATTCTCTATGTACCTAGTACTCAACTCATGCTGTACTTACAAACATAATTATCGGTTCACACAACTAGCGATTGTGTGAAAATGTCACATGTACAGTGTTTATACACCTTTACTGTGTTGATTTATATCTTGGTGAGACAATGAAATATATAAAGTTGGTCACATGGGTGGTATTTCAGAAAGAAATAGTTATATGATGCTGCCGTGGGGTGAGATGCTTTAAATATTAAGTTGCTGCTAATCCCTTTTAATCCACTCGGGAAGAACTATCCAGGGAGTTATGACTTATATAGGCTTTGGACATAATCCCTCTTGGGGCACCCTTTTTGCTTGAGGTAGGTCTTGTTTTCAAGTATACCTTCAAAATGGTGGCACAAAATTTCCTGTTTGTGAACAAAGGTTTAATGTAAAAGGTATACTAAACCTAGGCCCCTGTAACATAAAGGTTTGCGATCAATCACAAAACGGCAATGGCCAATCAACAACATTGTTGCATGCGCTTTATGTCCAAAGGACGGAGCAGAAACCAATTAGAATTCAAATTCAAATTTGCAATTGATCGCAAACCTTTATCTTACGGGGAACTGGGCTCACTTTGTAGGATGCCAAATCAAACAACATGAAACATTATCATTCATTTTATCCCTCGAATCACTATGGTATATCGAGCTGGTCCACTTGTTAATTACAGCAAATAATTGAAATCACCCACTTTTGTGATTCAGTGATGAAAATCAATGATTTTGTGACTGCATCAGGTGCTTTATTTTGTGCCCCATATAGTATGCCTATGGGACTGAGTGGGTTAACCCTCTCAGTTCATGCAAGCACTGAGAGCGCTGTATCAGTAACAACTCTGTTTCCGGCCTATGGGACTGAGTGGGTTAACCCTCTCAGTTCACGCAAGCACTGACAGCCCTATAGCAATAATAACTTGGTTTCTTGCCTGTGGGACTAGGCGGATTATACCTCTCAGTACTAAGCACTGACAGCCCCACAGCTATAACAACTCTGTTGCTTGCCTATGGGGCTGAGTGAGATAATAAAGTCAAACGTTTTGAGCACTCAACTGGAGCTTCGTTTGATCTCCCCACTTACTCCAAATATGCATTAGAATGTATTCAATACAATTTTGATATCATGGTTTACCCTTTAAAGGGCATATACTGTACTGGGAAGGCAATAAGCCTTCAAAATGTAATTGTTAGCAATCTTCTTGCCAATGGTCTTAAATTCATGTATTGTCTGTTTTAGAAGCTTGCTGAAAGTTATTTGCCCTCAAATGATCTACATTTGGAGTAATGAGTGATTAAATCACAAAATGTTCGGCCCAAACATTTTGAGGATTTAATCATTAATCATTAATTACTCCATATGTGGACCATTTGAGGGCAAATAACTTTCAGCAAGCTTTTAAAATAGGCAATACATGAATTTAAAACCATTGGCAAGAAGATTGCTTACAATTACATTTTGAAGGCTTTTTTGCCTTCCCAGTACAGTATATGCCCTTTAAGTACCATAAGCACAATAGTGTGTAGGAGCTGAATGATTATGTTTACGCTCTGAAAAGGTTAAAGCTCCTATACTTTATATCTTTCGACAATTTTGTGAAATGTATCAATGGGATATGAAAATACAACAACTTGAAGCTTGAAGCTCTTCACATATGCACTCTCGCTTTGCACTACCTTCAACAAGAGGTCAAGGGTTAAGGTCAGGTTCAAGGGTTGGGGCCAGGGAGGGATTAAGGGATAGAGAAGGGTGACCAGGGATCGTGAGAAACAAACATGGACGGAGAGTGACTGAAAGTTTGGTCTGTTGAATGGATACTAAAACATGAGATGGGGTAATTTACACTCGTAGTCTTAAGCTCTAGACTCTAAACATACTTAATGCTTGAACTCAAGAAGACGAAGCACTGCTAGCTGTATCACAACTTAAAGGGAAAGTTCGCCCTGAAGATAAGTTGGTTTCAATCAAAGCAGAAACATGACAGAAACATATTAAAGAAGGTTTATCAAAAAATCTGTCAAAGGATAAGAAAGGTCTGATCTTTTGAAATTTCAATGTTGTGACGTCACGCGTGAGATGCTCTCCCATATGTTGTGTGCTGTATGATTCCCTAAATTGCTCTTTTTTCTCTTTTTGACAATGGAATAATATTTTTCTTAAAGGTATGTGTGTAATAATATAAGGATGCATATTTTTTTTGAGAAAATGGAAATTAAAAAAAAAAATTGTACAAAACATGAGGGAGAGCACCTCGCACGTGACGTCACAAAATCAAAAACTTTAAAAGATCATAACTTTCTTAGCCTTTGACAGATTTTCATCTGCAAATTCACTAATTTGTTTGTTTCATGTGCTTTTAATGAAACCAACTTAATTTCAAGTCTAAACACAGAGGCTATAATACCATCATCTTCCCTATCACGTATGTGAGAATCAGGTAGATAGAGAGTGTGGTCTGTTATATTATGAAAGAGTATATATCAGCCTAAGTTTCAGACTGTGTACACACTATTAATGTGTGAACTCAAGTAGACTATGAACTAAATCTTTCTACCTTTATCTTCCCTATGTGAGAATCAGCAGATAGAGAGTGACTGACTGAAAGTGGGGTCTGTTCAATGGATACTAAGATGAGAGAGTATAATATCCACTAGAAGCCTTAGATTCAGTGTGTCGAGACACATTTCATGCATGAACTTGTGTAAACTGTAAAGCACTGCTATCAAAACTAAGACCGGACATGAAGGCTAAGCACAGTTTCATCAAAGTGTGAGGAAAGCCAGAGAGAATGAATAAGCACAACTTAGATGTTGTTGCGTCAGAGGAGCAGAAAAAAAAACAGACTCAGAAGTCTATGACCTAGGCTAGGACACAATCGTCTGCTCTGTGTTAGGCTTCTATCAAGTACTTATTCACCCATAAAAATAACATTACATAACAACATCGTAACAAGGAATTGCATGGATATCAAAACAAAGGACACGGTACAATAGAATATAGATGACAGAAAGGGACACCACAAACAGTGAAGTCATTCATTATCGCCCGAGGGTATGTGGACCCACACACAGTCTCTATACTCAGCGCTACCAACTTTGTTTTTCTACTTCATCTGAACACAATGGCTAGACCATAACCCCATTTCCACTCAGAGAGCCAGGTGAGAAATGAATGAGACATGGGGAGTAATTGGCCAGCTTGTTCTTAAAGAGCATATATTGTACTGGGAAGGCAAGAAAGACTTCAAAATGTAATTGTTAGCAATCCTCTTGCCAATGGTCTTAAAGTCATGTATTGTCTTTTTTAGAATCTTGCTGAAAGTTATTTGTCCTCAAATGATCCACATATGGACTAATTAATGATTAATGATTAAATCCCCCAAATGTTCGGGCCGAACATTTTGAGGATTTGTGATTTAATCATTCATTACTCCAAATGTAGATCATTTGAGGGAAAATAACTTTCAGCAAGATTCTAAAATAAACAATACATGAATTTAAGACCATTAACAAGAAGATTGCTAACAATTACATTTTGAAGGCTTTTTTTGCCTTCCCAGTACAGTACATGCCCTTTAAATTAACTTACCATCGTCTTCTTCCTGGCCCTCTGGAGCCCGGACAAAGACAGGTTCTGATGGCATGCAGTTATCCTCGTGCCATGTGATGGAAACTCCAGACTCCACGTCCAGCTTACCAATCTGATCAAATAAATAAACACAAACAAAAAAAGAAAGAAAATTGTTGACTGGTATGCCTCCACACTCCTGAACAGACACTGAAGTATTGCCATAATCACAAATTGTAACAGTTGATTGTCTCATGCGTTGAAAACTGGCTATTAGCAATGACTAAATGGAGAAAAACCTGTCATATTTTGTCACTGTACCAAGTGAATTCATATCTTTTCCAATTATTCTCTCCTTCGACAAAAACAGCAAATGTTACCATTTATTAATAATAATAATAATACCAATACTACCCAGGTTTATAGATTTTCATAGTACCAAGGTAGTTACAAATCAGTCAGATTTTAAAGAAAATGTTCTTTGAGCATTTATTGCCACAAACAATTAAATTCATAGAATGCTATGGCTTTTTAATCATGGCATGCTTTTTCAAGCATCTATCATTGCCAATGGCAACAGAGGCAAGCAAGGGGACAGCATCCTCCTCCTCCTCCTCCTCCTACCTGATTGTCGATGTCCCCTGTGCTGACGATCCCGTACATGTACTTGTAGGGCCTGCCGTTGTACTTCTCATAGTTGATTCTTGGTAGCTCCATGCCTGGTAGGGAAGCAATGAAAATAGACCAGAAATCAAAATATTTCCTATGAGCAGAGGTGCCAGCCTTTGCTGCCCCCCCCCCCCAAATAAAAAAAAACACACACACATACCAACAAATAATTTATATTGTTATCATAACACAAAGAAATTAGAGTGCTAAAAATGCTCTCCCAGCATCCTATGTTCTATTTTGTTAAATAGAAATGAAAATGAAAATTTATTAAACTAATTTGGTTTGGAAAAGAAAATACTTCTATTTACATCTTGAACAAAAATTAATCTTCTGCTTTTTTTTTTTTTTTAACAGAATACCGTATTTTTTGTTCAAATGCTTCGTACAGATGAAAGAAAATGCTACAAATATTTAAAGCTGTTTCAGAGAGTTGTTTACAAACCTTTCAGTAACCATTGGCAAACTACAATTTCTAATCACTTTCCAAAAGGATTAATAATTCCCTGTATCATGTACACATCAATACTGCCCTACTCTGACCAAAGGAAGCAAGTGACAAATCACTCAAATCTAGGTTATTGCTATTCTTAGATTGTACCCAGCATTCCCTACATACGGCCAAAATCTGGACAAGAAAGATTAATCTTGCTGCGAGATATTCAATCTAACATGACATGGTATATGCACTGATGCCAATGCAAGTGAAAGACACATTTTGCTCATTTACAAGGAAAGTCTCTTTTGTTAGTTGCTTCCTTTTGTCAGAGTAGGGTAGAATACTGGGTATATCTTACCAATATCTCCCAGCACTTGCGGCTTGCAATAGACTGTATTCTCAGCCTCCAGTATGGCACAGTCATTGTTGTTCACTGTTGATATGCTGTCTCCGGGCACAAGACCCTGTGAAGGTGAAAAGTTAAAGGGAGTATACCGTACTGGGAAGACAAAGAGGCCTTCAAAAGCTGATCGTAAGCAATCTTCTTGCCAATGGTCTTAAATTCATGTATTGACCATTATAGAAACTTGCTGGAAGTTACTTACCCTAAAATTATCCACATTTGGAGTAATTAGTGATTAAATCACAAATCCTAAAATTGTTTGGGCTGAATATTTTGAGTAATCACTAATTACTCCAAAATGTGGATCATATGCGGGCAAATGACTTTCAGCAAGTTTCTAGAATGGACAATACATGAATCTAAGACCATTGGAAAGAAGATTGCTCACGATTACCTTTTGAAGGCCATTTTTGTCTTCCCAGTACAGTATACTCCCCTTAATCTCTGCAATATAAATCCTTTGTGTAACAGATAAAATGCTACTCTAAGGGACTTGTGTGTGTTACTTGTGAGAAACAAAATCACATGTGGTAGATAAAAAGTGAACCTCTTCCTGGGCCAATTCTTGGAATAGGTAAAAATCAAAGTAAAGTGATTAAATCTAGTACAAGCAAACCAAATATTTAGTCAAATTAAGGAATGTGTGCAGTAGCATTGTCATTTCATGAAATGAAACTACGCGGTACGGAAACTTTAAGCCTTAGTTTGCATTTTGGACAAAAATGCTGTTTTACGTGATTTGTGTGTATTGATAGTGAAATAATACACAAGTAGCATGTGAGGGTTAACAGCTGAATGTACTCCTAAGAAGAGAGCTTCCTAGGTAGTATTTACCTCAATGTTGAGTGGGAGGATGTATCTCTTGCATTTGACTCCCGTATCGGTCAGCCCGGTCTCTTCCAATGGCTTCAGGTACAAGTTCTTGATGATGTCATCGTTCGGGTAGCTGCACATGTCCA
Source organism: Arbacia lixula (assembly GCA_963669155.1). NCBI lineage: Eukaryota > Metazoa > Echinodermata > Echinoidea > Arbacioida > Arbaciidae > Arbacia > Arbacia lixula. Next base: position 12,477,848 of record OZ022593.1, read on the forward strand.
GAACGATGCTGCCGTCCCTCTCAAACGCGTTAATCTGGTGGAAGAAGAACTGCGCTTCTGTTATGTATTTAGTCGTGAGCTGCGTGTGGTCCGAGCGCCGCACCACCAGGAATCGCGTCGGGTCTTCAGGTGAGAACTCGAGGGTGTCTGCGAAGCCGTAGCCCATGACGGCGAGGGATGCGAGTTTGAGCATGTTGATCCGGAGCGGTTGTTCGACCAGGACGATGAAGTTTGGTGTGAGGAAGAAGCTGTGGGAGTAGGATGGGTAGGTCTGGCTGGTCGGTAGGCTCAGCTCGATGGTTGCATGATTGAAAGCATGACCCTCTCTCTCCTCACCTGAAAAACACACAGTATATTCAGTCAACTTTCATATGAGAAAGAAAACGTAGCCATGCAGCCATATCCATAGGAAGAGGAAATTATTAACTACATGTATAACCAAATAATATTAAATCATTAGACCATGAAAACTGGAAAATAAAGTGATTTACTTGTTTCGCTTCTATGGAGCTCAAATAAAAATTTGGAATGAATCAGATTCTTAGAAACTGATTACAAACTGTGTCATTGTGTCTTTTCATTCGATCACAAATGGCATGGTGCTTAAGGCGCTGACTGGTAAGTAGTGGATGCACATAAGAGTCCCTGTGGTGTTAAGACATTTCCTTCTGACTTATTTTTCATTTATTTTCAGGAATGAGCATGCAACTCTTACTCCTGGGTGTAGGCCTATAATTTTTTTTCTTTGAATTCATCATGGTTTATTTCTGTGAGAGATCCCAGCATTAACAGGTAGGTCTTTTATAGATCGGTAGCTGTATAAACTGCATCCCAAAATATAAAGAATGGGATCACACATATACAATGGAGCTCAGTTAAAACTGTCAAAATATCTAGCTTTTGCAGGAATACATACGGCCATGCTTTGATCTACATGTAGATCAGACAATATCTAGTAAGTGCATTGCATGAACGAATATACCGGTAGTCTTACTTTGATCTACATGAAGATCAGAAAACATCTAGCTTGTGCATGTGCATTGCGTAAGGTTTTGCTTTGATCTACATCAGACAAGTTCTCGTTGGACTTCACTGTACACTGACAAACTTTTTTTATTGACCCAACCTCATGGCATTACTCAATTACAAACAGCTGAATATGCAAAATGTTTGCTTTGTCGCCACAGGCAAATACTCTCATCGAGCGGGAGCTGCAAAAAGCTTCTGTGTATGCACAAACTTTGCTGTGCCATATTAAACACTATTTGATTGCTGAAGATGCCAGTCTAGACAAATACAAGAAGCTCCCATTTGGAATGATGAAACTACTCCTTGAGGTCAAGATTGTGCCATTATCAAAGGACAATGGTAGATCACATTATCTAAGGCAAACATTGAAAGGATAAGCGAGATTAGTGAGAATAGAAGGGATTAGTATTTGCAGGGTGTTTGTATTTTGCCTGAGCAGTTAAACGTGGCGCATTAATGACAATACTTAAATGTGGTAATAACAAATGCATAGTTCCTAGCATGGTACCTGACAAAGTGACATTGTCTAGCTGGGTTGCAGAGAGAGGGAGGGAGAGAGAGATAAATAACAAATTATATATGCTTATAAGTGACATCTAATTCTCAGGATATTTTGTAGTACACTTCTTGTACATATGATGTTATGTTATAAGCTATATATTTTCATATTGTGCATATAACCACTATTGCAACTGTCTAGCAGTGGCAAATTAGTGCTGGGACGCAGAGGGAAAGAGAGAGAGGGAGAGAAAATTAATTAAATTGATGTATGCTTCATTATCTACATCTGGTTCTCAGCACATTTTCTAGTACATTTCTTGTACATTTGATGTTATGTTTTGATCTATATATTTACCTCTTTTGCATTTATAAGCCACTATTGTAACTTAAGGGGGTGAGGCTTGCAGAGACGAGGTTGAACACAGAGCTTTATACATTCTTTCTTAACTCTTTATGCATTATTGAGGCATTTTTGCACTGGTACACTTCACAACAATTCGGATAGGGCAGCATGAAGTCTGGCAGAGAAGAACTGAATAAACATGTTTCAAGTGCATGGTGGCCATTTTTTCTTGATGACTCCAACTCCCTCATACAGCATACATTTATACCCTTTTCGCATTGGGTTTTCTTAGCCCCGTACTATTTTTTGAAGTTTTTCACACTGATATCTCTTAGTCCCGTACTATTTCTTAAACCCGACTAGGAAATCCACGCTATTCCCACTCGAAATCGTTAGCCTCAGACTTTCTCGACAGCTTATCAATGTTTATGAGTGTACGTATTGCACATGTGCTCTTTACCACTGTGCATCAAGGTCACTCGCTCATTGGCCATTATCTGATTAGTCACGGCGTCTGGCCTCGTGAACTGACACCGCATTTCCTTAGCCCCATACTATTTTTCGTTTCTGTTCTCACCGGTGCTCTTAGCCCCGGACTATTTGGCTTGGCCCTGCAATTGCGGGGTTAGGTCTGCTTTTTTGCAGGGCCAAATAATCCCGGATTATTGGTGGGGCTAGCCCACTTTTGTAAAAACCAATGTGAACAGAAGGTGGTCTAAACTTAGCCCCGCACTATAAGTGGGGCTATGGCAACCCCCCTTAGCCCCACCTATAGTACGGGGCTAAGGAAATTTTTGCCAGTGTGAAAAGCATGATAGAGTGAAGATCTGTATACGAAACTCACTTCCCATGAATGTCGACTGGACACTTCCTTTATCTGGGCCTTGTAGCATAAAACTTACCATTGATAGTAACTTTGCTATCAATGGCAACTTCTCTGGAAACCTTGAATTTGATTGGCTGTCGAGCAGTGTTACCATGGTAGCTACCATTGATGACAGAGTTACTATTAATGGTAAGTTTTATGCAACTGGGCCCAGTGCTCTGTAGGATATGTGTGTACTACTTGAGTGTAAACCTTGAGTGTCTCATCAAGACTTAAAGAGCTATCTATGGGTTATTAGTTATTATGCAATTATATATTTTCATTGTTTTTTGCTTTTTAGTGACATCAAATGCTTGCTATATGAAATCCTTTTGCGATATCTTGTCACTAATGTATAATTCATACCTGCAATACTCTGTCTCCTTTGGAGGTTTTCATGAACAATCCTGCACAATACAAGTACAAGTGCATAATCAACAGATATCACTGCCAATGCTACATGTTCTTACATATGCAATTACATGGAGATGTTTCAAAACTTCACACTGACCATCGTGAACAGACTGATGGCCTGAGATTAATATTGAGTCAGTCGGTCTGAGTTTGAAAGAGCCTAGCTGCAAAAGGTTTGTATATGTCTTCCCGAGAGGTTGAGGAACCTATAGGAAGTGATGTGCACGTCTATCTTATAAACACCCGGCATGAAGAGATTCTTTCTTTCTCCTGAAGCTATCATGATTCTACTTGACCCTCCAAATACCAAACAATTTTTGTCCCATGCCAATTCCAACTCAGTTTACTGCCTGTGGGACTGACAGGGTTAATACTGCGAGAACCTACATTGAAACAAATCACTACAAACCTTCTTTCTTGGGTGGGATCTTGACGATGTTGTAGGTGCTGCGAGCGCCGAACATGAGTCCCAAGTTGTAGAGGGTGCCATCTGTGTCCTGGTGAGGGTGGGCCGTTCCGGTGAACACCGAGATAATCTTCGACACATCCACCTGTTAAACATAGCACAGTGATGAACACAAGTTGGAGAAAAAAATATGAAATTTTGGACTTCAAAGCATGTAAAATGATAGAAGGAAAGTATGCTTGTGAAGTCACAGCCTCATAACAGAGCTGCCAATTTACCTCCTCAAAATATCAATTATTAAAACATTCATAACTTTTTTTTATTAGTTGTCCCATTGAGCACAGCATATGGACTCCAGTTACCTTTTAATGCGTGCTTCTCAGATGTCTGATACAGACCAATATAAAAACTAGAAGTTGTCAGTCAGTCACAGATTTCTGCTGCGCACCTACCGTTTCTTCCGTTTCCAGGGTAACAGGGTTGACCCTCTGAAGCTGGGGCGTCTCTGTGATGGTGTAGAACTCATCCCCGGACCGCAGCCAGTTCACGTTGCAGTTGTCGGTGAACTTGAGGCGCGTGAGGAAGGTGGACATGGCTCGGCTGAAGATGTTGAGGCAGGGGTCCGGGAAGCCAGCCGTCCCAAACTCGGTGAAGACAATGCGGTTCTCTTTCATGGCTGCCTTATAGGATGCGCTCTCCAGGTATCTGTGGTTGTAAACGATGAATCCAAACATCTACGTCTCAATTACACGTAAGTGATGTTGTTTCCCAGTTAGGAAAATAGTCAACTGGTTAGAAGCAGAAAGTACTCTACACATATCTAGGATGTAAATGATGAATCAAGACATTTACGTATCAAAATAAAGGCCACCACAGACAAAATTTTGTGATGCAGTCATAAAGCTGTAATAAGATTTTTTAATAAAATATTTCTTCTCACCTGTTCTGATAGGAGATCTTTCCATCCTGGAAGGTGAACCTGTGAAGAAGGGCCTGGCCATCAAAGAAGTGTTTGTATCTCTGCTCTCCAAACTCAAACCGCCCTGGTCCGGTGCGTAACAGACTTCCCTTCAGCCATTTTGGGATGGTGCCTAGGGAAAATAATCATAATTTGTATCTATTTGGTGCCTGATATTGAAACAGTATTATCTCTCTAAAGTGCTTAACAATATTATACCTTCAGCCATTGGATGCTAAGTTGCATAGAACGTTGTACTAAGATAATAATTACTTGTAAGAGGCTTTCATATTAATGATGATATCAAGATTTCGTATAGTGCCATAATATCAGTGCCATCAGTATTATTTATAAGCTCTGTATAATATTATAACCCTGATCATCGAATGTTTTTTAGTCTTAGTGACACCTATCCAATCCCAAAATATTATTTGAGCACCATGGTAACCCGTATGGCACACTCATTCCATTTCTACCAGGTCCCCAATGAATTATACCCTTGGTACAGAGCATCAGTGTGGCTGAAGTATCTTGCTGAAGGATGCGAGTGCCATGGGGGGAATTGAACCAGAAACCTTGAGATCTCTAGTCACATGCTTCTGTTTCCAGGTTACCCACGTACAAGCGCATAGCACGCTATAGCTGTAAACATTCGCGCCTCCTCACGCTAGCTCTGTGTGTGCCGTCTACTGTATTCTCTTTCAGCCGAGATAAAAAAAGGGAAAATCCGCACGTGAAGCATGTCGAAAGATAATAAAAAATTGAGAGGAAAGAACTGGGAGAGCGATGAGGAGCTATTCATGATCCAACTTCGCGCAAGTCGAGCAATACAAAAACTAAAAGTGAAACACGAGGAGATCTATAGGTACACGATGAACTTCACACGAGAACACATGGAGCTATACGCTAGCACGTACACATGCGAGTGCACGTATACAATTTTCGCGCTAGCGGGAAGCAAAGTTGACTTGAGATGGGGCGCGCTCGTGGGAAGCACAGCTGATGGGGCAGTACGTTACCACGGCAACTGGTGCAGTCTCGCTCCCATCATGGGTGGTCGAAAGTAGCAATATAAAAGGACTTACCCCGAGCTTAAGTTTCCCCGCTTCTGAAGCGGGGTAAGTCTGAGCGTACTATAAAAGGGGCAACAGTTCCCAATTGTTATACCACCACACCTCCAAAAGTGAGATCACATTTGGCTGGAGACATAGTGCACCTCTGGAAAGTAGTGTGAGAGCCGCAGAGTATAGGCAAGAAGAAGAATTTGAAGCTGATAAGTGAAAGAACTAACCAGTGATCTTTGCTTCTACGCCATCGGGATGCGTCTCAAGGATATTTTGGCCAAATGCCTTGGCAGAGAGTCTGGGGGAAGAGAAGCATCAACAGGTTATTTGTTAACTTCCATGTAGTACTAGCACAGCCTCATAGGTGTACACTCCAGCTCAAAGGCATTGGCATAGGGAAAGGGAACAAATGAAGGAGCCTCAATTTTAAACCGCAGTATATTTTGCCCAGTTCAGCATGATACATGATGCTTTTTAGACTTAAGCATCATGTTTCATGCGGAAATGGACAAAATATACCACGGTTTAATTAAAATAAAAACTGCGGCTCCTTCCCTTTCCCTTTACTCGTGCCAATTCCTTTGAACTGTAGTGTAGCTGTTTTCAAATACTGTAGCCCCACAAAGTATCATCTCCCATTGACACATCAGAGGCTACATTGATCTGTAGCCTTCCTCATTTTAATCAAGTTCTTAGACATTTTTAAGCTGTAGCAATATCGGATCTTTCTGCATGATCTCCAAAAATTTATAACTTGTAGCTATTTTCACCGGGCTGTAGTCGATGATATTTGGTTTGACAGCAAACTTACGTCACTATCAAGCGCATGAACTCACAATGAGTGGTGCGTGCACAATTATTGCATCATATCTTTGGTCAACTTCATGGAGTCAGATCTTTTATGTTACCAGTCCGACAAGCGCGTCATGCTCGCAAACAATGTGTACACGTCAACGGGCCTATTTCGCAAAGCCTGTATGCACCACTACTCTATACTTTACTGGTGCTTGTGTACTTTTAACATTTACAATTGGACTTTTCTTTTCATCATACAAAAATGCCCCAGGCCCAAGTGATACGTGCAACATTATTTGCTCAGAATGGGTCTTTCTTACATGAACAATCATATTAAATTAGATCATAGGCAAGAAATGTTCAAATGTAAAAAACTCCCTCAGCCATAGACAATACAGTTTAAAGAGTTGTTTCTGGGCTCTGTTTTAATTCTGTAATGCAATGCCTGAATTTTAAACAGGTACTGGCGATGACTGACATCTACACTCTCAAAGTCTTATTGCAGCACAGGTAACTCTCTCGCAATAATTATTTACTCACCGTTCTGTAGCCATTTTTACAAAGCCACGGTGCAAACAATGTAGCTTCCGAATTCCGGCAGCAGATCTTCAGTTTACTTCACAATAATAAACAGCCAATACCAGCAATTTGTAAGAAAAGTCTACGTCTGTATCATCACCAGCTCAGCTCAGCTAGCTACATACTACGCCCACCTAAACAATTCAAGAGAAAAAATGTCCTTCAAGTGCATTATCATGCAGTACCGTACTGACATCGCGACAGCTCCATGCCAATTCTACACACATATGAAGCCATACTGTGTGTGTGCGCGGCGTGTGGCTCATTAGCGAGGCTTGTTTTCATATCCGGCGTTAGTTCATCCGTCATGAATTAACAGTGACAAAAATAATACATAATTCCAGATCTTTAATTCTAATTCATATGCCTCAAACATCATATACGTAAATACATGTAGAATGATATGTGCAATACTTCATCATTTCATTAATATGTCATTATCGTATACCGAACTAAAATTTTATGTCAGAGGGTCTGAACATAAAGCCACTAATACAATGCAAAGTCTAATTTGGTTGTCCTGGGGAAAAAGAAACCTTGTTTGTTTGTTTTGTCTAGAGTTCGTGTGTGCTCGTACGAGCGATTCCAAAGGGATTTCAAATTTTAAGAAAGGTAATTACCCCGGCAAATAAGCACAACAAAACAGTAAGCCCCCCCCCCCCCCCCCTTAGCAAAATAGCATAACTTTTTATCGAAGAGGTTTTGGGAAAAATAATTTGGCAGGATTGTTCCTTAACTTATTGACTAACTCACATGTGAAAATCACATTAATCCAATAAGTGATGCATGAATGGGCACATTTTAAAGGCAGAAATGTAATTTTTCAAAAGTCACAAGGGTAATTGTTGACGCTGTTTTAACAGTACATTTTGACATTTTTGAGCGATTTTTAACGTGTATTCATTCAACCATGACACGAAAATAACCTATGTTTAATAAAGAGGTCATGTTACATCTTTGTCAAAATATCCAGATTTTAATTTTTTTTCACAAAAAGTTTCAAACTCAAGAGGGATGAGTATTTGTTAAAAGTGCTTTAACAGGAACAATGAGTTAAGTGTCGGGATAGGTGTAAGTGCATCGAAGAGATGGATGAAAAACAATAAAAGGATATGAATTCATCATAAATTCATATGACAGAATCTCAAAATTACCATTGTGACTTTTGAAAAGTAACATTTTTGCCTTTAAAATGTGCCCACTCATGCATGACTAATTGGATTAATGTGATTTTTCACACAGAAGTTAGTCAATAAGTTGAGAAACAATCCTGTTAAATTATTTTGCCCAAAGCCTCTTCAATGAAAAGATATACTATTTTGCTTAAGGGGGGGGGGGGGGGGGGGCTAACTTTTTTGGTTGTGTTTCAAATAGAAAAAGTTCGGCCTCATGACTCCAAAGTACATGTAATATCTAATCATGACGATCGACTGACTGTATTTCGGTAGGGATATGCCCCCGGATTCATGAAACAAACAAAGAACAACATGTTAGAACTCAAATCTTTGAAATTTCATCCATTAAATACTTGACATCATCCCGGAAACTTACATTTTCACGATTTGACAAATCAGCACTTGGCATATATATAGCTGATTACACACAGCAACCCAAAAGAAACAAAACACACAGTAACAACTCAAGGTGTGCTCAAAGTAGCAGGGATTGAAATTGTCCGAGTTGATGTTGCATCATATACCACTTGACTTGGAAACCTCATATTGAAAGGGTTAATACGTGTATGAGAAAAATGGTCGGTGTTTTATTTAGATTAATACAGTTTAATTGTGCCAAGGCATATTTTGTTATTATTGTATGAGACATCATTAGGCCTAATCCAACCACATGGAATTGAGGTTTGGGGACATGAAACGACAATGGAGTGTTTTTTTACTTAGCCAAAAATGGCACTAAGAATCATAACCTTTAGTCCAATCATTGTACTCAACGATATAATGAATACATTCGTTCTAAATTAGTCTCAAGGTAAGATTTACCAGTTCAAAATGTCACAAGTGCACCAATTGAAAAGAGACTTTGTGTTTCGGTGCAACACTTCGTCTTATCACCAATGATGAGCGAGCAAGCGAGCTGCCAGAATATCAAAATTGTATTTTCCCTTATAATATATTTTGTTTTGTTTCCAGTATATGACCAAATCCTTTGCCTTTGTCGAGCGAACTGTAAAAAAAATCAGCTCAAATAGTATTTGTCATTTAATTTGTCGGCGCAACGGATTTTCTTTTCAGCATAGGGCCCAATGTGTCGGCAGAAGAGCCATTTTTTGTTTGAACATTTCATTTCATTTAAGATTGTCCGTCCCTTTTGCAAGCTTAAAATTTGAAATCGTCTATCACGATCGTAAATTGAAGAAAGTGTGATTCAAGACCATTTCTAAGAATATAGCATGTTGAAGCTTTCTGTATATGTAAAAATTTCAGCCGTTAAATTTCCAACCGACTTTTTTCGTACTACGAAAAAAGTATTAGTCTTTGTTACAGCATCTATGTGGTTATTATGCATGTGTGAAATCCTAATTTTATGAGTAATTACCAAACTTTGGAGATGATTCCTTCTATGGAACAATTTTTTTCATAATGCGTGTTATAATTTAATAAACAGATTAATCAATAAAGCAAATATATTAACACAAACTGGTAAGAGCCTGAGGTAAGGTCTATAAATCAGACGTTGTTTACGTGTATTATTTGAATTTTACACTATGTTTCAGTTTAAAATCATGAATATACAGCTTGCTAACGCTTCTCTATATGTTTTGCCAATGTTTCGATGGTTTTGTGGTGATCTGAAAAACGGACGGGCTGTCTTAAAATCAAGACTGAAAAGCGGTACGGCCAGTTCCGTACCAATCGCAGTGGCTCCGACCGGTGCTTTTGTAACGTGGAGGTACAAACATTTTGATTAAAATTATTTCATGCTTGGAATTAATTTCTTCCAAAAATGGATAACCTATAAGCCTACAGAGTGATTTAAAACAAAGAAAATTTGTTAACGTAAATGAAGTGTCTCTCCGACAACAGAGGTCGCTATTGCACTTCAAAGACACAGCTTCAAATGCACGGCTCACTCCCTCGCTTCCTCATTGATCCTGGCAGTTTTTTTTTAATCGTTGTTTGCTTGTTTTTTTTTTTCTCAGTGTTTTTTTTTTCAATAAAACAGTACATTTACATACCTCCACTGATACAAGACCCACGTTTAATAAATGAAATAAAGGTTAGAGTTAAAAAAAAAGGCACCATGTCATTCCATGTAAATATAACAGATTGATTTTTTTAACGGATTATGAAGAAGCATCTTCACCTTATACTGTTTGTTTATAGGGTTACTAAATTAGAAAAATAAGTTCCCACTGATTCATGTAAAATTATCCACTAAAAACGAATTTCACATTCGTTTGACTCAATTAAGTCTCATTTTGACGAAAATTTGAAAAAAAACGCACGCCTCCAGTGACGTATGAGAGGTCAAAATTCCATAGATTGTACGGAAGTCAACGATATCCCATTTTCGTAATGTATTCACAACTTTCCCCTAACTGCGTAGTAACGCGTTATTGCATTCACCTGTATCTTGTCATTCAGATTCAATGGATGGAATGCACTTTGAATCTATTAGTTGTTGCTACTCAGACAACCCTCGGACAAGCTTTGGGGTTCCCATTGGTAACGTATTGTTTGAATGTCGTGAATAAAACATTTTATTTACGCCGTTGGCATTTATGGCATTTTGACTTCTCATACGTCACTGGAGGCGTGCGTTTTTTCAAATTTTCGTCAAAATGAGACTTTATTGCGGCAAACGAATATGAAATTCGTTTTTAGTGGATAATTTTACATAGATTAGTGGGAACTTATTTTTCTAAATTAGTAACCCTTTATATAAGAATATCCTCATCCAGATGGTTAATTTATATTGAAATTATTAATTTGCATAGAAAATATGCTTATATTTATAAAAAATGTTTATTTCTAGATAATTGTTTTTTTTTACATGCCAATTTGCAGAATTGTATCACAATTTGTATACTTGATTGAATATGTACCCTATTAGTTTCGATACTTATGGAAACTACTTTGTTAACTATGCTTGTGCTTATGATGTATGAGACAATGTACTATGATTATACTACAAGAACAACTATGTTCCTCTTTATTTTATTTTGTATAATTATGAATGATGAAAATTTGAATAAAGGAAAAAAAGCTTTATTGAAAAAAGATTGATTGATTTGGAAAAGTATTCTGATAATGAACTTAGACTTGATAAGTTCCCTAATTTCTACAAAAAATAAGAGAAATGAGAGCAGGACAGAGAGATAAATACATATAAGACAGGCAGACAGAGACAGGGAACGAGAGAGAGAAGAAAGAGAAAGAGAGAAACAGAGGGAGAGAGAGAAAGAGAGAGAGAGAGAGAGAGAGAGAGAGAGAGAGAAGAGAAGAGAAGAGAGAGAGAGAGAGAGAGAGAGAGAGAGAGATAGAATGAAAGTATGTTCTTGTTTCTAATAAATTTACGAATTCGATTCAATGCAATTATTATCTTCCAATGAAACCAAAAGAAACTGTAAAGTTTAAGCTCTAGGCAAACATGATTTTATATAAAAAAAAATACACCTTTTGTTAATTAATTGCTGACCATCCTCGGACAATCCACTGAATGAATATTACTAGACTGCAGACTGAGATATGTACATTAAGCTGTGTTGATGATGGGTGTAAATACATTTTACAGTGTGCCCAGAGCAACAATGGAGTACCGAAGTGTGACGTAATTTCAGCATTATTGTCAAGACAACTGGTTCTAAACAATGCGGGTAGAGCAAGCAGCGGTGATCACAACGGGGACTGTAATTGGGAATGCCCGACGTTCCCTGGCCCGACACTAGCCCGATAGACAATATCGGACCGCTAAACCTCTCACTGGAGCGAGTTCGTTTAGAGCCAATTGTCTTGACAACATGCTCACATGACGACACCACTTCGGTATTCTATACAACCAGGTGCACATCATGCACATGGCGGAATGTTTTTTACTACCTTTTAAAACTACATAACAATTGTCATATTTGTATGACAATTGATAGAAACGTGGTCGACTACTAGTATCTAATGAATATTCATTTTACATTGTGAGTTGTACGATTGACCCGAGGTCATTCATACCAGCAACTATCTGCTCATGCACACATTGCAACTCGCTTAACGTATGCACTGCGTCTGCGAAAAGAGCTGCTCGTTGTGGTCCTTACAAACACAGCATGCAAACTTCAAAAAGGCCCTCTTGCGGTGGAATCTAAGTAATCATATTCCAACACGAGTTCCTGTCGAGCTGTATTGCAGCACATTTAGATCATGGACCTATCATGGATGGACTGCGCTCGGATAGACTTCCTTTGATCTATGATGACCGCCGCCGCATAAAAATTCAGGACATGGAGGTGTTTTAAACAATACGCTGTATTTTTAATTAGGCAGTGCCTTCCTCTGAATAACAAAAGAAAATCTGATTCAAGAAATAATTATGTAAACCGTTCAGCCTTCGCTGATCTCTTCACACACACTAGGAATTAGTTTGGGGTGAGCGAAGGGAAATTTTGATAAAATTGTAGAAAGAATTTGGTCCGTAACTTTTTCGGACACCCCCGGACACGAAATTGAGGTTGTTTTCATGGAAGGTGGAAAACTCGATAAACAATTTACAAGATATTTGTAAGGAAATATGACTGCCCAATGTGCGATATGGAGGCATTTCTCTGATGTGTTTTTTATATTGTTCTCAATTTATCGCAGAAACGAAGCAAAAATATAATTTGAAATGCACAGAATCGTATCATTATAAGATGTACTACGACTGCACATGCACTTCAGTACATGAAGTGGTTCTGAAATCTTCTGCGCATACAGAATATATATTTCTCTAAATGCATCAAAAATTTGTCGTGCATATTTGGCGGCGGTCGTCACTGGATCAAAGAACCAAACTCGCCAAATATTCTATTGTGCTATCAATGAACGCGACTGGTGTAGGAATAAACTACTCTTCGTACTGACTCCAGTTCTAACACCTTTCTGCTCAGATGTAAGCTATTCATTCGCGTTTACATGTTTTCACTCTCTTTCCGTCTTTTTCTTTGTTAACAGATGCGTTTGATCCCGTTTTAAATATTTCTATGCCAGACCACTTGTTGATCTATATGATTTATGTATAAAAATAATTTGTGCAAAAATGCGTCAATGGTATATAAGAATGGTATATTAAGAAAGTGTGTGGAAGCTAGCTCCGATTAGTTCAAATACTATTACTCATAATTATCTCCGCATGAACAGTGAATGAACTGCAGTAAATCCTGGTTGGAAACACCAACCCAATGGACATATCAAACGTACACAGTTAAAGTGGTCTTTATAGACAGGACTGGTGCAATTGCATGTAAACTGACCAGGACCATGTTCCACATATGTTTTAAATTATTCAGTTTAACTTACCATCTATGGTAACTACCATGGTAACATCCCATGAGCTCTCATTATTGCACCCGTTGTCATGGTAGATACCACTGATGGTAAGTTACGATTTTATTTATTTATTTATTTATTTATTGGTATTATTTACCCAGGGTAGCCCCTTCAGTGGTTGAACACTGTTCTACCAGGGGGCCCTGCTTTGACATATAACACAAACATGGTTTACATAATACAAACAAATAACATGTATAGTTCAATGAGAAATAAACGCTATCAATGAGAAATAAACGCCATTTACGATAGTTGAAAACCAATATGCAGCATGGCCCTGGACGGATTCAAGCTAGATCGTGACATTTGTAGATAGGTCCTTACTGTAAACATATCAATGTTGATACACCATTTTGTTACAGCTTTAGTAATCAAACCAAATCGAACCAATTAATATCATTTACAATTTTCCATCAACTCCGTCTTAATGTTGACTATTTTTGATAGCTAGTTCATTC
>OZ022593.1:12494295-12531795 GCA_963669155.1 Arbacia lixula
GTTGCGCTCGTCATGAACGTGACAGCGTTATGCTCTATATAAACTTAAATTGCGAAGAGTTTGGGTCTAGACCGTGGGTTTAACAAAAGGAATATAAAAGCTAATTATGATAGAAAGAGTGGACTATTTCGGGTTGAATAAAAGATGAGGCGTACGAGAAGTAAGACTTGGCTTTGGACTACGGGACTCTTAATCAATGAAGTACCATTCTGCGATGAACATGGGTCCGATTCTCGTTTTATTTCAGGTTACCAAAAGAGAATCATCTCAAAATTATAACATTGCTGGAAATAAATAGATTTTTAAGAAATAGGGACCCTAAATTCCTTCCATGAATTTCATTTCAGCTATGTAAACTTACACATTATGAATAGCGAGCTGTCCTCATGCTGTCAGCTCATACGACAACTAGTCGCTGACGTCACACATGAAAATAGCTTGACGCATTACATCGACACGATACGTGGTAAATAGCAAGACATTCTGTATTCTAATCCTCTAAATACATTGGCATAACTTGCCTTTCCTTATTTCTCTGTGCGCAAACATGATTGGTCAATAAACCAGCTCTTGGCTGTACCATGTTTGTTTACCGTATATAGCTGCTGAAACACATTCCAGGATATTCTAAAAATGGTCTCGCAGCACACTTTACCCCTTTGAATACCAATTCAGGAAACGAACATTAACTAATTACACAATGTATTCACCTATGGTACTGATGGGATTAATAAATCAAATGATACACAGAAAATCGTGTCGTATTCTGCTGTGCGATAAGAACAACCAAGCACAGGGCAACCTTTACTTGAATTGACTTTACGACGTATTTATTAGGAATCAAACAGATGTTAAGACTGTATTAAGACTAAGAAGACAAAGAAAGGAAGGAAATGAAAAACAGAAGAATAGAAATTAAGAAGAACAATTGAGAAAGTAAAAGACACGGAGAAAACAAATCTAAAATTCTAGGTTATTGTCACAATTATAATCATATATAATCATTATAATCATCACATATAATTTTATAGCACCGAAATATCATATTTGGTTCTTAATCCTAACTCTAACTAGCTGGCCATTTAAATATAAAACGAATACCAATGTACATACTGATGGGCTACTTTGGGAAGATAAAACATCACTCTTTTTCTTAAAACCTGAAATTCTACCCTCCTCCATCTGCTTCTACTCCTAAATCAAAGCACAAATACATGTATTCAACCTTTTTTTTTTTTACTACATATTAAACCACTGCTGTTGATTAAACATAGAAATACATGATTTGGTAATTCCTTAATCCTTAATTATAACATCTGATGCAATTGACATTACTATCAAACTAACAAAACGTTAATGTTTTTTTTTAATAAAGATGCTATAACAACACCGATAGTCATTAAAACTGAACAATAAATCACCTTTGTTTTTAGTTCATGGACAAACACCTGTATATTTGATGAAATATGTTTGAGATAAAAACAAGAAAAGTGCCTCTTTTCCCATATTCTCTCTTAGCCTCCTTTCTATCTACGGCTCTCTTCATCTTATCTCCTTTATCCTTCTTTCTCTCAATTCACCTCTCATTCCATCTCCCTTGATTCACCTCTTCCTCTATCTCTCTCCCAATGTTCTTCCCCTGCCTCCTTTCCCTCCATGGCTCTCTTCCCAAGCCCCCCCTCCCTCCCCCTCTCCCCCTCTCGATTTACTCTCTCCTCTCCTCTCCGGCACTTCATCTCTCACATTCTCCTCCTCTTCCCTGAGTAAAGTGCGAAAATGCAATTCGTTTCAATCGAAAGCAGTGCCGAGGGTGATCAGGAAAAGTGCATGAGAATATAATAACCCGAAAATATACCGACGTCGATTTACCAGCGCCCCTCTGCACACGGTACGTGAGTGACGTCGACAACAGGATCTAACCAATCAGCGCCGCGCTCATACCTAATTGCGCGGAGATGTCAAAACTAGCACACCGCTCATGCAACCCTGCGCAGTGGGATATTTTTTCCCTCGTTCCATACCAAGTACATAACAGTTTCATACAGTACATGTATTTTGTTTTAGCCTAGGCGTAATTTCCCATTTTATCCAGCCCTTTTTGCTGGCATTAGCGACGAAAAAGTCACTTGCAAATCAGGACTGTGGTTTTCTTCGGAGCTGAAGCTACAACGTTGAGCGCGGAATAATCGTTTTTATGCACCTCCCCGCAGCCGAGTTGTGTGACTTCGCTACCGGATCCGTAACCCGCTACTAGCGAAAACGTGTTCCATCATTTTATTCGTCGTCCAAGCCTATGTAAGCTGAAGTCAGCTTTCGCGAGGATTTTCCAAGTGCAGGAGCGACGAGTTCTGTCTATCCACCCTGCTCATCACCTTTTTTCCTTCTTTAGAAGGGAAGCAAGAGACAGCAAGAGAGAAAGAAGAGAGAGAGAGGGGGAGAGAGAGAGAGAAAGAGAGAGGGGGGACTAGCGAGCGTGGAGCGAGTGTTTTAAGCCCCGTACATTTGCCCGCTGCTTGGAGGCTAGTCGAGCCATAACGAGGCGGGCGAGATCAGGCGGGGGATCAACCTTAATCCACGACTAGGTGCTCGTGCCTGCTCCAGGACTTACGACCGCGCGGAGAGAGCGCGAGAGACTTCGTTCGAGAGCGAGCTAGGGGGAAAAAGTCGCTAAGCCGCTCGTATACAACCCAAAGCAAATACCCAGTAAAAACTATGAACACCATTCGCGCTTTCGAGAGCTTCGTCGAAGCCAGTAACGCGAGGAACAACCAGGCGACCACCGCCCCTACGAGAGACGACATCGGGCACGATGCCGGCTGTGATCGCACCTCCTCACACTGCTCTACCATCGGGCACCAGAGCACGCCGGAGAGCGTCGGTAAATATTCCCACTTTCCCTTCCTTCGTTCTTCACCCACTTGTAATTTTTCTGGCGCAGCTTTAAACCTGTGTATACCATGATTCTATTTTGCGCAAATAGTATGCACACATCCAATTGATAAAATATCGGTTAGGAACACCAACGGTTAATACAACATTACAAATTTATTCTTTGATTTCATTCATCTAAAGTTTGTGTGAGTCATTATTGAAGATAACATGCGACTCGTGTTTTATAAAAGACACGCGATTGATTACCATAGTGTTGTTGCAAACTATTTGACTTATGTACATATCACACATTTGCTAAATTTGCAATCAATTTGTAATTAGAAAATCTAACGCTCATACAATAATTGTCAGTGTTCAATGATGATGGTTACAATTATTGCACAATAATTATATGGCTACAATGATGTTCGTGAAACTTGTCTTTTTACTTTGCAATGATAATGCTATTATCTGGTAGTCTGTTTCATGCTCACATACGCATACAAGAATGTTCCCGGCTTCCTACCTTTGACAATATTCATGATAATTCCTCGGCAATAGTATCTTGAGAGAATTATCCTGTTGCATGAATGTCATCGTCACCCGACCAAACCTTAATTGCAAATACTCTTATTCTGCCATTCATAATCGTTATGATATACAATAAACGTTTGCAGTATTTTGTAGTGTCAAATCTCACGAGATCGCATGCTACCAAACTCCCATATTGGTGTCTTTATGGTAATTAATCTTTGATTTTCTTTGTAAACTTTCTCGTCATCCGATTAGTTTTGTATATTTTGTTGTATCCTAACCTCACCTACCATACCTACTCTTGATAGAAAATGATATTTTGTTTTATTTTTACCTCATAATAATCTACTTGGATATGGGAAATGGATCGCCCATGTAGTACACGTACACAGATATAGGATATGATGGGTTTAAATAATACAGCTAAACCAGGATGCACTTGCAGATGTGATTGAGAGAGCATGTTTTATTCTACTTGCTTTGTCTGACTCGAGTAAGTCTTTCAATGATATTAACTGTTTCTCTGCTGGATAAAAACCTATTGCATGGGATTTGTGTGCACGTCCTGTGTATTAATGCCTTAAATGGCGCGCAAAGAGTTAAATATTGCTCTCGTAACGTTTGAAATTTACTTTTAAAAGTGCGTGTTTTTCTCCGTTTCTGATATTTTAAATGTCATGAGCAGATTCCATGCACATTCAGCCGGTTTGGCTTTTTTTTTATGACTTCTAAAAAATATGTCGTGAGACTATGTAATATTAAGAGGTATTGCTCTGTCAATAAGGGTCATATTCCAATCGTATCTTGGTGTGATAAAACCCATTATCGTGACTCGTCTATAGTAACAAAAAATGACATGAAGTGAATATGGATCAATACAAATGGTTTTGCAAGGAAAAGAGTTCTTATCTGATCGATTTATGTTTGCCAGTGAATGTGTAGTTGTGAGAACGACTTCACAGAACACATTGCCTTAATACTTAACATATTATTATGATAGTTCTGAGCTATATATATGTGGTTGTTATACTGCACATTCACTTCCTGCTTTTGTACGTGATAATGTCAATGATTTCATATAGATGAAAGTTTTTTTTTAATAATTATATAGTTACTCTAGTTTTATCATACAATTTGAAACTTGACAACTTGAAAACAACACATATTCGACATGTGCTACTGCCAACTGTACTTTGACTACTACTACTACTACTACTACTACTACTACTACTACTACTACTACTACTACTACTACGACTACTACTACTACTACTACTACTACTACTACTTCTACCACCACCTCCAAAACAAGGACTAATATTACTGCTACTACTACTACTACTACTACTACTACTACTACTACTACTACTACTACTACTACTACTACTACCAATAATGGTACCACTTAATAAATGGTACTTTAAAATATTCCCGTCCTCCTCTCTTTTCCTCCTCCTCCTCTTCCTCATCCTACTACTACAATAACTACTTCTACTACCACTACTGCTATTACTTGTGCGTATATAAGCACCGTATAATACTATAATAAAGCCCTATCGGCAAGCTCACCAGTCTGGTCATTAATATTTTATGCGCAAGGGAAGCATCCTCGCACACGCAGATGCCATAGAACAGTATCTTGTCTGACAGGGAAGGAG
This sequence comes from Arbacia lixula, assembly GCA_963669155.1. Classification (NCBI taxonomy): domain Eukaryota; kingdom Metazoa; phylum Echinodermata; class Echinoidea; order Arbacioida; family Arbaciidae; genus Arbacia; species Arbacia lixula. Next base: position 12,499,359 of record OZ022593.1, read on the forward strand.
TTAAACCACACTTCACCACCACTCCTATGTGTGTGGTGTGACTGTGTACACTATTGGCAAGCAGCATGATCACTCTATTTAGAAATTCCCTTGTGACGAGTAATAGATGTGCGGAAATATCGCCTTCCCCCACACACTCAAACACACACCCTCCGTTCCCCGCCCGCCCCCATCTCTCTTCCCGCTCTCACCGTCCCCGCTTGTCCTCCCCTCTCTCTCCCTCTCCCGTCGGTCCACAAACATGCGTCCAGCCACCGTTTAAAGATTGTCCGTCCCTTTTGCAAGCTTAAAATTTGAAATCGTTTATCACGATCGAAAATTGAAGAAAGTGTGATTCAAGACCATTTCTAAGAATATAGCATGTTGAAACTTTCTGTATATGTAAAAAATTTCAGCCGTTAAATTTCAAACCGACTTTTTTTCGTACCACGAAAAAAGTATTAGTCTTTGTTACAGTATCTATGTGGTTATTATGCGTGTGTGAAATCCTAATTTTATGAGTAACTCCCAAACTTTGGATATGATTCCTTCCATAGAGCATTCTTTTTCATAATGCGTTTTATAATTGAATAAACAGATTAATCAATAAAGCAGATATTTCAACACAAACTGCTAAGAGCCTGAGGTAAAGACTATTAATCAGACATTGTTTACGTGCATTATTTGAATTTTACACTACATTTCAGTTTCAAATTGTGAATATAGCGATTGCTAACACTCCTCTATATTTTTTGCCAATGTTTCGATGGTTTTGTGGTGATCTGAAAAAGGGACTGGCTGTCTTTAAGGCTTAGCGATGAATCACTGCAAACGATCGAGTATTATTATACAGTCACATAATTTTTTGGGGTAATTGCTGACGGTTTTTGGTCGAAATCATCTCTGCAATGTAGGCTGTGTGTGTTAATAAAATTGGGGCTATATTTTAAATATCTTTCTTTTTTCGGTGCACGTTGACCAGCTGACCCGCTGACCACTCATATTGTATGTTATATTGTAGTGATACGCCCTCTTTAATGAGGCAATCGTACACAGTATGTGCAACATCTCCCCCGCTCCCCCCGCATAAGGATAAAGGACTCAGGAAGATATCAGCAATGATGTTGTCAATGATATTTCAGTTGGCTCTATCACTTCAATGAATCATACATATACTGCTGATATTATTACTTTTACTACTACTACTACTACTACTACTGCTTTTAATACTATTTCTTCTTCTTCTACTACTACTACTACTACTACTACTACTACTACTACTACTACTACTACTACTACTACTACTACTACTACTTCTACTACCACCACCCCTGTACTACTACTTCTACCACTAGTACTATTACTACTACTACTAATGCTACTACTACTACTACTACTGCAACTACTACTACTACTACTACTACTACTACTACTACTACTACTACTACTACTACTGCTACTACTACTACTACTACTACTACTACTACTACTACCAATACTACTTCTACTACTACTACTACTACTACTACTACTACTACTACTACTACTACTACTGCTACTATTACTACTACTATTACAACTACTAGTACTACTACTACTACTACTACTACTACTACTACTACTACTACTACTACTACTACTGCTACTATTACTACTACTATTACAACTACTAGTACTACTACTACTACTACTACTACTACTACTACTACTACTGCTACTACTACTACTACTACTACTACTTATACTACTACTGCTGCTACTACTTCTTCTTTTTCTACTACTACTTGTTGTTGTTGTTGTTGTTCTCCTCCTCCTCCTCCTCCTCCTCCTGCATCTTTCCCTTTTCTGCACCAATTCTGCAACTACTATTGCATTCTACGTTTTCGCGCCCTTTTTTCTCATCTCAGATAACCTGTTCTTGTAATAAGCGGCACATTGTGGTTTGTCTACAATGAATTAATGTTTTTATATCAAGTTGTTCACTATAATAACAATTTAGTCTTATATTCTGTGCTCACTAGTTAACAGGAACCGTTTTTCTACCTTTGATAATGATGACATGTATTCCAACAATACTGTTTGCTAAAGTGTATGATACTAATATAAGCCCTTTGCGTGCTAAACCAACTGCTTGTCTATGGGATTTGCCTGTATTACTTATACGCAAATACGACATACGGAAATGTGACACTAAAAACATTCGAGTACAAAAGACTGTGACGCTTCAATTATAATATCGTTCATCTTTCTGACAGTCGTATTGATACACGCATTACATCTGTCATCAAAATGTGGGACACTTAATTTTTTCGATGGTCATTCATTCGTCATATTCCATTTTGAATTCAATAACATATAACAAATCGTTTCATATCACACAGACACGTTCGAGATTCAAAAATCCAAGATTCACTTTTTTTATTTTGTCACAAAACAATAATAACAATACATAAGTTTAACTACGATAAATGCGAAAACAAACACAACATAATTAACACAACCCTCACACTTAAAACATCAAATCAATATTTATTTTCAATTTCCCTACTATTTCCATCTCCACCTAGTAGTAAATAACTTGAACAAAAATATCATTTCTAAAGGAAACCTTTTAAAAATTGTCTAAAAAGCTGTGAGATGAAAAACAAAAGAAATATCAAAGGTTTTACGAGCATATATCCCAACATATCAATGACAATGGAGGAGGGAAATGAAGTTGTTGAGGTTGACAGATTATCGCGTTGCCATAACGATTCCTGCCCGCAAAAATAAGGTTATTTGTGAGAAGAAAACACGAGTAGGGGCAATTTCGCTTTCTCACAACCTTCCACAAATAGCTACAGGCGACAGTGATCTGACGGATCTCTGGCCCGCTGGAGAACCGTGGAGGAGCGCTGCTCGGCCGCCGCACCGCGTAGTTTTTTCTTGAAGCTTCTAAAGCTCGCGACATATTGTGCGCTGCAATCATGAATATTTTGTGATTGTTAAAAATAAGCCGTGATAATCTTCATTACCCAGTTCATCCAGCTAATACCCCCTGTACCACCATTTAGCGGCATGAGATTAATGCGCTCTCTACGAAATCATTGAGTTCATTTTGGAATTAAAGAACCCATGGGGTTTCTCTGCTAATAACGTTTTGCCGCGGTGACGCACTTCGACTTTAATACGCGAAGACCGAAAAAAATTATTCGATCTCCAAATCTCTGGATAGAATCTAAAATTCTCAATTTGTTGAAGCAAAATTTAATTGTTTTTAGAGATCAGCAAAGATGAACTTTTGTAGGCAAAAAAATTGCAAGCTGCTAGCTGCGTTCATCGCAGGATAATGCCGTCCTTAATTTGCATATACGGGGCAGCATGATGCATTGCTCGAGAGTTCACTACATTCGTTACTGCGCGTACTAACTACAATAAACTGTAAACACACACCTTACTAAGGTTTGATATATACCAATTGATATGATATAACATGATAACTGTACTTGGAATGCAGTAGGATGGAAAAGAGAGCAACCATGAGAGAGAGAGAGAGAGAGAGAGAGAGAGAGAGAGAGAGAGAGAGAGAGAGAGAGAGAGAGCGAGAGAGGTTGTGATAGAAAGTGAGAAAGTGAGAGAGAGGATGAGAGAAAAGGTATAAGGGAGAGGGAGAGAGATTAAGTATAAATATACGATATAACATTATGAAATGACACTAAAGAAAATTATTAAATTTGTTAATGGAAAAATGAAGAATTTATGACATTGGGTACTATGTTTCATTCATTTTGTTTTTCTATATTCCGGGTTGCCCATTCATCGAGCAGTTGTTACAATACTTAATAAGCAGATACACATAGACGAATGTGAACAAAACATCATGACTTTATAACAATAAAGAATCCTGATGATATAATTGAATTTAAATAATTGATAAAAGAATCTAAATCGTCAAATTGGTCATGAATTATTATGGGATTATCCAGCAATATTATATATATATATATATATAAATATATATATATAATTGGGATATATTATTTCAATAGATTATATATATCTATGTTTTTTATAATTATGTTTAACGTTTGAACACTTTTGTACCATCGATGCATTTTTACACAAATAATCCACACAAATTCCATAAAACAGCAGTTTTTCTGGCGCAGAAAGAGTTGATCACTGCAACATTTACAGCAATATGAACGGAATCAAGTTTCTTCAGCGTGTCTTGAGTAGCGCGTTAACCTTACGACATAGCCTACTTTTCTTCAAATTACTCAAGGTTGACGAACGCTTTAAAAAATAAGATAAAACAAACGGTTGCTGTTTGCTTCCGTTAAATCGTAACCTACACGCAAGTTTGTGAAAATGGATGCAGTGGTGGTCATAAAAAACACACATTTCTGAGCAATTCTCAATTTCAGACAAACATATAACAGAAATGAAAAGAAAACGCAGGAATCTGGACTCCTTCCAGATCTACATACCCTTCTTTTCGTTTTGTTTTATCAAAATGACATTGTGAAGTTCAAGCTGTTGACGGCCTTGGCCTTGTCTCAACTCGCATAACTTATGAGTGAATCCATTTAAAAGGCAACTCAACCCTGGTAATAACAAAAATTATACCAATGACAATAAGTTATGCTTGAAACAAACATCATTCCAAGAACTGAATCGTAATCATTGCGCTCTATGTCAATTTAAATGGTCGGCAACCCAGACAGACCATTGCTCATCTTCCCTGCATTGACTAGTCAAGAGTACAGTGCTAGTGATATCTAACCATCTGTCTATCTATCTGTCTATCTTTCTATTTATCTATCTATCTATCTATCTATCTATCTATCTATCTATCTGTCTGTCTATCTATCTATCTATCTATCTATCTATCTATCTATCTATATATCTGCCCATTTATCTATCTATCTATCTATCTATCTATCTATCTATCTATCTATCTATCTATCTATCTATCTATCTATCTATCTATCTATGTCTAAACTCGATAACGTTTTCTTCTCCGGCGTATTATCTTATTTTTTGTGTGTATATCTAATATATCTATCTATCTATATCGATCTTTTTCGATGTATACACGTTTGTTTTATTTCAAACACAAACAACTTCCTTGTAATAATGCTTGATTTTTCTGACTTTTCCTCAATGAATTTCTCCCCCTGCCTTGTATGCAAACCTTTGTTTTAATGGATTGCGTTGCCCTTTAATTTCGTGACAAAGTGACGGGTAATTCTCCTCACTAACTTTAAAGATAAGTGTACAATACGTCCTAAGCTAATCTCTACATTACGTCGTATAAGTCATTGTGTAACCTCGGCATTGATATTTCTAGTTATGCAAGCATGTTATAAAACCATTGTGTCAATGTTAAAGTGACGGGTATTGCCCTTAGCCGTATTTTCGCTTCCGGAAAGCGTCGCAGTAAAAAAAGGTCGCTTAAAAATTGTAATTCTATAATCCCACCCACCGTCTAAAACACAGCGCAGTTCGAATGCAATGAGACTGGCCATTATTGTGGCAAGTGGTACGTATGCGCCACGTGTCCTCTAAAAGCAATGGCCGTTAGTCCATTCAAACGCGTGTGACACGCATGAGTCATGTGCAACAAATAAAAAATAAACACTCTCGACAAACATTTTTTTTTTAATTTATATTTTCAGAAAAATAACAATTCCTAATGATGATTCACAACAGTGATTTAACTTCATACATACTGAACCTGGACTATCATGATGAGACGTCAAATAAAACAAAAATGAAACATTACTATTGGTTCAATATCATTGATTTTATTCTCTGAATCATTATGGGCTATTCAGTTTGTCCACTTAATGATAACGGTGATTAAATGAAATCACACACTGTTGTGATTCTGTAATGAAAATCCAAACTATGAAACATTACTATTGGTTCAATATCATTCATTTTATCCTCGGAATCACTATGGGTTATTAAGTTTGTCCATTTAATGATTACAGTGATTAAATGAAATCACACACTGTTGTGATTCTGTAATCAAAATCCAAATTTTTCGCGTGAAATCCATTTCAGATCACGCTACACCTGCCTCCTCAAGAATATGCTCATTCCCCCCTGATTTTTATAAAAAAAAGAAAGAAAGGAAAACAGAAAATGCTCATTTTTGTAAATCTGATATATATTTTAATATTGGATATTGTCCGTCCATGATTAACGCATGAAAGCGCTTGAAACCTTCGTTTGTCAGACAAACTGATGTTCTGAGTGATTTGTATGTACGATGTGCACCTAAATTAAAATAATAGTTATGATAATAATTCTATAAATTTATACAGCACAGAAATTATTCCATAAATGATATATTGTACTGCGCTTTATAGGACTCCTAAAATACGTGTTATGAATTACATAGATGTGTTTTGAGCTTTGATTTCAAGTTGTTTATGGATGTTGCTTTCCTAACTTCCAGGGGTAAGCTATTCCAAAGCTTGGGTGCTACATAAGCAAATGCTCGATCACCTGACATTACTTTTGCTTTGAATGATGGAATCTGTAAAAGCAGAGGATCCGTTGAACCGCGCAAATTGCGACCATGATTAATGGTTTTATATCTCAATAATTCTGTAATGTAGCCAGGAGCTTGACCAAGAAGTTCTTTGTATACAGCTAGTACATGTAGTAAGATTTTGAATGTTATTCTCTGCCGTATTGGTAACCAATGTATGTTGAATTTGAATTTTTGATTTCTTTTAAATTCATTTCCACATAGACATAAACATACAACGTACGAGTACATGAAGTGATACGTTCACATGCATATACAGATAAATAAATAAAGAGGGACATTAACAAGGTAAATAGAATGCATGAAGAAAACAATATTAAATGACTGCTTGTACACATCAAAATTGATAATATATAACAATGTGGGGGGAGCCTATAAAAAAGCGAAGCTTGTAAGGTTATAGGATTCCCGTTGCAATATATGAGATTACATAAAGATGTATACATTTATTAAATCAAAGTACCGCAAGGGGGGGGGGGGGGAGAAAGTTAAAGGTGAAGGGCATACGTACGAGAAAATAAACTAAGCAAAGGGAGGTGTGCGATATGCGTCGATTAGGCTGCGCTTTCATAGCCTGCGCTTGAATGTATAGATGGTTACGGATGACTGCAGTTCACTGCTCAGTGAGTTCCACAGTTGCGGTCCTTGATATAAAAATGTTCTCTGGCGACATAATATCCGGGTCAGTGGGAGATGATAAAGGCTTGATTGTCTTGTGGGATAGTTGTGTATGTCTCGGTTTCTGCAGAATATGTTTCTTAGTATTAGTGTGATGCATGTATATTTCGTACAACCAAATATAAGCCTTGCACAGGTGTTTTGCATCCTCTACAATGCATCGAAGACATACGACGAGTTAAGGTGACAATGAGCTGCAACTCTAAATTTCATTATAGATACAGAAAATATTTTTGCTCCCAGAATTCTCCTTTCTTGCATTTGTTTTTTTTTTTAAAACAGAACTATTATCTTAAAACAGCATTCAGTAACGATGCGTGTATCGCTCTAGGGAAAATCCAAAATCCATAATTACTCAGAAAACGCTACTTAAATCAAATAGTTTCCACGTACCATCTCGGCTCCAAGTCTAAACAAACATATCGAATTACAGCACGTTCAATGCTCATACGGTATCAAGAAATTCAAAGCACATTTTGGCTTCTTCTTTACATCCTTTCCCGCCCCCCATACAAGCGAAAATAATGGCATTCAATGGCGTTTATTTTTTGTTGTAAGTCACAGTCGATGACATAACAAGGTTTCCATTCCCAAGGATAGCGTCTCCCTAGTGATCTCGCTGAAGTTGCCAATTTAAGGAAGACGCAAGCACACAGACTATTTCCACTTCCGACAAAAGGCTACAGAGTGATGAAAAATGGAGGTGAAAACAAAATCAAATCTTTGTTGTGACCTCAGTTTGAACTGCAATCAACACATCTCTAGAATTTCCTTCCCTAACAACCCCCCCCCCAAAAAAAAAAAAAAAAAAGAGAAAAAAAAAAACTTGGATACATCAAGGCGTGTGAAGACATCTATTAATAATTACTGCCCCCTTTTCACATCCACTCTTTCCCCTTTTAACATAGAGGGATTGATACTAAAGTGAGTGAGGAAAAACAAGAATGTAATACTTTCAGAGAGGAGAAGTCGGTCTTTACTAATTAGCCTGTACATCCTGCGTAGCTCGCTAATCGTGGTTGCGCGGGTGAAGGGATTTGGGCGTGCGCTGGCTCTATATCACTAGGCGCATAGTCAGCGAGTCAACGCGTTAGCATGGTTAAAACAGTGAGTTCGCCCGCATGTCTACCTATACATAGAGCTCAGCTTTCATGCTCAATAGGCGCTTTTACACCAAACCCAATCAGTAAAAAAAATACCCGCTATTTTTACCTGTGTAAAAGCAAAGTTCAAGTCATATCCCCGATAGAAAAAATACGTAATAAGTAGGGAATTTTCTCCAGGGTCGCAGGGATTTTTTTAGTGTGGAAGAAATTTACCATTTACGTTATGTATGCAAACTTTCTGCAATACGTTTGACAATACGTTCCTAATGGTAACCCCACAGATTCTCCGAGGCGTGTCCGACTAGTAACAACTAATATATTCAGAGCGCATTCCCTCAAATCAAACTAGTTCCATGTAAATGGCATAACTCGTTTATACTACGCAGTTCGAGAGAAAGTTACAAAAATGGCTTGCTACGAGCACTTCTATTCATTTCACTTCGGGAAGTTGTGACTAATCATCGGGCATTTTCAGAGTCTGAATCTGATCTCGTAAACTACGGGTATTTTCCAGATCGGGGACCTTTTGACTGGTGTGAACGCGCCTAATGATATATTCATACAGTAGTTGCGTGCTAAAGATAGACACATTCTTCCCAATCGCTTTTTTTTCTCATCACCGATCTTTACCCTTCACCTTGAAATCTTGAGACGTAAGATTTGATATGGACTCTCACTTACCAGCATCTCTTCATCGTGTTTGAATATTAAAATGAAACGATTTTGTTTGTCATAATACTACTCGTGACTAGGCAAAAGATTATGAAGTTATACAAAATATGTTTATTGACAGGAATGAAGGATAGAAACTATATTTAACGATTTTCTATATAAAAAACACTTTATTTGTGCAGTAATGTAATTTTCAGTGCATCAGAATAAGGATAACGATTACTAGTGAAAACATGCAAAAGAAGCATTCCATCTTTTATTTATTTATTTATATAGGTATTTGTATGTTTATTATTGTGTTTTTGCCGGGATTAAGCCTTGCTTTCATCTTTTTCTTCACATAGAGAGATTATCATATATTGGTTATCATCATAGCAGTGCATAATGGTGTTCATGAGAACGTAGGTAGTGCCAAGTTACAGACTTAATCAGCAAACATGCCTGTGTTTGTACGTTGTCATGTATTTGCTTATGTAGGTAATAACACATCAACCAATGTCAATGTGAAAGTTTTTTTTTTATTATTTGAAGCCACAGAGAGGTACACCAACTTTAGCATGTACAGTATACTGCATCTCGAATTCGAATTCGAATTCGACAACCTTGCCAAACATGAATGACATCTATTTTTATACATACGAGAAGAACGCACATGTCACTTTGATGAATATTAATCCTTAGGCGACTGAATTAAAGATGATCCGTAGAGCATAAAGGGGTACCTGCAAAAGCTGAACAAAATAACCCCCATGATTTACTCTGCAGATCTGTTCATGGAAATGCACCATCAATCTTCATAGTTTCCTCTGATAAATGCTAACACTTTAAGACATAGTCTTTAGACCGTACTTGCCCTTCTTATCAAATTTTCAGTACTTCTGGAAAGGGTAAAAATAATCTAGAGGTATTACTTTAAAACGTCTTTGCCCGTACATTGTCTCGCCTGATTTGTTTACAACTTGGGTTATGTCAAGAGAGAGAGAGAGAGAGAGGAGATGAAGGGAGAAGAAGAATAGGTGAGAAATAGAAATGAGAAAACTATTACTCTTAGAATTCTCGATAAACCTCTATGTCAACTCTTTCTATACTGGTATTCGAAAGAAGCTACTTGGATTTTTTTTTCGCAGCGCCCTCCCCCCCCCCCCCCCATTTAAACATTTTTTGAACTGGTAATACAAACCATTTCCATAGGGTAGTATGAAGTGTGACAGAGAAGGAGTTGACTAAAAAAAATGTGTCATGCGTGTGTTTTTTTTCACCACTAATACACATTTAATTACAAAAGAGCATCAATATTTCTAGCACACGTACTGTTAATCATGGCGCATACATGATATTTGATTTTTTGTCTTCATCAAGACATTTATGATTTAAAATAATGCTAATTAGCCAAATAAAATGTGCAGAATTCCTTACAGTGTAAGTCGCTATGCGCCATGTGTCATTTTTGCACTGGTAACACACATCATTGGCATAGGGCATTATGGAGTCTCGCAGAGAAGGAGAACCATTTTCCTGCTGAGGTAGAACGATGCATTTTATTGTACATAAATGCATGTATCTGTCACCCCCTGACGACGCAACAGCACTAAATCATCCCAGTATAGCTTCACGTAGCTGCTTTAAGGGATTACTGCATCAAGTATCAAGTAATGGTGGATAGGTGAGCTTTATGAAGTGTTATGAAAATGAAGATGCGCTCAGGTGAACCCCCCCCCCCCCCCCCCACACACACACACCCTTAAGTAATCTTAAATATGCTTTGGAAACTTAGCATGTTTTACAGCAACTGCGTGGATTTCAGAAAGTTTTTACAAATGGCCAGGAACGATGTCCTTCGGACTGGAAATACAAAACTACTAGTCTTCGAGTAAGAGTTGTTGTTTTGATTAAAACATTAGATAATAAAAGAGATAGCGACCTGGATCTAAAAACAATTGTTCTGATCGAGTCAAATATTACTTGTGATTGTGTTATTTAGGATTGATAAAATAATACAATGAATATATTAAACTTTATACAAAGAATAAGTGTAGCACATACGCCCTCCTTCTATACATATCGTCATCTATTTCGAATCGCTTGAAGTCAGTCAAACTATATTATATATCGATGATACTTTTCCTCAGTTTTGACATATTCTGTACTTATGATTCCTAAACATATAATACGTGGAAAAACATATCCCCTATACTTATTATATTTTTTTGTCAGAAAATGTGTCCTATTTCTCCGAACCGATGCGCTGATTTCATTGAACACAATGTTTAGCGATATCGTTTTGGAATAGCCATTCTCCTAAACCTAGAAAACACGGTTTCTCGTCGCGCCTCGGTATCTGCAATCCAAATCGCACACGAATCTGATCTTTAAATCGATATTTTCTATTTGTGAGTTGCGCGCAGACGTTGATAGAGTTTCGCCTTGGCCGTCTAGCTCTCGCTTATTCATAGCTACTCACTTATCGGAAACTTGAGAAGAGTGGGGGAGAGGTTTAACCCTTACATCACCAGGCCTTGAAAACCCCACCGACTTACTATACATTTCCATGCCAATAGTAATGAGAGAGTTAAGAACAAAGATGAGGAGAAAGACAAAGTTGTTGAGAACTTTCTCTTTAACACAATCAGGTCGTCTTTTTTGAAAAAAAAGTTTAAATCAGATCAGTATTCCGAAAATAAGTGTGTTGTGTTTTCTTTGCGACGTTTCATAGCACCTCGGGTCGTAGGTGTTTGGTGAATGAAAAGGCTCACAGAATGTGTAAACGGACACTTAACCACGTCTTCAATTAGACTACAATATCTGGACTAAGTACAGACATTTACATGGCATATATCTTGTATATTACAGAGCTCAGTGGTCAAATTCAGTTTAGATGATGAAAGGAAATTAACTCCTTACGCGCTAATGAGGCATTTTTGCACTGGTTTAGCACACCATTCCTTTAAGACATTGAGCAGTCTTGAACAGAAGAAGTTAAATAAAAATGGACGTTCTTGGTACATACATTGGGATGATGATATCTCCACACAAACATGATAGCCCACACGTATACACATTCGCAAACCTAATATTGGTAAACCCCTGAAGGCGACATCTGTAAAGTAATTTCCACATACTTCTAAAAGTTATTATTTATATACACCTTTATGTATTGCGTTAGTCTTAACTCAAAGCTTTCTCTTCGACGTCATTCGCTTGTTCAACCACTGTGACCGCAATAGACATGGGCTACTTTAAGTTTTGAAACGTCTTCAGAGGAATCAAACTGTCAATACATGGTTTTGGCAGCTTATTTTGCGATGTTTTTTTTTCTTGGAATCTAAGCCACTTCAGTGACAAGAAAAGTGATTGTTATGAATATTTCTACTGCGGAAGCTGGTGCACGCAAAAACATTTTTTTCTCGCATTTTATACATTTACGAATAAGAGCGAGAGGAATAGAGAGAGAGAGAGAGAGAGAGGGGGGGGGGGGAGGGAAAGAGGGAGAGATAATGACAGAGAGACAGAGAGACAAATAGTAAGAAGGAGAGGGGGAGAGAGACAGACAGGTACACAGAGGGAGGGAGGGGGGAGCGATAAAGACAGACAGAGACAGATATGAGAGAGAGAGAGAGAGAGAGAGAGAGAGAGAGAGAGAGAGAGAGAGAGAGAGAGGTGCATTAAGACTGTCATCAGTAGGCAAGAGTACGGCATACATACCGCGGTTCTGAAGAGATGGTTCGAATTAGCAGGCGTACTTTACGGGAGATTACCGAATACCGGACTAGGGATCAAACCGAATTCCTCTTCCTGCTTCTTCTTTTTTTTCTTCCCTCCCTTCATACTTTCCTCAATCATGTCTCTCCGTGCCCTAGGCAAAACACCATCAGCACAAATCTCAAGTTTGAGATAGATGGAAAGACATAAAGAAAATGAAGATATGTAAACATTACTAGTTTACTGCAATACCCGACTATTTTCACGATTTCACCCCTTTTCAATATACATGTAGATTCTTTGCTGATACATTAGCAGCACCATTGGAACGGCAATATGAAAATGGGAATTTACAATGAAAAGGACACGGATATTTTCTCATTTTGTGCAGACATTCCTGCGCTATCCTTTACGAATGTAAACTTAACATATTTTGGAGAAGAGAGGAGAAGTATTAATCATAGAAAACAAACATAGATAGAGAATGAGAGGAAGAGGGCGATAGAGAGAGTGTTGGGAGAGGGAAAAAGGAAAGAGCATGAGAGAGGAGAAGTGGGGGAAAAAGGTGAAAAGTTGGAAAGTTTCTTCAATTTGCTCCCCTGTTCCTGGCCAAATCCCCTCGTGTCATCACTAGCGGGGCACCTTTTACACCTGTCCGCCGCCACCACAAACAAAGCGGCATGTTGTACCCCTGCACCAGGGGTACGACGGACCAGAAAAGTGCAACGTGCACCCCTCTCTCTGCTCTATCGCTTTCTCTCTCCCCCTCTCACCCTTTCTCCCTCTCTCCCCCCCCTCTCTCTCTTTCTCTCTCACTTTCCCAATCTCCCCCCCGCTCTCTCTCTCTCTCTCTCTCTCTCTCTCTCTCTCTCTCTCTCTTTCTTCCTTCCATTCCCTCTCATTACCTTTCTATTTCCATCCCACTTTACATATGTATTACTCTCTCCCTAAATTTCCCCTAAATACCATGTTTACCATCTCATCTCTATATCCTTCCACTTCCTCATTTCCATCTATTTAATATCATAATCATAAATCATAATTGTCTCTAAATTGTTCTTACATACCCTTTCTCCCCCTCTCGCCCTTTCTCCCCTCCCTCTCTTTCTCTCCCCCCTTCTCTCTCCTCAGTTTCCCTCTCCCCCTCTCTCCCCCTCTCCCTCCCACTCCCTGTCCACCTCCTCCCTGTCCCCTCTCCCTCCCCCTCCCCTCCCTCGCTGTCCCTCTCTGTCTGAAACGAGTTGAACTTGACCTTAACCTCTTGCATGTCACTGGTTGGCACGTTGATCCCCCCGCCTGACAGGCCGGGAGAAGATATCCATTTCCGATAGCACCCAGCCCGTAAGATGGATGGCGGAGTATTTATTTGGCTTGAGCTCCCCATGAACTTAAGGGAAAGAAATCACATTACTCAGTCAGACAAACAAGCAGAGAGATAGAAAGCAATGAATATGTATAGAGAGAAAGGGATAGACAGAGAGAGAGAGAGAGAGAGAGAGACAGACAGAGAGACAGAGAGACAGAGAGAGAGAGACACAGAGAGAGAGAGAGAGAGAGAGAGAGAGAGGGAGGGAGAGAGAGAGAGAGACAGACAGACAGACAGACAGAGAGAGAGAGAGAGAGAGAAAGAGAGATAAGTGCATCTTGTTTAAAAACATTCAATCAGTTCACCTGCTAGTAAGGAGAGAAATGATATTACACAGCCACACAAACAAGCAAAGAGACAGAAAGCTATTGAACCATTATAGTATCATGTAGTCTTTATATAAGTGTTTTTGTTTCGCTAAAAGGTCTTATTGGCTTATTTCACCTTATCAGATAAAAACTGCACCAATGATGACAGTGTTGATATCGACGACGATGACGACAGTAAGAAGAGGAGACAGCGTCGACAGCGGACTCATTTCACCAGTCAGCAGTTGCAAGAGCTGGAAGCCAACTTCGCCCGGAATCGGTACCCAGATATGTCGACCAGAGAAGAAATCGCCGCCTGGACGAACCTCACCGAACCGAGAGTTCGGGTAAGTCAAATCTAAACAAAAAATGAATGGATGGTGGAGATGATACACAGTTCAAAATATGACATGAAATTATGATGGTAATTAAATGGTATATAAACAAGACATTCATATACATATTTCCATATACACACAAACATAAACACACACATACATCTACGAAATTACAAGAAGTGAGATCGTAAAAACATTACCATTACCATTTTTCTTTTTTTTAAAGTACTTTTATTCCATAATCTAGACAATATGTCGGACAAACGGCAGCTAAACGGAGGGAGATCACGTTTCACAGTTCGGAGACGTGATCCCTCGGTAAATAAGACATTAAAATATCTCGTTAGTTAAGAAGTCTAGAAGAGAGCGTCTATTAGTTTATACATCATAAAACTTGACAAAGTTTATGAAATGCCACAGAATTTAACACCATGCTGAATACATCCATAGATTCTTATTTTACAGCGCACAATAAAATGACACGTGCCTGTACAGTTCACGCGCTGACATTGCACGAAATGGCAGGATTCATTGTATATTATCAAAGATACTGACTGTAACCACTGTAACTCTGTAAACGAGACGTTAATGACGATTTTTTGCTTCATCATGCAGGCCGAGCGATTTGTCAAGCTAAAGCGTATTCCAAATAGTGCAGGTACCAGCATATGCTTTCTGTGTAAACCAATCAATTTTGATATTTTGGGCAAAAATTGCAGTTGATAGTTAAAAAAATGCATATGCAGATTTCACGTTTAACTTCGTACACGGACTGTAGCAATGATGTTTTCCGTAGGTTACCATATTTGATGATAATAAGATGATAAAATACATAAAAGATAAACGGGGAATATTTCTGGGAAAAGCCGTTCTCAAAATAGAAATACATTAGGAGGTTAATCACCAGCTCTGAGGGACAGAAAAACGAAAATGAAGAAGAGTTACACAAAGTGAATATGAATTTATGTGAATTTAAGCCGCTAGAAGAACACACAGCTACCAGAGAGTGTTGCATGAATGTCAACGCGTCAAATTCTTGGTTAACTGAGTTAAAATATCCGTATTCCCATTCTTTCTCCCTGTATAAGAATATGATGGATCTCATATCGACGAAGAGAACAACATCCTTCCACCATATAAATCTAAGTACCAAACCTTCACTGACACCTTTATCTAAGCACAATGAATCATTCAACTTTGCATGACGTCACCTCAATTGTCTTGCTTTTCAAAAAACTTTCAACCCGACCTACATCTCCCATAATCAACCCCAAACATGTGGAAAAAACAAATTTGATCAATGGTAAAGTCTTTTATTGCTTTCCTATCACTACCCTATATATATTTTTTTATAATTAGAAAACCCACTTTTTACAATTATACCCAATTTCTTTGAATATGCAATCATGGAATTTGCAATACATCAGAATATGGGAAAAAGGTTACGAGTGAAAGGGTGCAAATTGGCTTGTTATTCTCATGCAATGAATTGGAATCATAATAGGCACAGTGCGATATTAGTTTCTATATCTGCATTAAACATGTAGATATAGGGTGAGTGAGAAAGAGAGAGTGACGAAAGCAGCGCTATACCCAGTATAAACATTTTGATAACAAACACAATCATATTTAGTTTAATAATAAACTATGTAAGCATATTCAGGAAATCTCAAAACACTTTTGTACAATGAATATTTATCATCACATTAAACATTTTTTTACCTTCCACTTTGATGTTTTTACAAATAAGTAAATCGAGAGGGAAGAGCGCGCGAGCAGGGCTAACCGGGCCAGGAGACATTCGGTTCATTCAATACTTTTGAAGGGCGTAGATTTAAATGTTAAACTTAACACTCTTCATATGCGAAGTCATGTTGAGAGTATTGTATTGACCACAAAAGGTGTTGGGCTTAATGTAAGAAGGTACGAACAATTTGGGTTTTAATCTAACACCGAGATGTTGAATACATTGGTAGGTTGGTTAGGTTAGACCGAAGAGTGTAATGGGATTAAACATCTCATTGCATAGTGTAGGATGGATGAATTAATCCACATAGTACTATTTGTGCATGGAAGTGTGTTAGAAATGAATGGGCTTTGCCGAGCGTGGTACAGAGGGAGTTACCAGTGGTGCGTGAAAATGTGTATGAACTCGATGGGCTTTTCTTGGCTTGGTACTTCAGGAGCTAGGGCGCCGTGAGAAAGGAATACCTCCCCCAGAACCTTAATGAAGACACTATCATATCCCGGCAGACAGCGACATGGATATCGGTCGGACAAAGCTAGATCGTCTTGGCGTCAAACAGACTATTTGGGGACACTCATAACGGGATACCAGTTTGTCATATTGAGCATTGGAGCCGTCTTGATGTGCGTTCACACAAACATGACTAAATCGATGTGCCGTTTGCCGCTTGCTATAGTTGCCTTTCCGTGTGAATCTTCAACCCTTTTCTGATAGTGGTAACCCGACTGAGTCTGAACGCAGCCGTATTGTCCTATATTAGTCCTTGTATTCAGCTTACCGAGGAAATGGATCTTCAGGAATCATCTTTTTGTATTTGCATTTTTACGGCGTCGCGCGGATAATATATATGGTGTGATACTGATGTGTTTCACCAACTTAATCATTGTTAGGCGCGATCACCTCGCCTATATAAAATGTACCATTGCATACCAAATGATCAACAATTTACAAGTGAAATGATACCCTTAACCCTTTCTGGGTCAGACTTAAATGCTTCTTAATAGGATTTGTGTGCCTTATTGGTGAATACTTCATTAAAAATGAAAGTGACTTTCTGACTTCAGTTATATTACGACATATTCCCGGATGTTAATCTATGTGATTTACACTCTATAGTGTATCTCCTTTATTAAATGCTACGTATGACTGTTTCATTATGTTTGATTGTTGCTTTGTCCATTGTGAGTGTAATTTTAAAACCTGTAAGGGAGGAGGCGAGATGGAATTAAGAGAAACGAGTAATGTTGTGGCTGTTGTGTAAAAGATAAAAGTTCAATCATGTGACACAGAAAATAGAGGAAACACGAGAAAGGCGAAGAACATAGAAAAAAAAGAAGATGATAGTGATACATTGCGATGTTGGTTGAAATCATGACAAATCAATTCCATACATAAAATATAAGATGATGAATGGGGTAAAGAAAACAACGTTGATGCAAAATGGAAATCAAGAACATGAAAACCAGGAAATAAATGTGACAAAGCGGACAAGAATTGCTTTTGCTAAAAAAATATGCATTGTATAGATTTGATTTCATAAGTAACTTAAGCTAAGGGAAAAATAATTGAAACTGCGCATGAAAATGACAAAGTGGAATGTCAGATGATTCGAATCACATCATTTGCATTTTTCTTCATGGTTAAGAGGAAAAAGTCTTTTATGAATATAATCAAAGTAAAACATTCATGATGAGCTAGTATATATACGATGTGTCTCTCGGTACCCCAAATGATAGTCCTGGGGCCATATTCATGAAGTCTTACTAAGCCTAGTTAGTTGCTAAAGCGCATTCAGCTACATACCTTTTTAGTAACTAACTAGGCTTAGTAAGGTTTCATGAATATGGCCCCTGGACACTACTGCTAGGTTATTCTTTCACAATGGCTCTGAAAAGAGATAATTAGAGAGCTAGTAAGAAAAGAAAGCAAAATGACAGAATTGAGAGAGGGTGAGAGTTCTTCCTGAAATTTAATATGTTTGAATATCGTAAAGTTTTAACAGCTCGTTGTTGCGCTTTGAAGATAACTCTATACAACAATATAACTCTATATAACAATATACGTGGTCTATGTCTTTGATACTGCCATAAAAAAGTGTCCAAAAACACGTATTCTTTACACCCACCCCACCCCCCCCCCAAAAAAAAAAAAAAAAAAAATCGGACACAAGGATATCTCTTAAAATGATCAGGCGTCACCCCAAAATAAAGTTCGACAATCATCATGACAATTCTTCAGGGAAGAAAAGGTCACTCTGAGTGACAATGACCTTGAACGAGGCTGGAAATCTGAGGCGAGATTTCATCTCCTACCTGGGGAAGTGGCTGCACACGTAGCTTTATCTAGAGAGGAAACGGAGGCTTGGCATCGGTAAATACGTGATTCGATTGTATTCTTAGGTATCAGGTCGTCAAGGCGGCTGCACACCGCGAGGTCAGTCGTGGATGGCCCGTCCTGTCCCGGGCGAGGAGGAAGTTAAGAGAGGAGTTTAAGAGAGAGAGAGGGAGAGGGAGAGAGAGAGAGAGAGAGAGAGAGAGAGAGAGAGAGAGAGAAGAGAAAGATAGAAGGGAGAGGGAAAGAGGAGAAAGAAGAAAGAAAGACAAAACAATAACAAAATGAGAACTAGAGAAAGAAGGGGAGATAGAGAAAGACAAAGGGAATAGATAAAGAGAGGAAGAGAGAGGGTGAAGAACTAATGAGATATGTAAAGAACGAAAGAGTAAGAGAGAGAGAGATAGGGAGAGAGGGAGATAATGGGGAGGGCATAGGAGAAGGAAGAAAGAAAGACAATACAATAACAAAAGGAGAACTAGAGAGAGAAGGGGACATAGAGAAAGGCTAAGAGGAGGAAAAGGTAGAGAAAGCGGGGAAGAGAAAGTGAGATATATATATATATATATATATATATATATATAAATAAATATATATATATAGAGAGAGAGAGAGAGAGAGAGGAAGTGAAAGAGAGAGAGAGTAGGAGAGAGAGAGAGAGAGAGAGAGAGGGGGAGGGGGGAAAGAGAAAAAGATATAACAATAACAAAAGGAGTATTACAGAGAAAAGGGGACAGAGAGAAAGACAAAGGGAGAAGATAACGAGAAGAAGAGAGAGAGAGAGAGAGAGAGAGAGAGAGAGAGAGAGAGAGAGAAAGTGAAAGAGAGAGAGAGAGAGAGAGAGAGAGAGAGAGAGAGAGGGGGGGGGGGGAGGGAGAAAGAAAGATATAGATAGTGGCAGAAAAAGATAGAGAAGTCAAGGAAACCAAATAGGCATTTTACAAAGTATAATAGTATACAATGAGATACCTAAAACAAAATTGAGTGAAAATGTTACTCAAAAATACCAATTCATATTTTCAAAAGCGATAAAATATCAAAAAGAAACACATTTTGCGAAATGTTTGTGTTATTTTCGTTTGTATCAGAATTCACATAGGAAGTGCAAGCCCATGGCAATTGATCTTATCTCGTGCTCATGGTGTTAACGCTGGTTACCTAGATACGCTGTATGTGCACAACTGTATTACGGTATACACAAATTAATTCGAAGGGATTTCTTCAAACATTTGATTGTTTGAATCCGTTTAGTGCCAGACAGACTTTAGATCTATGGGATTTGTGTGTATTACTTGTGAATATCTTCATATGTAGCGGATAAAGAGTTATGGGTTAAAATAAGTTGCGATCTTGAATTGTATCAAACTGTATTAACCTGACTAAAGAACAGGAAGTATTTAATTGTTATGTACCTGTAACAATAATGTTACAAATGGTGCATAGGGTTGGAAGAAAACGTGCACGGAATTTCACTGACTATACAATGTTACATACCAACAGCATGAGCTGTAGTACATGTACATGTAGTGTACATATAGTGGGTTGCCTTTTCTATATGCACAGGACGCCACAATAATGTAGGGCGGAATGCGTAATTGCGTGAGGTGAATTGCGATGCGAATAGGCGCATCACATGGCCATGGGGTTCGTTTCTCGAAACGATGACAACTCTAACCTCAGTCCTAAACTTAGTAAGCGCTAGCTGGGCTCCAAACAATTCTGATTTATGTCTGGCAGTACACACATATTCAGGTAATGGTGGAAAATGTGGCGTTGTACATTGATATACATGCATGTACATACATCCCCATACATTATACACGGTGTGTTGGAGTGCAGGTCAGATATAAATCATCAGCTTAGCATTCTGGTTAGAGCCGCCATCGTTTCGGGAAACCCGAACGGTGTATAGCGAGGCCCGTACATGGACTAAATGACAACGATTGATTAATTTCCCCTTTAAGCATGCTAAATGAATGACGTGTGCACGGAATAACATCATCCAGACGGAGCTACGTGCGGACAAACGCACAAAAGGGACGTCAATTATGTTGTTTTGGAGATTGTTTTGGAGATTCAGAGTCTTTTTGCGTTTAAAATATTCATGCTGGAATATTTAAGGAGAATGAAATCTTAAGACAAATTAGGACTACACATCAACAGTTTGATAACAACTGTAAAGAAAAGTAATTAACAGCGGATTCTGTAAAATTCTGATATACTTGACTGAATTATAGCGCCGAGTTGATCATCATTTAATACAAGCCTTGACGGTTTGGTAAATACCTATGAAAGAAAGCCCTGACACAATGCACGAGGCGTTGGTAAATCTAGTTTCTCATTCTTATGACATCAGATTTTCATTAATGTACATTTCTCATATTCCCATCTGATATTCTTCAAAGTGTAATACTAATGTCATATATTTTGCATCAATAGATGCATTTCGTTATGTATGTGTGTGTACGGAGGGGGTGGGAGTGTGGGTGGAGGGGGGGGGGGTGATTATGCAATTACCATGATTAAACATGACATGAGCTTATTAATCACATAAATGTAAACGAATTCTGTTTTTTTTTAAAGTACGAAAGGGTAAATACATAAACGAACTGGAAATAAATTGAAGGCACACTGAGTACAGTTCAATTAGCAATTTTTACGATATAGGGTACATTTGATCGAGGTACACGATATCTTGGAATAGGGCAGTTTGTGTGATTGAAAAGATTACCCTGGGTAAATAAAACGTGAAATAAATACAATTAAATAAAACTAAACATACACGGATTTGAGTAGTCACTCATAAACCTGTTGGAATCGAAAAGAAAAGTATTATGATGTTTTATTCATATTAGTCAATGTTTTTAACTTGGTATATAGCATCGTAAAAAAATAGGCTGCTTTACTCGTTTCGTCTCCCTGGATCACAGCAAATGAAATAAATTGTCGGACTTTATGCCAACTTTATCATTTAAAATGATTTGTGGATATATCCACCTAATACATAAAAGTCGTAAACAATTCAACAATAATACCTGCTTTTAGGTAATAATAAATTGGTACGGATTCATACGAAAGCCACGCTAGTTAATACAACTAATGATTGACAATGACACTATATTACAGCACGTTCTGTTTTTTATTGTTCTCATTTGATCGATGATTGATTTAATTTGTTACATATTCATTTCAAATTAGACCTCGAATGTTTCAATATTGTGATATCGCAATCATTGCAATAAAAGTATAAACCTTAAAGCTGAGATTAACCACGCAGTTGCTCGATCGATGTTTACTTCGCGTCAACGTTTTCCTTCATGGTCTCGGAAATGGTTGCCATTATCATTTTACATCATAATTAGGCTATAATCCTACTGGTAGGAAAATGGAATTAAAGTCTTTGTCGAGGATTACGCTGCAAATGGTTGACTTCATAAAAAACACTAATATCTGGTAAACAATTGATATCTAATGACCTTAACGAGAAACTTTCGTAGACAGAAATCATCGGTGAATGCACCATTCTGTTGTCCGCCGGTGAACCGATGTTTTGTTGAAACATGAAACTTTTCGTCGTATTACAATGGCAATTATCAGAGAGAATATGATATTCCATAACTCATTAATTAATTAACAGTGATATCTTATTTGAAAGTGTGTGCTTACACATTCCATATTTCCTTACCAGATTGTGGCTATATCTGACCCAAGACAGATATCATGCTACGAGCTTTACGCAATATCATATTATAACTACCTCTGCTTCTACTGCTACTACTGCTAACATTTCATCTTATATTACAACTACTACTTGTACTTCCGTCATCAATTATGCTACTGCTACTAATCATACTAATATTACAGGTACTGCTACTACTAATGCAATTAAAATTCATTAAAGAAAAGTTAATCCAAGAAAATCCAAGTTTCCAATGCATACACTCAAACATCGTTAACATTTATGCATACGATCTCATTTCCATTCTTTATTCAACCTTGTAGAAAATAATCATAAATATTTTGTTGAGGTCTTTGAAACGTGCTTCAAATAACCAAATGTGGTACAAGGATTTTGTTTTCAATACCCTTGAAAATAACAAAACCAACATAATAATTCTCTACATCTGACACGTTTCCTCTTTCTCCTGACATCTCCGCGTCTTTGTTTTGTAACCTTCTGGCGGAAGCGAAGTCAGAAAAGCTAACTCAGTCAGTTATATTAATATCGAAGTGACAAATGTGTTTGCAAAACCTTGCTAAATCTCGCGGAAACTCGCGCTTCTCTACATGAATCACGTCTACCCTATGCGCTGAGTGAAAAGTCGACATGCCAGTCGCTCTTGCATGACCCGAAACATCAACTTCATGTATACAATTTATTTACGTAGGTAATATTGGCATGATTACTCTACAAAACGTGTGTCTCATATTCACACAATTTGTTATCTTTTCCAAACTAATGTATTATTTAACATCCATGTTGTTAAATCAAGTACAAAGAATGTTGGCTTAAACACCGAGACATTTGAAGCCGACACCAATATCAGTAAAGAGTGTTAAGATTATTCTCTTTAGTGTTAACAACTAGAGTGCTAAGTTAAAGATAGTCCTAATACATGTATTTACTAAATTTTAATATCTATTCGTTTTCAATTTGAAACATTCATTTTCTTAATTTCTTTTTCATTATTGAATAGATAATGAAAAAATATCTGAGAAAGTACAACAATAACGGCACTGAATCAAAAAGTAATTTACATTATAATTGGATTTGATATATAGAAGGAACACATGAAAGGAAGCATCAGTTCCACAAACAAAAATTTGTGTCGGATAGCGTATGCATTAAACATAAACATAGAACACAGCAGGAAATCAGTACATGAAACATAACAAGACAAATGAACGAAAGAAAGTGAGGGGTAAACACTTGGTGTCATTATCTAACACCCTGGTGTTGGCAGTGGCAGTGCGCGTTCGTGTTATAGGTAAATATAAACCATCATGGTGAATCTAGTGTAATTTCGTTACTGTGGATATGGAGCTAAATAACATTCAAAATAACCCACCAGGTTGCCTTGACTTCTGCAGTTCTTCTTAAAGACATTATCTACACCCTGTCCCTTTGTTGTTGCTGGTAGAAATTGTGATATTTTGTGATAAATCCATACAAACACGTAGGAATATTTTTGCAGTCACTTTTTAATGTCTCCGTAGAAAACAATCAAGGGATATTGTCAATTACCAATGAAGTTGAAGCGTTGCCTTATATAATATCCAGCAATAATTCGAGAAAGTTTGAGAAAAAAATATGTTGTCTGGCACAGAAGGAGGCCTTTATAGCGATATTAATGTATATAGATACGCGAATACCAATATTCAGTAGCAGTAGCATCTGAAATATTTACAAAAATGACAATAATACTATTGCTTCTAGAAGTGATTTTTATATAAACCCTTTGTGTGCCAGATAAACTGCTGCTCTATGGGATTTGTGTGTATTATTTGTGATAAAAGGTTCATATGGCAGACAATGGGTTAATACCAATAGCACCAATGTGCGTGAGACTACAATCGTGTGATATTATGCGGAGTAAAACAGAAACAAAATCACATCTTGTCAAACCGCAGACGTTGAGCAGGTACATAACAGCAACGTGTGCGCACACGAGGCAAATTTATAAACCGTGACATCGGCAATTTGCGTTTTATATTGGTTCTGCCTAACGTCTCATAACTTCTCCGGAGTGATATTTCACGTCGCTTTTCCAACGCTCGTTTCTATTTTTACCCCGTCACGATCTATCTCTTCTTGCTCTCTTGATACGACCTCTAATGCGTCCCGGACTCCGGTCGTGTTGCGCTCAATCCCCTCTCTCGCCACTTCTGCTTAAATTGAGGCAGAACGCAAATTTCTTTGTTTCGCAATTTCGCATTTCGCCCCATCAATTCATGTTTTCATTTTTAGGCTGCCTTCGCGGATGACGCATAGCTGTGGCGATAGATTCTGAGCTATAGCTGCTGTTTATGACAACGTTTTTAGTCATAATGCTATAAACATAAGTCATAGCGCGTCATGTGGATTGGCGGGGTGAGAGTGAGAGCTGTATCGATTGGTAGCGGATGACTAGGCGGCCCGCGCCCCGCCATTTCATGATGACGAGCCGTTAGGTCCACGGGTTCGCGACGAGTGACGAGATGGAAGACGATGTCTCGATGTAAGGAGATTAATGAGGGATTGATGAAAAATCTTTGCTAGCATTAAAAGAGCTGACCCGACTCCGCCCTATCAAATGTGGTCACGACTTCTCCCGGTCTGCGAGCTAGCTTGCAAATAGAAAGAAGTGCAAAGAAAACGGTTACAGGTTTCCGTTTTCAGATGTACAGAAAGCAGATCTATATGCTGCTATACGTTAAACGTCTTTTCTATTAGAGTATAGATTCCCCACAGATGTGCCTACGATTTAGACCGTTAACCTTTAGTATGCAAGAAAAACCTTTCTCTGTACACACATGGCACATAAAGTGTAAAATAAATATGTGTTTGGAATCTGCTTTGATATCAAACACAAATATTGTAATATTTGTATGGAAGAGCAGAAATGGGCAAAGATGGATAAACAAAAGACATAGGATTATGAATAGATAATGAAGTAGAAGAAGAGTGATGCTAATGAGAAGAGGAGGAAGAGGGCGCAGAAGAGGAATTATAATAACAAGAATAATTCGAGAAGTGACTAGGAACATGACGAAGAAGATGAGAAGGGTAAATGTTATGTTATGGATAGCGTTCGGCGTTGCACCATGGAAACTACATAAAGTAACAAGGACCTTAATAACTCAAGTCGATATATATGTATAAAGGAGATTAACCCTTCCTGTGCTAGTTAAAATGTTACTCTATGCGATTTGTGTACATTGCTGGTGACATCATTCACACATGCTACGATAAGAGGTAACCGACTCCCCTGAAAATGGGAGATATTTATTTATATAGACTATACATGCTATACTTACATTGATATCATAGCATTTCATTGCTTGATTATACCTTACGCCCTTTGCGCCACCTTCTTAAATCTATATCAATTTTACACACAAATCAAATGAAGCAACTACACGTCTGTCGAAGACAGGGTCAGAGATAACAAAATACAAGGGGAATTAGATGATCACTTATTACCCATCAAATTAATGATTATATTCCCCAATTGTACTAACACTGACAAAGTTCAACTTTTTGATATTGCAAAAGATGACCCGCAAATTAATAAAGCAAGATTTTGTTAAGTGTATGTACGCTCTTCATTTTTCTCTGTCAATAAGTAACTGGTTTATAAAAACAAGAGCATGTACATCATTAGTTTCATCAGTTTGACAGGTTTATGACTAATGAGTGCAACATTTTTGCTTCATGATATTAGTCAGTTAGTACATGAAATTGAATATAATTTATATACCCAGTGCGCAACAAAATGTCAATGACATTAATCATGTTTATGATAACAATGGGCGTACAGTAATGATATACATCAAGGAACTCATACAATAAAAACATAACATATGCGCTTTCTGTGATACAAAGAAAATAGTTTCAATGAAGGGGAGTAAATTATTCCTTAAGGGGGGGGGGGGGGGCGGGCTGGGTGGCTATAAGAAAAGCTAGGCTTCATAATATTAGTCAGTTAGTATATTAAATTGAATTGAATTTATATACCCAGTCCTCAACAAAATGTCAATGACATCAACGATAACAATGAGCGTGGAGTAATGATATACATGAAGGAACTTATACAATAAAAAACATAACATATGCGCTTTTCGTGATACAAAGAAAATAGTTTCAATGAAGGGAAGTAAATTATTTCTTAAAGGAGGGGGGGGGGGGGCTGGCTATAAGAAAAGCTAGGCTTCATAATATTAGTCAGTTAGTTGATGGAATTGAATTGAATTTATATACCCAGTCCTCAACAAAATGTCAATGACATTAATGATAACAATGGGCGTACAGTAATAATATACATGAAGGAACCTATACAATAAAAACAAAACATATGCGCTTTTCGTGATACAAAGAAAATAATTTGAAGGGAAGGGAATCATTTCTTAAAGGGGGGGGGGGTGGCTATAAGAAAAGATAGGCTTCATAATATTAGTCAGTTAAATGATGGAATTGAATTGAATTTATATACCCAGTGCTCAACAAAATGTCAATGACATTAATGATAACAATGGGCGTACAGTAATAATATACATGTACCATCAAGGAACTTGTACAATAAAATCATAACATATGCGCATTTCGTGTTACAAAGAAAATCATTTCAATGAAGGGAACTAAATTATTTCTTAAGGGGGAGGGTGGCTATAAGAAAAGCTAGGCTTGTATAATAATCAGCTTCCTAGTACTATTATGGCATCTTCTTAGTTTCATACCACGAATTTGGATAAGCGTAAAGCGAACCGCTACACGATGTAAAATGTATGAGAGTTGCACAAATTGCTATTTTATGAACACTACACACTCATCTTTCCTTTAGTATTAAACCTGTGACGAGCTAAAAGTAGTATTGATCATACCTCTTTCTGTCTTTAACCCTTAGTCCCATAGGTTATAAACTCTGTTGTAATTGGCATGGGGCTACTATAGGTTAATGGTACTGAAATGGTTAAGCTTTGCGATAATTGTACCATCAGTAAGTATGTTGCTTCTAGGTTTACAAAAACATCTGCGTTTCATGTATGAATTATAATTAATAGGCTACCGACATGGTCATAAGCGGTAGTTGAAATGATATATGCACTCCAATATAAAGCATCTCTTCGTCATATTTCTAGAAAATAAGGCATTGATATTCTGCATTACTTTGTAGTCACAGGTTTAACACTTTAAACGCCATTGTTGTATTTCTGCACAATACGCAGTAATACACAGAAATCCCATATAGAAGCGTGGTATTTGGCACTGAATGAGTTAATGGAATAGAAAATGTCTAAGCATTGTGATCAGACGCAAACCATTTAGCAGTTTAGCGAATGTATCCGATACTACATCATTATGATTAATGGTCCTTGATCAATTAATTTGTCTATATGATATTAGACATTATGATGGACGCTGTTGGAAATGAATTTACGGTCTTCCCTTCCATGATTCCTCAAACCTTATTATGGTAAAGAAAATGGAAGAAGAATTGTTATTAAAGAATAGTTATGTTGACTTATTATAATCTTGTATTTCACGCTAATAGAGAACGAGGGAGTAACTTATCTTGTTAACGCTTACCATTATCTTTGTTTATTTACTAGGCTTATACCTTTGTAGTTGGTTTATTTTTTATTTCAACGTTATGATAGTCTATGAAAAATGTAAATCATAATTCTTTTTTTTTTTCGAATTCCTTCCGACGGACTTGTCCTCGCAAATCTTCCACGTAGAAGACGAAAAAGTGCGTAACCCCTGTGTACTTAAGTGCCCGAAACCAAAAACTCCCCTGCACAAACATCGGCCGCGGTTTATGGGCTTAAACTTGACCGTGACGCGGCCGTGACCTCGCCGAGGCTGGCGGCGCAGTGCACAGTCGGTATGAGGTGTTGTCCGTGCCGATACCACCGCAGGCCTATCAACAAAGCCGTTATCCGCGATTTTTTCGTTGCGGAGTTCCAGCTCCGCTCGCTTCCCCTCGGAGAACCACAATGATGATCCTTAGAGGAAAACGAAGTTTCTGAACTCAAATTATGAAGTACTTCAAACAACCCTCTGACCACACGACCACCATATTTCCAATGAAAATAAAAGCATATTTTGTTCCCAAAATGATCATAATCAAAACCCAATCTGAAGGAATATTCTTATTCATAGACGTCTATCTGGTTTTTTTTTTCCGGAATGATCTGTATCATCATGATCATATTTTATTATTGTTATTGAACATTACTGGAAATCAGGTACGGGGTAAGCTATACAACATGCAGGCTACAAGTGAAACCAATCTTGCAATACCTAGCCCCCCCCCCCCCCACACACACACACCCCCTCCCCCCACACATACACACAAACCTTCGTTTTTATTTATCTGGGCTTGTAATAACAACATATAAAGCAATATCTAGTAGAAGTGCATGTCTCACCATGAGCAAATAACATGCACAGAAAACATCGCATCAAAAGACGCGAAGAAGCTAGAAGACTGCAAAGGTTTATTGGCCGAATCCTTGCTTCTTCCAGGCGGCTAGTCCCGGGCGGGCGACCCTCAACCGGCCGTTGCCTCACGTCGGTTTTTACCTTGGCGGGCGAGGATTGTTATACTATATAATCTGACCGGAACGTCACCGGAACGGCATACTTAGTTTTGGTTTCATCTGACCTATGGACCTGTCATTTCGTCTTCTTAACAATCATCTTTTTATCCTTCTGTTTTTTTGGATTCCCCCAAAAAGTTTATGCTTTTATGACTTTTGCCGCCTTCATTATGTTTAATTATAATATATCTTTATTATATAACTTTAACAATGCAATGTCAATATCATTGTAGACTTGTTTGAACATATTTCATTAAGTGATTACGTGTATCAGTCAATCATCTGTGTCAAAAACAAACATGTAGACAAATTAATGATTAAATATAAAATTAGAAAAACTTCCAAAAAACAACAATTGATTAATTTTGTCTTTTTCCAGTAAAGAATAAATTCCCACTGATTACATACATGTACTAGTTGTTTTTAAAATTTGTTTGTACAAAACTTCAAATGACATTAATAATAACAAGGAATAAGAACTCATAAATATATATATGAGCAAGAGAAATAAGAGCCTTGTGTAATGGTTTCTAGGTATCGTGTCATTATCTTAAGCCAAGCAATATCCTTGAAGATATCGCTGCCCGGCAAGCAGTGCCGGTTCAAGTCAAGCACTGTCCCCTTTTTCTTTGCTGTTTCAAAAACAGATTCATCAATCAATCTTACCATCGAGCTTATGAAGACCCATGTATAATAATAATATTTTCGTTTGTAATTTACTAATAAACAGCCCCCAGGCTTTCTGAAGAAGTTCAGATAACTATTCCATGTATTTATTTAAAGTATTTTCGCTTCGAATATCCAAGAATATACGGAGCTTAGTAAGAGATAGCATCAATTTGGTTGAAATGTCTGAGTACACTTTTAACGACATTATTTGCCACTGATAAGTCAATATTTTCTCAAATTTTGTCCGCTGTGTTATTGTTGTTGTTTTTTGCCTTCCATATAGATCCTACGACTTCTAATTACACATAAAAATACTCTATTGTCTACATCGAAGCCACTAAAAACGCGCCATTTAAATTTGTGCTAGAAATGGAGCCATATTTCTCTATGTGACATGGTATTAATCATATCAAGTTCACGAGGGTTATTAAAGTATAGTTGTAAGACTATTAAAAGAAAATCTACGACTTAAAGTTTAAAGAAAATATGGCGATGAAAACGAGGTGATCAGAAAACGAAAAACCGCATCAAGATCATGGAATGAAAACATCGAGCTCGCACGCGAGGTTGCGCAGCTTCGTTTTCGATGTTGAGCGGGGCTGGATCAAACTCCTCCCCCGACCGTCCCCGCGGACACGTTTAGTTAACCTTGGCTCTCGTATCATATCATCATCATGCCGCGAGTGCATAGGTAGGCGGACCAGTATGCATACACAAGGCACTTCATAAGGTGCACCTACCTACCTCCATACAACACACACATATACATACACACACATGCACACCCACACTAAACCTGGCCCTCATAATATAAGCGCAAATGACGAAGGGTAGTTGTACTTTTTAGCTGGCCTAGATTGATCTTTTCCCGGTTTATGTCTGACTTTGATCCTCCTAGTTTAAATATTATTCGTTTGTTATCATTCGCTGGGCTGCCGCGCGGGCAGACCCACACTGCCCGAGGCAGGACTAGTCTCAAAGCGAGACCTCGTCGGAAGCTGAATTTTGTGGGTCACGGCGGTGATTATGTATTCCAAACCTTTAAACCTTTCTACGCCAGACAAAATGCTGCTCTTTGTGATTTATGTGAATTGATGGCGACATAATCAAAAACTGGCACGATAACTATTAGCTCTAGGTTCTAAATTTACACAAGATAACATAACCGCGAGAGAAAGAGAAAGAGAACGAGAGAGAGGGATATATATATATATATTACTATTATGTTATATATTATATATTACTATTATGTTATATATTATATATTACTATTATATATATTACTATATATATGTATAGTAAAATTATATAGAAATGATAGAGATAGATAGAGACAAAGAGAGAGAGAGAGAGAGAGAGAGAGAGAGAGAGAGAGGGGGGGGGGGGGAGAAAGAGAGGGAGGGAGAGAGCGAGCGAGCGAGAGAGAGAGAGAGAGAATATGTTGGGTTATTGCATTTGTATCACTTTGAAATATGAAATATCCCACGGTATATTGCTCACGGAGGCAGCCATTATTCAGAATATCACTGAATCGGCAATATGCCCATCACAGTATGTCTTGGATTTGTCTTCAGAAACTCCCTTTCTTCCAGAGGTATATAATTTATTGCGTATGTCACTATGATGGTATCATTGCATAAGGTGCGTTGTGTCCAATGCGCAAGATGACAAGACAAAAATAGTAAGTACATACAAGGATTTCAGTATTAACCTACATGTACGTTATGGACTATCAAGTTGATTGAACATGGTAGTGAATTTCTCTCTTACACTCCTCCTCTCTTTTTATTGATGGATGAATATTATCATGGAAATAGTTGCTAGTTTCAACTACAATGTAGATATCAAACCCAGCATTGCGTTTCTCTTCCATAACACGCCTTTATTCTTGACAGGAACGACGTAGTGATTGGCACTTTGAACTGCCGAGTAAGAAATGCACGAGGGCAATCTGGGGGGAGAAATATAAAAAGTACACTTTCGCTACTAAATCCCTTTGCTTTTAGCACTCAGCATATCTCCCAAATGACAGAGAGAGCTCGTAATGATCAGATCTACGTGATGTAGGATTACGACTTCTCTCCCCACTGGTCCAACTCGTTCCCTCTCCCTCCCTTTCTCCTAAACTCTATCGACTTTTTTTTACTCACCTCTCAAAAAAAGTGCAAAATATTACAGGTATTTTGAATGCTTTTCTTTCTCTATTTTGTTCGTAATAATGGAAAGAGATGACAATGATTGGTTGTGCCGTTGCTGCTGCTTCCACCTTTTCCAATTACCGTACGTCATCACCTGGCGAGATCAAACCTTCACCTTCTCCCTCCCTAAACCCCACCCCTGCCCCCCTCCTCCGTCATCGCGCACACACCTGGCCCTCTCCGCAGTTATTGTATGTCGCCCCTTGGGCAAAAACACCACATGCTTTGCTATGGGCCCGGACTGCGGGGCCGATGACGGGCGAATTCGAGTGAAGTCCCCCGACTGATTCGCTTTCATGCGAGCCGATATGAGCTCCAAATTGTCAACGATTAGTCCCGTGTGTTGACTTTTGGCCAGCCCCAGTCATTTGTCTGTAATTTCTACACTTTTCTGTTCTTATTCCTTTTTCTTTTACTTTCTTTTCGTCCCATTCTCTTCTCTTTTTCCTTTACCCACATACCCTGCCAGTCTGCACACGTTTTTTTGGCCTACTATCAGA
>OZ022593.1:12534295-12572226 GCA_963669155.1 Arbacia lixula
AAAACAACAACAGAATCTCGCGCAATATGCCATGAGTAATAGTAGCAGCGATCACTCGGTTATGTTAAAGTGGATCGCTGCGGAAATTGGCAACACCGATTGCGTTAGATACGCCACTCCGTAAATTGGCCGCACAAACCGCCCTTCCTCCATGTGTTCCGCCCCGGGGCGATCCCCGCTACCCCGATACCGTGGCCCGGCTACGATGGCGTCACCCTGCCACGTCACGTGAAGAGGGGAAATGCGGGCAGACATCGTATGCGGGGAAGGGGGAGAAAAAAGAAGACTAGAGGGGGTAATCTGCCCCTCTGCTCTATTCTATGTGTTTATTTTAAAACAAATATATATACACACATAAGAATATATAATTATTTATATGAATATATGAATGAATATTATATCAGTATATCAAATGTGCGAACATTGCCATATATTTAGATACATAAACATATATGATATGTATCTCTCTCTTCCTCTGTCTCTCTGTCTCTCTCTCTATATATATATCTTTATGCACACACATTACTATATAACGCAAATCTTGAAATATGATATAATACCCTTCATCTCATTTAAATTATGTAGACACACACACACACACAAAAACATATACATATATTTATGTTATCTTTATATCATTATACATGTACCATACATGTACCAATAACATAGTGATCTCAGTAGTGTTTCAAATAATGAGATCAGTAGATAGCCTAGTGCACATTTTATTCATAATTGTTTAAGTTTGTTACCTGGGAACTAAAAAACATGTATCCAATCAAATATATTCTATGTGAATATATTGTGATATGATATGCACTGGTTGGTTCCATTGTACTATGGCATTACGATGTAATAACTTATATACATGCATATATGAATGAAATAGGGAAAAATCATACGTACGATAACTTATGAACACACCTATATAAACATGACAATTAGTGCAGAATTATTCACGTGATGAAGACCTATTGTTCCTGTAAATTTAAAAGCTTAGTCAAGCGAGGATGCATTGTGAGAGTTTTCTGGTTCCGGTTTGCAAAATATTGCTTACAGTAGAGAGAAACACGCATTTGACTGTTATATTAATGTATTTAGACATCTGTTGCACTATTGTTTAGTTGATAATACCCTAAACATGATCGAAACTATAAGTATGAAACACATGAAAAAGGTGTTCCCTCCCTCCTTCCCCCCTCCTCTATGATGCTCCATAAGTCACTCACTTGCACCCCTTTGTCAATCTGTCGCTACAAATATGGATCATAATTTTGTCGAATTCCCCCTACAACGTTTACTGCAGGGCAGCGATAGTATCTAACAACTTGACATGTTGTAAAGAAGTATTACTAAGTAAAAAAAAAAAAGATATATATGACGAAGAGGCACAAAGATAAACCAATAATAAGTCCTAAGTCAATGCGCTTTGTGCCCTGGGGCTAGGTGAAACAGCGAGACAGAAACTGAAGTCTGTTTCATTTTTAGCTGCCTATTGTGAAACTGCCCCTTGAGCAACAATTACGCCTCACTGAACATTAAATTAGTTTCAAATGTAAGGTCGGCGTTGAAAGGTGCGAACGAAAAGGGGGCATGGATAGGGCTGGGTGTGATCTCGCGCGGTGCATGTTCTGAAGGCACGTATAATTCAAACTTCTGACTCAACCATAGGGAGGGGCCGATGAAACGAATAGAATCACGCATTTTCAGTGAAAGATGGAAAGGTTTTTTTTTAATATTCTGATTGGTTTAATGTCTCTACCAGGATGTTGCATATTGTGACACACATCCAAGAAACTCCAATCACAGAATGGTTAAGCTACAAGAAAAGAATGCACTCTCAGATAAATTCAAGCCTCCTTATAATGACCAATCTCTCTCTCTCTCTCTCTCTCTCTCTCTCTCTCTCTCTCTCTCTCTCTCTCTCTCTCTCTCCCTCTCTCTCTCTCTCTCTCTTTCTGTATATATATAAAGACCACCTGTTTGTAACGGTCATTTAACAGGAGCTCGCCAGAACCCTGTTTGCTACCCTACGCGTGGTCGCTATAAACATTTTATGAAATTAGGCTAAGAAAGTACGGTACATGCATTTCAATAGGAGAGGTCCAATTCTAACGATATTCAGCATTTTTCTGCCTTTAACATGCCATCATTTCAATTTGAGCAGGCATTCGCAATATTGCCAAAAGGTATGGTGTAGATAATATTTGTGTGACATTGGGAGTGGTTGTATGAAACTTTAAAAAAATGTTTATCTCTAAAGCAGTATTAACATGATTCTTTGAATTATGACGAAGATATAGGATGAATACATAATGTGACCATATAAATAGAAAAAGATGTAAGGATGGACAAATATTAAAGAAGAAAAGCGCAATTGATGCAGTATGGCAACTATATCAACTTTGAGATATAAAGTGAGCAAATACACAAACTTGATGCTTGCCTCTGTGAAATACATGTAGATCTTTTCTTAATCCCAGATAATGCCATATGTCTTTGCAAAATTGGAAAATATGTATAGGTTGGCTATATATCTCTAGGAGTAGCAATCAGAAATAAAATCTGTTCAATCAGCGGACAAGAAAATATGTTGTATGTTGTTTATACATCTCTATAAGCAGGTGCCTCGATGGAATATATTTTGTCTTAAGCCCAGATAAAGAAATTTGATTTTGCAAAATTGAAAAATGAGTGCATGTTGTCTATATATATCTTAAAGTAGTAATCATGAGTTGAATCTCTTCAATCAGTGTATAAGGAAATCGAGGAGGAAACGTACTTAAAAGGTAATGTTACAAACCATTATGTGTTATTAGTGTTAAGC
Organism: Arbacia lixula; assembly: GCA_963669155.1. Taxonomy (NCBI): domain Eukaryota; kingdom Metazoa; phylum Echinodermata; class Echinoidea; order Arbacioida; family Arbaciidae; genus Arbacia; species Arbacia lixula. Next base: position 12,537,123 of record OZ022593.1, read on the forward strand.
CTTTGTTTTAGCGTTTTAGTACACGTGCGTAAATTGGCTTTCCAATTCCTAATCTTTATATCGTTTTTCAGGATTGATGTGGAATCCCTTCCGTATCAGTGGAAATAAAGAATTAATAATGAAATAAAAATGAAGGGGTGTTAAGCCTTGTAATTTGACGGCAAAGGATAAATTGACGAACGTGAATTGATAATTCATTTCGAAAGAATGGACTGATTTCAGACGACGTGAAAAATACAAAGCAAAGGGTGGCTGGTTTTTCTTTGTCATTTTACCAACCAGTATGATAATACCTAATAGGAGAGAAATTGGAAAAGAGGTATGTAAGAAGTAAGTATGTGGCCTAGTTTCTAAAATATTGAGTCTGTTTTTTCTTCTTCTGTTGCATCGCTGTAACGACAGCTACGTCTGGATACTTAGACTAAGTACATTCTATCCCATTCTGATGTTTATAGCTAATTATGTACAGAACCTCCGTTACCCAGTCTAATGTTTATACATGTTTATACTATAGATAATTATGTTCAGTATACATTGTAAAGTCACACGCAATTCGGCCTGCGAGCCGCGAAGTGTTTCTGTTCTGTACTGTTTTTGTTTCTCTTATCCCAATAAACCATTATCTATCTATCTATCTATCTATCTATCTATCTATCTATCTATCTATCTATCTATCTATCTATCTATCTATCTATCTATCTATCTATCCTGCATCAGATGAAATTTTTGAATTGAATTGATTGAATTGAATTGCACATTTGTAGACAGAAAGAAAAGGGGTGGAGAAATCTGTAACTAGTTGTAACTGTCATGACTATTGGCAATCGAACGTAACCCTATACATGACATTCATCAATAACGGAAATGTCTAGTGTGGGCACATAGGGGCGGGAGGACATGGGGAAGGTTCGAGCAAGCGATCGAAACTATGTTGCAAGTCCGTCCCACATTATCTCTCGAATGTTCGCGCCCTTTTCGCCTGCAATTGAGCAGAACACGTACTAATGGAAACCGTACACACTTTCTGGGGTGCGTTTCCGCGCGGTGCGCATGCCCAACACCGCCCTAGGCTGCATGTTGACAGAGTGTCTCTACGTTTTCTCTTTGAAAACCAATGTTTCTCTGCCTTCTTCTGCCACGAGTAGGAATTGAAAGCGTTTTCGTTCACACACGCGATGATTTCCATCGAATTACCTCGTTTTCTTTCTTCTCTCTTCGCAGAATTGATCCCTGATTACGATCGGGGAGGGTCAGCGTTAGTTCGATACACTGTCACGTGCTGGTCAAGCTAAAATGAGACAAATGCATGTCAAGTTTGACCCATACGCCACTTACTCAGCGATATTTCCTTCCTAGCACAATTTGCTGAGACCGTTCCTATACCATGCACTCTCAGGATATACTTACTTAAATTTAAACATATGGCATGGATAGTTTATTTTTTTTTACAAACGCATAATATTACAGAGAAAGTGCCATCACATTATGACACACTGCTATGTTCCTCTTTATGTCCAAAAATATTTGCATGATTTGTTGTAAACTTTTAATCAAGAAGGGAATACCCCATGCTATAGCCTACCGTGCAACGCCACTGTTTAGCGGATGATGATAATAGTACATTAAAGCTAAGGTAAGAATGTATTGTATAAGCATTACCGCTACTCCCCCACGTACTACTACTACTACTACTACTACTACTACTACTACTACTACTACTACTACTACTACTACTACTACTACTACTACTACTACTACTTCTACTACTACTACTACTACTACTACTACTACTACTACTACTACTACTACTACTACTACTTCTACTACTACTTCTACTACTACTACTACTACTACTACTACTACTACTACTACTACTACTACTACTGCTACTACTACTACTTCTACTACTACTACTACTACTACTACTACTACTACTACTACTACTACTACTACTACTACTACTACGACTGCTACTAGTACTGCTTCAACTCTATTACTGACAGCACTACCACCTATCATAATATTACTAAAGGTCTGGAAATCAGTCTCTGAAAGTATGTCAATGGGAATTACGAGGTCCTTTCAGAGGAAATCACAGATGGGAAGGAGTTAAGCCTGTGCGAGCCAAAGTCAACGGAAACAAATATTCTTGGATATATTAGGTATTTTTGTTCAGAAGCCATGAAGTTTATGTGAAAGTACTGGAAGGATGGATATATAAAATTACATTTAAACATGAAAGGGAAGGGGGGGGGGGTGGCGAGAAAGAACAATTCGACAAAGAAAAGGAGAAGAAAGAGAGATAATGCTAGAAAAACACACGTACAAATATATACCTATATACTTCTATATATGGATATACTTAGAGAGAGAGAGAGAGAGAAAGAGAGAGAGAGAGAGAGAGAGAGAGAGAGAGAGAGAGAGAGAGAGAGAGAGAAAGAAAAAGGGAGCGAGAAGGACATTAAGAGAAAGAGATCACATAAAAAGAAAATAGTCATGCACTCAACTCCGGTGGAATCTGTCATCGACTTCGAATCTTATCTTTCCTGTCAAAAACTTCCTTTTTAATTTTTTCTCCATTCCAAGGTCGCAAACAGACAAATGAAAATACCAACTGAATTCTCACGATCTTAAACAATGGACTTAAGCAATACAATAACTTTATTTTTCTTCCGAATGGGAACTGTGAATATGCTATATGATATCAACTTCCATTTATAAATAAAAGCAGGGTCAACGAACGGTCTTCAAAGATATACCTGCTTTATAAAATAGCAAAAATAGCAGAAAACGTACTGTAGCTCCAGTAACAGACTGAAAGAGAAAGGATATTTAAAAAAATATTTCATGAAAGACAAACTTCTCAGATTGCGCATTTCAGACATAACGAGAATTAGCTTTAGTGCGTATTTATTCTTGTTTCAATTTCTGAATTAAGAGATTCATGGGATTCTTTCGTCCCTAATCCAATGTTAAGTTATTAATATATACATGTATATCTCAAAAAAATATGGCAACTCTCTCTCACACACACACATCCACGTTCACACACACGCACACGCATACACACACACATACGCATACACTTAGTATATTAAACCTACAAAGTACACGATAACATTGGCGTCACAGTCACATATATAATGTGATCGTGGTGTCATAATGATTGTTACAGTGTTCATAAAACAATGTCATGTACTTAATGATGTATCATAGTATTTTTCGAAATTGACAATTACGCAAAAACTTGCTAAATCTGGTATGTAGTAATTTTAGTACCGAACTAATAGATGTACGTGTTGACATTTTCTGATTCCTCAAATAATGTTGCAAAGTAATACTTATTACGTTGAAGCATATTTGTTTTGGTAAAAATATAAATAATGTTTTGACCTCATTGTTATTAAGATATTCAAAAAGAACCCTCCACCCACATCCATATGCAGGGTTATAATGAGCAAGCGCCTTTATGTGTCGCTAACCGGAATCAAGTAAATCGCTTAACAAACATCTCTCTCACCACGAGTATATGTTTTCCCGCTCTCTCGAAATCCTTGAACGCTGTCGTGTCATTGTCAGAAAACCGTCTCATCTGAAAACAATCCCAATTTCTCTTCATATTTTTAGCTCTTTTTGGGGGTGGCTATTTTTAGGGAGAAGGAGGGAAAAAGAGAGAAGATAATGAAGAAGAAGAAGTGTGGAGGATGGGAAACGTGTCGGCACACATGTGTATCTTCTGTATCCGATTTCAAGCAGGCGTAGCTCTCAACGAGAAACCATTTCCTGTGCGAGGTTAAGGAACGGACCATTGGGGCGGGGGACGGGATCTGGGTCGAGGGGGTGGGGGAGGGAAGGGGGGGGGGGGGCGTCAACCCTTAGCCACGTCTTCACCTTACTATTCCAATATAAATCCTTTTGCTAATATCCACGTTAGTGTTACAAAGCGACCGTCATTGGTTAGTTTCATAATCACTCTTTTTCTCTCTCCCCCAATAATGTGATTCGATAATTATGGGATTTTGGGTTCAGGGAGGGAGGGCTAGGAAGGGATGGGGGGGGGGGGGGCGGGGGCTGCCTCTACCCTAAGGTAACGTGTACCTGTACTAACATTATATTAACTCTGTTGCTGATGCGCTATCATTTACATAGGCGGCGATTGTGTTAGTGTTGACGACTACGTACTTCTACCAATTTTGTGTATACGCTTCAACTAATTTTACAAACGTTTTTAGGCGTGCGTTGATGGTTACAGATTCCAATCTAACTCTTTTTCTTAATATGTTGCTTGATATTTTGAGTGAAATAAACTTAACTGTTCATTTCATCCGATCAGTACGCACTAAGTTAATAAAAAAGAGAATATAAACGGGTTGAGGGATGACAAAAGATGAGGTTGAGTAATATTTAACTGTCGTAACAAAAGTCATGATATCTCTCCAAACCATATTTTTCCAATTAGCTTTTTGAACTTCTGCAATATCTGATCGCATCAATCATATCAATAGGTGTTACCATGTGATCGGCACACTCACGCTTGAGAGAGAGAGCGAGGAAAGCGAAAGGGGAAGAAGAGAAAGCAAGAGAGAGAGAGAGAGAGGGAGAGAGAGAGAGAGAGAGAGGGTCATTAGCTATGGTATGGATATCCATACCTCCGCCATATTACTAAACGCGGCTGACAGAGTCTATTACAAAACATAGCGTTTTGGTGGTTTAGTAATGACCATATGGATTAACGAATTATCTTCCCGGCCAGCGAAAACATAACGATGGCGCTGAATACATCGATGACTCTGCGGAACACTCGTCCGGAGTCCTGGGTCCGCTTATTGCCCAAACTACCCCGATTGGTGAACGATTACACCCCGGGACGCTACGCCTACATACATGTACGCCCAATATTGCTGCCGAGGAGAGAGCCAATTACTTCTCCAATACCGCGTCTTCCCATATTTTGTAAGCCCAAACACCGTAAATATATATCTGGCGCCCCCAACACTTATGTACTTACGGAGCTGAGGAGTGGGGCAGGAAAGAGAGGTTCAAATTTCCGAAAACATTTAGCGAGGTTCATGTCATATTTCTCGAGATATTGCACGATGACATTTGCCAAGTGTATATAATGACCTGGTGATTTAGTATGCTATATGTCATGTTCTGTCGTCAGTTTACATGCTTTCTGAAATATGGCTCTCCTATGTTTTCGTGAAAAAGTTTTTTTTGTTAGCCGCACCGAACTCAGATCATTTCTCCGCTGTTTCTTTCGCTACAAGGTCTCCCTCTTTCTCTAATCATCATTCACTCTTCCTCTCTCCTTATCTCCCTTTCTGTTGCTTTTTATCTGCTTCTACTTCTTCTTCTTCTATCTCTCCTACTTCGTCTCTCTCTCCCTCTCTCCCTGCGCCCTTCTCTCTCCCATTACGCATACACTCTCTCCCTCTCTACTCCCCTATTTCTCCTAATTGAGTTGTCAAAATTAGGTTCGGGCATTTTGTAGCGCTAATCCGAGCTTGATTGATCGCTCTATATTTCTGCGTGCTGCTCTGCCCAATGTACCCGGGCAAATTTTTATTGCTGTGATATTTGATGAATGGTAGATGGATTTACATGGCAATAATATCAAGACGCGCGGGATATGACAAAAATTGGTCTCGCGTTAGGACAGCAGAACCGGTCGTCTGCAAGGGACCGATAGCGGTTATGGCAGTCGCGATCATTTGTCATTGTCCCATGCTTTACCTACGTGTCTATAGCCCATGAATATTTGCAAATGTTTAGCTTGTACGGATTACACGGCTGACTTGCTCACAATACCGTGCTTTTATGGCTGTATTTGGTTCACATTTGGGCTATTTTGTGTCATCCTGTCGTTGATTTTGGAATGCAAAAATTAGCTGATTAATTGACACTTATATCTTTTAAGAAACAATTACAACTCACATACCCTTTTCTACCGTGTCTGTGTCTGCGAATTGTAGTGATATATAACAATGACAAAAAACATGTCGCCTAACGTAAATATCCTACTCACTTGCTCTACTCACATGGGCGATAAAGAAGCCATGCACAGTGTCCTGTAAATCTATCTGTCTGACGTAAATAATGAATACAGCTAACAGTTTTTCCTACTCCATCTTCATCACGTACACGGGTACAGGTTCGTCAACCTTGGCAAATAAGATAATGTCTGGTCTTTGCAGTGATGTTGTCTGATTATGATTGCTGGGTGATGTGTGTACCCGCGTCTTTCGGTCGTGTTCCAGCGTATTTATTTTAATAGAGGGATGTTGTAGTCGCGCATTTTCACGAGAGTGCGGTATTCGAATAATTGTATATTCCACATGTTCCATGGGTATATGGCTACTCATAAATTCAACAAACCAGGAAATGTATCACATAATATATTTCCGTGTATATATAGCAAAAAGGATTTAATTCCTGCTTCATTAGTATGATAATGGAAGCCAGTCAAGTTTCAAATACGCCATACTACTAATTTTATAACTACATAATTGTTCTTTTGTTTCTTGCCCAATGTTTAACTATAAACAAATGGTCCCCAAATGAAATGAAGTGACACACACACACACACACACACACACACACACACACACACACATACACATACACATACACATACACACACACAAGTACACATGTATAAATTAATGTACTATACATTAATTTATATTTGTTTTCTGTAGCTATGTCATTATGCATTATCTCAGATATCCATGGAGATAACCAACGTACGTGCATGTTAAAAAACGTGGTACCGTGTTTATGGATTTACATGAACAAGGGTTTCATGTCTCCTTCTTTTCTTGTCTTTGCAGATTTGGTTCAAGAACCGACGTGCTAAATGGAGGAAAAGAGAGCGGAATCAGATGAACGAACTGAAGAACGGTCTAGGCGCGGGCTTCAACGGCCTCATGCAGCCGTTCGATGACGGCCTCTACTCGGGCTACTCCTACAACAACTGGGCAGCAGCGAAAACCGCCAACCCACTTGGCTCCAAGAGCTTCGCCTGGTCACTAAACACGGTCAATCCTCTCTCGATGACCAGCCAACCAATGTGCTTCAACGCGCCACCGACGACGCTTAGTTCGACGTTTTCCGCTGCTACGCCGGTCAACGGCGTCGGCCAGCAACTGAACTCTCTCAACAACGCCGCCGCAGCCGCTGCCGGCGCGCCCGGCTACCCGTACGCCTCGGCGCCCGGCGCTCCGGCCTACGTGTACAGAGAGCCGTGCTCCAATAGCATCGCGTCTCTGCGGCTGAAGGCGAAGCAGCACTGTGAAAACATGTCTGGGGTGAGCTACCCAGTACCGCAGAGCTCCTCGCTCTCCGCGTGTCAATACTCGGGTCTAAATGGAACGATGTAGGCACCGCACCAACGCCACCGTCAACCATGTCAATCCCAAGTAGCGTCGGCCCACTTTTCTTTATTCTTCGTGTGGAATAGATGCCGACACCATCATACGCGGACAACCTGTACGTAGAGTTCTCTTAAGTCTTGACTATAACACTAATCCGACAGACTCTCAGTAAGCCTCTCAGTACCATGGCTGCATGGAAGGTGTAATAAGTCAATGGACTTCTCCTGGCTTGGTATTGAGAGAGTTAAAGCCCACAGGAAGATTATTCAATGAAAGGTGTTGTTTTGTCTCCCGGCATGACTAGTGCTTGCATCAACTTCGGCTTTAATAGCCTGCTGTTTGCTGAAACGTGACGAGCCGACACGTGTAACACACATATTGCATTGTTCATGTTAACACGGGTCTTCTAATAATTAGAGACTACACTATATAGAATAGAAGTCACCAAATAACTGGTGGGTTGCCCATAGGTAGCTCCACATTTACCATGTTAAAAGTATGCAATGAGGGCACACGTATAAGACATGCGTTACCGAACTCGTTAGTGTACGATGGATTTTATTCAACAATGCAATCATAAGGTATTAGCGTGTTACTGGATTTAAAATAAAATTGCACAATTGTTTCTCCTATATTCCTTTTAGATTTCAAATTTGATTGTTTTACTTTGTTGTTATATAGCCATCAACAAAGCGATCGATTCGTTTTACACTGAGAGTTGTGCGTGACCTCTGAAATCAGTGCCAATGATTGTATGTTCAAGTTTTTATCGGAGCGCAGTATCTTTCTTACCATTGTTCATGAGTGAAGTTAAAGCGTGTAGAGTGAAGTGGTGGGATTAGAAGATTTCCCATATGCACTTCTTTCAAGGAGTTCCATCCTCAATATCGATGAAATATTGCTACTTTCTAACCAATTCCAACCTAACTATTTCACGAAACAATTAGTATCTAATTCATCAAATGGGACTGGAGATTTAAAATTATTCTACGGTAAATATAAATGTAGAACCCTGTAAAGAACGAGGTAGAGAAAGTATACACCTTAAAATCTACGAACTCTATGAATTCTTCTCAAGGATACAACTGAGAAATAGTTTATAATGACGAAACTTGCAAAATGATTAGTGTTAGAATTGAGAAACAAATGGGCACAGAATTGATATTACCTGCTGTAAAGAGTAACAAGATACATGAATATTAATGAATTATATCTTGAAAGGATTCTTACAAAATACATACCAGTAGGGGTGGGGCGGGTTAGAGGGTGGGCCGGGGAAGAGGTTGGACAGTGACGCAGAAACCACTGATGAGCCGGAGGGGGGGGGGGGGGGACATCGGTCACGATGACACGGAACAGTAGTTATGCTACTCGGTTATGACAGCACCGAAGGAGAAGGACTATGTTCTCAGAATATGATGCCAGAACCATGCGAACGCTGAAAGAGCTTTGGGAAAAGAAAATAATATAAGTTTGACAAACAAACAATACTTACGAGGGAAAAGATAATGATATCAAAACGTGTGTTCATGAAGACGTTGAACATTTTGAAGACAACGACAATCAAGTTGAATCCTACAAAGACAAATAACCGATTCAACAGGTCACGTTAAGCACAAATAACTGTACTTATAAACGCTAGTGTTTTGTTGTAGTTTCGAAACTATTTCAGGGAGAAAAAAATACTGATTTTATTTTACCTACAGGCATTATGGGGGAAATGTAACTTTTATATCGATATTTGTTTTATTCATATGAGATGAAATATGTAATTAAGTTTTTGACTTTCGATGACATCTCAATGACCATGTCGAGTATGGTATTGAGAATGATGTACTACAAAAAAAAAAATGGTTGATGGATGTGTAGATGTATGTGGAACAAATCCGAATGTCTTTTGAACATTTCAGTGACAATGTTATTGAACAGGAGAAAAGCAATGTCCGATACAAAAACGAAAAGTATTAGATGTATGCCGTTCTGTTCCATCTGATGTCCAATGTTCTGAGTTTTCTTTTTAGATGTGGAATCCATAATGATGTATATGAAATTACAAGGAATAATGGAATATTATGGTATTTTTCACACTAATAGTTATCATTATAATACAAATTTTGCAGCCCCTCTTCGTAAAGAACAATAACTCTGTGAGTGTGCTCCATCGTACATAAAAATCAGTGACATCTGCAACGATATTCTCTTATAACATCTTACAGGCGAGTGACACTTTTTATCATAATTAACTAAATTTGAAAAACACAGATTAGCAGAAGGTTGAAAAAAAAAAAGACACAAGGAATTTGTGATTTGTTTTAAATCATGATTACTAACCCGGCGTTAAGACTATTGATAATCTGTTTTACCCAAATATTCTGTTTTTATTCAGATCAACTTAATTCTGATACTTTTTTCCCCGGAATATTTCTTTTTTTTTTTTACGAAACTGTACAGCAATCTATATATTTCGCACTTACCATGTGATAAATGTGCCTCCGAAGGTTCTGTATCTCTGTATTTGTATTTTGATGACTACGTACTGTGTGTTAAACGAATGAGAATCATTTGTATGTGCTCTGTTGAAATTTATTGTCAATTTCAGACGGGTAGAATGATACGTCGAACAAGCAAGTGGAACACTAGACAAGAATCTTGGTGCCCATATAGACAAATCAAGAAGCATAATTATACATTTACTGATAATTTCTGTTATGTTTGGATTACTAGGATTGTACATTATATTCATGTTATTCATTTTAAGATAGTTTCGCAATGTGATTCACACGAACACACACCACTTCACACACTGCCAACGCATCACACAACTTATCACTTGTACTGAAATATAGATACATTGGTTACCATTGGTCTACTCAAAATTAAGTAATCCTTCTAATAAAAATTTTATATCGTCCTGTAAAAAATGACCTTGATATTATTTGCACCGACATGTCAATAACGAGGTCACAGAGAAACCTTTAAAAATTTCAGGGAATATCACAAAATGACACAGATTTTCAGATGATAATCTCTTCCCCATATTAATCAGAGTATATGTACACCTAAAGATGCATGAAGAAATGTTGTAAAAATAATTTGTCAGTAAATTACTATGTGGGCGACAGACGACATGCCGTATGTATAGAGTTTTCAAATTAAAAAAACGTATTATCGTGGTTTCACAGAGAGGTGAAATTGATTTCATGTATCATGCCGGAGGTATGATGTGTACACGGTGCATAAAAGGCAGAAGGGAATATTAAATTCAATATAGTATCCATATGCTAAATTAATGTAATTTCTTCTCTACTAGACTGCATATTTCCAAATAGGAATGGTGTGTACTACAGGTGCAAAAAAATGCCACCACCGTGCATAATGAGTTAGATGAATGAAGATTGCACAGGGAGGAACAATTAACTAGAGTGGTAGATTTGAAAAGTTGCTTAAGAGATTAAGGTGCACTGTTTCGAGCCCGAGTGACAGAAGCATTCTAAAACATAAACCGCACATAATTATTAGTATTCAATTCGATTTCACTCTGCCCTTTCCCGGGATACTAGCTAACTGATAAAATCAGCAGATATGTGTACAATTTTTTTTCCATCGCAGTATTATTGAAAGAAAGGATAGATATGCAACCGAAATTATTACTTGGAGGTAGTAATGGAGATCACGTTGAAATGAAGTAGTAGCGATCTACCAATTCATTGCTGTTATCGATGAGTTCTTTATCGGTAGACCGTATGAAACATCATTGGTTGTTATATGTTAGTGTTGTCATAAACACACCCGAGGTATGGCATAAAAAGGACTGAAGTACATAATGAGGTCAATTGCGATAAACGGTTGAAGTTTAGGGCAGATTATTCTTGAGATGGTGAAAAAAAAAACACTCAAGAAGCAAAGCACTAATAATGATCAGTCGCGGGTGCCCAAACCACCTCTTCGTCGCCGTCGAATATGTATCAGACCTAGCAACAATTAATTTATGCAGCATATTTAGGACTCGATAACGTAAATGCTATGTAACGGGTGAATGTTTTCTCGAGGATAGTTCCTTATCATACAGACTTGTGACAACATTCGTTAAATCGTTCACTTTCTAGTTTCCTTTGATGATCAAAGACAGTATTGCGCATGTTTACTTAAGCTGGACTACAAATTCCTCAGATGTGGGCATAAGGGTCAAAGATATAATATTATAATGATTACAGTTTGTAGAGTTCGCAATGAATCCTTAGTATGATAATTTGCATATACTTTGTTTCCAGGATAGAATACAGGCCCTTAAAAAAGTGTAGATCTGTTGTGATGCATTTCCTTTTGGTTCCGAACAATGCCACTCAAGCGAGCGGCTTACCAGTCTGCAGGCAAAGTCTATCGGGCTAGTGTCGGGCACTTTCTTTGAGAGTCACCGCCATCACCAGCAGGTCGCTATTTACAATGAGGGTGTGGCACGTACACATCCCCGCATGACTTGTTTAGTGTAGAATCAGTTGTCTTGACAATATACCCATGTGACGTCACACTTGATCAACTTGATCAATTTCAATTTGTATCGCGGTTAAAAACTCATAATGTTCACCTACAAATGAAGACATCGTGTCGTGGAGAAAGGTGCCTTTCTTGGAAATTTTTGCATCAATTCGTATATTCATCTACCTAAAGAAGAAACATCAGCGTGTCTATTGAGTGTATCGTTATCTCTTTTTATCTGCACACCAGTCTGCTTGTCTGACAAATAACAATGTAAATAAATCACAAAATCTTTTTTTTTGTTTCTGATCATGTTATATTTCACGTCAAAAATGTAACTTAGCTGTTATTTTTGTCCGTGATGTTTGTTGTTGAAATCTCCCATTGATATACAGGTAATCGACCTTTAGGATACAATAATCCAACGTTAAGTTATACAACGGCAATCACAAACGGGTTGATATTCTTCTTTATATAAAAATAGACTCGTTACCACAACTCTTTAACTCCTTGTGTGTCAAGTGCGAATTATGTTATCAATACTGCTCTACTTTGACAAAAGGAAGCAAGTGACAAATTATTCAAATTTGGGTTATTGGCACTCGCAAAATGTACACAGCATTCCCTTCATACAGACAAACTCTGGAGAAGAGATATTCATCTTGTTGCAAGTTAATCAACCTGGCATGATGTGGTATTACACGGATGCCAATGCAAGTAACAGATACATTTTGTTTATTTACAAGAAAAGTCTCTTTTGTAAGTTGCTTCCTTTTGTCAAAATACGGCAGAATAATGCTTACAAATCCCACTGAGCAGCATGTTATCTGGTACAGAAAGGCCTAAACTTGCTTGCCGCCCAACGTGGCTTGTTTTTATTCCTTCGAATAGAATAAACGATATAAATATATTCGTTGAAAGGTTTGGAATATCGCATTCTGTGAAAGGCCATTGCAAACGAGACGATTTTGCCACGATTCTGCAGTCGCAAGGGTCGATGACTGAAAATGTGACGTCACGTTCTTGTACAAATCCAATGACCGGGTCCTGTGTATTAGCCAGTCGCAGAGTCGTGCGATTGATCGGATCGCGTCGTCTGCGGTGGCCTTAAAATCGGGGAAATGACTGGGAGGCATGAATGGTAACCATGGTAACATGTACTCTGAGTTTTCCGATAATTCACGACAATCTAATCGGTTTTAAGCACAATGTGATTAATGTCGTCTTCAATGCAGTGATACATATAGATATGTTGACTCATCATATAAAATTGAACGCCGTAATATTATGTTACCTTTTCGCTCGATGGATATGATACAAATTCAGACCACATGAGATTAATATGACATAAAAGTATTACTATCATATTATGTGATAGACTATATTGTTCTCTATTCCAAAACAAAGCTATGTCTTATAAAGATATGCAATTGATATCAGTCGTCAGACTGTACATTAGAGATTTTAGACATCAGAGATTTGAGACATTACGATCGATTTATACCGATTGCAAGACGCGGCCCAGGACTTCCATAATCGACCTGATATTGTACATCATGATATGAGACGAGATTATTATCTTTTGTTCTGTAGATTGATTTGATGTCTTTATGGAGCATCGCATACAATGGTCATTATATCTTTTTATATTCCTTGGATCTTATATGTAATCAACTGTGTCACATTAAGCATATGAGACGTTTGACAAAACCACGTTTTTTGATAGTCTATATATGTATTTAAAAATGTTCCATTGTTTTAATCTGTAACAATCACAATTTTGTTTTGGGAAAAATTGTAATAAAACCAGCACGACTCCGCTTCACCGTCATATAATGCTATACGATTGCATTCGAATTTTGTACATATGTGTATAACTTCGGTCGAGCGTTGAAGTTCAAAAATCTGAATGTTGATAAAATTTTGGAAGTGTGATTATTACTGTATTAAGTGTTCTCCTGGTGTAATTATTTGTTGGTCAAGTTTCATTCCAACTTCCTTCACCTGAGTCCCCTGCCATGCCCTATATATTTTTATACGACTACCACTGTTATAGATTGGTAACCATGGTAACTGAGAGGATCCAGAAAGCCTCACAAATCGCTCAGTTCTTGTTTTCATGAAGTTATTTGTCTTATTCAGTGTTATAGCCTCCTTTAAAACGTTTGGAAACTCACGTTGCATCGCTCACAACTCTTGTGTTATTGGTGTTATTGTGTTGTCATTAACTATTTTATTTTATTTGAAGGATTCATGAAGGATTCAATAGCCTTACAATGATCCACTAGTATTACTAAAACAGAGCATTTTGCAATTCTAACTGACTATCTTGCCCCATCAGTTGGTTTGGTGCATATTTGTCATACTTTCGTGATCGTATCGAATGGTGTGGTCATATAAAGACAATTTAATAATGATATAAATATAGAAATGGAAATGCATAATCAATCAAATTTGACTTTCATCTCCGAAGGAATCTCTAAATTCAAAGAAATCAAATCATGTGATCTGAATCTGACATTTAGATCTCACGTAGGATAATGGTAATGAGAGGATGGCTATCGCAATGAGTTCTAATACATATATTATACATCTGATACATATATTAGGTATTTGTTTCTGAAATGCATGTAAACCCATTCATTACCATTTAATCAAAGTCGCTATATATATATACACACGAATATACCTCCGCATATCACAAGTTGCAACCCGTATATTCCGAAATGTAATGGACCGTTGCAAATGAGAGTACGAAAAAGCGTAGGCTACATGCCTTTCCAATCTGAAATAGCATTCCAACCATTACAAATCTAAGAAGAACATCTACTATTGAAAGCACAATATATTAACTTGATGTGTATGCATGTGTTTGTGTGTGCAGTTGAGTGTGTGTGTGTGTGTGTGTGTGTGTGTGTGTGTGTGTGTATGTGTGCATGTGTGTGTGTTTCTGTGTGTGTGTGTGAGGGAGAGAGAGAGAGAGAGAGAGAGAGAGAGAGAGAGAGAGAGAGAGGTGTGGCCGTAGATAAAAAAAACGGGGATAAGCGATACGCAAGAAAAAAACGTGAGAGGAAGAAAGAGTAGAGGGAGGAAGAAAGAGAGTGAGAGGGAGAGAGAGAGAGAGAGAGAGAGAGAGGGAGAGAGAGGGGGCGAGGGAGAGAGAGAGAAGGAGAAAGAGAGAGAAAGAGAGCGAGGGAGAGAGGGACAATTCACTTGACAAGACCTCGTAAGGATAAGAACAGCCAACACGTATGTTCTAAGTAATCATTATGGTATTCACGAAACCAGAAAACTTGCGACATAAATAAGTGCACATGTCTTATAGTTACCTACATAAAAATCGTATTTATTGCTTTACTTATGACATTGCTTGAGCAAAACAATGTCCAGTACGTTACCATGGTTACATGTGACCAAAACATTCGCAACGCATGATTTCGGGTTTAAATTTGACCGGTAAGGTGGATTAATGGAAACCACAAATCTGGAAATCTATCGCCTCCATGCCCTTAAACCGATTAATGTGCTATTTAAAATGCTAAAATCATGGTTTTCGCCACCTCACCGCTATTCCACATTCCTCTTTTATTCTTAGCAAAACCACTGATCGAATTTTCTTCACATGTTGACAACTCTTCTTCTGTAACTGGATGGGTGCTTAGTGTTATGTTCTTCCTAAACGTGGTTGTAATGGCAAAATTCTCCAAACCATGTAAGCCCATTAAAGCCCGTTTTCATTTATTTCAACACCAAGCAGAAATACCTAGACAAAAAAGAGATTTGTTACACCGAATTGAAACAAATTACTTTCAGATTTACTTTCAAATAGTACTACATGTACATCGTACATTATAAGAGATATACAGTGCAACTCGACTGTTGGTAATGCTGTAGTAACACAAAAAGTCGAATTACGAAGTTCTAACGAATCAAAATGCCCTGTAACATACAAAGTGAAGATAAAACCGACACAATAATACATTAAGCATAGTTATTCAAAGTCTATTCAAAAGTAAAACTTGTAAAATTGCAATATAAAACTACATCAAGATACAAAAGAAAATATCAAGGAAATAAAAACATTTACAAATAAATACAGGAAATGTTACTTTCGCTTTTTAGTAACATTTTGCGTACCGAGGCCTATTTCAAATTAAGGTTTTTAAACCTTTAGAAATGCTACATTATTTTGTCCTAGCTATGTTTTATCACCTCATGTGACATTGATATAATGTGATAAGAGCTATATTGTTATATTAACTATCTATATATGAGATATAAATTCGAAGTGAAAGCGTTGGATCCTTAACAGTAATGACTGATTGATTGGCAGGGCAACCACTAGGTTAAAAGTAATTTCTTAAAGGTACCAGCACAGCCGATATAAAAAATACATACAGACACAAAATTAAACAATATTAAACAAATCAATTGCTCGTTCTTTCTTAACGTAAGTAGGAAGAAAGGGAACTATCGGCAGACAACCAGCCCACCAGGCCAACTACATGTAGTTGTTGAAGTCCTCGAGTATCCATAAATTGATACAAAAGACAGCTAAAGGCCATATTACGGAATAATCTACATTAAAGGAACAAACACAAGCATTGAGCAAGATTTTACGTTTGATTATTTGAATATATTTGAGCGGAAGTATACTGTCAATGAAAAAATGCAAGTTATCGGACTACTAGATGCCAAGCATCTTGACATCATCATTGAGTAGCATGCGAGCTGTCCATCTCGAGCCAAGATCAGGTGATGCGCTGCAGGGAGATAAATGTTGAGATTTAGATTAAGAAATGAGGTGATTAGCAATGTAATCCAGGCAGGTGGTTACAGAGGGTAGAGAACAAAAAAATCAATATCTTAGGAGCAAACTGACTTTTCTTTAGTATACGTACAGGTTACTTGTTTTGTATTCCCGCTACTTGTTATTATTTATATGAATCCGTACAAGTTCCCTTTAAACTCTTCCGGCAATATATCCATATTTCAGTATCAAATCAAATCAAAGCCATATAAAAAGCTAAATGAGATTTGCAATATATAATACATTATACATTATACAAAAAACAACACTAGAATAATGAAAAATATAAGATGGATAAATATAATCAAAGGCAAACGAAATAGTTTTCAAAATTCTAACTGGTTCCTTAAAAGCATATAAGAAGTATCATTAATGATGATAGTAGAAAGTGTGTACAAGACGTAACATATAAAAGAAATATGATGTAAATCATATAAAACATTACATAAGCTGTTAAGAGTATATACGTAAGGGTTCATCCACAGTTAATTCTCTATATCCCAATGTAGGGGAAAATCGTCCTATAATGCACTTAGTAGTGACATCCGAATTATTATCATTCCGATTAGCATCACCACCATAAAGCTACGTTCACATGGAAGCGGTTTCCCGTTGCCGCTCGCGGCGTCAAATTTGACGATACAATTTTGGCGCGCGGCAAAACTCGAAAATCGTTCCTTTGGCAAGCTATGAATGTCAAGGTATGTCATCGCTTCGCAAGAGGTAATAGCAGGTGTAGAAGGGTCACATAAGGGTTGCGTTATAATAAACGGCAGCGGCAAAAATTGTCCATGTGAGCGTGACTTTACCATCATTATTTCTATCATAATCACCGTCATCGTCAGCATTAGTCCTTGTTATCCTTCTCTGTATTAAAGGGCATATACTGTACCGGGAAGACAAAAAAGCCTTCAAAATGTAATTGCTAGCAATCTTCTTGTCAATGGTCTTAAATTCATGTATTGTCTATTTTAGAAGCTTGCTGAAAGTTATTTGCCCTCAAATGATCCACATATGGAGTAATTCATTATTAATGATTAAATCCTCAAAATGTTCGGCCCGAACATTTTGAGAATTTGTGATTTAATCACTCATTACTCCAAATGTAGATCATTTGAGGGCAAATAACTTTCAGCAAACTTCTAAAATAGACAATACATGAATTTAAGACCATTGGCAAGAAGATTGCTAACAATTCCATTTTGAAGGCTTTTTTGCCTACCCGGTACAGTATATGCCCTTTAAGTTACTCTCTATGTATAACTGTCGCATGATCAGTACATATAACTATACAATAGCGTGTATATTATTCGGGAGCTAAAGGTATTGACTGGTCTTCGCAGACTGATATCGATCATGAGCACTTATTTGCTGATTAATACATTTTTTGTGAATCTGTCAAACTTGAGACAGCACTGATGCCCAATTTGTAAAGTTCAATAGTCACATATCGAATTATAATGGAATTACAGTGAACATCCAAAACATTACACAAGGAATATATAATCACATAGGGGTGTCCTCATCTTCCTTCAAGTGAAAAGTTATTTTACCAAGTGGTATATCTCTGTGTCATGTCTCCATGTCTTGGAGAGCGACTTGAGAAAGGAGACGGAAAGGCCGACTGGTGGCAAGAGTCTAGACCCATAGGGGGGTCATGTTACCGTACCCCACGGGGGACCACTTCCTGCCCCCCACAGCAGCATCTTCGACACCCCTTAGACCCCCGTGTCCACCAGCCGCCCGTACCCCTCCGACAAAGACCGATCCGTTTTACCATTGTCATAAACGTCATCAGCAGCATCCGGGTCGATACTTCAGTTCCAGCAGGTCTCATTTACCGTAATGGTTCGGCTGGAAGTCAACCCCATACAGCCAGGAAGCCAGCCATCGCGGGGTAAGGAGCGAAACGCTGAGCAGGTGGCCCGCCATGCTCCGCGGAACCCCGCCACCAGAGCGAGACATCAGCCGTGAAAGTGACGGCATCCTTCGTCTTCTTTCCCGCCTATGTCTTCCCGCCCTTTCCTTATCCACTCCGCTGCGTCATAATCTGTGAGAGAGAAGGAGGAAGCGCGCTGCGAGATGGAGCGGAGGCGCAATGTAGCTAAGACGACCAGTTCTCCGACGGGACACACACGGCGTGGCGTGATATCAAGACTCCGTTCATTCCACTCCTAACACTTCTCCCCGGCCATGGCGTCGAGTGTCGAATATGTACATTATCCAAACCTATCAACCCATTATATTTAGCCTAAACTGTATATCAATCATTTAGTGGCTGGGACTTCGTTTGACGACATTTTTAAATATAAGTTGTTTTTTGTACGTTACATTTTTACACTTTTAAATTAAGTGAGATGTAAATTAAGCACACGTATATGAGCAAAGGCCAAGTGCCCTCTCTTTTTAAATTCTTGGAACTTAATTCAAACGTTAACCAAATATCACTTTGCACTAAATAAAATGCAATAAGCAATTGATTTTGATATTGTAAGATTTCCCATGCCAGGTTGATCATGTTGATATCTTTAAAAACAATTTTGATATATTTACAAATCTCTCTCAGATCCCTTTCCATTGCATACTTAAGGTCATCAGTTAAAAAATGTGACTCTGAAATGTTTTTAAATTTACACGAAAAATGCAATAAGTCTGTATAAATAGTACCCGAGTGCTGCATGCTTGAATTTTCAAGTATTTTGATAACATATACACCAACTATGGAAGAACAGCCATATATAAATGATGGAAATATAAAACATGTAAATCTGTAATATTCACGATATACTTTGGTATTCACTCAAAGCCGTCCAATCTAAACAAATATTATATTCACAATGCAAGGAATATTTTTTCCAATTTAAAGCGCTCACGGAAAAAATATTCAGAGGATTATTATGAAATTTGAACGATGCACGTGTCAGTTTTTTTTTTTCGCTGACATTGACAGAACTGAAGAAAATAGAATCTCTCTGTCCGTGACCATAATTGATTTTATATTTACATATTTATTAAAAGATTTTTTTATAAAAAAGAAATGTTACAAGTCCTAATACATCAAGTAAGTGTGGGTATGGCAAAGGTTAATAACGCATGTAATCATTCTTCTTTATATTATTATGTCTCAGTACTATAAAGCAAATTCATCTCGCAAACATCTTGATGTGAACGGCCTTTTGACGTTCATGACATAACGCCACGAGGAGACCTTTGGGTGTGAGATAAACTGCTGTTCGATAGGATATGTGTATTGCTTCTGAAAAAAAAACACCTGTGGCACACAAAGATTTAAGGCATAAATGTCGGTAATTCCATTTCAAATGCAATTTGGACAAATGAAAATTGATATACTTTATCACATTATTTCTTTCCTTCCTTTAAAATGCATGATGCTAATTAAACCAATTACAAGCATCCCTGAATAAAATAAAATTGAATATTCCTGTCAAAAAAGGTAAATGATCTTTCCTTTTCCTCCTATCAGAAAAAGACACATTATTACTTTTTTTGCCATATACATATGGAAGGTTTCGGCTTGCTTTTGGGCGTTGCTTGATATTAACCAGACTGCAGTATATGGCTATATTGCAATGCTTGCTTTTATTTCGGAGTGCAAAATGAAAGATTTAAGATCTATTGCATCTTTTACATATCGGCCTATGGCAGAATCGAGAGCAATTTACGGAGTTTCATTTTAAAAATTAAAACCTTCAATGTCATGGTCAATAACACTTTCTATATGCCTTTATCACCATGATCACACCCTTTCTGGGATATTATAGCGTGTAACATATCCCAATAAACTTGAACTTTTTTCTGATACATATAATCTGCCGTTTACCTTTTTTTTTTTATATTTCTCTCTCTCGCCCTCTGTCTCTTGCTTCCATCGGTGCCTCCCCTCCTTAATAATCGACTGTGCCTATCTCTGATTTAAAAAGAAATGTATCTTGTTACAAATAATTTTTCCAGTTTGAAAACAATATGTTTGCCCACATTTCTTAAAGAAAAGCATACTCTGAATATCAAAGCTGAACTTCCCCAGTTGAACCTATGAGTTGAGTGACCTGTAAGTGCTACTTATGTTATTGATTTTTGCTTCGGAGCGAGTGCATGAAATCTCGGCTAAGGCCAATGTAATAACAAGTCATTGTTTCTCATACACAGTTGAGCATATCCACATGATAAACGCTTAATATAAAATACACATATTATAATTCACCGTGGCCTGTGATTTTAAATTGATTAGTGTTTGTTCAGAGTTTATGTATGAATCATTTCATTTATTCTTAAGCATTACTGTTGGGATATGTGCATAAGAGAATACAATATGGCTTGAATATCTTTGAGTCTAACAATCATTGCGTTTGACGGACGCTTGTAAATCGAATTTCAAATAATCACATTACTAACTAAAGAATATCTAAGTGAATAGTTACTGACAATTTTAGAACAATTATATCAAGCCGTAGTTCAAAATCTATCAAGTAATTAAAAATATGAAAATGATAATAACCTGTCAAACTCGTTGTATGTTGTTGAATGTCTTTAATGATCAAAACGCAAACATAATTTTCATCAAATAATGATTTATGATGTATGTTGCAACTGGCAATATTTTAGTGATACCTGTAATATTGCTTTATGAGAACGTATCTATATGCAACACACGATATAAACGTAATTCTGTTTAACGATGGCCATACCCCACGGAACAGAACTAGCGACGTTTTCGCATATACAAAGATAATCTTCGTCACCTTATTTGTCAAAATTTGTACGTTAGCGCGCGTCTTACATCATAAAAACACCGAGATGGATTTCATATCTTCATCTTCACCTTCATGTCCATATGTTCACCTTTATCTTCGCTAGCTATTCGGGGCGTTCTATAATGTTCCATGGATGTGTGCTTAAGTCGCATGCATGCTGGGGTAAAGAGAAGAGTACATGAAATTGAACAAGTGGAGACACGTTTAGACTAAAATAAATCCTATCCCATTTTTTCATGGCAAAATTTATACTGTCATGATGTAACAACAATGTTGCATGTTAAGTTTTCAGTTATGAGGGGTGCTTACTTGTAGGAGTTAAGCAGGTTTCTTATTGGTTTGGACACTGGTTGGTGACCGAGTGTCCGCGACGTCTCCGCAACCTCTTCTGGAGACAAGTCGCGTCTCCGGAGAGTCGCGGGAAATTCAAACATGTCTGGTCTTTTGGAGATTTTGTTCAGTCGCCAGTTTCCGCAATGTCTCCGCGACGTCTCCGCCAATGAAGTAGGAGGGAAGAGTGAGCAACTGCATTTGCTGTGATTGTGATTACGATGACAATGATGATGATAATGATGGTGATGATAATGATGGTGATGATGATGATGGTGATGATGATGATGATGATGATGGTGGTGGTGATGATGGGGATGATGGTGATGGTGGTGATGATGGTGATGGTGGTGATGGTGATGATGATGATGGTGATGGTGATGATGGTGATGGTGGTGATGGTGGTGATGATGATGGTGATGATGATGATGATAGTGATGATGATGATGATGATGGTGATGGTGGTGATGATGGTGATGATGACGGTTATGATGATGATGATGGTGGTGATGATGATGATGGTGGTGATGATGATGATGGTGGTGATGATGATGATGGTGGTGATGATGGTGATGATGGTGATGCTGGTAAAGATGGTGAGGATAGTGGTGATACTGATGATGTTTGTGATGGCGGTGGTGATGATGATGATGATGGTGATGGTGATGATGGTGATGATGATGATGATGATGATGATGATGATGATGGTGATGGTGGTGATGATGGTGATGATGATTGTTATGATGATGATGGTGGTGATGATGGTGATGGTGGTGGTGGAGGTGATGATGGTGATGCTGGTAAAGATGGTGATGATAGTGGTAATACTGATGATGTTTGTGATGGCGGTGGTGATGATGATGATGGTGATGGTGATGATGGTGATGATGATGACGATGATGATGATGATGATGATGATGGTGATGGTGGTGATGATGGTGATGATGATTGTTATGATGATGATGGTGGTGATGATGGTGATGGTGGTGGTGGAGGTGATGATGGTGATGCTGGTAAAGATGGTGATGATAGTGGTAATACTGATGATGTTTGTGATGGCGGTGGTGATGATGATGGTGATGATGGTGATGATGATGATGATGATGGTTATGATGATGATGATGGTGGTGATGATGGTGATGGTGGTGATGATGGTGATGACGGTGATGCTGGTAAATATGTTGATGATAGTGGTGATACTGATGATGTTTGTGATGGCGGTGGTGATGATGATAATACTGATACTCATAACCACAATGATATTGATACAGGAGTTGGACATGTTGGAGGTGACAGCAACAACCATTATGGTAGCCATGGGAACAGTAATGTGAAAATAAACTTACCCTAATGCTGAATATAATGGAGAAAGAAAAGAGGAAAATCCGAAGCCGAAGAAAGGGATATGGGAGGAAAAGAAGAACACGAAGGAGCAGAACGTGAAGAAGAAAAAACACGAGGAAAAGAGGAAGAAAATTAGAAAAAATGAGAAAAGGGAAGAGGAAAATGTAAACAAAAAGAGACGAAGAAAACAAGAAAAGGGAGATGAAGGAGAGGGTGAAAAAAAAATCAAAATGAGAATGCAAATTACGATGAAAAGACGTGAGACGAAAGAGGTAGGCCGAGAAAAGGAGGACGAGAGATTGAGAGGAATAATAACAAGAAAGAAACGAAAAACACTTGACACATCTCCAGGATATGATTAAACATGTAAATAGCCGTTAAACCGCTACAATGGCGTATATATCCAGACGCATGATCATCGCTGAAGAGCCTCAACCGGAAGGATGCAAATGATATGAAATTAATACCTTTGTTATCTCTTGTATCTGCGATATTATTATCAAAGACCTTGGGAGGATATGCCTCAGCTTCGTGATTATGAGGCGTGTCGTTTGCTTAGGGAAAGTCGTGTAGAAGAATGGATCATGGCGCCTTAGAAAGGGAGGAGAGATAGATGGAGATATAGACAGAGAGAGAGAAAGAAAGGTGCAGAGAGAGATAGAGAGAGGAAGGGAGAGAGACAGAGATAGAGATAGAGCGAGAGAGAGAGAGAGATAGCGAGAGAGAGATACGGGTGAGAAGAGTAATAGAGAGAGAGAGAGAGAGAGAGAGAGAGAGAGAGAGAGAGAGACAGACGGAGAGAGAGATAGGAAGAGGGAGATGGTAAGGAAGAGAGAGGAGTTGGATGTGGTGGATATTTTCTGAGAGGGGAAATGTAAAAAAAAAAAAAAAAAATCCAGAGAAACTGTCTGTCGGAGCAACTCGCTCGCTGTCTTGAAGCCCAGCTCTAATCATATTCATAACCAGGATTTACCCGGAGATTAGGCCTCCCCTCTCCGCCAGCCGGGCAAAATGGCATCGCGCTCTCTCCCCTGCTCTCCCCCGCTCCTAATCCAGGCTTCGTGCCGAACGAAGGATTAACGAGAAATCGAATAATGCGCCTCTCCTCTTTTTTCCTCAGGGGTTTGGTATAGGTGCCCCTTATATTACAATCTCTTCTTGCTCATTCCCAATTCATCATTTGCTACTCAAACTCTATCGATATGGCCATTTTGTGGAAGCAAGAAATCTATCCTCTTTCTCCGCGTCCAATCCTGATTTATCTGTCTCTCTCTTTCTCCCTTTCTCTTGCTGGGTAGGGATCCGTCTCTTTTCATCCTAGTAACTGAATCAGAAACGCAATTCATAATTCATTTTTCATTATGATGCACATCCAGTGCGCATTACCCTTCAGTACAGCGCGTTGATGTTAATAAAAACGTATTTAGGTGGTTAGGAATGGGGCTGCGTACTCGGAGATGGCGGAGTTCCTCAATGCATGCAAAGCCTCTAAAAAGCCATGATAATTCTGGAAAGTATTTTGTCAAGAATTGACGGACATGATGTGACTTTACGTTGGGTTTACTTCGAGCTGTGGGAAGAGAGTTTGGGGGATGTAGTGATTGTGTTGTGGGATTGTTGCATGATATGTAAAGCACGCTTGTAGAAAGACAAAGGGGGGGGGGGGGGGTGAGAGCGAGAAAGAACGAAAGAAAATGAGCTTGAAAGAGAGGAAATTAGAAAAGAGAGAGGTATAGATAGATAGATAGATGCCAGCCCATTGACTTCATGGAATTCATAAGTGCTTCATATATATATATATGAAGAGAGAGAGAGAGAGAGAGAGAGAGAGAGAGAGAGAGAGAGAGAGAGAGAGAGAAAGAGAGAGAGAGAGGGGGGGGGGGGGAGAGAGAAGGGAGGAGGGAGAGAGAAAAGGGGGGTTGAAATAAAATTATGGAGACAAAGCGAAAAAGCGGGGAGAGGGGGTTATTAAGATAGAGAGACATAAATATAATAGAGGAAGAGTAAAGAGACATTCATAAAGGTAGATGGAAATTGATAAACAGAGGAGAGAATGGGAAGACCTAATGCATATGCACACTTACAGAGAGAGAGAATAAGAGAGTGAAAGAGATAGAGAGAAAGGGGGAGAGGGAGAAAGAGAGAGAGAGTCCGAAAGAAAAAGAGAGAGAGGGAAAGAGAAAGAGATAGAGAGAGAGAGAGAGAGAGAGAGAGAGACAGAGAGAGACAAAGAGAGAGAGAGAGAGAGAGAGAGGGAGAGAGAGAGAGAGAGAGAGAGAGAGGGGGGGGGGGGGGGGGGGAAGAGAGTGGAAGTGAAGGACATAAGAATAAGGGCGGTAAGATTTAATACCCATAAGCAGTGATAAGCATGCTAAAGCACGCGACGTAGCTCTTCGTTGGTGCAAATTTTACGTTTATACATGCACAAGAGATGCCGATATCCACCCAGATGATATTTTATAGTTTCTATCTCGATGAACCTGAAATATATTTCAAGCGCTTTATCTAGTACTTATACACATGTAGAGAAATAAAGTCCACTGAGAAGGCCAAGGACGTTAAGTGAGAAATAAGGTCAGAATTTTTTTTAGGTTACATCTCTATTATGACATTTAGATTCCATCTCAAATATAAATTTATCTCTATAATTGTGTTTTTTTCCAAATCAATTTATGCTTTGCTTTGCAAATAATTTGTTATCTTCGATCAGTTGTAAACAAGCACAAAATACATACAAAGATAGATTATGATTGCATCTTCACAACACATAGTGTAGTATAACTAATACGTAACACTAATATTGCTACACAACAACATGATACATTTATTGTGGATGGGCGATATTTCTGAAAGAAAATTGAATATGACATATACGTCTTGTCATGCTTGCTATGTTGTTCTAGAGATGACATTTATTTCCATTTATGATTTCCACGATTTCCTAAGAAGGTGAGAGAAATCACAATAGATAATTCTCTGCAGATGTAGCTACTGTATAATAAGGTATGTGCATTCGATGTACACTAAATGACGCACATGATACTTTCAAACATAAACAATTACGTATAATAGCACATACACTCATAGATTTACACACAAACAAACACATGGTCAAACAAACACAAACACACATACACACACGCATACGTACATATACAAGCACACGCATACTCATACACACATACACACTCATTCCCATGGAAATGCTTGTGTGTCATATTTAAAAAATGCTATCCAGTATTCAAATCAAGTACAAGTTACAAATTGTTAACCATCGTAAGCCAACTCAAGCGAACCCTTTCCAAGGGGCCGATATTTTGCTCGTTTCAAACCCGTTTGACATCTCAAACGGTTGACGAAAAGACGTCTTTTTTCCTTCACTTTTCTCGCTCACTATTCACCATGCCCTCCTCTTCGGGTTTCAAGACGGGGCGATGCACGCGGAGCAGGAAGTCATCATCAAACTTTGAGTAAGATTTCTTGAAGATAGAAGCCTGGTCCCTTCACCTGCCTCGTCATCACCCCGAGCGATCCGGCTGAACCCGATACAGACCCGGCTGTCGATCAACGGTCCTCGCTCGCCTGCCGCGATCATCACAGGCTGGCTTGGTGCTTTGCCCTCGCATCTCAACGGGTATCAACCGTTATCACCGGGCAAATCACGAACAAAGTAATAAAAATAGAACAATTTTTTTATTCAATTTGGTTTATTTGGTGAATGTGTCTCACATTTTTTAATAACGACATATTAATCATTGCTGTACAATCACTACCAATTGTATGATAGTGTATGCCAATTCATTGAAATCAATTAAATAGAATGATTATATTTTTCAACTCGAAATTACAAATACTGCACTGATATATGTACATAGATATTTATACATAGATGCTCGAGCTCCATGACATGAAATACTTTAAAGCGCATGGAATTTGGTCTCTATAATCATCGATATGTACACGATATACCTCATGATACATTCCCAACGGATTCAATAAACTTGTTTTATATACCGCGTAATACCTGAGCAAGATATTTCGAGAACTTGTATTGTTTTAGATTGAGATAGAAACTCTCTTCGCTCACAAATAAGCCATCATACAAGCCTTGTCGCAGATTATAATCATAACACGTATTTACTGCATAATAGCTTAGCAAGGGTATATTGTTGTGGATATATGCTACATAGGAACTGTAAGGTAACGGTGTGGAGAGCGCATTGGGTGCCAGTTAACTAACTTACAAGGCTTGGTAAGGTTTCATGAATATGGCCCCAGGACTGCACTCTATGAAGCTTCACGGTGGGTCACATACAGATGCAACCCTATTATGGCTCCTTAACCCTTTGTGTGCTAGAGAAACAAATCTTCCATGCTAACTGTGTATATTACTGCCCTACTTTGACAAAAGGAGCAACTAACAAAAGAGACTTTCCTTGTAAATGGGCAAAATATATCCGTCACTTGCATTGGCATCGGTGCGATACAACATCATGCTAGATTGAATATCTCGCAGCAAGGTGAATATTTCTTCCCCAGATGTTGTCTGTATGTGGGGAGTGCTGGGTACAATCTTCGAGTACCAATAACCCAAATTTTAGTGATTTGTCACTTGCTTCCTTTTGTAGGGCAGATTACTGTTGAGAAAATACACACAATGTGTATAAAGAGCTACCAAGAGATGCCTTATTGTACAAGCTGCTTCATCATACGAAGGCATAACACGTTTTGATTATGTATTGTAAAAAAATAAAGAATACAGTCGATTTGGAAAAAAAAGGAGACCAGTTGCTGCGAAGCATATCAAGCTTAAAATAATTGTGTTTTTCATTGAAATATAAAAGTCATACACACATTCAGATCACGAACAGTGTAACTCGCTAATGTATTGCTGACACGACAAACAGATCTGCCATATAGTTTGTGAATACAAGAAAAAACGCTAATGAATATCGGCAACAAATAGGCATCCGCTATGTTATACAAGACCTATATTCTTCAAGTGGCATAAAAAGGGTACATGTATGATTATGTGTATCATTTTAATTAAGAACTTTGTATTTTATGATATTAACATGCAGCAATAAAGAACAAGGGAAAGAGAGAGAGAGAGAGAGAGAGGGGGGGGGGGAGAGAGAGAGAGGGGAGAGAGAGAGAGAGAGAGAGAGAGAGTGATAGGGAGGATGAGATGATGATGATGATATAAACACACACACACACACACACACACACACACGCCCACGCACATACCTATAAATGTCATTGTGTGTAGAGAGAGAAAGAAAAGATAGATATAGAAGGGAGAGGGTTGGCATGGTTGGGAGGGGGTTTATAGATCTCACGGGGCACTACATGTGTACTGCGTTTACGATGAGTGGGAATCCTGTACATGAAGATCCACAGACAATCAGCTCGCAGAGAAATATAGATATGAGTATTGAGAGAAGATATACAATATTTCATATGAATCACGCCATTAAAGTACATCGTAATGGGGTAAAGTGATAAATAAAGTACGAGAAAGATAGAAAGTGAGAGAGGGGGGGGGGGGGGGTGGGGAGAGAGAGAGAGAGAGAGAGATAGAGATAGAGAGAGAGAAAGAGAGCGAGATGAGGAGGGAGGGGGTAAAGAGAGATGAAGGCAAGGAAACAACAAGAGAGAATGATAGGAAGGAGGGAGGTGGTGAGAGAGAGAGAGAAAGAGAGAGAGAGAGAAATAAAAAAAATCTGTTGAAGCACTGCAATTTTCACTGTGTTAACGATGTTTCGGTGGCGCCGCATTGAACGTCACGTGGTCAATAAGGTTGTGGGTTAATCGCTCTACGCCACGAAAGCACATCGCATCAATGCAGATTATAGACGCCGGCATATGTGAAATGAAATCTCAAGAGAGTCCTTTTATATGCAAATGACATAAATATACGGTACGTCTTTGTCTATTTTTCGGCTTGTATTTATCATCATTACGAACGTACTTTAATGAAGTCGTAAATATTCGCGTGGTTCAATTCTACAAGACGGTACATATTACTGTGTATCTGACAGAAATTCAACGTGAAAGAACCTTTTAGTAGGATTAGTAGAGAAGATAATCACCAACATATGTCAAAACACAACTGAAGAAAGCCTTTTTACATGTTAATGATATCACTATGTCACTTATGATGATCCCATTGTTAGGATAACAACGAGAATGAATACAGGGTATACAGAAGAACATATGTACATTTACTGGTAAATGCAGGGGTCGAATTGACATAAAGCACGATAAACCGTATAACAATATGTTCAGGACAACTGGTATAGAAAATAATTACGATATAATATTGACTGACAAGCATGACAAGTGTAAGATTATACGTCTATGTTAGACACTGCTGTCATTCTACCTATTATATCTTAGTACCGTTGATATTGCTAACCCTTTACGTACCAGGCAAAATGATGGTCCATAGGATCTGTATGTGTTACGCGTGAAAAATTACATATGTGACACACAACGAATTAATATGAACCACGCATTTAAATCATTGGACATTGCCTATTTCTTGATGAAAAAAAAATTATCTTAACTCTATTTCAGTATTATTTGTAAGGATTCTTCTAGACGCTACAAGGCACATTACAATGCGATACTGAATCGCTCATGATCATTTAAGGATGTCAATTTATGATACTGATAAATATCAACAGATAAGGTGGAGATATGATTGTACTATAGAGCGACATGTAAAGAACTTATAAATCGATATTACCTGGGCTATTAAGTTTTAAGATGAGAAATTATATTTCGAATCAGCTGAAATGGTCCAATCTTGATTCTGGTACTGGTATATGGGATGTGGCTTTTATTAGTTGTTTTATATGATTTAATGTTTTCTGGAATGTACGTATT
This sequence comes from Arbacia lixula, assembly GCA_963669155.1. Classification (NCBI taxonomy): domain Eukaryota; kingdom Metazoa; phylum Echinodermata; class Echinoidea; order Arbacioida; family Arbaciidae; genus Arbacia; species Arbacia lixula. Next base: position 12,567,125 of record OZ022593.1, read on the forward strand.
TCCTGAGGGTTTTTTCTGTGTCATGAACAACGTTACGAGAGACAAATTCCAACTTCAAAACAGGTATTGAGCAAAAGTGTGATTTTAGATCGCAACAAATGGTAAAGTACAGCATAACAAATGATTTGAGCTGCGTTTATTGAAAGGCGGGTTTCAGTAAAAAAAATATACAAAAATGCCTCCTGTATTGAATCAAAATCAATCACAATTAATCCGGTCGGAAATTGGATAAATGCGTTTTAGCTAAATTGGTGAGAAAATACATTTCACGACACAATAGCCCACGCTTACTAAAACCATGTCTACAATTATAACCCCGGGGTCAATATTCAGAACGCATGTCCATATTGGGGGGAGTGAATAAAACCTGGGCTCGGACCAGGCAACTCACATCCTCCATGAATATCATTACATTTGATTAGGGGAAGAGAACAATGGTTTGGCGTGAAATGTACAATAACATAGCGGCAGTGCTCGTAAATGTTCCCGCGCACAACAGCCCGCCATCCATCTATCCCGCCAATGTGAGCCCGCCAGAGAGCAAACTGCCGTGAAAGCGGCGTTTTTCCCGCCACAATAGGCCGTTAATGGCGCGCACTGGGACGCAGGCATGATAAAATCTTCTGCGTTTATTCTGGCATCATTGTTATGGGCCAATACGAACGCTCGCGGAAGGTACTGGCGTATGCTGTCCGTACAACCCTTGTCGCGGGCCATTTTTCTTCGAGGCAAAAGAGGTTTAATGCTTGATACACCTCGAAAGCGAACATCCATCTTCTATTACTTGAGCGGGTTTAGATTTTGACGTCTAGTGACAGTGGGGATTTAGGCTCGGGGTGAATGCATACATCAAGAAATACACTCGGCACGATGGCTGAAAAGAGGAGAGAAAAAATCTGTGCGGTCTTTGGAAGTTATGAATTTTACATGAGCCCAGGGAATCCATTTTTATTGAGATAATGGTGTTAAATGCGACCAAGTTAGAGCCAATCTTTCGCCGCTTTCTCTCTCTTATCGAGGACTCTAACCATGTAATAAGGCGGACCCTCCTGGCGTTATGTTTTGCTCTGATTTCTATAACTTTGTATCATGTCGAGACCAAAATATGACTGGAGCAAAGCCGGCGAGGGAGCAGCATTTCTTTTTGACAAGCGGAGAGAGGAAGCGACATGAGAAGACAAGATGAGGGAAATGCCGCGAGAATATCGAAGGATAGAGAAAACAAGGGAAGACGGGAATATAAAATCGAACAGGTATAGTCAGGAAAACTGGAATATAGATTGATACATTTAGCAAAAGTAGATCTTCATGAAAGAATACATTTTTATATACATTATATAGCAAGGTGAATACAACAGCATAAATAGATATGTTAATTAATATAACTACAATGTATATATAATTTGGAATTGATATGAAACATAAATATCTTTATAACCATACACCCATAACTATTAAAACTGAGAGAGAGGGAGAAGAAAGATATGTGTATACTTCCTATATGTGTAGATTTATAGAGAAAATTTAAATTAAAAAAAAAGAATAACACAAAAATAATTAGAAATCAATTCTTAAAGCATAGCGAAATAAATTCCGGAATATTCGCAATTAGTACGTCACCATCTTGTTTGACGAAATAAATTGAAATTACATTGGATGCAAATGTAGTAGATGAAAAATAAACTTAATGCTTTATGCACCAGTGATACATTTGATCTCAAGCAATGTATAACAGTCCCACAGAAAAGCAGGTTACCCTACACACAAAGGGTTAGCAAGAAGAAAGAAAATACACAACTAACATATACATTTATATTGATCAATAGATATATAATATAAGATAAAGAAAAATAGAGAGGGTTGAATATCAACAGACAACAGTAGCCATGGAAAACATTCATACATAGGTACATAGATAAATTGAGAGAGAGAGATAGATAGATAGAGAGAGAGAGAGAGAGAGAGAGAGAGAGAGAGAGAGAGAGAGAGAGGGGGGGTAGAGATAGTGAGTGGAACATACATGACAAAGATAGGGATAGAGAGAAAGAGGGGGGGGGGAGAGAGAGAGAGAGAGAGAGAGAGAGAGAGAGAGAGAGAAGGGAGTGATAGAGTGATAGAGAGAGAGAGAGAGAGAGAGAGAGAGAGAGGGGGGGGGGCGGGGTAGATATAGTGAGTGGAACATTCATGACAGAGATAGGGATAGAGAGAGGGAGAGAGAGAAAGAGAAAGAAGAGAGTGAGAGAGAGAGAGAGAGAGAGAGAGAGAGAGGATAGATAAATGGAGAGGGAGAAAGGGTAATACACAGAGAGAGAGAGAAAGAGAGACGGAGAGAGAATGAAAATGTTATCAATGTAGTCAAATGACATACCTTCCCTGGGTGCCATGATAACGATAACAAAATGAGAAAAACCCGATGTGCTGATGGCGAGATCTGTTTGGAAACAGATACGGCCAAAAACACTCCAAATTAGGGCAAAGGCATGAGAACTCTTGTAGAAAAAAAAAGGCGTGAAAAGACCAGATTTAAAAATCTAGGACCTCAATCAGGATTTAGGACGCAACAAAACTGTCACAAGCAGGGGAAAGGGGGTTAGACAATAATGTCAAGCGTAACCGTTGCATGACGAGGCATGCAGATTGATGCGTAACGACGGTCGATGAGGCGTATATGTCGCCGAAGCGCCCCGGGCCATAATCGCAATGAACCACTCTTCAGATGCCGTGCCTTCCGCGATGCGCGGCGAGTCGCTCCGAGCGGGAGGTGGAAAGTTATACGCGAGCATATTTTCTTATTATCGCCGTCCTCTAAGAGATGAAAAATACCGACCGATATTCCGCTTCGAGCTGGAAGGTCTGTTGAGTGATGAATATTTATAAAACAAACAATGTGTAAGTGAGGTATGAGGATGTAAGGTAGAGTGAGTAGCTGTTATAGAATGTCGAATTGAAAGGGGCTCTTGCCGTACCTAAAGTTCATACACGGTGAGGTTGTTTGTCCTTTTATTTTCACCATATAGGTGAAGAAATACATATTACTTTGACAAATCTTTATACGCCAGACATACCACTGCCCTGTTTGACTTGTGTGTCTTATCATTACAAAACTACATAAATGTCAAGTATTTCAAGTATTTAAGTTAAGAATATAAAAGCACATAACATGCCAGGAACTAAAGATAAAACCGTTAATCCCCTATGAAATCGTGGATATTATTCATTTTTACTGCTATCTTCAAATCCAAAATCAATTTTCAGAAAAAAACATTTTCGCAACAGTACCATGGTCGGCAACATCATGTTGTTATATTCTTTAAGAATGTGTGTTTTAATAGTGCTCATGAACTAAAATAAGGGACCGAAAGAAATAATTAAATATTTCAATCAATACCTTACATTCAACAGGTGTAGAGTTAGCTTGCGGTGCTTAAACCGAGAAGTAGACGAAATGAAATGGAGAAACAAGGAGGGTGTACTTCTTAGAAGAGATGTGAGCTAGTCACAAAGTAGTTCTACATAAAAAATCATAAAAAGAAGAGGACATTTTGTACAAACTATATAAATTGTTCAATGTTTATGGACTACTGGACGCTAAGCCGGGCAAACCTCAATCAAACTGCTGATGGAAGATTCACGGCCAACCTATGGAGAGCTTGTATATTATCCTTCTGCCAAACTAATATGATACTTCTCATTATGTTGAGTAATTTCATAACTCCTCGTACTCATTCATCAATAGCTTCTTAACGTATCATGGTTACCTATATATGGCGTGGAAAGTGTGTTCTTTCTTTGATATCTTTGTTAAATAATTCGATATTTTGTTTGATACTTGTCATGCTTGTGTCATTTTTCCTCACATATTTTGATACAGCGCGTGTGTGTTCACTGGGTCCAAGTATATGTATATACAAGTATATATATATATATACATGTATATGTATATACAAGTGGTAAATCATACTTTATTGTGTTTATCGAATCAATAGAAATATTACGTTTATGTATTTGTTATTGAATGTTATGAAGTGAAATTGTTTATTTTATCATGGGAATGAAATCAAATAAAGAATATGGAAAAACAAAAAAAAATATCTAAATACTTTGTGCGTATCTGTAATAGCTTGTTATTTGTCATATATATACTTGATATGTCATCGTTTGTATCAAATTGTTTATTATTGGTGAACTATGCAGGAATAAATGAATAAATAAATAAACAAAATATATGAACATGAATGGTTTTGAAACACGAACATTAATAGGGCTAAGGAGAGGCAATCAATATAAGATTATAGTGATATCAGGAGAAAGGCTACAAAGTAAGTCTGGCTCGTACTGTCTACTGTTCTCCTTGACTTTTCGATTTTTGGGGTGAACATTTTTCATTAACATGAATATCGTAGCAGCATGACTAAGCCTGCATTTCACTGACGTTGAATCATATGAAAGAAACATGTTTTATCATTATTCATCAATTTTGCTAATTCGATCTATGTACATCATAACATATGGAATTACATTTTAAAAACATTCAGTAAATTAACGTGTGTTGAGCGGAAATATACAATTCGTATCTGTCCCTCCCATCCGTCATGTCCGTCTAAATAGGCAGGATATATTATTGCACATATACTATTGGTAAATATTGCGCATATTTTTCGCGATGGTGCGTGCTGTACTATAGCGTTAACGAACCGCGGCGTGTGGCGTATAACACGCCTAATGAACCGCCGTTCCAAAGCGTAGTATTTAGCACACATATCTACAAGCTTTAATTACCACAGAGCGCCGCCCGTGTTTTGAGTTGATTAGCGCGAAAACAAGAGACCTTTCCCCTAATTGAAGACAAGGATACCAACACGTGATGTTACCACTTCGTATTTTGTCATTCACCCTTCAGTCGCGCTCGCTTGGAGACCTAGTTTCTCCTTATTGCTGCACGTGTCTGTTCCTAAATCATCTGTCCCATCTTCGTATCAGGGCATGGTATAGTAAACGATCACGCACGATCCAGCCAGCGGTGCAGATAACAAACAATTAAAAAGTGCTCTCGTTAAATCGACCTCTCCAATAACATGTCGCAAGTGTAGCCTATTAACCAT
>OZ022593.1:12572426-12732426 GCA_963669155.1 Arbacia lixula
TTAACCATTTATGTGCTATGTAGACTGTTGACATAGAGGATTTGAGTGCCGAATTTCATGAGTAGCATATGAAGAGGTAAACTCATTTCTTTTCTTTACCTGAGATGCTCTAATCTATCACAAACTGAAAACAGTTCTCACTGACGAGGCCAACCTGGGTAAATAACACTATTGGACACTATTGGAAGAAGTATGGTAAAAGTATCATTATCAATATGATTATAATGATTTTTCAAGATAGAAGTCGTCTGTTCTCCCCTTAAACTTCTGCCGTCCCATAGCCATACACATGTGTAACACACCAATGGGGTTGACATAGCTTGACACCAAGATGGTTAACATCATCATCATGCATCGCCCGGGTTACTTCTGAGTGATGATAGGTCCGTACCCCTAGTCCAGTCCGGAGTTGACTTCTGAGATGCCAAGAAGGCTCATAAGGAATTGAGTGAATAATTGAACAAGATAGAGGGGGGGGGGGGGGGGGGGGTGCCATAGTGAACTATCATCTCGGGTCATTTCACACACCCCTCCCCTCATTATGGAGTTCCTACAATGCACTCGCATGAGCCGCAATGATTCAATATCGTAGGGTGAATGTAAAACCCGCCTTTTTCCCCCTCTCCCCACCCCTTAGCCTCCCTTCCTACCACCTCCTTCATCCCCTCTAACACCCCCTAGTCTCCCTTCCTAACCCCTTCCTTCACCCCTACTCCACATCCCCTAGGCATCTTTCTTCTTACCCCTGCTTCACCTCCTCTCCCACCCCCGAGCCCCCTTTCCTACCCCCTCCTACCCCCTCCTTCACCCCATCTCCCCTCTCCGACTTCCTAGTCCCCTCTCCTACACACCTCGTTCACCCAATCTCCCATCCCTTAACCTCTCTTCCTACCCCCTCCTCAACTTCTCTCCCAGCCCCCTAGCTCCCTGTCCTGCCCTCCTCCTTCACTCCCCTCTCCCCTCTCCCACCCCCTAGTCTCCTTTCCTACCACCGCATTCTACCTCACCCCATCCCGTCCACCATACTATATAACAACGTGCGTCATCCCATGGCCGTGCATATTAGCGCATTACCTATCATAACTCCCTGTTCAAATAAATTTAGCTCCGGCCCTTCATTGCTATAAATTGCCTTCATTGGCATAGATAGGAAAAGTATGCCCACATTATATTGGTACCTTTCAAGTAGCCAATCACTCATATCAGCATATCGAGAGCTGTCGATTGCATTTCACCAACAATTTAATTTCCTTCCCCCAAATGAGAAAGAGAATGCCGTGGAGTGTTTAGAGACGGGTGTCTATTACCCGTCATAGCGAATATCTCCCTGTTAATTTGACGCATACCCTAGACCACCGCGTTTCTCTATTTCCAATTTCCGGAATTCATCTATCACGGAGGGTCTTATTAGCGTATGAAAGAAGAATCCTAACCGCATGAATGAAAAAAAAAATGCGAGCACAAAAATCAAGCAGAAATATTCCCATTTTGATACAATGTTTGATGCCTTTATTTTTTTATGTGTGTTATGGATGGGATTTTAAACGTTTTCATGTCACTATCAATTCCGAACAAAAGCTACACTCGAAATCAGTCATTAATGATTGAACGATTTTCTTTGTCGATATGAATGGCCAGATTTTAGAGTGAACAATTGTCTCATTTGATTCAACCTAAATGTGCCTGAATGATTGAATATACTTGATCGAATTGCCAACTCGAGACTAGTGGGATAGTGTAGGGGAAAAAAAGAAGGGGTGGTATAGGTGTTCGAGTGCTCCCATTACCACTAACATTGTATTGCTGTGAGAACCGGCAAGAACGTAATGAAATAAAGTTATTTCCCTGACCATTTCCACAATGTATCTCTTTGTTATGTTATCCAGATTTACTATTTATATTCATAATATAATTGTGCGCATGTTTATCTGACTGTCTGTTTGTCTGTCTTTATCATCAATTTTCCTCTCCCACCTCTGCCTCCTCTTTAGCAAGCACACTCTTCTCCTCTCTCTATCTTCCACCTCACTCTCTATTTACACACACTCCCCTCTGTATATCTCCAATCTGACTGTCTGTCTGTCTCTTTCTATTCCCCCCTCTCCTCTCTCTCTCTCTCTCTCTCTCTCTCTCTCTCTCTCTCTCTCTCTCTCTCCTCTCTCCTCCTCCTCCTCCTCTCTCTTCCATCTCACTCTCCTATGCATATCTCCAATCTGTCTGTCTGCCTCTCTCACTTTACCTCTCCCTTTCTTTCCTCCTCCTGTTTGTGTCCCTCCGTGTCTGTCTCGTTATATATTTCTCCTCTGTCCATGTACTTTATCGTCTACCAATATATCGATATATTTACCTACCTATATATGTATCTGTTTATCTATCTACCTGTATACATATATCTATCTATCTATCTATCTATCTATCTATCTATCTATCTATCTATCTATTTATCTATCTATCTTTCTACCTATCCATCAATCCATCTATCTATCTTCCTACCAATGTGTCGATCGATATTTATCTATCTATCTATCTTTCTATCTATCTATCTATCTATCTATCTATCTATCTATCTATCTATCTATCTATTTATCTATCTATCTACCTTTCTATCTATCTATCTATCTATCTATCTATCTATCTATCTATATAGCTATCTATCTATCTATCCAGCTATATTATCTATATATAATCTATCTTCCATCAATCTGCTATGTTTGTGTCTGACATTGTCTCATGCTCTCTTTCTCTCCTTATTAAGCGTGTCTTTCAGGTAAGTAAACTTTCCCTGTATGGATACTAATCTAGTGAATATGTGGTGTTGAGCGCTGGATTTCGAATATTCGAAGTTGTGTATTGCATGATATAATAAGAAAACTAATATAGAAATACAGCATAACATCAGTCAAGTTGTATGCAATCATGTAAAACGAACATGTGCAAAGATTTCAGGAACCTCCTTTATAAGTCTATCAGTCTATTGCCCTCCTTTCAAACCATTTCGGTTAATTTCATAGCTGTTGGGATAAAATATCTTGGACAGTTTCATGGGTAAATATTTCCTCCTCCTCCTCCCCTAGCTCCTCCTACTAGTACTACATACTACATATACTAGTCATGTGTACCTGTAACGGTGGACCAGTGAAAGTCGAGAACCAGTTAATCGGTTGTCTGGGTTGTCATGGTTGCGGTGCCCATTCTCTATGAGAGTGGATAGAGCCTGTTCCGATAGACGAGACTACAACATGGAATTGTAATGAAGGAGAGATGGAAGGAGAAACTTGCTTAATATAAATGGACGTTAATGTGTCATCACTTTTTGATTTTTGTTATCTAATCTAAAATGGTGGGATAAAACACTGTACTGTGACTAAGTTTATGAACATACAACCAGGACTTTTCATTTGTAATTCAAATCATTTCCTGTTCTTTATTGGTGTACACATCTTTTCGTACAGCAGAAATAAAAAACAAAGATGCAAGTATACAGAAAACAAGCAGGTTTAGAGTCTGATAATGTCAATATGACCATAATCATACCTAAAAATATTGCATACTTCTGAAAACAAAACAAATGTGTGAAAGTACAAGGCTCAAGAAAATATCTAATCATTTGATACGCCAATGGTTAATTTATCCCTTTGGGGAGAAGGGGGGGGGGGGGGGTAAAATTCCTGTATCACATTCATAATTAATATCTACTATTTGTTTATTTAAAGAAAAAAAATGTTATTTTCCGTAATTTCATTTTGTATGGATTTTTATGAATATTTATGGATCAATACGCTTCAATGGTTGAACATATTTGATAAAACATACCTCAATATCATATATATTAACAATGAATTATTGGGTTCCGAATGGAACGAAACACGGGAATCAGCTATATCATTCTGCCGATACTTCGTTGTTTATACATTTTAAACCCGAAACCATGACAACGATATTTCAATGACTTCCGCTCTAAATTTAGGGCTACATTTGTCTACTTAAGTACACTAACATCAAATGACTTTTCATGAATGGCATATAGAGGAGCAACAATAAATGCAACTATTACTTAGCTAAAACATATTGGTAAAGTAGAAAAAAGGGTTATTATCCGGAAAGACATTGATATCTTGTATTTCAGTCGATTCCGGCCAACAAGTCAGCCTCTAATCCCTCAGCTGTCAGAAGAAACTTGATCCAGAAGTGACGCCGTTATCCCAGATTCCACATCTGCCAAAAATAAAAGGAAAAGCAGCCACATGAGGGAAATAAACAATAACGAATGGAATTAAATATTTGGCAAAGAACAAAATAAACTTGGAAGTGTGGCCAATGACCACACCAGTGGTTTTTGGCTTAGACGAAATGTCTAAATCCCGTGGCTAAACTTGGAATATAGGTCATCAAAATTATGAATTTAGGTCGTGTAGGATATGAGGGTCTTGCAATTTGGAATTTATCATAAATGCGAACCATTTTATCATTTTATACATGAAAAACAGAAGGAAATCGACACATTTGTGGCATACTAAATAAAGTACGTAACGCGAATCGAAATACGAATCGAGGAATATATAAATACATGTAAAATGAAAACAAGAGATGGAAAATGAATCCATTTTATGTGATATTCAGTGAGCTAGGGGCCAAAATAAAGGTGTAATATCTTGAAAGTGAGGCCTATGTAGCAGCAGGTATTAATATTAGATTGTTTTATAATTTACTAATAATATTTGTTACAAATTGTCTTTGCTCAAAGGGGTCCAGCTGACAAACTCTGCTCTCTTGGTCTCCTTCACTGACTCAGCATTATCGTTATCATTACCATTTGTGCACTTTATATACTTATTTGATGCATGTTTATCGTGTCATATTTGTATTATTGATTGAATTTGTTTTATTGATTGTACTTGTATTATCTACTAAAATTGGGAAAGAATAATGAATTACAAATTGCAATTTCAAACCTGTTTATCAGATAAACTGCTGATCTATGGGGTTTATATGTATTAATGGTGTAGTAATTGACAATTGGTACGTTAGGGTTTGCAAAAAGGACGTATATGGGCCACAATATCATCACTTCCACAATATGATTTTATTGTTGATGTTAAAGCTAGACCGCAGAAATAGCTCCCGGAATTTCACAATTTCGTTGCCTGGCAACACGCTCACGAAAACCTCAGAGTAACATGAAACCCACTACATTATCACATTTTTACGTCATCGTGGCGAGATATAGTCAACTCATTGATACCGCGTATACCACATACTTCTGGCTGTCGTTTTGTATTCATGCATGTGTGACTGTTGGACGATAAACTTCATGTTTTGACGATTCATACACTGATCAAAGAAAGTATTACATTATCCCAATTCAGACGTCTACTTAAGCAACATCTGTGCAATACATAAGTCTCCATTTAAATTTTACCTTTATACATTGTTCTCGTCTTTCCCTTTTTAATGTCGGTTGTGATGTTTCTCGTTTATCTTTTGCTGTATTGTAATGTTCTGTTATTCACGTGTTTGTAAACGGTGTCATTTTCACACAAGTTTTTGTAACTTCCTTAATGACTCCGTCACCATGCAAGATAATGTTTGTCTATTTGTTTATATTTTGCATGTTTTTTACGAGTGGAAATAAATTTAATGAAATGAAATGAAGTGATTTGTATGTTTGATACTCAGCGTTGAATCACGATCTTTCACCTCCTTCTGTTTCCTAAATAATGTGTTGTATGTTTTGAGAAAAGAGCATGTAATCTGTATTAGTAATAGACCCGATGTTTTAAATGGTAGCTTGGATTATAAATTCCCAAGCATCGTGGAATCCAACATTTTTAAAATAAAGCAATCCGTAAACAAACGTTCTTACCCTTTGTATGCCAGGCAAAGTGGATGCTGTATGGGAATTGTTTGTGTGTGTGTGTAAGTTGGGAATTTAAAGGGCATATACTGTACTGGGAAGACAAAGAAGCCTTCAAAAGGTAATTGTGAGCAATCTTCTTGCCAATGGCGTTAGATTTATGTATTGTCCATTTTAGAAACCTGTTGAATGTTATTTGCCCTCAAATGATCCATATTTTGAATAATTTATGATAAAATCACAAATCCTTAAAATGTCCGGACCGAACAATCTCAGGATTTGTGATTTAATCACTTATTACTCGAAATGTGGATCATTTTGAGGGCAAATAACTTTCAGCAAGTTTCTAAAATGACAATACATGAGTTCAAGACCATTGGCAAGAAGATTGCTCACGATCACCTCTTGAAGGCTTTTTTGTCTTCCCAGGACAATATATGCCCTTTAATGCACAAGTGGCACATTAAGAGTTTCATACCTACTCTACTCTAGATACACATTGTTCTCTTTAAAGCTGACCGATACCCAAATATGCTATCTCAATCATCCTCAGTAGAAAAAAAATGTTCATACCAGCCAGGCTATAAAATACCGACGGTCAAAATTACCACCACAACAATGCCGCCGGCTGCCAGTCTCGTGCAAAAACATGTTAACATATCCAATCTGCAACCGAACAAATCCTAAAAACCACTGATATTGGCTTATTATTACCATCTAATGGGGCATTTACTTCTTTCAAATAGGGAAGTGGGATGCCCCTGGCTGGTTTTAATGCTGATCCCTGACTTGTGTTGCTGAAGTAAATTAGTCCCGGTCAGATTTGACCAATAATATTTCATCGGTGGCTCGGTCATGTCATTGTTCAAGGCGGACCTCTGACGACAAAAATTCACTCTGCTCGCTACGCACAATGTACGTCTCCGGGGATTTATAAACAGCTCTAGATACCAGATCGCCTTGAATCGAAAGCATTGCTCATAAAATCTGTCGAATCGTGCATAATTACTCTTTCTAGAGCATACACTCATGATCAAAACTGCTGCATCTTATAATTTGCGGTTCTTGTATCCGCATACAGATGTCTAATTGTTTATTAAACTAATTATGCTAATATCTCCGTTTGAATTATTGTCGAGAATATACTTCCTGACTTTAAACTAATTGTTTTCTTCCCTACAATTTTAGCAGGAGTAATTTACTTGTTGTGAGCTACATTTGTATTTATTCGCAATATATCCACACAAAGCCCAGAAATCCTAATTTTCTCTGTCACTCAAAGGATTAATTAACGATCTGTACCCGCTAGAATACCAAAATGTCGCCAGCGCACCCTTGCGAAAGTTTATAATTTGATACCACTGTGACGGACGGTGAATATACATCCAGATGTTTTCTGATAAAAAATGTTCTTCCAAAATGTTGGTTTCCTGTGTTCGGCATGTTACGCATTTCGTTCAGTAAAATCGAAATCAATGTGTAGACATTTAATGATTTTCTCTTAGGAGGGTTAAATGTAAATTGTCACATGAACACAATCATGAAATTTGGTTTGTGTATTGCTTCGCCTCTGCTTGCTTCGTTTTGTTCTGAATGATTCAAGATATCTGTAAATGGCTTTGCTTTATGGATTTGTGTTTTCTATAACATGTTCATACCAGTCGATGAAAAATAAAACACATGGCTGACTTAATGACTGAGGTGTAACATATATTTCATCTTCTCCTGTCATTTATCTCACTTTATTTACTTATATACTTATCTGTATTTTACCTATATGTATTTATCTATATACATGCCTTAATAGGAATTTATATATTAACATACGTAAATAATTATGTATCTTTCCTTTGATTTATCGTTCTATCTGTCTAGCAATATTGACATATACATTAAAATTTATATCTATATCTATCGATATATGTACATACGCACTTCTTTAGCATATGCAATGGACACGCCAAGTCTTTTTTTTGTAGTAATAATATTAAGAAGAACTAGACAAAACTCTACCTTCAAAGAGATGATAAAGGATGAGAAAATGCAGAAGGAGCAGAACAACAAGAAGATGAAGAACAGACACAAAAAGAACAACAAGGAGAAAAGAACGAAAAGAAATAAGAAAAGAAGAAGAAGAAGAGGAAGAAGAAGAAGAAGAAGAAGAAGGAGAAGAAGAAGAGAAAGAAGGAGAAGATGAAGAAGGAGTTGAAGAAGAAAAAGAAGAAGAAGAAGAAGAAGGAGTTGAAGAAGAAGAAGAAGAAGAAGAAGAAGGAGAAGAAGAAGAAGAAGAAGAAGAAGAAGAAGAAGAAGAAGAAGAAGAAGAAGAAGAAGAAGAAGAAAAGGAAGAAGAAGAAACTTAAGATGTACCCGCTAAATAACCTTGTCTTATCTTTCTCCCCGGAATATTCACGTCGCTCCCATCCTCGACGGCCGCATTCGTCCTGCCAGATCTGCACCAATATCAGGAGTAAAAGGAATTGGAAGAAGACGAGCAAAATAATTAAAATTCGACCTAGATTTTACGAAATTAATTAGACCACAAAATAAAATGATACTTAAGTTAATCTTAGGACGGAGAGGAAGTTAAAGATTATTGTTACGAGAAAGTTCATAATGAAGCAGTGCAATGAGTGACTGGTAAATAGTTATTATAGTTTTCTAATACAAATTGGAAGGTGCATATTGCCGATATACGTATGCAATAGGTTTATATAAACGTTTCAAAATTGCCTTTTATGCATACATTACTCCCAAAACTAATCTCGTTACGTATATGCTATAAGGTTATTACTCGCTTTGGGAGTAAAGGAATAACTTTGTGAACTTATATTTCATTGACATTTATTCATTTATTCCAGACATATTTTTAGAAGGGTAGTTTCATCAAGGTGCAATTATAAAAAGTTGTTAACCTCCTTTACAAGAAAGCCCTGCGATACCAATGCATAAAATATATGAAAATACATGAATACGAATTGAAAGGCTATACATGAAGTACGGAATTAAAATGAGATTAAGATAAAAAAAACCAACAAAATGAGATTAATAGAAAGAACAGCAGTCTTGTAAAATATTGCGTACTTATTTCAATTAAATCGTATATACTAATATGTGTCATTTGACAAGATCAATGTTTAATAACAAAACTTAGTGCTGGAGTAGTTTATTGAACAAATGAAGGAAAGTAGAGGCTTGGATATTTAATGGAAGCTTCTTAAACCAGTATGGATCGTAAAAGATAAATATCCTTGTTGTAGTTGTACCTCGTCTATATACTGCTGATTTGGGTAACACTTAATTTCAAGTCCCTTTTGACATATGTTTACGTAAGATCCCCCCCCCACAAACACACACACAAAATCGCAAAGATAAATGTTAAAATTATTTGACCTAACGCTTATGGAAACACTCTGTGACAGATAATTAGAATATGTTTTATGCTGAATCTGTAAAACAGCATTTTTTTAAATTTGATCCGAGTAAAATTAAAGTTCTTTTCTTACCTAATGTAATCGGAATTACACAGTTTTTATGCCATATAGAATTCGTCCTTACATCAACCAGGATTAACCGCAGTGTCCCTCTCTCTCTCCCGCCACCTCACACGGCGTGTACGTGCGGGGAGCAGCCGGTGGTCAGCGGTGGTCAGCAGCGGTCAAGCCATGTCCGAGTGTCCGAGGCATGAATTACCATCACGTATAGGCACCATCCAAGGCGCGGCGCCTCTCGTTGGCCAGCGATCCATCTGTAAACTATACAGAGATAAAATGATGTCCTGCACGTGTTTGATATGCAGTTCATCCCGAACTTTGATTTAGATAACGGTAGTAAACTGCTGCACTTTAGGTGTGTGCACATAAAGTGTACACAAGCGTGGGTTGATAGCTCATAAAAATGATAAAATGATATATAACTATCCAATAACAGTTCAAACAAACTACTGAAATTTTGATCCATATTAATTTAGTTCCTTTGTAAGGGCATAGCTACAACGACACCCCCTACTACTACTACTACTACTACTACTACTACTACTACTACTACTACTACTACTACTACTTCTACTACTACTACTACTACTACTACTACTACTACTACTACTACTACTACTACTACTACTTCTACTACTACTACTACTACTACTACTACTACTACTACTAGTCTACTACTACTACTACTACTACTACTGCTGCTGCTTCTACTACTACTACTACTACTACTACTACTACTACTACTACTACTACTACTACTACTACTACTACTACTAATACTACTAATACTACTACTACTACTACTACTTCTACTACTACTACTTCTACTATTACTATTATTGAACATGATGATTATAATGATAATGAAATATTTTCTTTTGCCCATGTCCCTTTTTTGTTATTACCCCACCTAATGGATTGCACCACGCCGGATTCCTCACCTAAGTACGCAGCAACTATGTTCATTAAAGGATCGTCTGAAGACCACAAGTGGTAGCTGAGGAGTTTGAATACTAATTTACCAATTAAAGCTTAAAGTCTTTGCAGGATTTTAGAATAGTAGGTCCGGGCACTTAAATGACTTTCGTGTAAAATTATTGTTAGCGAATGTACTATGTTTTTTTTTTCATTGCAGCAATATGTTTTTTTTAAATAAAAGTTTACTTTATGAGAACATTATGAGCTTGAAAAAATAACTTTTCGGTTTTCTTCTTTTTCAGATTTGCTCGGAAAATGAGCTGCTCAAAGAGCGATCTGAAACAAGTGAAATACAAGAAAAAAGTTTTATTTGGTTAGGGTATCTCTGGTAAGAGAGATTGCCAGACGATTTGATGAGATTGACTTTAAACCACCCCCCCCCCCCCACTAACGTTCTTTTTTCTGAATAGTCCTTTTCATGCCTATTCCGAAATAAAAATCCCAAAATCCATTTAAGAACTACACTTGATATGCCTTAAAACTCAGCTTGTAAGTCTTAGTTTATATATACGTACAGGGATACCATTCCTGATGTTCAAGATGATACGCATGGTGCTTGAGAAACCGAGACGACATCTTGACCGTGCTTCCGTCCTTCCCACTTGCAAATCAGCATTTTCTGCCACGTGACCTCGTGGCGCCGCACAAACTTCAATGAACAGTGAAGAGGAATCTACGTGGAAGAGAAAGTGACATCAAACCAACAATTAAACACTTTGCATGACGTAGTACGCACACATTATGATATTCACTTTAACCTAAACCCAATCAAAATAATGGTGATTAAAAAAAAACTAATTATAAGATTTCTTATTTCTAATCGTGCTAAGCCAAAACGAATATAATTTTGATTTAAAATTTCTTTAATGAAATATTAACTTGTATGTAGTATTTCACGTATTCCAGCGCACTATTAACGGCGTGTGCATCCCTATTTATTAAAGCCCAACTCCAAATGTTCATATATCTTTAGTATAAACGTTTTTGCTTCGTATACTCAAATAGACACGTAATTGCAATGATAAATGTCAAGGTTTCTACCCACATGTTCATAGGCGATATCAGATGTAAACGAATAACGGTGTGTTTTGTTAAGTATGCGAGGTGTGAGGTGGATGTTACTGGATGATCAGGCGTGGGGTGGGATAAGGGGGGGGGGGGGTGTTCAATAAAATGAAACGGGACAGAGGGGAGGGAGGGGAAGAAGAAACCAGAAAACAGAAGATCGATCAAATCTAGAAACAACTTCTCGCGTAATTCTGGGAGAAGGCCCGGCATTGTTCTGGTACATATCCCTAGTAAACACGAGCTCAAAAGCGAGTCAATATTCCCACCATTCCAACTCAACTCTATATATTTGTGTTGCATCACCTCCGCCCCTGATCCTATTTGCCAAGGCATCAGTTCGGTAAATACTCAGAGGATGATAAATGTAAAACTAAAATGGAGGAAGGCAACTAATGATAAAGCCGTCTGAAAGTGAAATTCGACGGAAGCATTTGCGATGTCCCATTCCGACTCGTTCAAATGATCTGATAAAATGGGGGACGGCAAAATTTGTCATGTCGTCGTTTTGTAATGTAATAGACGATGAAACAAAAACAACTTGTATAAGGCAGAACATGGTGCAGAGTGGACTTGAAAAAAATAGCTATAACGTTCATACGATTTTTCACTAAGGTATTACGTAACACTTAAATCAATTACGTTGAAAATAGTAACGGTAATTATAACCTTATTGAAGAACATAATAATAAGATATTTCAATTCAAACTTTTACACATTCATGTATGACATTTAGATAAGGAGGAGAAGAAAAATGATGTTTACACTATCACCATTCAAATCATCATGCGAAGAAAAATAAACATATGAAATAGAACACAAGAAGTAAGAGGACAAAGAAAAAGAAGGAAATATTAACGATAGCAAAATAGGTAATTAGATTATTATCTTTCATGTGATCTTACGGAGGAGAAAAAACACCATATAGAAGAAAAATGATGTAAAAGTTTAAAAAAGAAGGAAAAAAAGAAGGGAAAAAGAAGAAGAAGTAGCTACAGAAGAAGCAAAACAAAACGAGAGCAACACTGGTAATATCATTATTCAAATGATCATACGGAGGAAAAAAAGAGAACGAAAAAGAAAGAAAGAAGAAGACCTCTACGAGGAAGAAGAAGGAGAGAAAAGGGAGGAGAAGGGGAAGAATAAGAAGAAGAAGAAGAAGAAGAAGAAGAAGAAGAAGAAGAAGAAGAAGAAGAAGAAGAAGAAGAAGAAGAACAAGAACAAGAAGAAGAACAAGAACAAGAAGAAAAAGAAGAAAAATAAGAAGAAAAATAAGAAGAAGAAGAAGAAGAAGAAGAAGAAGAAGAAGAAGAAGAAGAACAAGAACAAGAAGAAGAAGAAGAGAAGAAGAAGAAAAAGAAGAAAAAGAAGAAGGAGAAGAATATGAAGATGAAGAACGAGAAGAACACATGGCAATACATAAAAAGGGAAAGTGAGTAGCGATACGATGATAAGATAGCTGGTGGTTCTGTTTCACACCCTGGCTCCAAGCTCCTGCTTATCCGCCTCAAGCCCCTCAGAAGGCGACAATAAGCCTCCATGTCTCCCCAAGATAGCCACGTGATATCTCATGAAGGCGGCTAACAAGAAATAGCTACGCAACAGGTCTTAGCCAAGCAGAAAGCGTTGCAAAGAAACCCAAGCAGCGCCATGGTTCTCACGTAGCGTGAGAAAGCTGAGAAAATAAACGCGAGACGGATCTGGTTTCTGAGGGCGAGTTGGGTGGTGGGTGGTTCTCAGGGGAAAGCAAAAAAAGAAAAGAAAAACCACTCCCGCCTGAAACAGGGGGGATTTTCATAATCAATTTCGACATCTATTCCCACCCCCACCCCGTCCACATCCGGACTAATTGCCAAGGCCGATCGCCACGCACAATTGAGTTGACATAAATAATGGACGCCATACAAGATTTATGCATGATCCCTTTTTCTCACTGCAATTGGAAAAACACGAATAACATTTCCGAGCTTTATACGACCACTGAATTTATGAACATCTCGACACTTTCTTGTTTATCTTCTACATTCAAATCGATATTTTTTTTTTTATTTACCTTAGAATTGTTTCTCAATTTCACAGTTTTTCATCACTCCTCTTATGAATAATGTGACATGATTAAGATGATGAAATTATCATGTCTTTTCTGATGCTATTATCATGATTGGTGTAGCATTATCTTGCTTTCTAAGCCGGTCAACAAACTCCGTGACAGCACCAAACGTTTCCGAACTTTTCTGTTATTGATTAAAAACTCGAAGTATTTGAAAGACAGCCAGAAACTACCTCCCTGTATTCACGCGTAATAGTTTCAAATAGGACATGAAAAAAACGGAAAAAAAATCTACGATGGCTCCATTCTCTGCAGGCTATTTAATTGTCATTGGCCAAGCAGGCGCGACCCAAGTAAAAGTTTAATGGTGTATATAACCCCCTACATCTTAGGCTTAGCAGGGGGACAAATATTACAATAGTCACAAAATGGTTCTAAATTGCCACTAAGTCCCTAGCTTAACCTGACAAAAAAAGAACAAAGCCCATTTCGAATTACGTTTTCTTACGAACCAGACCATATAAATCTTTTCTTCTTTGCCCATCGCTGGTGAAGTTTGACGTGGTCGTTTTTTTTCCTTTTAGAAGCTAGTGAAAAATTTATCGATGAGGAAGATGCTTTTTATTCGCGGAAGGTCTATAGCTATCTGGGCAGCGATGCAGAAATATTGATCAGGGGATTAGCAAACTCCTCTTCTTTTCTTGTCAAGGTTTATTTTCTAATCATTTGTTTTCTGATGTAATCCCCCACCATGTCGCCACCATTTAGCTGATGTGACAATTAGTAGGTCTGCTGAAATAGGGGCGATGAACACTCAAAGAATTACTTCAAATAAGAAAAATATTATTTTTAAATTGAAACTAAAACATTGCAAGCATGCATTATGATGCCAAGCTGTCAGCGTAAACTATAACAATCTTTCAATTCAATTGCATATGATTTTACTCTTAAAAGCTATAATCCTTTTAAGTCTGTATATGTCACTGATGTAATTTGTCACCAATACGTGAATGGAATCGTGAATGTGAATGGTGTGTATTACCTGTGCACAAATGCCTTGATTGTGCTTAAAAAGCTAACAACCTTAACGACGTTTATAATCTGAGAAATCAGAATTCGTGTGCAATTTCCATTTCAACGCAAACTATTAAATGTCAACTTCCAATTGAAAACTACTGCATTACGAGTACATGTATCAAATTGATATTTAAACAACTTATCCAGTTAATCATTTTGATTTGTCTTAAGATTCATTTGTTGGAGAAACTACATTAAACATGAAGAATAATTTTATTATACAGCTTTAAGGCACATTGATCATATATGCTCCCCCAAAAGTGCTTTCGACTAATATGTCATAAATGAATAAGAAATACAAAATTGTATTTTGATGAAACATATACATCTAAGTACAAATAATGCTCTATAACAGCACAAATGAAACAAAATTCTCTACAGTTGTACATGTCGTAAAAAATAAGGAAAATAAAATGATATAATTCCTTCTAACTTATTCAATACTACTATGTATATTTACAATAGTTGTCAAGGAGTAATAATGTTTATCCAAATTGATTCGAACTCACTTAAAAGATGATGAACTATCTTTGGGAACATATGTCACGGTGAGAAAAGGCCAACTGAGAATTCAGGAACTGGAAGAGAGTGTGAACATCAACACTTATTCATTATAGATCTACGACACACAGTATGTGTGAAATAAAACTAAAAAAGGAACAGCCTTTGCAACGAATATGATCGTAACTAGTGTTCTTCTTATGTGTACGAAATGTACAATAATAAAATATACACTCTTAACTACAATAAAAGCAATAAAAGGAAGATTGTGTAGCTTTTTAATTAATACTTTTTAGTTAAAAATTCATGCCCGTTTCTGCACATCCTCCAGATATCCCAATTTTGTAATTAAGTTTACATTTACAGACTTGCTGATTCATGTTATGTCTGCCAGATGCTTACATCTGATAGCCTTAATCGTCTTTTCCTGCATCATCAGCTCAAATATACATATATCTTCGTGGGAAAATCGGTGAAGTATAAGTTAAGATCAGATAGAGGCCTTGTTTGCTTTTCAAGAACGGTCAGCACTGTACAACCGTGACCAATCTTTAGCGCAAAACACGTTACAATATTACGCCTTTTGTTGTCCACTGCTGTACCCTTTGTTGGTCGATTTGAACCATGACATATTCACTAGGTCAAGACCAATACATAGAAATGACATGGAACTGAAAAAAATTCAAACGAAATTGATAGTTTTTTGAAATTCGTTAATATCGCGAAACCAACCGGTTTCGACTTTTTCAGAAGTTTAGAAGTGCATGCGCTCTCGTGTTAGTACGTGCTCTCCCAAACTTGCCCCTATAGACAGAGAGTGGACCTCGATGGTTGTTTGGTACAACAAGTGGTACGATATAAAAAAAAGTAAACTATAGGTAGATATAGGTATTTCATTACTGTACATGCCCCCTTGTTGTAGAAACATCATGGCGGATGGAATTAACTTAACACAACACCTTCCACCAGCTATTCAAATCGCCGACCTTTTAACTCACGTTCCATCCTCTATCATTGTCTATTGTGAAACAGTCCAGCCATGCCGGAAGATAAAAAAACACACACCTGCTGACAAAAAAATCTTATTTTTGGCCTCGCTTTAAACGTAATTTTGTAGATTGAATTCCGAGGTTATTATTTTTGTTCGTTCCCCTCCCCCCCCCCCTCCTCTGATACCTTCGCCCCTTTTTTTGTCGGCACATCGGTGGGCCGGAGGGGGATTACTTTCTACAAAGACGTGTTTGCACGCTTCGTTCAGAGTCGTATTCTGAAGGGATCAGAACAAATCAGCTAAAGGTGATTTAGGATTTAATTTTAAGCCTTTGTAGTTGTTTCGTAATGTCCATCTCCTTATTCTGCCCTCTTTGACCTTACTCCTTTTCATTTTTTTTTCTAGCCTTCCCCCTTTTTTCTTTGCTTCTCATTAGTTATCTGAAAGACGAACTGGGATCGTTAATGCGTCCTGTTTAGTTCGGTAATCATCGCTACAGTCGCTGCTTTTGAGAGCATGTAGACATGGCATAAACGGTCATAGACAAAGTAAATGGTGAGAAGGGGATATAAATGTAACAAACACTGGTATCCACAATACAGATGAACGACGGGATTGGCAGAAAGAGTGAAAGAAAGAGATATGGATAGACTCTTACATGTAGCTAAAGCTTGATAAACCTTGTTTAAATAGTCGCAATACATGCATGGACAGACATATTCGTAGAGCTGTTTAGATAAATGCATTGCAACACAGATAAGAAAATGGACACCCACGTTTACACTTCATTGGCAAGTACAATTCACATGGAAATATATCAATGTATAAGATGTAAAAGGGGAAAGGATATCAGTGAAATATCATTTAATTTATATATTTAGCCTTGAATTTGGGGTTGATTCCACTTTTTCCGTAAGCTGGTACATGGCTACTTATCAAGTACTTAGTAATCACCACTTTCTACTTACCTCAAAAATGGTTAGTTTGTGGACGAGAGGACTGTGTATGGTAAGAAGTGCCGTTCTGCCTTCATGGTTGCCATGGTGATCATTTCTATCGTGTGCTTTGCTCCCGAACACAGGCGTAAGAAGCCTAAATAGGGAAAACAATAATGAAATGCAATGTTTAAAGGGAGATTAATGCAAACATTTATATCGATATGCTAATATCGTAAATACACATTCAATATACAAGAGACATACACTATCACAACACGGATCTAATGTTACATCCAATTAAGTGAATACTATAAAAACACAATGCATTTTAGGGAAGTTAAAATATTCTTCAAATTAAAACCCATTTTGTTTTTTATATTTGGAGAAGAAATATCACGGCTTCCTTTTGTGATGATAATAATGATTTTTTTTTTGCAACAACACGTTTAAAAATCATGAAGAATTTTGTACAGATAATTGTCTTTCTTCTGTGTTTCTTTCGATATTTATGTAACCTTCGCTTGATGTTTAAGACCCTGGAATCTTGTTTTCTTGGTTTAAGAACAAAACCCGATATTCCAAAACGGACACAAAAGGGAATACTTTTCCAATAAGAAAGATTTTATCATTTTATTCAAGATAGACCAAGGTGTGAATCCTTCGGGTGTTTGTGAGCCTTCGCGCTCCCATCAAAAGGATGGTAAAGCTAATTCAAGCCCTGTTGAATAGAATCCTTTTAAAATATTCTTTTGAGTGTATTTGGCCTTGCTAGCAAGGCTATACACACGTAGGCCTTCCCGTCTTTCTCAACCGTCTTTTTGTGCCGAATAATGTTCCATTCCGCTCCACTTGACGACTATTGTATCAGCGAAAATGAATTGACTGAATTCGTTCAGTACGTGATGCGTGCAGAGAATGTGATGCGTGGACAATGTTTAATGAACATAACCACAGATCGCATATTTGTACGTAGATATGGCCCATGTGTTCATGTTAGGTCGCGTTGAAGGAGGTTCATGCAGAGAGAGAGAGAGGGAGAGAGAGAGAGAGAGAGAGAGAGAGAGAGAGAGAGAGAGAGAGAGAGAGCGAGAGAGAGAAAGAGAGAGAGAGAGAAAGAGAGAGCGAGAGACAGACAGACAGACAGACAGAGAAAGATGAAAGATACATAATCATGATAATGAGTGATTCTTATATATAGAAAAGATGAGACAAAGGACGGAAAGATTGACTCAAAGAAGTGAATACTGAGCGCAGCTATTCATTAGTTGAATTCTATAAGCGGCATAAAGTATAAACAATATCGAAGGAAAACTTCAACAGCTCATGGAAATATGATAGACATGGAATCCATTTGAATTTGATCTATCCCCGGAAACAAACATTTGAAGAATGGTTGACGGGTCTTGGGTTGCAGAAGATGGAGGGGGAGGGGGGGGGGGGGGGGGAAATGGGGGAGAAGCGGTTGATGACGATGGAATTACATAAGTCCTTGCTTGTTGTCTAGGCCAGTATATGCTTGAGGGGGGCCGTATCCTCGGGGTGGGTGCGACGGGTCTGTCTACTAGGCCGGGGAAGCCTCGGGCAAGGCTAGGAACAAAGTCTGCTACTCACTTCCAGTTCTCATGACCAGGTGCGTCGAGAACTTACCACAAACTAACCCTCTCAATACCGAACCAGGAAAAAGCCTATAAACGGATTATACATTCCACACACCTATGTTACTAATATGGTTAATTATAATTTGATGAAAAATGAACAAAATGAAAGGAAAACGAGGATTACACCTGGTCGTCTCGGAGCTAGCTCCGTCTTTCATCACTTCAGCGGACATCTTTAGTGACATTGAACGCAATCAATCCTTTCTAAATGGTCGGTATGTCTAGCCGGATGGGAGCTGTCAATCAGTAGGAAAGATACTAATGAAGAGACTTTAATACGAAGACAGCATGACACGGTGTCATCAAATATTTTCTTCGCCGCCTTGCGAGTATCTATATCAATTTTCGGCATGACACAGCGAGATCGCGTAACGCACGCTAAGCCAATAATTGTTTAGGAATGACGATATGAAATATGACCAACTATTTGTTGTCTTCTTTCCAAGAGTCAACAAGGACTTATATCACATTGGCCTACCAAAATCAAGATGTTATGATTACGTGATAGTTCAGATGAAAAGTTTAGATGAAACTAGGTTAGAATGTCAAATACTACATAACTGTAAAGTTATTTGTTACAATGTGTCCCAACTACGATAAATTAATAAAAAATATAATTGTAAAACAAAATGTCAAATACGAAGTCAATGTTGTTCTAGCAAATAAATGGTTCGTCACAATACCCTTAAAATATGTAATTAAGATAGTATCGATCAATAACCTTTACAGGGTATGCGCTAGGTGATAATTTCATATGTAATAGTCACTAATAGTAATTATTAGTAAATATAACTGCGTTTTTTTCAACAATCTCTGGGATTCAGTACATCATGGGAGATGAATGCAACGTCTTAAATGTTTGCAATGTTTGATTTGAAAAGTACATCGCACTTTCACCCTTTCCTCGGCTCATCCACGCTTAACTTTTTGTCTGTCAGGTAAGATGCATTAATGGCGCATGAAGATTTGAATGAGTTGAGAAAATAAATGGTCGGATCGAATTAAGAAGTGGGCTCAATAACCTATGGCTCAAAATGAATGAAAACAAAATGTATTATGTTAAACGAACATAACACCGCGTTACTAATGCTTTGGAAGAGAGAGAATTATCTATGTCTTATCGATTACGTGGTTACACCAACGGGATTTTTGCTGGTTTTGTAATGGAGGAGCGATCAGTTAGAGTCATAGCCTTTCATCCTGAACTATCTCCTTTATTTACCATCAGGTAAAGGTTTCTTTTTTTTTGGTCGATTCGATCCCCTATTCGATTAGTTTCTTTTTCAAGTAGTGAGGCGGATACTATAGTCTTAACGATTTCAGGGGAAAACTACATCGATTGCAGTAATTACCAGCGGAACTCCTCGTCCAATGACTGGAAGTGATGCAAGTACAAGATCGGCCAAGCAGTGAGTGACAAGACAATGAGGGCGAGAGAGAAAGAAAGAAAGAGAGAGAGAGAGAGAAGGAGAAAGAGAGAGAGAGAGAGAGAGAGAGAGAGAGAGAGAGAGAGAGAGAGAGAGAGAGAGAGAGACCGACCGAGAGAAAGGGTGAGATGGAGAGAGAGAGAGAGGTAAACAGAGAGAGAGAGAGAGAGAGAGAGAGAGAGAGAGAGAGATAGAGAGAGAGAGAGAGAGAGAGAGAGAGAGGGGCAGACAGGCAGACAGACAGACAGACAGACAGACAGACATATAGACACACAGGCGGGACGGACAGGGGAGGGAGAGGGGATTTCAGGGGGATGGGGAAGGGGTTATGTGGATGTCAGAAGATCAATCGATCGATAATGAAGACGTAGAACAAGAAGTTGGAGGAGCATGACCATTGATAACAGATCAATGAAAGAAAAGAACAATTGAGAACATTACAAAAGTCAAGAGAAGCAACACCGTACGGTTATAACCTCATCATCATTGCAGAAACTTCTCAAAATGACACCGATCACTTATGCCCCCACCCCCTTCAATAAAACACAAACAAATAAATACAATTTAGAAAAAAAAATCAGGAAAAATAAAAAAACATCCAAGAAGAAAACTAACAAAAAAAAAATAAGCTAAAGAAGCGAAAAGTAAACATGGAAGAATAAGAAGATGGTGAAAAGGACAAGTAAGAAGAACAAGATGAATGAGAAAGACGCCGATGAAGAAAACCACCACCAAAAACATAAGATGAAGAAGATGAAATGGACATCGAAGAAGGAGAAGAAGATGAAGAGGACAACAGGAGGGACAAGAAGAATAGAAAAGATGAGTAGAAGAAGACGAATGCGAAAAGGGAGAGTAAGGTGTAGGAGAGTGGAGGTGTGAATGGAGAGTGAATTGATAACGAAATGGTTTCCACTATCTAGACGAAAACTGATAAGATCTATCCAAACTGAAGAGAAGAATAGAGTAAGAATCAATCTGATGTAGATATTAAAGTATTAAGGTCAGTACGATACATACCATAATGACTAACATAACAGTGATGACTTGGACTCGTTACGAATTGCCATATGTATGTAGACCTATTGAACCGCTTCCATTCTTAAGAGAAATTCGTAATTGGTTCAGATATTATCATGAAATGAATTATTATGATCATTCCCCATCATTTACATTAAATACCGACGCGTAATAGTAAGGGACTATACGAAATACATAGCTCAGGTATCAGATAGGAAATATATGTATGATAACTCATATTTCTCTCTCTCTCTCGCGATCATTCTCTTCCTCTGAACCCCTCTCTCCCCCTTTTTGCCGTTCTCCATTCCAGGTTTTCTTCAAACAAGTAATTGGTTGTGGCATCCGATGGAAGCTGATGGGTGCGGCCTGAAATCACTCCCGTCATGCGAGGGGGGCCAAGCTGTGATTGATCGGCCCAAGTTTCGCGGGAAAATCTTGAGCACTTAAAGCCCTGTCAAGGTCACCCTCTTACCTGGCGTACTAGACCCCCTTATTCTACCCCTCTCCCCACCCCTTTTACACCGATGTTATTGTAGGTTTCGGCGTCCGTCTCGCAATTGTCATGTGCGGTATGACATAACGAATATAGTCTGCCGAAAAATGAACGAGAAAAACAGACGCGGGCAGCAGTTTTGCCACCGCAGCGCTTACGAAGAACTTACCCTCTGAGTTATACATCAATCCTTTTTGATTAGTTCTGTTTTGGGGTGGAGTAAGTGGTTTTCCAGTCAGAACATTTTCCTTGGAAATACTTCAACAATTATATACATCCCGTCTTGTTTTCAATGTAAACATACTTTGTGGTCTCATTCCGCTCTTTCAAAGATATTCATTAAGGTGACAAACAACACCCAACTATGTCAATGATAATTGCCTGATGGTGCGATTACTCATACTTTCGTTCTTCATCGTAATACGTACATCACGTAATACTTTCACTTAAAAGATGTGAAACAACCTACGAATACATTAAATATAGCGATATCCAAATACCGAAGAAATGACATCATAGACGATACAAATATGTTTTGCTTACATCACTTGGTGTTAGTGTACATATCGGTATAAACAATTTACAATACCACGTCATAAGTATACGTTAGATCATACACCCTAAAAAGAGAAACAGAAAAAAAAACTAACATATTTTAGGACTGTTATCTTTCGGTTCTTATCTCTTTTTTTTTTGGAAACGAATTTTAGTGAAAGGGCTTTCTGGGGTAATTTTAATTTTGAAAGGATATTTTAGGCATACACTCAGTGGTAGTAAGGATAGCATACTCCATCCTGTAAATGAAGGGCTAATTTTTCATTCGGTTCTTATCTCTTTTTTTTTTGGAAACGAATTTTAGTGAAAGGGCTTTCTGTGGTAATTTCAATTTTGAAAGGAAATTTTAGGCATACACTCAGTGGTAGTAAGGATAGCCATCTCCATCCTGTAAATGAAGGGCTAATTTTTCATTCGTTCATCGTTATATTTCATTTACTTAATACTACTGGGTGTATGCCTTCAATTTCCTTTCATTAAGGGAGTTTATGACGTTTCGTGCGCAACACCGTGTCAGGTGTGATACAAAATTGCAATAAGTAGGGGTTACAATTTTGCATCACACCTGACGAATTGTTGCAGCAGCGCACAAAACGTCGTGATCGTTTTAGATTCCGTCGACCATACATTGCCAGGCAAACGATTATCGATAGCAAATTATCTGCAATGAGTAATATATTTAGCACATAAGTTTATGTTCGACATTTTATTAATCCTGTGTGTGTTGTGCGTGTATCATTTTATTCACACAGGTTCAATAGCGCGCAACGCAAAGGGTTATTAATGTATCGAAGATCATGGAAGAATGAGGACTCTGACCAGTACATTTTTTCAGTAAATGTTTAAGACAATTATTTTGTTGATCTTGTTGATATAACCAATATCATTCTATATTGTATAGGTTATTTATCTTAAACCTATGTTTGCTACATGTGTCCATTTTCACCATTTATACACACAAATCCCATGGAGAAGGCTGATCATCTGACACACAAAATCAATGCTTCAGACAGATGAAAGCAATATCACGATAATATGTATTTTTCACATTTATCTACGATGATTAGTTTCGTGCCATTATTTGTTTGTTATTGTTGAAAACATTATCACAATCTCAATTAACAATTAACAATTAACAACAATCACATTCTATTCAGCTAAGTATAATTTTGAAATACCTTCAAATTCAGTTGTGGGCAATAACCTTCGTTTGTAAACTGTTTCACATGTTCTATTGCTAGGATGATAAATAGTCAGATAGTGCACATGTTATGCAAAACGATGATGCAATAATAAACCACCGTTGCTCTTCAAATACACGTACAAGCAAAAAAAAAAAAAAACTTGAGAAAAACAAACGAACAAATCTAGCCCGAATGATTTATAATGACAACGATGCTTGCTTCTTGATGAAAAAAATGTCAGAAACAATGCATGTGTAGATACAATACACGGAACACAAATCGTATATATGTATTATCCAACATGTCATGATGTGTAAGATATAGAAAGGAGAAAATTAAGGTGTAATATTGTTTATTTATCCTCCCATTTTGTATGTTTTGAGAGGACATAACAAGCCTAGGTTTCATTTAAAGGTAAGATGGCCCTCGCCACGAAACACAACATGGAGCAACAGCATACCCGGACAATAACATGTATTGAGTCTCACATTTATAGCTTGATGAGTCTTTTCCAGGAAGAGTGAAACACTATGCGTTGTAACGTTAGAAACACCGCGTTTCGTAGCGACCTGCATTGCATTGCAGCGCGGCGGTCAGCAGGGATTCCCTCTACCCTTGCGCATCACGTGGTTGTCACACAATATTTTGTTGATCCTGCTAAAAGTGCCACCGTACCTTTAAGCGCGGGTTTATGAGTATCCCACCTCTAATTGCTCCCGCCTCCCCCTCCCCCACCCCCCTCCCTCCTCCCCCTCCCCCACCCCCCTCCCTCCCTATCTCATCCCGGCCTAAGTCCCCTACCCATCTCGTGATAAATGAAGAGGCTCAAACGGGTCTTACCTCATCTTCCCAGCTCATTTCTTTGTCAGGACTCGTTTGCATCAGGGAACGCAGAGTATTTACCTCCACCCGTCAGAATTAGTCTGGAGAAAGAGTTTAGAAATGATTGTCAAAAACTCGTGGCGGCTCGGGAGAGGAGGTATAGACAGGATAGAGAGGAGGAGGAATTCGCAAGTTTTGATCAGCGGTGTTATCCCATCTCCCTTTCGCTCCCTTGAATAAGATGAATAAGCAAACAAAAGAGGACGAGGAAAACAATGGACAAATATAATGATTGACACTCGAGATACATCCCTGGACATGTACGTTATATCGTATATTGTATGCAAGTGGTGAGCTCAAGAGGTATATACAATAATATAGGTTCCTCTATCGTATATTGTATGCAGATGGTGAGCTCAAGAGGTATATACAATAATATAGGCTCCTCTTCTCATTTTGTGATGTAATTTAGTATTTGGCTGCCTATGATTTTTTCATGTATGTTATAAACGGGTGGCGATGGTTGAAACATCGAAAAACAAAGATAATATAAGTGAAATTTTCATGAGTGAACCATTAGTTGGAGGAGGGTAACTAAGAAAACGAGGGAAAAGAAGAAAATGTAAGGAAGAGAAAAGAAAGACAAAAACAAGAAGACAAGGAAGAAGGGAAAGGCAAGAAAATGAAGAATTAATGAGCTGAAGGAGAAAGAGAATGACAATGAGAAAAATGAGTGAGATGAGAATCAGCAGTAACATCAGCAGTAGAAGAACAAAACAGGTGCAGGACAGAAACAGATGAAGAAGACACGGACAAGGAAAGAGAAAAGTTAATATAAATGGAATGAGCAATCCGAAATTATAAAACAAATTAAAGTCGAAATGGACGATCAGAAGGAATGTAAACAAGAAGGGGTAGTTGATTGGGTGAAGAAAAACTAGGACAAATGACAAAGACAAAAGTATAAAGTCAAAGTCAATGAGAAAAGCTCCTAAATCATATATACAAATGTCACGATGCCTTCAAAATTAGATTTTGATTCTATAGAAAGAGTGTCATTACTAATGATGAGGTACACCTCCGGATCATTCCATGTATTGTATTCGTGGTAATGAATCATTTATTATTATTTTCGCTCCAAGACTTGTTATTCTTTATTCGCGATGCTGGAGATCTGATATTCTAGCGTCAGCGTGCGACGATGATGGGGAAAAATATCACAATCTTAAGTCACAATTTATTCACCTGTGTTATCTAGATGAATGTCGCCTTGCCTACATACCCACATCTTGTCAGAGAATTGCTTCTCCTCTATTCATCATCTTCTTCCAATATCATACCTTCCTTGTTCTGCGCATATATACAAATTATATAATATGGATTATTATGCTGATTGCAGACGACTTTTGGTCACTTTGATTCATCCCCAGATTATATCAATAGATCATTTTATTCTTTTACATTGTCATGGTTATATTCACGAACACTTTGCTATCCAAATTCCAAATTTCAATCGCGATGATTTATATTTACTCCTAAACCAGATTTTTAGGTAACGCATGACATAATGTTCAGAGATACGATTTATATGAATAAATAATCATGGTTGCGTTCAGTCGACAGCGGAAAATTGATTTTTCCGTTATGAAATGTATTTTTTTTTTTTTCGAAAAGCATACCTTCAATAATTTCAAAAGGCACTTTTTTATTTCACGGTTCAGGCAATATGCTTCCTTATCCAGGGGATAGCATTTCGTTTAGTAACCATGGAAACGGAACTGCAAAACAGTTTGATATATGAGTTAGAAGTTGTTGTTGCTCGTTTCATGTATCAAATTACTTGAAATAAAAGTAATAATGACTTTCGATTCTTATTCCTCCATGTACTGAGGTCTAAACAACTAGCAACTTAATAAATTCCTCTCTGTCTGTCTATCTTTTGTTCTTCTATAGCTATCTTTGCTTCTTCTGCTTTGGTTTATAGTAGATGAATACGTGAATA
Source organism: Arbacia lixula (assembly GCA_963669155.1). Classification (NCBI taxonomy): domain Eukaryota; kingdom Metazoa; phylum Echinodermata; class Echinoidea; order Arbacioida; family Arbaciidae; genus Arbacia; species Arbacia lixula. Next base: position 12,598,536 of record OZ022593.1, read on the forward strand.
TACTGTTCGTCAATAACAACGTGATCAAGACCGTGAAGACAATTTGATTTATCTCATGTCTACCAAATAGCATAAATGCTTAATAAGACCACGCATGGTAATCGTCACATCTAGTCTTCATCAACACTATGGTCGTTGCCTATTATGTCGTCTTCTACTTTTATATCATTGTCATTATCACCAAGGCAATTATCACTATTCACTTTGTGGTGGTATCTCATCATCACCATCATCGACAACGCCTTTATATCTTTTAGATTCAAATACTTATGTCTGAATATTCAGTTGTCTTTATGGAAATACGCGTACGCCTACCACTATAAACATTATTACCAAGATTGGAGAAATAAAGATCCCTGTCTTGTTGAAGCAAAACAAAGACAAAATGTGAACGGCATTATACCATGTATTATAATGATAGTTAAACTAATATCTGAATGTTGATATTTCTTTATGATAATACGCGTATTACTTTAAACGTTGTAACTACGTTGTTTTCAATAAAGGGAAATAAATTTATGTCGTCCTGAAGAAGGAAAAAGAAAAATAGTGCTTGCTTCTTTATAATGAGACGTGCCGCCATGTCCTTTGAAGGTACGGTGTTAACCCCTCCAATCCTTTGACGCAGGCCATTCCCAATTAATGAGCGGATTGCGGGCCAGCCCCTCCCCTAGTGTAGCGGCCTAGGATTAGGCGATGTGACTCGCCCGATTCGCCTGCAATCCCTCACTGATTGATGCGCTCGCGCAAGTGTGCCTGAGAAGGCTCTCGCTTCCCAGCCCAGGACTTAGCGCCGAGATGAGATGGTTAGAGGAGGGAGGAAAAAACAACTACTTCGACCTAGAAATAAGAAAGAAGGGAAGGAAGACAGGAAAAGACCCCCTGTTGAACTCTAATCAGGAAACGTGACTGTCATAGGCTTATTAGTGTATGACCAAAATATCATTTAGGTAGAAAAGATTAGGTGTAATTAAACAGGATCAAAGCAAATATCAAATCGGGTTTAGTGTTATAGAAGCCAGTCAAAAGTTCAGAAAGCATGATTTTGAACCTACACTAATTGGCGGGTGTAATCTTATATTTTATTCATCGTACGTTTTACGCACGAAAGTATATCTAATAATTTCAACCAATTTATCCCTTCCCCCATCCCTCTATATCTCATTCACCTTTCCACCCCATCTCTCTCCCTCCCTTTCTCTCACCCATTCGTTTTCTTAAACCTTATCTGCGGAAGCATTGCTTTAAACATGAAAAGAAAGAAGAAGAAAAAGAAAAGAAAAAAGGAAGAAGCATAAAACATGAATATCTTTAGAAAATATTTCGGGATCTCGGCAATTAAGAGGAAGAATAAGAATGAGACACAAGGAGAGACTAGCGTATTAAGCAATGAAAAGGGAAAGGAAGATAAATAAAGAGAGAAAAGGAAGGAAAAGTATATGATCACAGCTCTATAGACCTATATATTTTATAGGTTAAATATATACTTTAGCAAACGAGGTACTAGTCAAAACTTTTGAAATGTATAGAAAAGTTCAACATCAGAAATCAGAACGTGGGATGATGTAACTTGTCATCACGAACTGAAAGGTCAACAAATTGTTGACAAATTTAAAAGGGTGGCACGAAATGTGTGACACATGTACCAATCATTTTAAAAGGTTTTTTTTTTCTTCTTTTCTTTTAAACCATCCACATCCTGTGACGCTCAGCACCGAGCGGTGCGGAGCGGAGCAGCCTCGCCGATGAGTCCCCGTGGTGTACTTTGTGACCCCGCTGGAGCTCCAAATCCCCTGGATAGAATTACAAATGCTACACGACCCCCTAAATCTCCACGACGGGTGTGCGAATCGCGGCTTCAGCTTCAGCGAGGTGTCGACAAGATGAGGGAGGGGTGTGGACGATAGGAGTGTGTGGTAGAAAGAAGGGGGTGGGGGGGGGGGGGGGAGGCGGGAGGGGTAAGAGGATGGGGACGTGAATAAAAAGAGGGAGTGGAAGAGTAGGGGATAAGATGAGGGAATGTGGTATAGAAATAGAAAGGGACAAGGGGGGGGGGGGAGGGGTAAGATAAATGTGGAGGGGTGTGGAAGAAAGAAAGATGGGGGAGGGAGCGGTAAGATGAGGGAGAGTGTGGTAGAAATAGAAAGGAAGGGGGGCGGTTAAGATTGTGGATGGATGGGGTGGAATGGTAGAAAGAAAGAGGGGGGGGGGGTAGGATGAGGGAAGGTCTAGACGAAAGGAGAGGAAGGGGCGTAGAAACGATGAAGGGAGTATGATGAAGGTGTTTGCGATAGAAAGGAGGGCGTATGAGATGAGGGAGGGAGTGGACATAAGGAGTTAGAAGGTAGGATCAGAGAGGATGTGGCAAAAATGAGCTGAAGGAGGAAGCATTAAAGATGAGGAACGTGTGGACGAACGGGGGTGGGGGGAGGGGGCTAGAGAATGTGGTAGAAAGGAGGTGGGGGATAATATGAGGGAGGGTTTGCATCATAGGTGGAGGGGAGGGTGGGGGGGGGGGTGTTATGGATGGGAGGGATGTGTGTTCAGGAAAGGGTTGGGGCATCTCTGCAACCTCTCTGGTAGGCGGTAGGGAAAGAAGGGTGGGGTGGAGTGGGCATGGTTGTGGCAATGTACAGAAGTGGGGGGGGGGGCGAAAGGAAATGTGTGGAGGATAGAGATATGGGGTGGAATAAAGTCATGAAGGGCTAAAAGGAGAAAGGGAATGAGTGAAATTTGAGTGCTATATGAGAGTTATGTGTATTGTTTATTCAAATGTACCTCAATGGTGCATAAAAACTTGACCAGAAGGTGTATATGTGCTGAAGAGAGAGTGATGGTTGGACAAGGATAAGTAATTGATATATTTGAGGTTCATTGTAAAATGAAAAAGAGAAGAACAAAATCGGAAAGGACGAGTAAGATATAGAAGAGGACGGGATGTGAACAGACGAGAATGGCGTGACTGGGGTACATGCGGTGGGGATGGGGTCAGATTCAGATAGAAGGTTGTGGTTGATGATGGAGAGTTTGATAAGATTAATGCTTGTGTGGGAGAGTGGGGCGGGGTGAGGGTTGGTGGTTGTGCAGAACTTATTTTTAGGAGATATGAAGCTATATTTGGGAATGATAGGAATAATGAAAGTGGATCATTTAGGGAAAAGGGATAACAAAAGGAAGAGGAGAGGGAGGATAGGGTTTGTGCAAAGTTGATGAAGGCAAAGTGTGGATACGGGGCGATAGATGGTACTGAATGGTTGAATATTCATTTACACCGTACGCGAAAAAAAGTTGATAATGTAATTGTATGCTTTTTAACAAATATGAATTTAAGTATACTCAAAGTTCACAATATTGTAATTTCCTGCGCATTTGTTATTCATTTTTTTTCATGGTATTAAATTTTCATCTCATATCAAATGAACAGGAAAAAATACGACGTAACAAGAGTATCAAGATGTTATCATGTTTATTTTCACACTAATTTGTGAAGAAGTTCTTAACAGCTTTCTTTGTACTGATTTTGACCCAGAGATAAGTAAAGAAAATAATGTTATTTTTTCTGACGTTACATAACTCCTTATATAATTATCTTCAAAATTGATATGTTTTCACAGCTTAGTCATTGCTGTTACTAGTTTTTGATTGATACTTTAACAGCAATTCAGTTCAATACTCAATGAAGCTGCCTTTTGTATTTTTCATTAATGTTGTTGTAGCCGATTTTGCCTGGCGTAGCAAAATAGCTGCTCCCCGCTTATCCCTCCAACCATACACACGGTAATAGCTTTTCCGTCCTTGCAATGTTTCACACAATATTTATTTTCTGTCACGCTGTAAAAAAAAGAGAGAAGTAGATGCAAATGTAGATAAAATAAACTCTCACATTCTTCCATCGAGACGAGCCTTGGGTGTCTAATGGGGTGGAAATAAGGGATCGACATAACTAAACCGAGCGGCCTAGCTCCGTCACCGTAGTGAGAAGAAGAAGAGGGTGGGAAATCTGTCGTATCCTCTTCCTCAAATCTCCCGCTAAAAGAGAGCTGATGACAGGCATAATAAGATGATCCGCGGCTTAGGATATCGAGTCTGCCGCATGATTGTGTGTTGCTTTCCCTGGTGGGAATGGGGATGCGATGGTGGTTGACATCGCCATCGTCTTCGATGTCATCGTCGCAATAGTTGTCTTGGTCATTCCTTCCCACTCCTTGTATTCATTTTATGATCAAATTGATGATAGAACTATATTCTGAAAGTCACGAGACATTCGGTTATGTGTGTCTAAAAATGGTAAATCGAACGAAATCTGTAATTTTCCCCGCTTCTACAAGAAATCACCGAATATTAAGTGTATGTAACTCACTTTACCCTTATCAATCCTGTAAGAATGGTTTTGAATGATATTGGATTCAAACGGCATCCGGGTTATCCGTGATCACGTGGTGACCTCAGAACGGTATCACCATGGTAACAAGTCCCATAATGATTCCCACTGCTTCCCTTTGCCTTTAACTCGCTAAATGCCACGTGTTTTAATCATTCAGAAGTAATACACGCAATGTTAAAATAGGGAAATAATGTCTTTACGGTTAACATGCTATCAGAATCTGTGCACATTATCAATGGGAATCAAATGTAGCTATCACTGACCATGATTATTTTTTAACTCATTGTGTGCCACGTGTGACTGTTTTTAACAGGTAATATACACACGTCATATAGAGTAACGGCTTAATTGCATATGAAGGGTTAATAATCTAAAGGAGATATCAACCTAGTTTGCATGTTATAATGTAGTACATGTATACATCACGCATTTAGGCGTTAGTTGTTTCCAATACTTCATGATAATGACTATAGTGCGTTTTTATATAGTATTTTCTAATTTCCAGGAGCATTCACCCATCCATCCATCCACACATACACAAAAACATATATAGATGTATACACATGTATAAACATACACATACATGCACATATGAAATGTAAATAACTCCAGCTGCCACATCAGATTCATACAGAAAACACTCATACTCACACATATAGACCAATGTACACTCACACCGCCAACATGATATCTAAAGAAGTCTTTTTCTTCAAGTTTTATCTGAATTTGTATTTTAAAAAGATAATGATCATATAATGTAAACTTGTAGGCCCTATATATGCTTACGGGACATAATAAGGAATTCAAAGTGAGATTATGTGTCTTATTGGTATGTATTCGGATCATAACTAAACGAATGATATGTTCAAACTGGATAAAACACGACATTTTTGCCCTTATAAGGTATTTTGACATGTTTCACCCGCACAATAAGCCATAGGAAATCTCGAAATTCCAAACCATAAACAGGGCATTATACCGCGATCCCAGCCAGTCAATATTTCCCTGGCAAAATGCACGCTGGCCTGTGCTTAAGTGATCGGGCTCATTAACGTCAGATTTGATAGCGAGCTTCGCCACTTTATTAATTTAATTTGGGGGAGATACCGTGTTGTGGAAATTGACGCACAAGCCTTTATATTACTCCGGCGATCACCCCCCCCCCCCCCCCCCGTCTCCTCAGGTCTGCGCGGACACTCGCCTAGCTATTACGCGCGCACCCCACTACACTTCACAAACTGCGTGTAAGAGCGTTTAATCAGAATTTGCGCGCGTGTCTAAACCGTGTATCATTTGGCTGATATATGAACGCCTTGAATCACGATATGAATATGACGGAAAAGTGAAAAAAAAAGAGTAATAAAAAAAAGGCAGTGATTTTGGAGCGGTGATATTATACCCGCGTTCGGTTAGGGGCTTATTGCCTCCGTAAATTGCTGTCATTTGTTCACGTAAATTGGACTTCATCCCCTAATGGGGGAACTGCCCCAAGGCTTCAAATTACATTTTCTGCAATATAAAACAACAAAATATGAGCATGGGAGAAAAGAAGAGAAAAAATCAGTTCAAGGAGAAGGAGAGGGATGAGAGGAATGAGAGAGAGAGAGAGAGAGAGAGAGAGAGAGAGAGAGAGAGCAAGAATCTTCAGGATTGAAGTAGGCAGATAACACGAAGAAGAAGGAGAGAGAGAAATAGAGGGAGAGAGAGAGAGGGGGAAAGAGAGAGAGAGAGAGAGAGAGAGAGAGAGAGTAAGAGAGAGATAGAGAGAGAGAGAGAGAGACAGAGAGACATACAGAGTGAGAGAGAGAGATGGGTTGGGGTGGTAAGGAGGGTTGCGCATGTCGATAGGGAGGGAGAGAGAGAGAGAGAGAGAGAGAGAGAGAGAGAGAGAGAGAGAGAGAGAGAGAGAGAGAGAAGGGGGGGGGAGCTAGATAGACAGACAGACGGATAGACAGATAGTATATATAGAGAGAGTGTGTGTATGTGTGTGTGTGTGTGGGGGGGGGGTAAGGAGAGTCGCGCATACAGATAGGGAGGAAGGGAAAGGGAGAAAGAGACAAAGAGACAGAGAGACAGAGAAAAACAGAGAGATAGAAGGGATGGGAGGGACATAGAGAGAGAGAGAGAGAGAGAGAGAGAGAGGGAGAGAGGAATTGATTAATAGATATGGCGGATGGGAATGAAATAATTTCATTTCGAGCCCAATTTGATGACATAGTGGCGAAGCTGAATGAACGACCGATTTGGCGATGTCACGATGACTAAGACCGTCTACCTGGGGCTTTCCAGGGCAACTGACTGCGAAAGAAGAGACCGGGGTGAGCGAACGTTCACTTAGCTGCCTCCCATCGGCTAGGAATAGATGGATGAGAGCTATTCTCGCAACTGACAAATGTGAAAGTATTGGCCCATTCAACCACCCCTTCCCTCCCCCCCCCCCCCCTCAGCCCGTCTTTTCATCTGTTCTTTCACAATCCGACACAACGCCTACTTCCAATGTTTCCTTCTGAGACCAGTTCTTCTCCCATGCCCCTCCCTTCCACTCTCCCCTCCTCCTCCTCCCCTCCCCTCCCTCCCTCCCCCCACACAACCACTTCCTCCTCCTCCCCCTCTCCTCCCTCCCCCTTCCCCTCTCACACAATCACTTTCTCCCCTCCCACTTCCACACAATCACTTTTTTTCCTGTTCCTCCTCACAGCATTCCCAAACCGTCCCACTGCGAACATTATCCCCTACCCCTTCCCCCATCTCATGGATTATCAAGTGCTTTATTTTGAGAGCTGTTCGTAAAGTTTATATGTTGTCTATATACCATAGCTATTACATACCTTGCATTTTAGTCTTTAAACAGGGATACACCATATTCAACACTTTGAATACCATGTGTTTTTTATTTCCACAGTAATGCACGCAAAACTAACTGAGCAACATTTTGTCTGATACAAGAATGGTTAATCATTGGTTATAACAAACATTCAAAGAAAAAAAATCGCATTAGTCAGCACAATAGCATGAATCAGACCCCAAATACGTGTTTATACGGACAGGTGGTCTTTATAAACAAACACAATTGCATGTCAAATGGGATCGGAACTGAGCGGTCTTTCTAAGCAAGTGGTCGTTATTAGATAGCAGTTTGTATAGAAAGGTTTGAGTGTATTTCTGATAATATAAGTTTCTTGTCATCCGTGATACCGCATCACTCGATAGCACCGCCATCGTAATGATGTCCATATCCACACAAGCTTAAATTCTGCTTCTAACATCATTAGTTGCCATAGTTACGGCCTCAGCTTAATGACATGAGGTGTATCATGTGTACCATATACTATATGCTGCGCTATCCTTTTTTTCCGGAATCATCTCAGACATTAAAAAATCTCATCAATTTATAGTGGATACTATAGTTTCCGAACACCACCTCTCTATACAAGCTTGTTTGTGTATAAAATTTCGTTTCTAGCTAACTATTGTGATTTCTTTTTGAATGTTTGTCATAATCAATTAAACCCTTTTTGTGCCAGAAAAAAAATTGCCTCATTTTGTGTGTGCATTTTTGGTTCAAAAACTTACACACATGGCACATAGATATTTCAATAGACTTGAAAAAAGTATCTGTGACTGCTGTAGATAGAAATCATGATTTAAATCGCGTGCAGAATAAAATCCTAATCATGCTAAGAAAACACACAATTATTGAACCAACATTCGAAATATTTGATATCGTCTTCATGGTCATGCACAAAAAAGAGGCGAACGACCTATTTTGTTGCATAAATGTAATATCAAACGATTTAGACATGCAAAAATATATTACATAAATATGTCATCTAAGACTGTACCCCAATTCCATTAGTACGGGCCCCCAAAACATACAGCCACCATTTTACATCTAAAGATTACTTTCTTCCGCATATTTAGACAATCACGCATGGTTTAATTTTGATATTGTACTGTTTTTGTCACAAAGTTTATGATATGTTTCATTATAAGGAACCTTGCTTGTACAAAATACAGCACCATGTCAATACATGTCTGTACTGTAAAAAAGCCACGTGTATTCAAATCACACATATAAATGCAATTTTAAAACCGTCCTTTAAAATAAACATGTTACCATACCCTTCCACTATATACTACTCTTATATTTGCTGTATCACAGTCATTATCACCATTATCACCATCGTCATCATCGTCATCGTCATCATCATCATAATCATCATCATCGTCATCATCATCATCATCATCATCATCATCATCATCACCTTCCTCGTCATCATCACCAGCACTTCCACCATCATCCACCTTATGTAGCGGGAGCTCTTTCTGTCAAATATTGATCTGTAAAATGTGCTTATATTACTAGTTCATGAAATATATCAGTGGTCCCATACGGGTTCATACAGAATTATTTTCATTTCCAGGGCCTCGTTTCCATTGTTATGATAAAGGTTAGTCGCAATGCTAGTAATATCTTCCAGGCCGACAAGTGGATAATTAATTCTTAATTTATTCATTATCGCCTCCGGCACCAAGTCCAGTGCAATACACCTTTGGGTGAATTAAAAGCATGAACAGATTTCTAAGGATTACGGCCCTGCTTGAAATTAAAATCCGGAAATTGAATTCTCCTAGTTGCCTCGGGCTGAGCCTACGCTGATCATAGTTTTGATAAAACGAGTAAACCGATTTTCATTTACAGTTTATACAGATTACACTTTTTTAATAGATTTGTTAGAGTTGAATATTTTTTGCAAATTTTTGAAATCACATTTCTTAGGCAGGAGTGGATTGCAAGATGTTAATATTAGAATAAGCTTTCACGGGTTTGGTACGGAGCGTGATATGAACAAGAACACACAAATTGGTAAACTAATTATGCATACTCTCTTATACTGTAACTCTTCACCTACGTAAAACTGATATGAATCTGAAATGAAATGATAGTATCCTATCCAACATCATGATTATTCATTGCATCTTCAATGTAATATGTCACTCAGAATTTTAAATGTTATGCTACTACAACTTGTATCATTACCACTTCTACTATTAATGATACAATCACTACTACTACTACTACTACTACTACTACTACTACTACTACTACTACTACTACTACTACTACTACTACTACTACTACTTCTACTACTACTACTACTACTACTACTACTACTACTACTACTACTACTACTACTACTACTACTACTTCTACTACTACTACTACTACTACTACTACTACTACTACTACTACTACTACTACTACTTCTACTACTACTAGTACTACTACTACTACTACTACTACTACTACTACTACTACTACTACTACTACTACTACTACTACTACTTCTACTACTACTACTACTACTACTACTACTACTACTACTACTACTACTACTACTAGTACTACTACTACTACTACTACTTCTACTACTACTACTACTACTACTACTACTACTACTACTACTACTACTACTACTACTGCTACTACTACTTCTACTACTACTACTACTACTACTACTACTACTACTACTACTACTACTACTACTACTACTACTACTACTACTAGTACTACTACTACTACTACTACTACTACTACTATTACTACTACTACTACTACTACTACATCTACTACTTTTACTTCTATTTTGCCTCACTGGACTGGACCAGTACGATGAAAACTAGGACATAGACCCATTGCGTTCTGATCCTGAACAGAAAATCATAATTAAACGTTCTAAATTTCATTTATTTTGGCTACAAATTGGTCAAGGTAAGCTTTGAGACAGCATAAGTGATAATATTACATGAATGTTGTTAGATTCGTTTTCATTTAGTATTATTCGTTAGCAGGGAATTGCACTTGAAAGTGTCTTAATCACCTGGCAATCAACTGGTTGTATAAGTTTCTTATGGGACCATAATTATCATTAGTTTTCATATGCATGATTTAAGAGGCATTAAGGTAGCTTTGGGACCTGTGAAAACTCAAGTCTATAATCGAAACATTCCATGATGAATATCGCTCTTGACATGTCAGAATTTGTTTGCGGAATGTCATAATTTCGTTGCTCATAAACTATAACATCGCGCTTGTTTTTACGTAAGGCTTTTCAATGCCGTTATGTTCCTTCGCACCTTTTGCACGTAGGCCTTCGGTGCTGGACCACATCGCGGTGGGCTAGCTAGCCGGGCGGGCCGGGGCAGAGGTCAGCGGGTTTACGGCTCGGCCCTGCTTCGTCGACACGCCTGAAGGACAAAATGTCTATTCAGCGAATCCACCCAAGCAAACATAATACCTTTTTTTCTCTCTCTCTCTCTTGCTCTCTCTCTCCTCAGTCAATGGACAAAACACACTGGGTCAGAACCACCGGAATGCAGGGGTTACGTAAGAGCGGGTTAAGACGAAATCAGCATTAAACGATAGAGAAATGGAGGCGTATCGGGCGGCTAAGGGGTGGAAACACACATAAAAAGCTCATGGCTTACGGTTCTTGTTTAATTCATCATCTCAACTCTACAAATCTATATCGACAACAGGTGAACACGGGAAGAAAAGGCGCGGAAAGACCGTGAAATGGCCACAATAAATTGTGTCGTGTGGTTTGTGTACGCGTCCTTCAGGATGTTTTATTGTGGGTATTGTTAACACGGGAATCCTTGATACATTTTTTATCTGTTTTCTTTTACTCTCTTACGCAGAAAGCAATGACGAGTTGAGAGCTGAATACAAACCCTAAAGGCCACTGGTAATGAGTCACAATTAAAGGGACAAGAATTGGACCGGTTTTTCTATTAGAAAGGCTCGGAAACTGCTGTGGATTAAATTAACCATCGATGATTTGTTTACAGAAAGGGCTAGAAATGATTTTGCTTTCAATAGCGGGGCCAGAAGAGATAAAAAAGAGAAAAAAAATCAAAGAGATGACGAGGTGAAATGGATACGACAATGGTTCCATAGCATTTATCTTTTTCTTCACATGGCCCCGTTGTCAACTACCTTATTTAACACCTTCTTAGTATGGCCATCCAAATCCCACACTTGCTTCCTTCCAATCAGTTCTTTGACCATCTTCAATTAATCACTGTTGCCTCTTCTTTCCCCACATCCCTTCCAATCCCAAGCTAACAAACGCACACGTAATCATTTTCAATAGACCCAGCCTGTCTTCGAGTTACGATATCGATTCTGCGGCACAAAATAAAGCAGCATTCAACTAATTTCACAGTCATTATTTTAGTAGCTACATGTGCACAATTCAATTATGGACAAATTGATTTAATCTACCTTATGAAATCAAAAAGTAAAAGAAGCAAAAGAAAGATAAGAAGAAGGAACATAAAGAGTAAATCAACAAAGGATAAATAACAAGCAATAGTATTACTCGCCATGTATCTATTCACATGTGCTCACGCTCGTTTCTTCTTTTCTAGCTTATTTCAAATATGTTTGCCCAGAAACCAGTGACGTAACTGAATTTCTTTTTACTCAAAAAAGAGCTAAAAGGGAAACGAATGATCATATAAAAAGAACATCGTGGGTAGCATTGATGGTCACGCTAATGGATGATAAACAGTGATATTACATGTAACATGTTTACACGTTGTAGAAGAAAATGAATGATCATCATTATAAGAAATAACAGGAGAACAACAGCAAGATGAAAAAGAAGGCGCAAAGTAAGAGAAACCTGACATTTAGTTTGGTAAAAAATAATAAATGATAAATAAGCAAAAAAATTATGATGATTGATGGAGAAGAGGGAGAAAAACGACACGAAGGATGATAAGTAGCCAAAATCACAGTAAGAATAATTCGATACACCTGTTATACTAAAAAAAAAGAGAAGTGAAGATGATAAGAGAATGTAGAAGAAGAAGAAGAAGAAGAAGAAGAAGAAGAAGAAGAAGAAGAAGAAGAAGAAGAAGAAGAAGAAGAAGAAGAGAGAAGAAGAAGAAGAAGAAGAAGAAGAAGAAGAAGTAGAAGAAGAAGAAAAAGAAGAAGGAGAAGGACAAGAAGAAGAAGAAGAAAGAGAAAAGGAGGAAACAAGAGAATAAGTAGAAGAAGAAGAACAACAACAACAAAGGGAAAAGAAAGAAACAAGAGAAAAAGTAAAAGAAGCAAAAGAAAGATAAGAAGAAGGAACATAAGGAGTACATCAACAAAGGATAAATAAAAGCTCCACAAGCAATGTTGTCGATATGCCGACATGACATGCACTTGCTACATGGAACATACTCGGATACTATGCACCTCGCTGACATTAAAGAAAAATGTATCCCCTTACGTAAACAAAACAGCTATAGCCCCCTCATTGTTGCGCCTGTTATAACGATGATATTACCAATCTCCTAGACTACCTGTGCTGTGTGTTTTCGTTGTGTGTTGTGTGTGTGTCTGTGTGTGTGTGCGCGTGTGTGTTTTCGTTGTGTGTTCATTCTCTCTCTTCCTTGGAGGATTTTGTTTACCTCTCAAACACAAATCAATACCAGCATTAACACTGTCTCTCACTTCCCCCACCAACAAAGACCATACTAACGACAACCAACGGATAATATAGATACACGATAGCCAAATCAACATTTTTTTTTAAGCGGGGTTGGTGGGGGGGGGGGGGGGTAGATTATTGAACAGAACATCGACATGAAATGAAAAAAAAATAAATAAAACTATGGAACAAAGTAAGCGATGCGGAAGTGACCAAGACAAGAAGATTTGACTTATTCATTGAGACGTTACTATTTCCAGTCAATTGTCGAGTAATTATTGTAAGACGGTAGTATGACTTCTTGAATTGCCGACAATAGGCATTGTCTTACGATTTCCTCATACATTATTATTTGTTGTGGAAGATGCTAACTTCAGACTTACAGTTCTCTTTCAAGGAAATCGGGAAGAGAGAGAGAGAGAGAGAGAGAGAGAGAGAGAGAGAGAGAGAGAGAGGGGGGTGGGGGGAGGGGAACGATAATACCCAGACGGTATGATTAGAGTCTTTAATGCAACTACGAGGCAGTGTTGGCCATGGGAAATAGTGAGAAAGAGAAGGAAAGAAGGTGCTGAAAGAGAAGGAGGAAAGTGAGAGGGAAAGATGGTTAGACAGGCATATATATATATATATATATATATATAGAGAGAGAGAGAGAGAGAGAGAGAGAGAGAGAGAGAGAGAGAGAGGGAGGAGGGCAGAACTTAATAGAGAGAAAAAGAGATAGATAGATGGTGAGCGGGAGAGAGAGAGAGAGAGAGAGAGAGACAGATAGACAGACAGAGACAGTGAGAGAGAGAGAGAGGGAGAGCGAGAGAGGGAGGGAGAGAGAGAGAGAGGGAGAGAGAGAGAGAGAGAGAGAGAGAGAGAGAGAGGCGGAGAGAGAGAAGTGGCAACATCTAGCTAGAGGTTGATGATTAGTTGGGGAAGAGGGTGAAGGAACTGAACGAGAGAATGATACACAAACAAGAGAGGAAAATGAGGGGAAAAAAAAAGACAGACAGAAGGTTTTTATTGTCGTTCTTTTCTGTTTTTCTATAGATCCCTTTCCCACTTCCTTTATCTTCTCTCATCAGTACCTGGACGCTTCTGCCCTGCCCCTCTCCAACCCTCCCCCAGACCCGCCTTTGTTGTCTAATTAGAGCGGCGCATCTCCTCTTACAACGGTAGATCGCAACGGTTAACCGTTCGACAAGAAGACAATGCGTGTACCGCTACCCACCCATGTCATCCCTCTCTTCGCATGACTAGTCTCTATTCAGCACCCTAATTAAAATTCACAAACTAAAACAACTACAATGTTCACGTCTAATACAAGAACCAGAGATTAAATTTTCTTGCACACAAAGAGTCGACTACGTTGACTGGTTTCAAGTGTTTTGATAAAGATATGAATTAAAAGTATAGATAAGTTTGATAAGAAATGTATAGAGACGCCCGGGCATAAGCCTAGCTTGATATATTCCGCACACTTGTGAAGTGCATGTGTTTTGTTTCGCTAATCCATTTATTGCGTATTCTTTGCACTTGAAAATGAAGCAGACCGTTAAATGCAGCGGCTGCATTCAACTTCAGGTGTTTGTTTCTTGTATAGTGGGAGTTCACTAGTAGTTGAAAGGGGCTTCATGGACTAAAACGCATCTATTCGCAAATTTTCTCAAAATTCTAAATACAGGTCTTCATACGTTCCTTTTCTCTCCCTTTCTCATTGTCCCCACATTACGCGCTATCACAAAAGATACAATCATACGCACGGTGTCACCAAATATATATATATATTTAATATAAATACTATTGTACAGTTAGTTTATTTCTAAGTGTCCCTATTTCATGGAAACTTACAAGGAACATAATATATTATTTTTGGTGTTTCCATTTGATTCATGTTCTAAACATATCGATGCATTGGATAATTGTGATAATAGACTACAAAATGTTCCAACGGAGTGCATTTCTTTTTAGCGTGACAACATAACATATATAGCAGCATGTATAATGAGAGGTAAAAAGTCGACAGAGCTAACATAAACCACACAAAATCCCTTACTATTTTAAAGCCATTTTTAGTTAGTATATGGCAATGTTATTGAACCGAAAATTGCTTAACCAGCGCCAATTCCTTTATGCTATCCTTATCTACGCTATATATCATAACACGATGATTATCCGATGTAATTAATTATTTTTTTTTCAGACTTTAGGTAGGTTATAGTACGCCCACGTTCAAGTTACCAACAAAAAGAAAACATATACATTGTAGGGTTGTTATGTCTACGAATAATATTTATTACATGGCCCCACCATCAAAGAAAAAAAAAGTGTTTTTAAATCAAAACGTAGAAAACGCTATATAAGCAACACATTTTCGGTCACGTACTGCATATCATTATTTTGTCTTTAGATATTTTACATATCACTGACACGACCGGATGTCATTGTAAGGCAGATTCAATTCAATTTGAAACATTTCTTTCTTATTTTAAATCTTATTTGCCATCTGTCCACAATCTGACTAATAGCAGGCATGCGCGTAAGTGTCTGAAAACATTGTTTCTTCTTGCAAACTTCAACTATCTTTGAAAATATATAGTTTTCATAACTCTTGTCAATTAACCTACTTAGATATTTCTGTTAAGCAAAATTTATGTTTCATATTGATTTTCATAGCCTTAGTAAAAGAAACAAAATCATCGTTCTCGTAATTCTTCAAAAATTGTGGAAACATATTGACGATACAGCCTAACCATACCAAATATGCCCAGAAGCCACCAATTTCCGTAGATTACGCGTCTCCTATAATTTTCTTACGATTCAAAATCAGGATTAGTTTCTCACGAGTCCCATTAGACCAGATTAACATTTATTTTGCAATCGTTAAAAAAAATAAACTTTTTAGTGAAAGTCACGATTCACAGAGTTGAAAAAAAGTAAGATTCTTAGGATGAGATAGATATATAAAGTCCCCCCAAACTCTTTTAAGCTCGTTGTCAAGGTACATGTAAGGCAGTATGGCAGAAGTGGAGGGGGATTTATGCGGACTTCGGAAAGCGAGTGATCGGCTTCTTAATGGATACTGACATTCTCACGGTTTGTCTTTTTCAGAGGACCAACTTAATCAGTGAGTATCATTGGAACTTTTTTTGCTTTTGTACATTTTTGTACGCTTTCCTATTTGTTTGTCCGTTTCTTTGACGTGCAGAGAAGGTGGGAAAAGTTCCCCACGCCTCCCCCGGCACCAGAAAACTCATATTCTTTTTCGAATATATAATTTTGCAGTTTCTTTGACACTTTTATTTCTATTGCTGCGAACATTTTTTTGATTGACAAGATAATCGTGTATGAACTACACAAGTTGTATATTAGAGCTTCACCCTAACACCACCTTCAACCAATGAAACAATGATTTCTCAGTAAAGAAGCATCGCTTGAAGCACGCGTTTATAAATCAAGATTGTGTGTTATGAAACTAAACTTACATTTTTATTGAATGAATAAACAAATATATATAGTCCTACTGACAAGATTATCAAAATGAAACGTTTACCACAACCATCATGATTGTACGAGTGAGAGTGCATTTTTACATCGGTGATACATACCATTTTCATGTGAAAGTTAAGAGGCTGGCAGAGAAGAGTTTAAAAATTTAAGCGCTTACTTCTTTCTTTGACATTTAAAATATTGTTTACAAATGTTTTCCTTTTTTGCTTCCACCAATTCTGTAGATATCTCGAATATATCTTACTATTAGCTATACTTTTTTTTGATGACATGACTTTAAATCCAGAAAAAAAACTTTTCGAACGAAATAACTTTTAAAATATTGGAACTTAATCATCATCGGTGATTTTCTCAGTTAATCCTTAACACGTTCAACGACCAAGAGTGTATACAAAAAAACAAATATTCTATAGTTTGTCGTTTGTGAATATTTAAGTATTTAAATTCACCTTTTTTTACGTGAACAATTTTATCACGTAACAAATCTAAAAAGTGTCTCCTGTACCAACAACGTCACGTCCTTCTTGACATAGTAAATGTTGGGTTTAGATAAAAGTTAGTCTAGATTACGGACTTTATGTCTTTAAACCTTTCGAGAATCGACCCTCCCTCCACCTCTCTCATAACGACACCCGATGGTTGAGACTTATGTTACAAAATGTCACCGCGTATGCCGATAGAACTGATCAACGTGATGAAGCTATCGATACATATATAGACGCCAACTGAATTACACTTGAGATATTTTAGATATACAGTGCATGGACCGCACTAGGTAAGCAATGTCTTATTAAAACATGCCTCGATCTCAGCGGAGAATCTCGCTTGGTTATAATAGAAGACTGGTACGGATCATGGTTGTTATTAATGTGCAATTAAGCTAACTGATAAGAGCCCGAGATTTCATGGTGTCGAGGGACAAGATATAAACACCCTTCTTCGGTCAATACCAAGTGTCCCTGGCGCATCTTCCAAGTCCTTGTCCCTGTTTCTGTCCCCTCTCAGCCATTTCAATTGAAGAAGAGCGAGCCTGATGATTTTTGACCGAATTTATCTTGTTTTGAGAGACGTTGAGTTTATACAAACGTCATCTCGAAGTCGAAAGTGGTGACATGTATTTCAGTTCATTTACGAAACGTACAGATTTCTTTGTTTTCTTTCAAATGGCTTATCCGATTATACGAAAGGATTCAGTTTTCAATGTATACTTCGTGTACATGTACCATGGTATTTATTGTCTCAGTCGGACAGTTTGGCGGTGTTCAGGATAGATTTCTCTTTTTCATCTTCTTCTTCTTCTTCTTCTTTTTCTTTTCTCTTCTTCTTCTTCTTCTTCTTCTTCTTCTTCTTCTTCTTTCTTCTTTCTTCTTCCTCATACTTCCCTATTCGCTTCTTCATCATCCTTATCTTCTTCTCCTTCTTTATTTTATCCTCCTTCAGTTTCTTCTTCTTCTCACTCTAATACTTTCCACTTGCTTCTTTAACGTCATAATCTCCTTATTTCATTATTTTTCCCTTTCCTTGTTCTCTCCCTTCCTCATGTCCTCTTCCTTCCTCCTCTAACACTGTATTTTTGTAATTATAACCTTTATCCTCACATCGTCCTCATCTTTTATTTTCCTTTTCACTTTCTCCACCCTTGCTTCCCTTCCCTTTAATGTTTACACATATCTCAAAATATTAATCGCATGTGTACTACGTTGGTCTAATATGTTAAAGAAAAAACAAACAAAACGATAGTTGCACTAGCCAAGACATACACTTTCACAACAGCCGTGTTTTATATACAACAACCATGCTTGTTGTAGTGTTAACCCGTTCCTGGCCACGTCGTCATAATCATCGGCGGCAGAAATGAAGTGCAAACAGACAAGAGCTGTCATCCTGCCGATTCGCTGAATCTCGATCTTGACCTTGATCTAGCTCTCAGGCTTATATTTCATGCTTTGTGGCTTGTTATTTTTCCATTTCCTGCCACTGAGAGAGAGATAGAGAGAGAGAGAGAGAGAGAGAGAGAGAGAGAGAGAGGGGGAGAGAAGAAAAGGGAGAGAGAGAGAAAGTGAGAAAGAGAGGGAGAGAGAACGAAAGAACGAGAGATTGAGGTTTGTAAAGAGGGTTGGCAGGAGATAGGGAAGGAGAGATAGAGGGAGAGAGAAAGAGAGAAATAGGACGAGTGAGAGAGAGAGAGAGAGAGAGAGAGAGAGAGAGAGAGGGAGAAAAAGAGAAAGAAAGAAAGAGATAGATAGGAAGAGAGAGAGTGAGAAAGAGAGAAATAGGGAGAGAGAGAGAGTGAGAAAGAGAGAAATAGAAAGAGAGAGAGAGAGAGAGAGATAGAGAGAGAGATAGAGAGAGAGAGAGAGAGAGACAGACAGACATACAGGGAGAGAGATAGAGAGAGAGAGAGAGAGAGAGAGAGAGAGAGAGAGAATGAGAGAGAGAGAGAAAGAGAGAGAGAACAGCACTGAACCCTCTGAACATTCAATAGCGAGCTGCACTTTTAAGTTCGACCTCCATACGTCTGACGTCATCGATTTCGGGTCAAATAAGTCACGTGAGATGCATGTGCTGCTTCGCAAGAGTTAGCAAAAGCAGTCAAAAGCAGTACTCTTACCGCGTAAGAGTTTAAACAGTTAGGAAATTATATATTTTTCAAATTTGTCAAACATGATGTTTTTCCAACTTCGAACTAGATCAAGGGAACCATGCCATGTGATCGATCATAGTATTCAAAATGTTTTCATTAAATCGGTTTTTAGCCTATATGAAGTGTACTACACACCTACGATATTTGCTTGTACATTGTTAAGTCCATTTGATCACCAATTTTGAATCCGAACCTTGTAGAATGGTATGGTAAGAGTAGACGTAAAATTGAGATAGTGGTGGCGGGAATAGGAGGTTCATGATTGTGGTGGGGTAGGATAGGTCGTGGTATAGCTATTATGGTAGTGGTAGAGTTTCCTGTGATGTGGTTGTGGTGGTATAGGGGTGGTGGAGATGGGGCTTGGGTACTGAGGTTGGTGAACAGGGGGTACGATGTTCGTTCCTGGGAGCTGAGATATATAGATTGTGGTATGGTGGTGGTAGGGGTTGTGGTGGTGGTATGGCGGTATGTTGGTGACGGTAGTGGGGTTGTTTGTTGCTTAATTTAGTGGGGTGGGATACATAAGCTGTGGCACGGTGGTAACATTGGTTCTGGTGATGTTGTGGTGGTATGATTGTCGTGGCGATGGGGTTGGGGTGCTTAGGTTGCGAAATAGTGTACGTTGCTCTTTTTGGTATGTCTGATGGGGAAGGGTAGTCTAAGTGACGTGTCGTCAGAGCTGTCTGTGATGGCGGTTGTTAGGCGAGAACAAAATCATCTCTGAATCATCATGCTCATTTTAAAGTACCCATGGTTCACCCGTACTTCAACAACCAAACCTGCTCACGGCAATTTCACATCCGATTGAACATCAAACATTGATACTTAAAGTTCCATCAATGGCCAGACCGCCAAACAGCAATACAGGGGAGCATTCTTCGACCTCATTCGAGGGTGCAATGGAGGGAAAAGCTGGAATGGCTTACCCCTGAACTCCTGAGTAGTTTGAAATTTCTACGAAAGAATCGAAAGAAGAAGCGATAATATGTTGTAATTGTCTACTACAACAGGCCAATTACAACTGATAATAGTCTATCAGTAATCCTATTCCTGCGTTCACTGGAGGCAGTGCTAACAGATCTAGAATAAACGAGGTCTCGTTCGCTGATTGACCTTTTTTTTTATTATTCCTGTGCAGAAAATCTAATTTCACGCCCCTAAATTTTGCAAAGTGTTATTTGCAGTCAAAATATAATCACATATGAAAACCAGGCTTACCTTTCATTATGATGAATTAACCGGGCACAACGAAATTTAATATAAATCATGATATTGTAATTATCGAATGTTATTATCTTATTTTTCTCGGGATCATTACTTTAACTGTTAAACTTCATGTTCTGGAACCACTACCTACTGACCTAGAAAAAACATTTCAAATGTACGAATAACAAGACACACATGTTGTTCAGAATCCAAGGCTGTTGCATATGAATTGACTAATTTGTTGTGTATGTGTGTGTGTGTAAGTAAAATGAAGTTAAGACAATTTATTATGAAATATTCTATTAAGAAGGCTAAAATGAGAAAGGATACTATTGGAAAACTAGAAGAGGAAATTCGGGACTTAGAAAATCAAATGTTAGACACGCCCACAGAAGAAATGGGTAATAAAATAGATGAGAAAAAAAAAAGATTTGGAAAAACTATACGACTACACGCATTTCGTAAGGGATCATTTCATTTTCTAGATAAGAAGTTGTTGGAATCCCAAGGTAAATATAGTCCTCCACCCCCAACTCTGCTGGTAAACTTCCATCTCCGTGAAGATAAAAATATTAAGTTTCCCCGCGCGTTCTCTCGTAAACAAGGTATCTCCTCCCATGCATTTAATAATAGCCTAAGTATCAGGTATGGTATGGCGCCTCCGGCCAAAACTTTCAAAGGATTAGATTCTGGTATGATCTACTATGATCCGGGATGATCAGCTACGATCCGAATGATATGACTAACCCGTATTAAAAAGATGTGGACTCGAGAACCAGTTTGGTTAAGTTTTTTTTTCTTCACGTTCTTCCTCCTTTTTTGACTGGCTGATGCAGTGCGTTTCGTTTACAGGGAGGGTGCAGTATAAGGAAGATTATTCCTACCACGACCACGGTTCTCATATTGATAATAACTATGTTGATGATTGCACAATTGTTAATTGTTTTATTTAGATCCGTTATAGTTGTGATTACATTTTTAATCTGAATATTGACCTTTCATGCTCCATACGAAATTATGTTACATGGTAGTTGTGTCTTATAACATAATGAGGAACTGCGGAAAACTGTGCGTTTAATACGGATATAGCTGGAATACGCTTCAAAACAAAACATTTGAAGATTTTATGGGGCTAAATGTGCTTAATTAACATTATGATTATTACAGCAATGATAGCCCCCCTACTAAAACAAAAAACCGAAATGACCTCAGGAAAGACAGGCGGATTGGACAAACAATTCTGTGAGAATTCGAGCAGTATAGAACAATTACTAGATTTAATAGAAAGGTTGTAAATTAATGGTTTCTAAAAATAAATTGTCCTACATGTATTAGCACAATCGTTACAATAACGTGAGATTATTCCTCAAACATGACCCCTCTTACTTTTCCATTGTGGCGAGTGCAACGTGTCATCGCACCTGTAGTCCGTGTATTAAAGGCAACCTTTTCATTATTCGCGTATAGATGTAATGTGGAGTGTCTTAAGCCTTTGTGCCTGGTGAACACACATTTTGCTCTATATATGGGATTGTGTGTGAAGAACATGTGGAAAAGTTACATGCGGCACGCAAGGAGCTTAATGTGGTGCATTCACTAATGGAGGCATACAGAACAGAGCCACATTACAGAGAAGAAAATACTGTTAACAAACTTCCAGTAGAATCTACGAACTATAATGTGACTTTTAATGGATTCATAGTGACTTTCCATGTCATATGGGGATTTTGTCGGTTGCTTAAAAGGTATAGCTAGTACATGCACTCCATTGCAGTGTCAACGCTATTTATACCATTACAAACAAAGCGAATCTGTCAGGTCAATGATGTAATGTTGGAGACATGTATGCCTAGCTTTGCTTTACATATACATAGGAAGGTAATAGGAATAAGGTAATAGGAATATGACGTCACATTACAAAAACAATTTGTTTCAAAGCTATACTCAAGTCCTGCGTCAGTGCCACCATGGTAACATTTCACGTGTCTTTCATGTACCGTTATGTTTTTATTGTGATAGAACTATAATAATGTTCAAGGGAAGTTGGAGTTAGATTATTGTGTGAATTACTAGTGAATGAAGGTAACATTTGGCACTAAAAATTGAAACAAACGTTATGTACTACATGACTTGTACAGAACGATACTGCTGTTTTGGTTTCCCAAGCTCATATATGGAGCAAAACGAACAAGTATCTGATTATTGTATATTCCTGTAAGCAATACAGCGAATATCGCATATATGTCGTTAGTCATTGTAACATACACCGTATTTTTATTACTAAACTGATAGCTGCTTTGATCAGAGTCCATGTACATGGTAACTGAAATTATTTGTAGGTTACAGTGATGTTCAACTGTATCTTATGGGAAACTCTCAATGTGACATTTATATATGAAAACAAAATCATTCAGGCTCTACCATGTCTACCAAAGACAAACTTCTGCACTTCATAGCATTGGGAAAATTTGTAATTGAGATTTCGTATGATGCACTCAACTAACAATGGCATAAATGTGTAATGTGGCTTATTTTTTTAATTGAAATATGATGTTGCTTGTTTTGATTTAATACAACAATTTGTGCTGCCACATAAAACGATTCGTTCGGAAATTAGCTCGGCAAATTGTTTCTCCTATCATTGAGATTCGAAGTGAAAGGAACACATCATTTTTTTGTAAACATTTTCTAAGCCATTAATTTTTTAAGCACCCATGAAACAGTACAATATCCGTGATTTGGCTTGCTAATCTCATGAAAATTAGTCTTTTATTTTCTATATGCAGCATAATAAAACATATGGGTGATAATGTTGAATCCATGTTGTTTTGTTTACAAATATCCAAACAGAGGAAAATGAAGGGAAAACATAATTGAACACATTCATACCAAGTTCTTGTTTTTATGAAAAAAATCCGTCTGCTTAACAAAGCATTGATAGTATGATTTACTGTGTTGATGAACTGAAATAAAATTAATGTTAGTGCTATTTGAAGTTGTTCCCCACGAGGTTGTAATGTATATGCACATGTTGTGACATTTTTTTTTAGGGATTTACCACGTTAACATTTCCTTCTAGTATTATTTACGAAGACTATTTCTATGTTCAATATTTACCTCTTAACTAAACATGTTATTTCTTTGCATATTGTCATGCCTTTCCTAGATATTTACATTCTTAAAACTTTACAACATTTAAATGGTCTTCTTGCATTATCTAAGAAGGATATTTCCATGTTGAATATTTACAGTTTAATAGAAGGTATTATTTCTTCGCATATTGGCAAGGCTTGCCTAGAAAGTTAGACAAATCAAAACCCCTAGAATTTGAGAATTTTTTTGAGATTAGTGGACATTTAAACAGTATCCAGTAGACAGATGAAAACATATACTGTATTAATAAATACAATACCACGGTTCTTTTCAGTTCTAAGATCAAAATGGATAATTTAGGTATAATTACACTAATTTTTCTCTTACTTCAAGTTCAAAACTACAAGTTATCACATTTATTCACAGCTGTGAACATCCATACAACTGACTGTTCTGGTCAGTAACGGCAAAAACAGATAAAACTGCTTAATCAATTTTCCTAATGTTGTGTATGGTTGTATTTGATTCTTTCGGTCTACGATTTACGATGCTAAATGACATCTATATAGATTCATGATGTTCTCGATGTAACTTTACTAATTGACTTGCAGCTATGCTGTAAGCTTCACTAGAATCCCTGTGTTTTGTGTAACGTACGCAGGTAAAATGCACTCACTACACAGTCCCTGCAGTTTAGCGACAAATCCAGAAACACGAAGCTGGGATCTATTCAACAGTTAAAAATCACCTAAAAGCTTTGAAAATCCTTGCATGAATCTTAAATTTGCAGTACTTTATTTTCCCTACAATATGTGTCATGTCACGATAGATTCTAGTGTGGTATTGGCATATGATTATGTTAAAAAAATCATTTTTAGATTGTCTTGTTTTTCGATTAAACAAAATGGCGGCAACCCACTCGTGAAATGTCACGTTGTAAATAACGGGACCTGCGCTAGTTTTTGTAAAGGTTATTTTCATCAAAACAACATGTTCCTTTCCCATTTGAATGTCTGTTTATACACATTAGTACAAAAATAGTGACAACCAACAAATTTAATGAGACATACACAACTTCAATGACGTAAATGACATGTAAGTCGGATGTCTTGAAATTTATGTTAGTGACGTGGAATAAAACAAAATTAAACAAAGATATTTACCTCATCTTTTCACCTTTTTCGTTAATCGCCCATCTCCTAATTGACTCTGTAGAACGAATTTTCTCCGATCAAAGCCAGAAGAAGTAATTTTATTCTAAAAAGTCGACCAAACAATTCGCGTTGTGAAATTTTACTCTAGCCACACTCGTTTGCGGAGGGATTTTTTGGTTTCGGCCAGCGATCGTAGATCGAAAGATGCTTCACTCGGGCTTGGCTTGGCTGAGAGCTCATTTGCATGCAACGTAGACCCTTACGTAATATAACGGTCCGGTATTGGGATCTCACGCTTAGCTCCTTTTCAGACTTCAAGAGCGCTCACTTTCACGGGCTAGACGCTGTAATTGGGATTAGAACCCCGCCTTAAGTGTGTCTTTGACTTTGGTCTTGAATGGCCGGCATATAGGACCTCGGGATCAGACCACTCATACAATCAGACAATAGCCACGGTCAAGTGGCCGGTGCGTTAGCTAAAAAGCATGTCTTGTTTGCCTGGGATAAGAGCTAACTTGCGACAATGTAATACACAGAGAAGCAGAGTCTATTTCCGATGTGGGAGAGGATTTATGTTGTGAACATAACGGTTCACTGTTGTGCTGGGTACATCATGTTTTCTAGCACATGGGGTATTGTCTGTAAATATCAAGTCAGAGTCTTGCGGTATTACTCGCCTTTCTAGCTAAACAAAACGTAAAGAGAAATACTTCGACCATTAGCTAACAACATAGGTCTTCTGTAATATCATTTTAGTGTTCTCGTCTTATTTTTTGACGAAATCAAATTAAAGCATAGTATGTCATAACAATCTGTACTATGATTCTTCTTGAAAATCATTTTGTGGGCTTTCTTCTTATTTGTCTCTTTTCTCTACTCTTGATTTGATGAAATTGAATTTAAACATATGTCATTAAAATAAACAATACCTATAGAGTAACATATTCCAGCACTTTTAAACGTTAATTTAAATTGAATTGTGATATCGTTATAGTAACTGCACATGAGGTTAATTTTGAATAGCATTACTATTGAATGTACCGGTACTATTATTATCATAACACATCTTATATATAGGCTATATATTTTTTTTAGTTATTGCTGTTTTATTTTTTTGAACTGTCATAATCATCATCCTCATTATCATTATCATCAAAACTGCCAAGACTGCGGGTGTCTGTGTAGGGGCTATGGAGGAGGGGGGAGTTTTTGGAAGTTGTGGTGTATTGAAGATTAAAAAGGAATTAGAGGCCAAATTACATCATGTATAATTGTATAATCACTCTTGGATCCCAATTATGTCCAAAGATTCTACTGGTTAACTTTATGTTTGGCAGACTAACTCCTGCTCAATTAGATCTATGTCTCTTACTTCTGCCAAAATAAACAAATAGCATATTGAGAAAATTAGCAATCAAGGGGGCTGGATATGGCATAATATGAATGCATTTATTACCAAGTTACCAATAACGAGAATCAAATTTACAAATCACCACATCGATCACGATATAAATATATATATTTTGGAAATATGAGTGGGCAATAGCGTATATGCCAGTCAAGACCTGCTCCTGACACAGAGAGACAGACATAAAGTCAAACAGATAAACTCAATATCAAAGCGGGATCAAGACACATATAGTACCATATTTATCATTGTTTTTGATAACTTTTTTGACAACTTGTGTCCTGGGGCTAAGCTATTTATCCAATATGAAAGGGAGAGAAAGATAAAGAGGCATCAAGACATGAAATATGACGGATGAGCTTATTACTGAAGAAGTCAAGATAGCTGGTAAATTTACATATAGTTGACAGAAGTAGGGCTTTGGTACAGAACAATAAGTTGACCTAAAAAAAATATATATTTGTGGAATCATATCCGTATTCACGTTATATGGAGTAAAAAAAAAATCATTGTAGAAGGCATTTGTTCATTCCGTCATCCGTTCTTTCCTGTTTTGTTCCTTCCTTTTCTTTTCTTTTCTTTTCTTTGGTGTTCCATTCCCCCGTTCTTTCATCTCTATTCATATCGTTTACGGCTCTGTATTTTCATAACATGAAAGAGAACACGCAGTCTACAGTCAACGTACAAGAGCGTGCAAGCACACGTCATACCACGTACTCAGTGTCATAAGTCATTCTCCTCTTAAATAGCAACATCACACCATCCAGCCAGAAAGTCAGAGGTGATAAACGACATCCTAAAGTCATTAATTATCTCACGCGTCTAATGAATAGACTCTTTCATCTCATTCATTTGACAGAGTGAAAAAAAGAAGAGAATCGCGTTTTGGTGTAATTCATAATCCTGTACTTCGCACAACACATCACGCAACCGTTGACAGAGCGCCTGGATAACAACAACAACAACAAAAGCTGTACGCGGCGAACGGATATCACCTGGATATAGTCGATATGTAAATCGTGACCCCGTGACACGGTTATGCAAATGCAGAATTTGCATGCATTGTCGCTTTGGGGAGGAAGGCTTCAGGTACCCGATCATTGGTCTTTTGAGATTTATTTGGGTCTACGGTCGCAGGAAGATGAGGGAAAGAAAAGTTAACGCTGTGTCCGTGCGTGCGTTTCTCAGTAGCTCTCTCCCCACCATTGGCATACAAATCCGCAGTAAGACAATGAGACTTAAATCTGGTAATGAGAGTGTTACTAGAGGTTTTACCACAAATGTGATTGTGACTGTGACGTGTGATTTTCATGTCATATTGTAACATCCAGTTGACCTAAGACATTCTTGCATGCGTCGTATTTGGTTGAATCGCATGACAGGACCATTGGATTTGGACAAGGAGGTGACGTCACATTTCCACTCGTAGTCCCTTACGACTGCAAAATTGTGGCAAATGCATGTCGTCTGTGTTGGCCCGTACGTTAACATGATATCAATACATAGGGGTATTTTTCTGTTCTCAATTTCAATTTCAATTTTCAATTTATTTTCATATTTCTCAATACACATGGATAACAAGCATATTACAATCAAACTTAAACAATGTGGTCAATTTTATAACAACAGTATTGATTGAAGTGAGAAATATGATGGGACCTGCATAGAAGCAAGCTTGTAGAGCTGCAGGTCCCATATAAATTGAGATTATATATCACAAAGGAGAACGGAACGTTATGTATGTGACCAAATCAAACACTATACAGCTAAATCATATAAGACAAAAAAGAACTCATATGGCGAACCACTTATGAAATCTTAGACTAGTCCTTATTCTAGCACGAAAACAATTATATTCAGTTATGTTCCTGCCGTGGTTTTGTGTTCAGTACATTACATGTCGTTCCCGTTTGCCATTGTGATACTAGTTTAGTACAAATAAAACATAGGCTGTTCTCAGAGATCAGCTTAGATGGTAATGTCATTTTCCACTGGCATATACACAGCAGGGAAAATTCCACATTGACTACCACTTCCCTTCCACACATTTTACTCAAAATTTGCGCCAAATGTTTTTTTTTATTTTTTTTAGTGATCCACCCCTTTAATATTAACATACAAGGCCCATCACAATAACGATGAACATCACCAGTATCTGGTGATTCGTATATAACCTAGCTTCATGGCTGTTGGGCATTTTTTTTTTAAATACCAAAGTATTTAACAAACAGGTCTGGCTGTAATATATCAATCATTCTCGATTTCTTCTCCGGCTATGGACTGAAAAAAATGGAAAATGATACATCGACTTGTCTTGAGCACTAGACTCAATTTTCAGTTTGGATAAGAAATGTTTAACAGCCTGGAAGCCAGGCTAGCGTGTACCATGCTTATGGAGAAAGAAAACACAGAAGAAAGCACCTCTCATTCCCTGGAGTGACAAATACACAAACAAATTATACTCAAAGTGGGGTCAATTTTATGAATGACCGGAAATAGGAACCACATTATCATGATTATGCCCTGATTTTGAGTGTCATTATAGTGACATGAACCAGAGATGCATCATACAGTAAAGTGCATTGTGGTTTAACGTGCAGACCTCCAACATGTGCGCATACAGAAAGGATGTCACTCTCGCAATACTATTAGCATGGAGATGTGTCTTAGGTCAGTTAAGTGTTCAAGTCCTGATATGGCGAGGGTTAAAGGGCATTTACAGTACTGGGAAGGCAAAAAAAAAATCAAAAGTTAATTGCTAGCAATCCTCTTGCCAATGGTCTTAAATTCATGTATTGTCCATTTTAGAAGCTTGCTGAAAGTTATTTGCCCTCAAATGATCCACATTTGGAGTAATTAATGATTAATGATTTAATACTCAAAATGTTCGGGCCGAACCATTTTAGGATTTGTGATTTAATCACTCATTACTCCAAATGTGGATCATTCAACTTTAATTTCGCCATATCTTAACTATGGGATTCTTGCATGGGGGAATGCTTCAAAATTTTTACTGGACTCTCTTTTTCTTATTCAAAAACGTGCTATTAGTATTGTAAATAACGCTGGCTATTTGTCCCACACAAATGACCTTTTTGCAAGCAATAAAATCTTGAAAATAATAGACTTATTTTACTACAATGTCGGTATATTTATGTTCAAATTTTCGAATGGGGAACTTCCAGATGTTTTCTCGCACATGTTTACAAGAAACGATGCTATTCATAATTATCCAACTCGACAGCGCGACGCTTTTCATCTTCCACGTACTCGAACAATTTTTGCAAAGAAAACAATCATGTTTACAGGGCCAATGTTTTGGAATAACCTTCCCCACGAACTTACTCGCTGCATAAAAATATCTTCATTCAAGTGCAATTTAAAGAAACATTTGTTATGTTCATATACCACGCAATAATTTCTTTTAGCCTTTACCCTTTTTTTTTTGTTCACCACTCACGCTCCGACAGGGACGCTGCCCGGCACCTTGGTCCGAGCAACCCTCCTGATCTCTTGGAAAAAAAAAAAAAAAAAAAAAACCTGATACTCTTTAGAATTACTAGCCAATTTCCTTGAGCTCGGCGGGTGCTCGGCCACGTGGCATGGTTAGGCGTCCTTGCCGGAATGTACATGTAATGTGATTTGCATATATTATAATGAATCCATCTTATGAATGATGTCTTCGTATACATATTTATACTTATCCATACATATTCAATACTGAGTCAACAGTCGAATTGCCTTCGTAAAAGCTTGAGCACTATCGTATTTCATCCTGACTTCTCCTGATTTGTTTGGTTTTGTTTGTCTATTCCTCGCTCGCACACTTTTCTGTTGTATTGCTGAATTAATCGTACGCCTTTTGATTTGTGATTTTTGATTTTGTTCTCGATTTGTTTTCATGTTGTTTCTTGAGTTGTTTATGATTTCTTTTGTTCATTTCTTTGGTCAATTTGTTTATCCGTACTCCGAAGTGTTCTTTTAATCCACATTATTTTGGGGTCTATACGATTTACAAGCTTGCTTTAAATAGGCCCCATTCATATTTCTTTACCTATATCCACTGTATGTTTGATATTGACCATTATGTAATATTTTGCATCATTATACTAGTTTTGTTTATGTCAAAGACTGACTATGCTGATGTATTATTGCTTTTATTTTGCATGAATTGAACAGAAATATGAATAAATTGAAATTGAAATTGAAATTTGAGGGCAAATAACTTTCAGCAAGCTTCTAAAATGGACAATACATGAATTTAAGACCATTGGTAAGAGGATTGGTAACAATTACCTTGAAGGTTTTTTGCCTTCCCAGTACAGTATATGACCTTTAAACATTGTGAATGTGCTGGCAACTTAGCGGTGTAATCGAAGGTCGTCTTTGGCATTATTATGCGTGCAGAATATTTTGTTCTTCATGGATATGTATGGAATAACATGTCGTGGAAGATACACGTCGTTTTTGTGAGTGTTTCATGTAGTTAGCCTAAAGGCCAGCACAGAGGACACGATACTGCAGTCGTAAGGACCTGCGACTGACAATACGACGTCATCTACATGCACTAATCCCATGACCGGGTGCTGCGAATCAGCCAGTCGCAGAGTTGACTGACTGATCCGATCGTGTCATCTGCGACGGCCTTAAATGTCCTGTAAACATAGCATGTTTGTCAGCTGTACATGTGATTTCTTTTCATTTTAGTATTTTAGATGCGTAACCATGTTGTTGTCTAAAAACAAAGCAGAATAGCCTGATTGAACAGTGTTCCACCAATGGAGGGGCTATCCTAGGCTAATGCTAATAATTATTAAATGAATAGATACATAAACAGTGTATGACCATCCTTACACTTTACATTAAATAATAATAATAATAATAATACATAGAATTTATATAGCGCACTTTCCATCTTAACTAGATGCTCAAGGCGTTTCAGAGCAAATTAGAGAGAGAGAGAGAAAAAATACAATACCGGTATAAACTTGTGTGTCAAAAAGAACCATTATACATATATGCCCTTGAAGGAGGTCACTGACCTCAGGGTAAAAAAAAAACAATGTTAAACAATTGTTAAAAAACAAAGGATGTTCAAGAGATGAAGAAGGATTGATTTGTTCTGTCATTGTTAAACCCACAAAAGAAGCAACATCGACATCCTTATATCTATGACATGTTTTATGTTGTCATACTATGTTTCCAGAAAAGTAGAAATGCATTTTGCTGATGTCCCCCATTGTTTTTTTATTTATTGGTTCATGAGAATAGGACAATACCATCGTGTGCTAGTAATGATTAAAACAAGACACGAAATAACTTCTTAATAATATTTCTGCTTCCTGTCGAATAATTCCCCATTCCATTTTTTTCTGATCTGTCTTCTTTTAACAAATGTAAATGATGTATTACGAGAGTCCAACTCTGTTTTAACTATGGGTAGGCTTGGGAGTTCCTCGTGCTTAAAGGAAACATACTGTACCGGGAAGACAAAAGGCCTTCAAACAGGTGATCGTGAGCAATCTTCTTACCAGTGGTCATAAATTCATGTATTGTCCATTTTAGAAACTTGCTAAAAGTTACTTGCCCTCAAATGATCCGCATGTGGAGTAATTAGTGATTAAATAACAAATCCTCAAAATGTTCGGCCGAACATTTTGAGGATTTGTAGATATTCTGTTATTTACTCCAAATGTGGATCATTTGAGGCCAAATAACTTTTAGCAAGTTTCTAAAATAGACAATACATGAATTTAAGACATCTGTTTGAAGGCTTTTTGTCTTCCCAGTATAGTATATTCCCTTTAACCCTTCCTATGTCAGATGAAAGGTTGCTCAAAGGGCTTTGTGTGTATTATTGGTAACAAAGTGCACAGGTGGCACACAAATACTTAAACGATAATGTGTTTTGCATGTGCAAATAATACAGACATAAATATCTACAAGCGAGGTTTATTGTGACCACGGATTTTACTAGGAAAGACTGAACCAGTTCATGGTCGTGTGATTGTAAAGAAAGCGTGGTTATGTTTGTCTAGATCTGTTTATCTGTTCACACAACTTTGTTTGTGTAATTCAAATGTGATTAAAATTCTGAACTATTCCCCGTACCTTGGGTAATGTTTGAGGACTTATTCATCTGTTTATTTTACAGTTTGGGCTGCGTCATAAAACATATTTTTTACGATATGTCAATCAGAAAGAGAATGCTATATTTGATTGTGGAATTGCACTTCATTACTTTGGGCTCGTTCAATCGGAACAATGGGCGATAATTCTATGTACAAAGCGCCAGGCAAGGCGCCATCCTTGGGTTGCATGGCACGCGAACGCGCCTTTAAAGACTTATAACGTGCTTAATGGTGGGGTAGCATGATTAGGAAGACAGAGGCTACGGAAAATACAGAAAGACATGGAGAGAGAGAGAGAGAGAGAGAGAGAGAGAGAGAGAGAGAGAGAGAGAGAGAGGGGGGGGGGGGAGGGAGAGAAACAGACAGAGACATAGACAGAGGCAAAGACATATGCAGAGACATAGGGCTGGAGAGAAAGCGAGAGACACGCACAACATGTCCATATAAAGAACGAGCCCTACGGACAGCAACATACAAGCAGAAAGGAAGGGGAGAGAGAGAGAGAGAGACACACACACACACACACACACATATATAGAGACATGATATAGAGAAGACCGCAGAGACAGCGGCATTGTTTCGCGTAGTTTCAAGCCATTGACGTTTGTAGCCATGACAGTGGAACGGATTAAAAAGGCTTTGTTACCTTTGTATCCTGGGCCTCAAACACGCAAATTCTTTCAAATACGTCAAAGATAAATCACAAAAAAGGCCTGAAAGACGCACTGGTGTTTCTCTGACAGGTCTTTTTAAAGTCGAGTTATGCCCCTCTCGTTAATAGATAATATGCTAGCCGCCACGCACACAATGCATTTTTGGGTCTTTCACTTTCGTCTTCCCCTATTTTCCTCTCTGACATTTTTGGCAATGAGCACGATGATTAATGTCTTCCATTGTGCAGAATACACCAACCATTTTCAACAAACAAAGTCGTCTGATGGACGGAGACAACTCGTAACCCATAACATGTTTGATATCCTAAATTGTATCAACAGCTTACATTCCACTAGCGACTGGTGCCTATGATGGCATGACACGAAACCTGCAACCTGTCGTCTAAACATGTTCATGCACGTATAGTGAACAACTAAGATGGGTCACGTGACAACATGAGGGTCCATGATCAGACGAAGAAACCAAAGGCCCCCACATACAACACGATGTTGTCACGATTCTGCAGTCGTAAGTGCGTACGACTGGAAATGTGACGTCATTTTCTTGCACAAGTCCAATGAAAGGGTCCTGCGATTCAGTTTTGTCGCAGAGTCGTACGACTGATCGGATCGTTCCGTCTGTGGTGGCCTTAGGCTTTGTGTGTCAGTTAAACTGTTGCCCTTTGGGATTGGTCTGTATTACTTGTGACAAAAAGGCGTATGTGACACACAAAGGATTAATATGACCCTAAGCTTTTAGCTGTATCTCGCAACCTGTCCAAATCACCATTACCTACCACAATCTTATTTATCCAAATCCGAACTAAAAGGAGCCTTGTTATACAGAAAATTGATGTTAATTTAATAGTTAGTCGTTTTTGGCAGAGCAGGTTATAAGGGAGCTAATATCTGTTTTGGGTTTTGATTTCATTATTTGATAATCCTGTGCTTTTGAACACATTCCACTCAACATACTCAAAGACAATTATACTAGTTTTGATTCTAAAGTGTCTTTCTGATATTTATATTTTCTACTTGAGTTTCTCGCTTCATTTCGTAAATCATTATTTGTATCGTTTCCATGGTTACGGTCTAAAAGGAGGCAACATTTCATGAACCGTTCACGATTGTAACAAATATGCATGACGGGGAAGAAGTTCTTTCCAACTTGTAGCTTAGACAAACAAAATTATTTAAGCATCATCGAAGCACGAATAGCTTCCGTAAATTGATTCACTTGATATTTGATTTTCGCTTATCCTAATCATCATTAAAATCATGACCGCGAAATGTATGATCTTTTCTGAATATGTTTCGGTATGAGGGTATTTGTTTAGGTTATAATGTTAGCGAATGGTAAACAGAACGTCTATATGATTATGTTTAATAAATGTTCTTCTGACATAGCCTCTAACGCTATCACTGTGCCAGAAAAAAAAACAGTCACAATTTAAACATTTTTTTTCTTTCTTTTCTCTTTATCACCACTTTGTGACTAGTTCACAACTTTCATCAACACCCACCCTCTTCTTCTACCTCCATTCCATCCCATTTATTTTCGGTTAAAACACCGAAAACAAAAGCTATAAATAGTCTTGTGTAAGTGTTATGAAATATACAAATTCACCTCTCCTTTTTTCACTTTTCACTTTCCTTTCCTTTCTTCACCCCATAAGTGGGCCAATTATATGAAAGAATACAACCACATGGTGTTACCGAAAGTTTTGCTATTTTCTAAATAGTATTTATTAGTACACTCTCACCATGGAAACATTCAAAGAACATTTAATTCAAACATCGTTTTATTATATTTAGAGTGCACATCCGGAATAATTAATGTCATACGGTATAATCAGGATTTGATGTGATAATAATGTGCTAAGAAAAACGTGCTTCTGTAAACAACTAATAAATGGAAATGAAACTTCAACACTTCAAGGACAATATAAATGTGTTACATAACATGTATAGGAAATTTATAAAAACTAAAAAATCTGATAAAATTGACTTATATTTACGAGTATAACAATAGTTATATATCATAAGCTTATATCATATGCATGTCAGCAACAATTAAATAAATATGCGATGCGTATTTGTTTTTCTCATGAAAACTTTTTGATCTGTTTTTTCGTATTTACATGTATTTTCATCGCGAGGATGGTACCGGCTGTTCGTAACCAGTGGAAACCGTCTCCCTGTAGCCGACGCCAGCGGTCATCGGTGAACCAATCGCGGTAGCTCTCCGGTAGACGAGGCTGGAGCACCGATGCCGAGAGTAACATGTCGTTAGGGCTACTAACGGGCATACGAGTGTTATCTGTCATCTATCATCGAGACCTGTCACTGTTTTCACTTCATATTATTGCGTGACTATTACGATTCTACTGAAGAAATATATAAGGGGAGAGAGAGAGAGTGTGTGTGTGAGAGAGAGAGAGAGAGAGAGAGAGAGAGAGAGAGAGATAGAGAGAGAGAGAGAGAGAGAGAGAGAGGGAGAGAGAGAGAGAGAGAGAGAGAGAGGGAGAGAGAGAGAGGGGGGGGGGGATAGAGAAGGGAGGGAAGAGTGTTTGAGGGATAGAGAGACATAGGTCTGGAGAAGTAAAAGAATTAAAGAACATAGATATACAGAGATGGGAGGGGGGATTTAGAAATCGATACAGAGAGACAGATAGATAAGCAAAACATGAACACTGACAAAGAGAGACAGAGACAGAGAGGCAGAGAGAGACAGAGAGAGAGAGAGAGAGAGAGAGAGAGAGAGAGAAAGAGAGAGAGAGAGATAGCAATGATTAAATTCCAAGAAAAGCAGAACAAGAGTGTTTAGCAACGTAAACCTTCTTCGAAAAGGACATGTTCACAGTGTTTTAGATATTAACTCTTTGTGTCCCGGACTAAATGTGATTTGTATGTATTAGTGGTTCAGCAATTCACTGGTGACACGTTTAGAATTAAGTTCATATATTTTATTAGTGGTGTTATCAAATTGCAGTGACTATTGACTCAAGAAATATCGAGTATTATAGGAATTGTTATAAAAAAGTAATATAATGCTTCAATTGAATTTACCCTAAACAAAAAAGGCTCCAGTTGTAAAATAGTGCGGATTAGTATGCAATTACAATAAACCTCGTATATATAACTTGTGTAATGGAATTCAATAATTGTCAAAAAAGGGTAACTACTAAAATCACCTTATACCTACCCACAATATACGACATCGTAAAAGGTAATGCATCTTTATTATCTATGATTTACGTTATTGAGAAGGTGATATCCAGTGACACCTGTTGATATGAAAAGAGATCATCCATATCTTTACCAGCTTAAAGTATATACAATAATATTTTCCTTAGTTCACCATGAGTTACAATACACGTCTGACTGACTGAAATATGAGCCTATATCATACGGTCGATGAAATCACGCGGAACTTACATGTAGTACTTATCCCCATGTCCAGCTCAATCTTCTATATTAATACGCCAGTGAGATTAATGATTTGAGATGGAATACTCGTAGTGATAATGAATTTTTGTGACCATCTCGCCGCCTCGTTAAAGCATAACTATAAACGGTGGAAGCGGTATTAAATCCACACATCATGGTGACTTGCTGACAAAGGAGTCAGAAGTCTTTATGATAAAAATGTGAATATAAAAGGCTAAAGTTCTTTCGAAAAAGCAGAGTCTTTACATATCATTGCACCATTTTGAGTGGCAGTTAATTTTTTTTTTTAAAGCAACTGCCCTATGGGATTTGTGTGTATTACTTGCTAAAATAATCGCACGTGTGGCACACGGTGAGTTAACTGAAGAGTATCCCCTTAGTAGGTCCAACAATACAAACACGGACATGTAAGAAAATACTTTCCTCGCAATATAACAACTGGAAACGCTATCGATCCTTAAGTTCCTGTATCCATGACAGCCTAGCGACCCGAGTGATGCGGTGATGTGTTGATGCGATCAATGCACTGATCGGTGCAAGATGGTTTATGAATGTAGACTATGGTCGCTGATATTTCTTCTTCTACTTTGATATAATTATTTCTGTCTTACTCCATCTCCCCTTCTCTTTACGCTCTCTCTCCATGTTCTGTGTCTCTACGTGTCTTTTCTTTGTCTTTCTCCTTTCCCCTTCTATGTCTTTAGTACCCCACTCTCCCTTTACACCTTTCTTTTCTCTCTGCATCTTAAGACGTGCATCTTAAGACTCCCCTCGAAGACTAGCCGAATATCTTGCGAGATTATTAAAACTCCTACCCCCTACGTGTTCCCACCTTCAGTCCATCATTGTACCTCTGATTTTATTCCCCCTTCAAATGATTTAAACCACATCATTAGCATGTTTTCACCATATATGCTCTCACGTTTTGTATGTTCGGGTACCTTTTAGTTAGCGCTTATTTCCATTCATTTGACAACATTTCAGCCAATTTTCACCGTGTGCTCGTTGCGCCTCGCAACTTGATTAGACTGCGGCCTCTCAATTTTGGCAAAATGGCTGAAAAGCAATGTAACATACATGTACTAATTAGTTTTCACTCGTCCTACATTTTTCATATCATGCATGTAGGCGGTGTGAAAGTGGATCACTATCATCGCAGCCATCAGAATGAAAACCGGTACAAAGCACAAGCCAAGTACATGAACTCTGATCACAGACCATGCTCTGATAAATCAAATGATGATTAATTAGTATACGTGATAATTTGGTAGGCTCATGACAGTGACGGAAAGCAGGCATATTTAAAGAAGAAGGACTTAGTAATGATTAGAAATAATCACGGATACTAGTGCTAGTATTATGAATGAAGTAGTAGTAGAAGTAGAAATAGTAGTAGTAGTAGTAGTAGTAGTAGGAGTAGTAGTAGTAGTAGTAGTAGTAGTAGTAGTAGTAGTAGTAGTAGTAGTAGTAATAGTAGTAGCAGCACATGAAGTAGTGGTACTAGCGTGGTAAAGGACGTAGTGTAGTAATAACAGTAACCATAGTAGAAGTAGTAAAGAGAAGAAGGAGTGATAATAGTATTTATAGCAATATCAGTAGACTACTAGTACTATCAATGACCACTATAGTACTGCTACTATTGCTCCTTATCAACTGATTATCATCATTATACAGGACTCTATGATATGATATATAAAAGTTCTGCTACTACTAGAGGATGGGAGAATGACATAATATGATTGGATTAATTTTGAAGAACATGTACATTCCTGTGAGAGGAAAAGGCTTAGTACATATTAAAACGACATGGATATGTTAGTGTTAAGATACGATACTAAACATGCACATTCTTCAAACATAGGAAATAATCATACAGCAGTTATATTCTCTGTGTATCTAAGGCCGTCGACATGATAAATTTATTCATACGACAATATTTGACATAACGATGAAAAAAATCAGTCTACTTCACTTTTTTCTTAAAAATTAAGCGGGGCACTTAAGCAGTAATTTATTTAAATTAACTCCAATTCCCCGGGTTCCTCTGACCATTGTTAACCCCGGCATTGCCCGGGGAGCTCTGGGGAGCACACCCAGGCAAAGTCCCATAGCCAGCGGGCATCTTCTACCGCGCAGATCTTCCCGAAATTATGTAAATCGAGGTAAATAGCTCCTATACTAGTAAATCGCGATGTCCTCTTCGTTTTATGTGGCTGGGCTATCAATATTTCTCGGCTTATTTCAAATGAAATTTTGCTGTGTCCAACACTTAATCTAACTACAAGAAATGCATAATTTTCCCCCTGTCCGTCGTTACTAAGAAAGCATTGAACAATATTTCGGATATCAAAGTGATTATTTCACATTTTCGTATACACATGAGCAATGATGAGCAAAGACATGTCTTTTTTGTTGTAAACATGATAAACGAAATAAGTTCTTTGTGAATTGCTTCTCTAAATTTGAAAAAAGGAGAAAGGAATAGGTGAAAGAGAGGGGGTAAGAGAGAGAGAGAGAGAGAGAGAGAGAGAGAGAGAGAGAGAGAGAGAGAGAGATAGGGGGATAGAGAGAGAGAAGAAAAAGACGGAGAGAGAGACAGACAGATGGAAAGATGGAGGGAGAGTGGGGGAAAGAGACAGACAGCTAGATGGAGAGATAGAGCGAAAGATAAATTGAGAGACAGGGAGAGAGATACAAAAAGAGAGCGAGAGAGAGAGAGAGAGAGAGAGGTGGGTAAAGAGGGAAAAAGAGGGAAAGAGAGAGAGAGAGAGATAGATAGAGAGAGAGAGAGAGAGAGAGAGAGTGAGAGAAAGAAAGAGAAAGAGAGAAGAAAAAAGAAAACCCACCCCCTACAAAAAAAGTACGATAAAAACCGAAATGAAAATGTTTTCTCTTCGCTAATCCAAATCATTAATCTTCTTTTCCTTATCACCTTTCTCCCATCTCTGATCGCTTCCTCCTGACATAAATCACCCGACACATCTCCTTTAATTTGCTCCCAGACGTTACACCTCTTACCATCCTCGTTTAAGTCTATTTAACGCGCGTGCGCTTTTGTCTCGCCCGCGTCCCGACAACCCATTACGGCGCGCGCGTCTCGTTCGAGACCTATGCCACGTCCTTCCCAGTTTCCGTCTTCTGAACTTTATCTCATATACCTTTTAGATTCCCTCTCACTCTCCCTCATGCTACCCCCTTTCT
This sequence comes from Arbacia lixula, assembly GCA_963669155.1. Taxonomy (NCBI): domain Eukaryota; kingdom Metazoa; phylum Echinodermata; class Echinoidea; order Arbacioida; family Arbaciidae; genus Arbacia; species Arbacia lixula. The sequence continues at coordinate 12,637,847 of OZ022593.1, forward strand.
CATCGTCTGATCGCACTAAATTGATAAATTGGGACATCATTTCCCCCTGACGTTTATCGGTTTTGATGTCATTTGCAAAGACAGACCGACAACAGGGTATTAGAACTCTGCATGACAATGAGGCAATGTGAGCACGAATACATCTCAAACTTACAGTGTCTAGCACGGCCCGAGCAGTGTTCTTATAAAAAAATGCAACAACTAAAACAACCCCCATACACACAAAAAAAAAAAAACATAAGAGAGAAAAGAAGAAGGAACGAAATATATAATGCAATTATCAGCTCATATTTCTTGTCAAGTAAAGGCAGTGCTTTGCAATGTGTGATACAAATCCTGATTCATAACATGACATTCATCAAAAACAATGAGTAAGAGTAATCCTTATTTATTCAGTACATTTTATTTAGAATTCAGATGTTATTCGTGCACATTCAAAAGAGAATAATTCCTTATACATGTACGTGCTTTCACAGCGGGACATGGGTCTCAGATGGAATTGGTGCGAGGTATTCGTAAAGGCTTGCATATGATTTAAGTTTCTCATATAACATCTCTCCATCTTCCTGCTCACTTCTTCTTCTCACTTTTCAACTGTTTTTGTTCTCTTCCTTTTTTATTGATGCTCTTCTTTGTCTCCTCGTCATCCCTTTTCTTCTTCTTCTTCTTCTTCTTCTTCTTCTTCTTCTTCTTCTTCTTCTTCTTCTTCTTCTTCTTCTTCTTCTTCTTCTTCATCATCATCGTCATTACCATCATCATCATCTGCACTTTATTGATCCTACATCATCATTTTCATAATCAATTCGTTAAGTTCATCATCATTATCATTATCATCATCATTACCAATCCCTACATCAGGTTTAACATTTTATCCTCAGCATCATCATCCGTTCACCATGTCATTATTTTCATCATCATCACCAACCATGCCAACGTTACCATAACCATGACATTTTCACTCCTTTCATTCCTATCTTTATCATCATCATCACTATCGTAATTTCATCATCATCATCACCATCGTCATCATCGGCATCATCTTCAATATCAAATACTGGAAGCAAGTGAAATGATATGGAAGGATGATGACATTTTGTATCGTCATCATCATCACCATCATCATCATTATCATCACCATCATCTTCAGCATCAAATACTGGAATCAAGTGGAAGGATGATGGCATTTTGTATCGTCATCATCATCACCATCATCATCATTATCATCATCATCATCACCATCGTCTTCAGCATCAAATACTGGAAGCAAGTGGAAGGATATGGAAGGATGATGGCATTTTGTATCATCTTCTGTATCATTCTCGCTCTCGCATATTTCAAGCATACACCTCATCAACACATCGTCAAACACGGAAACATCACAATGTGGTCAAATCAAACAGCCGCAATCTCAAAATTCTTGTTCCTTTGTTGTTTATTTCAGAACAATAACCATAATTTATGAAAACAAATCTAGCTACACTCCTCTATATAGACTTTGACATCCAGTGATTGTGCTATGATACAACGACGGGAGAAAAAACAAAAAACAAAAAACAATCTACATATATCTTTCTTTATTGTATAACTAGCTTACCTACATAGGAAAATCGGCTTACTTAAACATAGCAGTTTCTTTAAAAAACGACGTATCTTTACACGAATATTTTTTTTTACTGAAAAAGAGCCGAAATAAAAACAAGACAAGTAAAAAAAGCGATGGGCTGACATAGAAAAGAAAGAATATCCTTAAATGAAACAATGAAAATACCGAGGGAAAGGATTGTCTTTTTCTCATCCGAGACATACCAAAGGAAACCTTACGGAGTCTGTTCTTTCCATTTTTTTTACGGGCTGGAGTTGATTGATCTTACGGCTGGGATTTTCTATCTTGCCTTGATACCAACAATGACCCCTTTTCCCTTTCCCTGATCGATCGAGCGAAGGAACCTCTAAATAGACTCTATGCTCTAATGAGAGCATTGTACTATAGCTTCCCCTATAAAATACCTCCCGCGCACAGACCCGTTCCATCCACACACACGTTTGTCTCTACACGGGACTGTGTCGACGAGCCATAAACGGCTCGCTCCGTTTTGAATGCGTCAATTTTCCCGTCGGCCTTCGTTGAGCGCAAAATCCCTCATTTTCGCCGACAATCGAGGTAATATTGAATATCCGCAGTGTCCATCGCACCCAAAGCTTCACCGTTTTTGGTCGTCTGTTTATTTCTTCCTTGAAGAATGATGGACTTACCGCGGGAAAGCCCTCCGATTGAAAACATCGGATGCCGCCTATATTACACGGCATTACCAGTCATAATGATTTAGGGAGCCCCATAAACGCAAGATGGAAGCTAAAATTGTCGTTTGTAGAATCCCGTTTGGATTCCGTTTGTGTCAGTGAATTGGATCTCTTAAGCGATTCAAAAATTGCTCGGAGAAAACAAAGCTTACTTTGACGACCCTGTTTATGAATAATTCTGTAACTGTTGTTCATAGAAAGGATAACATTAACTGTATAAAAAGAACACACTACAAAATATCCTTTTAAAATTCACACCCTTGAAACGGGTATTACATCGACAGTATTACATGAAAAAAAAAAGAATTTTAACGTATACAAAAACAGTTTGGAAAACTACACAACACATGAGAACATAATGTATATCTGAAGACATACAAAACAAAGTGAAAGAAAGTGCAAGAATTGAGGAACTCATTTCTAGTATCTACCTCTGAAATCGACCTGCTTCAAATATCAAAGGTAAGTATTCATTTTGGCAAGATATCAAGGCGAAAAGTATGCATATTTTCGGGACTTTTCCAAAATATTTGTTTAGAATCGCTTTCCCATAAATGTTATATTCTAGCATGTTGTATACGAAACAACAAATGTCGGCGAACACTTGAGCTGTTACAGGGTGCTGAAGAAAGATTGGGGAAGGTAAGGAGAAAGTATAGGTGGGGAAGGAGAGAGAGAGAGAAAGAGAGAGGGAGAGAGAGAGAGAGAGGGAGGGAGAGAGAGAGAGAGCGAGAGAGGGAGAGAGAGAATGAGAGAAAGAGAGAGAGAGAGGGAGAGAAAGAGAGAGAGAGAGAGAGAGAGAGAGAGAGAGAGAGAGATAGAGAGAAAGAGAGAGATATGGTTAAACATAAAATTATGTGATTGGTGTGAGAGGAAACGGCAGGAAAGGCATTTCAAACACGCATAATGCATGTATAATAAAGAGATTTACTAATTGTTTTCATATCTGATGAACCTAAAAAAGTGCTTGAATGTTGATTAAGCAAATTCGACCTTCTCCACTACAATGTCGCATTTCACTTCACAAGTCTTCACTGAACCGTCATGACTGTGCTGGGACGTTGTTTGAAAGGGGAAATACTGTACCCTTTTTGTTTTACTCCGAAGTACGAATGAACGGCACCCCGTTTGGGCAAGCTTATTCCTGTTATTTCAATACTGATTGTTAACTGCAAATAAAATGTAAACAAAACGGACATAGTAAAGATATTATAAACAAGATAATGATGACGAGAAGGAGAAGGAGAAGGGGGGCGAGGAAGAAGAGGGGAGGGAAGCAAAAGCATCGGTAAAAGAAAATATGTTTAACCCTTTCTGTACCAGATTGACTGCTGCTTCATGGGTTTGTGCACAGTAATTGTGCAAAAAATGCACCAATGACGCATAAAGAGTTAAGCAAATATAAAGCTCATTCCATCTTACAACAAAACGTACTCCTTTAACATTGCTTGCTCGTTGAGAAATATATTAGCAGTAGTTTTTCAGGAGGGATTTGCCCTCAAAAAAATCGGTCGGTCGGGCCTTTGCTTAGATGATGAAAGGAGGTTATGCGGCGCAAGACTTAAACACGACAACTCTTCATCACGTTGGCATTGACAGTGGGAAAATAAACAATCTGGAGAAGGATTCGCGACGGGGAAAGTACTCTTAACCTTTGCTACCAGTCAAAATAAATGATGGAGGAGAAGAGGGAGTACGGGGGTGGAGGAGACGGTGGGGGAAAGAGATGGAGCGGGGGAAGTGGGAGATGGAGAGGTGTATGTACATGGTAAACGCGAGCGACGAAATCGGAATTTTGGAGGGGGGGGGGAGGGGGGGGGGGAATGACGGAACCCTAGAAGTGGGAGATGGAGAGGTAAGTATACACGGTGGAATGGATAGAAGAGTTTGGGGTGGGGGGGGGGGTGCGCGAGAAGGAGCTGGGAGATGGAGAGGTGGGAATACACGATGGAAGGGAGACGAAGTGGGAATGAAGGAGGGGTGGACGAATGAAGGAGCGCTGGAAATCGGAGATTGAGAAGATATACAAGGTCACGGTGGAAGGGAAAGGAGAGTTTGTGGTAGGGTGTAAAAGACAGGGAGAAAGTAAAAAAAAAAAAGGAGAGAGATTAAACACCATGCATAGACAGAGAGCACAAGATGAGAGGAAAGGAGAGACACAAAGTCAGATACAGATATATAAACTAAAGGAGACTTGTTAATAATATATAAATTAAAGATAAACAGATAGAAAGTGTTGGGGGGGGGGGTACGGCTCAAATGCGCGAAGAAAGGGTCAAAGAGAGATCGTAACAGGTGATGAAAGAAAAAAAAATGAAAGAAAACACAGGACAGAATGGTGAGAAGGGCGCACGGAAGATTGGGGGGGGGGGGTGCATAAGTTCTTATATAATATGGCAAGTTTGCAATAACGGTAATTGGGAATTAAGCGACTCAAGCTTTTTCCCATTGTTATTTATCCAGTAAGATCAAATGAAGCGAGAAATAATGACAGAACAAGAACTTAAATAAGTTCAAAGGATGAAAAAGACATAGATTGGCATTATGAGTCTGTTTGTGACGTTTGAATCACCACATGTGAACAACGCGTATGAAAATACAATAGTTACAAAGACAAACCATTTCGAACTTCCTGTTACCATGGTCACAGACGATGTCGGTTTACCACTTTACCACTGATGCGTGTGTGTGAACATATCGATGAAGATTTGTGTCTGCTTCTTATTTATGTAACTGTGTACATGACAAATACATTTGACAGCGATCTTCTCAACAGTTTAAGCTTCCTGACCACATTAATGTACGTTATCAGTACAGCATCCACGTCCAGTGACAACGTCATACGAATTATACATACGCACAGTGTGGTCGAGGAATCAAAACGGTTTGACAACGCGATACCAATAACGCTAACAGGCGTGTCATAATTTGGTGACATAGTCATCCTGCTCTCCCTTGTGCAAGTCATCTAAAGCGTACATGAAACCTTTCTTAATGCAATCTTTCTGCTCGTGTTCTGGCAGTCCGAGTTCTGAGTTACCCATTCCGTATGATCGCGTTTTCTTTTGGCAGCGAACGGCTGGAAAGAGTCTGTGTGGCGGCGCGTCGGCGGCGCTCATGTGGTGCCGTTGAGGCCGGCGTACTGACAGGCAGACAGCGTCGGGCTCTGGCGCACCGGGTAGGTCAGGCCTGGCATGGTGGTCGAGTGGTGCTGCTTTGCCTTCAGCCGCAGCGACGCAATGCTGTTGGTACACGGCTCCCGGTACACGTACGGCGGCGCTGACGGCGGCGTCCCGTACGGGTAGCTCGCCGCTCCCACCGCAGCGGCTGCCGCGGCGTTGTTGAGAGAGTTCAGTTGCTGGCCGACGCCGTTGACCGGCGTAGCGGCGGAAAACGTCGAGCTGAGCGTCGTCGGGGGCGCGTTGAAGCACATCTGCTGGCCGGTCATCGAGAGAGGATTGACCGTGTTTAGTGACCAGGCGAAGCTCTTGGTGCCGAGATGGTTGGCGGTTTTCGCTGCTGCCCAGTTGTTGTAGGAGTAGCCCGAGTAGAGGCCGTCATCGAACGGCTGCATGAGGCCATTGAAGCCCGCACCCAGACCGTTCTTTAGCTCGTGCAGTTGGTTTCGCTCTCGCTTTCGCCATTTCGCGCGACGATTCTTGAACCAGACCTGATATGCACCAACAGGGGAAAAACGTAAAATCAGTGACAAGTTTGTTCAGAGTGAAAGAAGTTATTAGTTTTAACAACTGACATTGCATTTAATCAACGCACTTACACAAAAACACAATTGGAGAGACAAATGCTAAATGAATATGAATGAACATCATGCTCATCTCGTGTCTATTGAGGTATTAATTGTTTCACAACATGATTATGAAACTAATATGAAATGTCATAACATGTATTGACTTACTTTCCATATATAAGGAGGGGAACATTGTACTATTGATCAGTTATCAGGATGTGATCGAAACATATCATATGAATAACAATGATTGGTTTTGCTTACACAGATTCGTCCTTTGTTGTATAATTCTTTAAAGCAGAGAATCAATTTTCCGCAAGATTAATCTCACAAGTTTATATTAAAGCAACGAATCGTTAATCGATTTTTTCCTGTTCGAGAAGGACCCATCCAAAATGTACTTATTATCATCCAACGGGGCTTCTATTGCTATCAGTACTGAAGAAAAAAACAACAAGGAAAAACTTATCGTAAAACAAAATATTATTCGATAAATGCTACTATGCCTACGGGAGCACTTCCGTAAGTAGATAGAACAGAGAACAAATATATTCTAGGATTATAACGTATTTTCGAGATATCAAAATTAAAAGCCCACATGACGAGAAGGTAAAAAGGACCTTGAATATAAGATGAAATTCAAGATTTTGAAAAGAAAGAGAAAAGAGCCCATAGGAAGTAATTTGAGCAGATTCTTGAACACAAGTTGAGGCGCTGAACTTAAAATGTATAGTTTTAAAAGCGGAAATACACAAATATAGAGATAACATAGAAACACAGAGCGACAGATGTACGGATAATCTTACGATGAAATAGACTCAGAAAAGAAATTAACGGAATAAAAGGGAAAGACGAAAAACAGAAATACAAGTCACGATAACCGCAAGGGTTGTTTCAGACAACAATACCGTTTCTTTTTTTTCTCCTCTCATTTGTGGTCATGTTTAATTTGTGCGATTTATTGTCTATGATTATAGCCACCTCCCTTCATGTTTCTAGCCCACATCTCGCCCTTTTCTCTGTCTGTATGTCTCTCTCTCACTATTCATCTCTCCAGAGTACGTAAAGTGTTGTAAACCTAATCTAATTGGCTCAAATTTCGGCTGTACAGCAACAAAATTATTTTTCTCTCTCAGGATTATTTTCATAGACAACTGGTAACAATCGAACTTGCCAATGAAATATTCAGGACGGGACATGCCCCGGAGATTTCCCGCACAGCAACTTTTTTTTCTCCCCCTCTTCGCGAAGGGGGAACGCATGATCCGTTATTTTCTGTTGCTTTCTTGTTTCTTAGCAGGAAAGACAGAAGTGAGATTACACGCAGCAGACCCGCTAATAGCCGATCGTGTTTCATGGAGGTCTGTTTACCGTGAAATCGAATATGGCATTCGTCGGTGATTAAACGATGAAGTTACATTCACGGGGAATCAGCGAAACGAATGCATTGCTGTACATAGTTTCCCCCTCATGAAATATGGAATGATGGGGGGGGGGGGGGGGGGGGGGTGAGGAGGGGGGGGGGGATGAGGAAAGGAGGTTGTGTGGGCCCAGCGGAAGGCATGTGTTGCTACGTATACTGTCACGACTGTGGTCCATGTGTATTTGAGATTGACGCGTTGCCAATGTTTGAAGAAAGCCCCAGGGGTATCATTGAGCGTGAGTGCATATACACAGCAGCGCCGGCAACACGCCAGCCTGCCAGGCGTGCGGGCAGGCGGGTGTGCGGCTGCGATGCAGCTTCCGCGAAGCAGCTCCCCTCCTCTCGCATGCCATCGCTCAAAAAATGCGCGGCGGCTGGAATCTGGCGCGCGCTGTGTGCTTTTTACATGTGGACGACGAGATATTGGAGACGAAAAGCCCGCCAACCTGTCGGGAGGTTTCCAGCGGCCATATGGCCGGGTGGGTGAGATCTAATGACAGGGAAGCCCAGCGAGGTGATTAGGCTGGAGAGAGGGGGAAGTGGGGGGAGAAATACGGAGACAGACGGGGGGAGTTTGATGTCCAAAGATTGACTTGGTAGTTGAAGAGGAAGGGGATGCCACTGAAAAGTGATCCATGTAACGATGGCGTTGTAATGGGTTAGACTAAGAAAGATAAGCCCTCTGAGGGTTCTTCAGCAACAATTCTTCTTCCATTTACATCATTTATCTCATAAAACCATGTCGTGCCGATTCTCCTCATTTCAGGTCCTCTGATAACGACATGGTCACCCCACCCCCCCCCTCCCCCAAAGAAGGGTTGCGATATATGCTGAATGTCAATAACGTCTTAGAACAATGCTACACCGTGTATTTACTTTATTTCAAGTGCTATTTCTATTCCCTATGTAGTTTCTTTTCGAATAACAACGTGGTCTTAATGTTCCCCATGAAGTGTGATGATAGACCTTTACATTTGCCTCATTTATGCCCGATATCTTTTTCTTCGAATTACCCCAGTTCGAGCATGTCGAGGGGCAATACGTTCTCATCTCCGTTAGATAAGGTGTGTCGGCCGACCGATGCAACGCGACACTGTTTACAACTTAAAGATTGTCCTTCCCTTTTGCAAGCTTAAAATTTGAAATCGTCCATCACAATCGTAAATTGAAGAAAGTGTGATTTAAGACCATTTCTAAGAATATAGCATGTTGAAGCTTTCTGTATATGTAAAAAATTTCAGCCGTTAAATTTCAAACTGACTTTTTTCGTACCACGAAAAAAGTATTAGTCTTTGTTACAGTATCTATGTGGTTATTATGCGTGTGTGAAATCCTAATTTTATGACTACCAAACTTTTGAGATGATTCCTTCCAAAGAACAATTTTTTTCATAATGCGTTTTATAATTTAATAAACAGATTAATCAATAAAGCAGATATTTCAACACAAACTAAGAGCCTGAGGTAAAGACTATTAATCAGACGTTGTTTACGTGCATTATTTGAATTTTACACTACGTATTAGTTTCAAATTGTGAATATAGAGCTTGCTAACAGTTCTCTATATGTTTTGCCAATGTTTCGATGGTTTTGTGGTGATCTGAAAAAGGGACTGGCTGTCTTTAAGTATTCGTAAATCCAACTTTTGTTTCCACGAACTTCCTACTTTTATCCATCCAGCAAGAGATTCAGGACGATCCCGACATACTTTTGACGTATAGAGGTTGTTTGTGAGAATATTTGAAGGGAAAGAAGCTGGAAACGGGCAACGAATATATATCCCTAAAATAGCACATTTTGCACAATAGCACAACAAAAAGCACTGTTTCTAATAAAAAAAATATATATCAAGACATGGATGCCACACTAGGCCTAATGATGACATAACATGAACTAATCCACGCTCAGAAAAAAACCTGAAATCTGACCTGCCCTTTTTGAGCTAAATCGTCTGAAACAATTTTCTGATTCTCACGAATTTCACAACTCGCCCACTGAGCAGCTCATTTCAGAGCTGCCTTGAAAGAATAGACCCAGCAACCTATTTCAGGACTTCACAATTCATGATGATGCGTAGTGAAAATTTACTTTACATGTACACAGTTCATGTACCAGTCAGGGTCCGATTTACTATTTGTTTGAAAAAATCAATGAAAATGGCATTCCAGTCTGAAAAGAATTAGAAAGGACCGATTTGATTTGTCTTGTACACCGGGTACCTCCTTCCGCTTCTCATATCGGCGTACGTAGCCTTGCTTGCATGCTGTCAGACATAATATATATAATCACTATTCTACATCATGTACATTAAACTTGTCTTGCTACAGTACTCTTGTAGCTCTAAAATTCTTTTCCGTCCGAAAATAACATAGGCCCTGTCTTGTAAGAAAAAAATCATAATTAATCGCAACTTGACTTACGATTACTATCAAGAATGTCTAAAGCAGATTGGGGATTGGATTTATGATCGATTGAGATCAATCAAAACTCTTATTGAAAGACATGGCCTTGGATTATATTAGAAGAAGAGGAGAATTCGGCCAGCCAATACTAGCTAGATCCAAGTGTATATTCAATATAAATATCGAACAGCCTGGGAGCCAGACTAGCAGTGCATGGGAGGAATGAGGAGCATCCGATCATCTTCGTCATCCCGGTCGGCGATGAGATGACGATTGATGCGGTATACCTGCAGCCACGGGCCTCAGCCCTGGATCTACCCCGCATCACCATCATTGTGCCCCGGAATCATGGCCGGCTGCGAGCTTTCTCGTCCCCACCCGATTCCAGGCGGAATGTCTGCACACCAGGGGGGTGTTTCACCATGTTCACCAAGCTGTTCGTAAGTTACGAACGACTTTACAAACGACTGGTGATCCCTTCTTGTGCTAAATGTGATACCATACTTTGCTCATTGAAAATCTGATTTAGCACAAGAAGGGATCACCAGTCGTTCGTAAAGTCGTTCGTAACTTACGAACGGCTTGGTGACCCCCCCCCCCCCTGGGGGTGCCATGTTACATAGAGGTTTTCAATTGTTGTAACCTACCAGCAATGGTAAGTACCTTAGCAACAACCAGTGTTACAATAATTGAAAACATATGCAACGTGGCTCAGGGCTTTGTCTTTATACACCCGTATGTGCCAAGCGAACTGCTGCTCTATGGGATTTGCGTGCATAAGAATATGCATCAATGGGGCATAAATAGTTACAAGGAGTTACGATTGATCTGAATCGATCGCAAGTTCAATCCCCTATCTCTAATGTTCAGGGTAAAGATTGATATCGATCGCGAGTCATCGCAATTATTTTTAAGAGTGTGCCCAGAAATCTTTCCACGAAGTTTATATTTATGCATGAGGAATTTGTTTTTATCCATCACAAATGTCAAGGATCTAGTTAATACGTAGTAATAAACCATTGTACCAGTCGGGAATGTTTGATTAAATGCGACTTCTGTGCAATTAAGAATATCCATTATGGTATACGCCTATCATTTAATATACATTTATTGACTCCACCCTCGTTCGTGTAACTTCCAGTTCTTCTCGTTCCTTTTTTTTTCTTCAAAATGTCATCTTCATCTCATCCATCCAGTTCCTCCTGCCCTACCCTTCCTCTTTCTCCCTCTTTTAATACTTCTTCGTCATCATTTTCTTACACCTGTTCTCCATTCTTCTACATGTACCTCTTCATCTCCTCCTCGTCCCCTTCCCACTTCTTCTTTCTCTACTCCTTTCTTCTGTTCTTCCTCCCCCTTCAATTTTCATATATCGCCTTCTTCAATATCCTGATCTTCTTTTCACCTCTCCTACGCTCCGTCCTATTCCTGGTATCACTATTCTCCGCCCCGGACACTATCTCGCATGACTCACCAGTGAGGTCGAGTGAACTTTCCCAATGATAGAGTTAGCACAAAATGCGGCAAGGGATAACTGGTCGAAGAATGGGCCCTTCATGGTAATATCAAAACATCGTTAAAGTACCGAGCTTTAAGCTGGAATTTTGCCCTTGAACTTTCAAGAAGTATTCCCATTGGGCAAGAAAAAAGGAATTATTTCCATGTTAGTTCATCTTGTGATTTTTTTTATACCTCCGTTTCTGTTTTCTTTATCTCAACAGCACCGGTCGTCATATATCACGTAAAAAAAATGCAGTGCTCACTTTTAATATTTGCGCAATTATTGATTTGAATGTGTGACGAGAGCATTTACAGGTGAGGGGTAAAACATACTGTAATTGTGGTCTCGATGCTCCTTTGAACGGACATCATGTCGTAAAACTAATGGTGCTAAGATATTAAAGGTTACTACAATAGTCATTTGGAAAGTGTTACCAAGGAGGAACTAGTAATTTATATTCATTATTATCTTAACATTTGCGATAATGGAATGAAATTATAGGGGGCGGTCGGGTCTCAAAACTGCACTCTTGGACACATTTTCCCTTTGTTATTTGAAGCAGTAATGACAAGGGATTGGCACAAACATGATACCGGTTGTTTGTTCAATCTCTGAAGCTACCATACACGCACAATAGCATCCATAGCGTTAAATTGGCACCACATGCACTCTGTAAACTGAATTCATAAAGTTCAGTGGACGTGTAAAATACTGGTAGTCGTCACGTGACCATATTGAATATAGCTGCTCACGTCCTCAACCCGTGTAATTGGGTTTCGCGGCATAACCAATGGCTGATTTGGTCTGCTAACTTCCTTTCTCCCGTCACATTGTTTACGTCACAGTGAGACGACTGGACATATTGTTTTCGTAATCTGAAAAGAAATAAACTTCCATGTTGAGATACAAATACCGATTGGAAACAATATTTTTATGCGACGACAGCAGAAAAACAATGAATGGCGGATGACTTTTAAGGGGAAAAACGCTTAAGAGAATCAAATAACTTTTTTTTCTCTTTTCTTTCAAAAAACGACAAAGCCTGTTTTGCGACACAATACCGACATCCCAGAGTGCAAATGAACTTATTATATTCGTGTTTGATATCTTCCTTTCAGAGTTACAGTCGTGAAGATGGAACAAAAGGTTTGGGCTTGTCTGGCGGGAGGAAAGTGTCAGCCTCCCCTGACGTACCCGCCGTGGCGCCTGCCAGTCATACCTCCGTACAAAGCCAGTTCTACATGAGAAGCCACGATGTGCTTGGGAAACGCGTGTGGGAAGCCAGTGAGCTATAACGTACAAATGGAAGCCGCGCTAAGCCTTTTCACCATAAACCAAATTCGATTTTAAGGTCTAATTGTTACTAAACACAGCCACAATAAGCCTATTATAAGGCTGTTGATTGGAATCGGCCTGACACGATGGTTCCTCCCCCGACATTAAACCAAACCTTGTGCAAACAACGCATCAAGACGCCGGCCCGACTCCCAAACCATTGCTAACATACCTAGCGAAACGTCGAAAACGTATCACTTAATCAAAAAATTACAAAACAATCTGCATCTATTTTCTTTTTTGAATGTTGCCGACGGCTATCCGAGGCCACAATATTTATTTAGACTTCTATTCATCGCCTTAATTGAATCAATACTCATGTAGTGGGGTTGGTGAAGGAAAGATTCCACCCACCAATCAAGAGGATAATAGTCTGCAATTTCCGCGCTACATGATTTATGATCGCCCAAACTTCACCTTTCCAAGCCAAGAAGGGCAATCGACGCGCGCAAGTCGGTTAAGAATAATCTTCTTTAAACGGATGAAAAGAAGAAGAGAAAAGTAAAGACGAGGCAGGATATTATGATTAGTTGAGACGCTTGAGAAAAGAACTTTATGCTCTCAGCCTGTCTAGTTTATCAGAGGGAAATTAACTGGAATATTAAAAGTCGTGCACGGATCAAAGAGTAGTGCACTTTCGTCTTTTTGTCGGCGCACGTTCGGCTCGACCCTGCCATCACTACCATGCGTGCTGCCGTTCTGGGTAGACACGAGAGAGATCAGAAATGTTGTGAGTGCATTGACACTCAAACATGCTCTTTCCGCCCTTCCCTTCATTTCTTAAAAAAAAAAAAACTCAATTGGTAGTTGAGTGGAACTGTGGAACAATTCCAATTATGCGCTCACAGTCACTGCAATGGCTTCCGGACACTGCACTTATTTCCACATTTAGCTTTCATCAATTTCATTTAAATGCCCCTTTTTTGAACATGTTGAATGGTATTGATGTGATTCCAAATTGGAGGGGGAGGATAAGAGGAGAGATGACGAATGGGTTACGATACAAAGTGATGTTTCAAGTATCATGAGGTTAGTTCAAGTCCCTTTCAGTATCACTCTTTCCCTCTCCTTGATAGGGGGAGTCATTCAATATATTGGACAATACTCAAAGAGAAAATTCATCAATTCGCGCTTTAATTAAAATCCGGCGGCATGGGAGACCGAAACAAGATAACATACAGACATCAAAGGGATAGCACACCCTGAAATTAAGTTTCAATAAAAGGAGACGCATAAAAGAAACATATTATTTGAAGGTTTGATCAATATCCGTCAAAGGATAAGAAAGTTATGATCTTTTAAAGTTTTGATTTTGTGACGTCATGTGCGAGGTGCTCTCCATATGTTGGTTGTGTACAATTTTTGTGGAAATCCAAATTTTCTCTAAAGGATATGCATAACTTAACCTGTGCATTTGATACATCATTAAAAACACGTTTTTACACACATAACTCTATGGAGAAAAAAAATCCTTCATTAAAGACAGCCCGTCCCATTTTCAGATCACCACAAAACCATCGGAACATTGGCAAAAAATATAGAGAAGTGTTAGCAAGCTGTATATTCATAATTTGAAACTGATACGTAGCGTAAAATTCAAATATTGCACGTAAACAACGTCTGATTAATAGTCTTTACCTCAGGCTCTTAGCTGTTTGTGTTGAAATATCTGCTTTATTGATTAATCTATTTATTAAATTATAAAAAGCATTTTGAAAAAAAATGTTCTATAGAAGGAATCATCTCCAAAGTTTGGTAATTACTCATAAAATTAGGATTTTAACACATGCATAATTACCACATAGATACTGTAACAAAGACTAATACTATTTTCGTAGTACGAAAAAAGTCGGATTGAAATTTAACGGCTGAAATTTTTACATATACAGAAAGCTTCAACATGCTATATTCTTAGAAATGGTCTTGAATCACACTTTCTTCAGTTTACGATCGTGATAGACGATTTCAAATTTTAAGCTTGCAAAAGGGACGGACAATCTTTAAAACACAGAAAAGGAGCAATTTATGGAATTATACAGCACACAACATATAGTATCATTATGGACCATTATGGACCAGAAGGAGAGAACGAGAGAGATAGAGATAGTGATACAGAGAGAAGAAGGACCGGAAGAGGGGGGGGGGGGGGAACTTGTTATCGCATCAAAGACAACATTAGCCAAAGGTATGCTAAAAACAGGACAGGGGTGGGGGTGGGTGGAGGAGGGGGAATCTGAAAATCTTTGCCGATTTTGTATTCCTCCGACATCATATTGTTTTATTTTTTACCTGCTCTTCTCAAAACGAGTGGAGGACAAGCTCTTGGAGTAAGACACGTGCAGGTACTGCTATCATCGGCTGGTATATGGTTATGAATCTATGGTTATGAAGGTAAATGTGTTGTCTGTGAGTTATGCTCTCAGGCCCGATAGTCTGTCATGCGCTGATAATTAATATCTCAGATTAAAACGCCATAAATCATCCCAGAGTCATATATCATACTTATTTCTATTCATCTGCTCATGAACGTTCTTTTTTACTCTCACCGAGCCATTTTGCCCCCTCTAAAGAACCCAAACCGGAAAAAACGTCTTTATGACATCGACAGGTTTGGATAATTAATGTCCCTCACCATGGCAACGCGTTGTTCCATAAATCCGCAAGGAGCTGAAAACGGCAGCCTTGCAAAGATACGAGCACAATAGACGACATAATGAACAACGCAATGAACAAAAGAGACTTGGAGTAAATAGGTATTTGGATTACCAGAGATATCATATTTCATTTTGACAGTATTTCGTTCTGACATTTTGAACTTACTGTACTACCACCAGCAGCAATAGCACGACATTTTGAATAAGCAGACAAAATGTAAGTGAGAGAAAGCATGAATTAGAGGAGAACTTAAATAAATAAAAAGAAAGGAACAAGAAAGAAGGAATTGGAACTGTCCAATAACGTGTTATAACTCGGTTCTAGACGTATAACTATCGCGAGAAAAGACGTATATACGGGATTATAGCATAGCACGCATATGAACTGAAAGTTGAGTAGTCGCGTCGTCTTTGACATCTTCGTGTTATGAATTATTAAATCAGTTCAACTGGTTCACAAAATGTGTACAGCGTGGACCTATATAGTAACTTCCAAAGTTTACATGTTACGTTTAACATTTTTATGAAAGGAAATGTATGTAAAAGAAACATAATGCACGTACGAAAATTAAGTAAAAAGTGTTGTGAGAATGATACAAATTACATGCTCGTGCTAAGTTTAAAATATTTGAAATTCCTTGAACGAAGTTGACTTATATAGAAATATAGAAACAAGGTTGTAGCGACAAGCTTCGGGAAGAGAGGTTTCAAAGAGTTTAAAGGAAAATTGTACAGGTCGTAAGAAAGTTTTTGATTGTGTAGCTGCTAAACTAAACTGACACCTATGAACAAGTTCTCTATCTTGATCTATTTTGAACGCCTATAATATTTCATTACAACAACGAATTTATGTTTCATGAACCGATTACTGCAAATATTTTGAGAAGCAATGGTAATGAAGTATCTATCTTATCAACCGTCTCTTTCTCCTTCTTTTCAGGTTATGTTGCGGCACGTAGCTATATAATTGCTTCGTTTGATTCGTTTGAATAAAGTATAACTCACACAAAAGAAATAGATATAGATATCTAATCTAACTCTTCATCTCTTTTTCCCTATCATGCCTTTACAATCCTCGGTCAGTGATTATAAACAATCTACGGAAGATTATGTTAACAGAATCCGCATTATAAGCTATCTCCAATCATCTCTCTTATCGACTCGCTTAACCGATGGAAACGCTGTTACTGATATCGTACCTCGATCCACTAGTAATGGTGTTGTTGTTGTTCTTATTACTGTTATAGTCGCTCGGTTGTCTCCTGATAATCACGTTTCTTTTCATCGGGGGTTAGAAACGCATTGTCTCCGAGAGATAGCTGAACTCAAAGACACCCACGACCCACAACCCCCCATTTGTACAACAATACAGGTCACGTTAATTCATTATCATCCATCCCTTCCTCTCCTCACGCAAATATAGCACCAACAATAAGCCAACCATGAGTGCAAAGGGTATCAAAAAGAGTACGAGGTGGCAATTTGAATGGACTTGTCAGCTCGCTCCTCAACCAGCGGTAATTAATGGGCCGACTACCCCGATCAGACGGGCACCAAATTTGGTAACAATATGCACAAAAGCCCCTGCGGTCGTGTTAACTGCGAACATGACAACTCCCATTGGTAGACCCTCTCCTACCCCCTTTGTGATTTTCGACTTTTATTGGTCAACTACAACAAAAGGCTTAAGCCTCGGGGTGATCTGGATTTGTACCTGTCGGAGCCATTGTTTGTCTTTAGCGGTACCTATTATTACATTGGCTTTACCAAAGAGAGCGTCATTACAGTATCCATTTATTAATCCACATCGTAAACTCAAAACTATCCGTCCACAGCAGAAAATATGAGGGCATACACACATACAACCTCCGTTTGCCCTGAGAAGTTTTTTTCAGGATGTACTTTTAGAGCAACTACCATCAAAACTGCGGTTAAATGAACGTTTTTAGAGTTTGCATTATAAGAGCATCGTTGGACAATTAAAAGTCAATAATCATAAAACGGGACCAAATAATGAGAAATAACACATGTTTTTTGATGAGCAGTTGGCATGGTTCGTACATGCAAAGCCACATAGTAGCAGTGGATTTTTTTTAAATCTGAACCACTGAACGACTAATACATCAACCGGCATGATCGGTATCAAACGCTTACTTAAATACCCTGGCATATGTGAAATATTATTTTATTTATTACCTTTAAAGACATAAAAGGATATCAACATTTCAAGAATCTCCATTCCCGCTAAGAAGATCCATCGAACTAGCTTTCCTATGTTCATGATCCTAATGTTGCACTTTATTTTCGACATCACGTTAACATATGCGCAAAATAATAAGTGTTTTATAATGATTATTGCCAAGAAAAAAGATCATCATATCAGCTACTCATTGTGGGTTCTTCAATTCTGTATATCGACCCATAATTCCGTCATTCCCCGTAAAGAAAATTGATAACAAATAGATACTTCAAAATAATCAACTGTAGACTTGATGTTGCATCCTGACCGTTTCAATAATCGTTTACGTACATAAAGAGCATGTGGGTTTTACAAGTTTTAAACCCTTATCACGCTCTTAACGAATATAAAACCACAGATTAAATTAGCATTTAACGTGGAATAAAACAACAACAAAAACTGAGGGAAGAACGGGAGTGCTGGACAAGGGTGACCTTTGAATGAGATCGGTTTCTGTACTTCAGCCTTTGTCACTGAATTTAAAAAAATCATCCTCGAACCTTCTGAATAGAAAAGGATGAAAAAGAGGCCTCCAACACCACATAAATTGCATTCAAGAGAAAAGGACAATGTCAGATTTTGTTGAGGTTGTCGGCGTAATTTCTGAGGGGAAATGTATTACGCATCTGCTTATTATGTGGGGGAGGGGGGGGGGGGACGGGTAAGTAGAACGATTCGCGTTGGAGTAAAAATGAGAGTTTGGAGTCAAAGTTGTAAATGATAAAAAAGGGTAAGATTTGCTATTCTATCCTGGCATTGTACCTTTGTCCCATGTTAGACACATTTACCAAAACCTTATGATCATTTTGAATCTCAGATAAATGGCCTGAAACAACATGAAAAAGATTTTTTCCGGTAACATCATCATATCATATCTTTCACTTGATAATTTGCTATATAACCATGGACTCTGTTGCGGTCATGTTTGTACCATCTCTTTTCAGAATGAAGAGCGTTATTACATTTATAATGCAAAGTGTACGTATGTATAGTATTTTATTTCATTTCACGAAGACAAGACTGTGTTAAAGTTTCGGGGGAATATGCTCTTCACTTCATCTTCAAGAGAATAACATAATGGAAAAAGTGGTACTGTGTCTTGCGCGGCTAATTGATGAAGAAGGAGGACCATTGATGTGTATGTGTGTGTGCGTGTGTGTGTGCGTGTGTGTGTGTGTGTGTGTGTATGTGTGTGTGTGTGTGTAAATGTGTGTGTGTGTGCGTGTGTGTGTGTGTGTGTGTGTGTGTGTGTGTGTGTGTGTGTGTGTGTGGTGGCGGTAGTGCTGGCGATGGGAGCGTTCCGGGGAGGGGGGGGGGGGGGGGTAGGGGTTAAATGTGTTTGACGCGCTTATAATTGATTTCCAAACCCGTCCACCAGTTTCGCGACACTTCTGCAGATAAAATATACAAAATAAATTAAACGACACCAACAAAATAAGAAACGGGGAGTGGGGTTAGGGGGATAATTTTCACTTGATCCTCCCAAAGCCTTCATTTGAGTCGAACGCTGAACCCAAACTGATCAGTTCTCCTCTCTTCACAGTGCTCGTCACCATGGCTGCACTTCTCGGCCGCTCCTCTCATCTTTCCACATTTGCATCACCCTCTCTGTTCCCTCCTCTCTGCCACGTCCCTTCCCATACTTTTTTTGGAAGGAGTTCGGAGAAACCCATCCTGATATCTGTAAGTCCACACAATTATACGTAAACCACCGTTTGAAAATGGATCCGTGGGGGGATAAAAATCAAAGATGCTTCCCTCTGTCTTTTTTGTTGACCCTCACTGCTAATTTTCTTCCCTTTTCTTCCCTTCTGTTTGGTGAGAATTCGGAGGAAGGAGGTGCCGGGAAGATTTCGCGCACGGCATTTTTACATCTCACTGTCTAAGGCCAGAAATTGGGCTAGACTTGGGATTGAACGGGGCCAAAGCACTACTGCCTAGGCTTACGATAAGAGAGGCGTTAATTACCTGTGAGCGTGGCACTTCCAAGGGTAAAGGATATTACTTGGCTAAGGATGAGGGGCGGGTACGTCGAGAGAGAAAGAGAGAGAGAGAGAGAGAGAGAGAGAGAGAGAGAGAGAGCGAGAGAGAGAGAGAGAGAGGGGGAGGGTGGGGGTAAGAAGAACGGAATAAGCGTTTAAATAGAGAAGAAGATATTACGAGTGGCTGAAAAAAGGGAAAAGAGAGAAAGGAGATAAAGACATAGAAAGAGATAAACATTATAATATGTAGATAAAGGGAAACATCTACATAAAACGATAAAGGGGAGAGAGAGGGACAGAACAACAAGCTATTAAGACAATATCCATGGGGAAATGCAGAGAACGGGTACATGATGTGAGAGGGGAAGAAAGAGTGAGGGATCGATAAGAAAAGAGAGGGGCAGAGACCGAGACAGAGAAAGAGAGAAATAGAGGAAGAAAGAAACAAGAGCGAACGAACGAAAGAGAGAAGGAGAAGTAGAAAGGGGAATGGGATCCACAAGGTCTTTGCTCCGTAATCCACGCAATCAGCGCCACAGCAGCGCGTGGCGTTTTTTCCACCACGCCAGCTAAGCCCGCCCATCTCCCTTGTAACCCACGCGGGAACAAGCGCATCGCTCACACTCACTTCTCCCGGCGTCCCGGGCTCGCTTTCAGCAGGAAACGCGCCGTCCCAGCGGTAGCCGAAACTCCGTGGCGGCTTTTTTTCCCCTCCTCCAACATTATCTTCAGCTACCTCCTTTGCTTCTCTCCCCCTTTCTTCCCACTTTGTTTTAACGCGCTCCTTGTAAATCCCTGCTGTAATTGCGTACAGTGGGTTGCCTAGATTACGCCTGAATAATGAATATTTCATAATGGTTTCATATGGCTTGGCAAGCGCTTGTCCACTCGTAGCTAATAGCGTACAATTTCTAGGTTTTACTCATGGCCATTAGGGAGCGAGAATGAAAAGAAAACACGGTGTCCCCGACACCCTATTAACACCCAGTATTCCCACAAGTACCCTCCAATAAATTGGATGGTTCGTTGGGTAGAATGTCATTATTTCCAAACCACGTATCTTTGCAAAGTATCCAAATCAGAATGAAGCGATAAAAATAACCAGTTGGGCGGTTTTATGAACAGTAAATACAGTATTCTGCTTGTTCTATATGCATACCTGTATCTTTTACGTTCTTTATCTTCACCTATACAGCGTGGTTTATAAATACCATGGGCTATGCTAGATTCACAATATTTGATACTAGACCAACGTGCACTATTTCGGATAATCAATAATCATTCAATAAATAATCCTTTATGGAGATGACGTTTTGTAAAAAACGTGGACATAATTACTGACTATAAACGCTCGCGCGAAATACAATTTCAAGTCTTCGTGCAAAATGTCTGTCCTGTTACAAGGTTTATATCCTCAATGGTAATATATCAATCAATACATTACAATATGCTAATACTGTGCGTGTATATTCTATATGGGCTATAAACCGGACTTCTAGGCCTATGTATAACTATTATTACTAAACAAAATTAAATTTTTGTGGAACTTTTTCGTGTTTATTGGAATGGAAAGCTCTGTCAGCTGGAAATAATGAGATGCACATTATTTTAAGCGAAGAATTACTCCTCTGTGACCGTGCTAATCCATAGTTATAAAAGTACACTGCACTTTTAGAATACTAGTATGATATATATTTATGTATGTATAAATGTATTTATTTATTTATTTATTTATTTTAACTTTTAAACAGGGTAGCCCCATCATTGGGCTTGCACTGATATCCCTGCAGATTATGTGTACAAATAATACGACAACACATAATAACATTAGCAAAGATTACACAACAAATCGTATAATAAGGCTACCAAAATGGCAACAAAGAAAAACTAATGGAAAACTTCATGTTACACAACAAAACTAGTAGGAGGACCAATACTTCCACATGCATCACTGAAGTGTAACCTCTTTGGCAATTGAAAATGGATAACTAAAATATCATATAATTCAATTGCATGATTATTATTCAATATCATTCAACGTAACCATCATTATTTGCCTTGATATTAATGACTACACCTGCTCTTTTCGATGTGCGAATAAGAAATCAACTGCCTGTAACAGCCCGATGAAGAGCTAATCTTACCATTAGGGTTTTAGACGGATTATACTCGCCAACTGAGATTTATTGATTTGGGTTTGGGCGTGGTTATTTTCATCTCACATAATGAGGGATCGAGAAACATATGAATTAGGATTTAAGAGAGCGCTTCTTCCTCACCCGAGCCATTGAGATTGAATTATAAACCCTTGTGTGTGCCGGGAATCATGCTGTTCAATACTATTTGTGTGTATATCTATTGTGTACAAATGCATTACTGGCAGATAAATGGTTTAACTGAATGATACAAATGCAAATAATAAGCCCATACATAGCCGCGGTCTTTTAACAAAAATAGAATTGAAAATTATTTCCCGTCGAAATGTAACATAATAAATAAAAGACATTGTACAAGGATTTATACGTAAATAATTTAGTAAATTTAAAACATTACTGTACATGCCAAGAGAGATATTTAGCTTTCTTTTTTCTAAAAGTAATTTCGCCCCTTGGCGACATTGTTCGCTCTATCCTAGCCAAAAGAAGAAGGTGGAAAAGCCAGCTCGCAGCTTCACCCATCACTCCTCAAATCTGGGGAAGACGATGATTAGGAGTCGATATGATATGGCCGCGAGACAGGTGATTCTATGATCGACCGAGCACAAATAAACAGCGCGGCCAAAACGTCAACAGTGGCCGTGAGTTGGGGGGTAATCATGCCCGGCCGATGCCGACATGCGCCGGGCCTCTGACAGAGAGATGATAGTGATATGACGTGGCTATTATACTCCTCATGCTACCTGACTAGCGTATGTATATATATACATGTACCACGCAGATTTAGGTATGTGGGGTAACAAGGGCGATACCGCGAAATACCCAATTATCCTGGCTTCATTTTTCGGATTTTTCTCAGCTACCGTACATCCTCTTCCCTGCAGTAATCCATATTCAGTACATTCCTAGTCGGGTATTCCCATGGTATCAGTAAAACTATGTGTGCCTTTTGTTGCTTTATACCATGGGATCTGCTTGGCGGATAGTGACTAAATGTGATTATTATTTTGCTTTGAATTTATATTATCATTGCTTTATATGGTAGTGAATATGTATCATTGCTTTAAATAGAAGTGCTTGTTTACTTTTTTGGTTGATATGGCGGTGATTGCATATTGTTGGTTTATATGGTAGAAAATAACGATGAAGCCTATGTATTCACATTTACCCGTCTCGCTCTAGCGACACTGTTCTCCAACTATCTGCATGTTCGTATACAGCATGTTTGTAGCCATATCTATGTGTTCATCATGTCCATCTGTATTATATATCTCCTCATATCGCAAATAATCACGTCTGAATCGAATGAATATGTATAAATATATCTATACATCTATCTACTAGTATCTATCTACATATCAATTGTCTATGTTCATATCAATGTCTATTTATTTATCTTTATTTCTCTTAATTATCTTGTTCAATATCATGACTTGGGAATCAGCGAGTAGACTATTGTTTAGAAATCAGTACAGAATACTTAACTCTTTATTAAACGTGTAATATCTGACTTATCTTGAATATATCGGTATTTATATTGTGCTCACGTGTCGAGTTGTCCTGGATATGCAGAAAATTCACACTGTTATTTTCCTTTGTCGCTCCTAAATGATTATGTCTCTGACGAAAAGGACGCATGCTTCATTGAAGTCATGTCAGCACATTGTGTAGAATATTGATTAGACATTAACAATTTATTATGTTATCAAACATTGAGCGTGACACACCAAAATATTTAGGTTGTCTTTTTTTATGAAGGGTGTGAGTGTATGTGTATGTGTGTGTGTGGGGGGGGGGGGGAGGGGGTGGTGCGTGAATAAACTCGGTTGATTGTTTGGACCATTCAGGAAAAAAAGTCACTCGTTATCATGGTTATTGCTGAAATTTTATTGCAAACGTTACATGAATGTCTAAATTTAACCACTAAATGACTACTGCCGCAAACTCCATCGAAGAGTATTTACCAGCCCCCCCCCCCTCCCTGTCCCTAAAACATGATGGATTGGGCAAATCCTTCTCTAATCCTCGCTTCGAACCCGCGATTAATTAGGGATTAAGGAGGGGCTAATCTTGGAAACGCGGGGGTTAAACCCAGGTTCACATCCTGGACGAAGTCACGTTTTTTTTTAACGCTATAGATGATTTGTTCATCTTTCATTCGGGGAATATATCCTACCCTGCATACTCCCGCTGAAGGTATCTCTCCATACATTAGAATGACTATATAACTTGTACCTGTATTGTGAGGCGATCAAGATGATTGATTCGAGTTAGACATTGAGTCGCGTATCCGTTTAATCGAATCACGCCACACAAAGAAGGAGACTGTAGTTGTAGACTTTAAAGGTAGTTAACCCATAACGGACCACGCGTGCACACTTCCCCCAATAATACACGCACATGATATCGCGCTTTGCGTCTGGCGTTTATCGAGTTAACGAGCCCACTTCAACGAATCATCACCATATTCATACTGAGGTGAGCATGCATCGAATAGCTGTTGGGGAAAAGCGATTGGGACTTTGGGGAAAAGAGACCAAGGAAAGTCACACGATTTCAAGTTGACTTTGATAAAGGCAAATAAAATACCCAATTGCCAACTCCATGGCATAATAGGGTATGTGGGTCATTTGAATTCAATGAACACACATGGGGAAATTCTCTACAAATATTTACCAGCAAACGTGTGATGAATTTGTTTATGTATCAGGTTACTAAACATAATCAAGTAATGAGATCGTTGTTTGAACAAATACTTAAACAGTTGTTTAATTTAGATAGTGTTTAAATATCAAACTTGTTAAACATGTTGAATGTTGATTTAGAAAGATGTAAGAGAGCTGTAGAGAATGATGAAGAGGTGTTGTGACACAGCTAATGAGAGGACAAAAGAAAGAAAGAAAGTTAAATCATCGAAAACTATCTAAAGAAAAATGAACCACCACGAACAAAATAAAAATGTATTTACCTAACAGATAAATAACCAGACAGGACAGACAGACAGATAGAAGACAAACATATAAAACAGGATTACATTCAGGAGAAGAAATATGAGTAAGAAATATCAGAAACGCAGGTATACAAACATATGCACATGAACATGATGGACAAACAATTGACAGTTAATTAAGGTAAAACGGATCATATGGACATATATATTTATGAATAACTAATTGGGTTGAAAGCATACTAAAATGGACTAATTACATGAATTACATGAATTAAAAAGATTGCTACGAGAAATCCCTGATGAAACACAAATTTCAGTTTCAATTCAAACTACCGAAACCTAAATCACAAAATTAAAAACAGATAATTAACCTAAAGAGCATCTATCTATAAGTTGCAAGAATACGAGAACATCTTTTATTAATTTCCCATCTTCAAATCTAATCTAAAGAAAAATATGAAAGTGCATGAGTCATATTTCAAAAGGAAATATAAAAAGGAAACTAGCAAAGGAATCTCTGGAAAGTTAATTCATTTTAAATATGGCAATCCTTTCGTGTGTTATTAATTAACTCAACTGTTGATATTATATATTTTTTATTTAAAAACAAAACACATTTGTCGTTTGCTCATTTTTTTCTTCATAAAAAGTTAGTTCTAAACTGATTTTTCATATGTTATACCCTCTCTATTTGAGGCTATATGAAATATTATTCAATCTTTGTTTCTAGTTTAGATTCATGTAGAAGTTAATATTATTCAGTTTTATATTTTATGATTTTAATATAGCACTGTAAATGTAAGGTATAAGCACGGGCATGTGGGAGAACAGTACTGACTGAGGCATGTGTTTGTTTTAAACCGTGGTCAAATGAAAATACTAAATAAAAAGAAGATTAAAATGATACCCATCCCGACTCCTAATCTAACTTTCGATAGATATAAAAACATATCAATGAATGCATGACAAATTAAAGTGATTAGATGGACCGAAAACCCTAAACTAAACAACTTTGGAAAAAAAAAGCGAACCACAAAGAAATTATGCTCCCCACAATGATCCCGACTCTGTCTTTTGATATGAATTAATCAAAACATATAGCACTACATAGATACTTGGGTCGAATTTTTTTAGTCTACTTTACTCTTAAAACATTCTGACTTCCTGTATGAATGAGAATATTCACAAAATTGTCATAAATTGTAAAGATGGAACGTCAAAAAAAAAACACATAGTAACAACGCGAACCACAAATCGCATCCACCCTGAATCTGATCTGTGGATGTTGATAAATTATAAGCCTTCATCAATAAATCATAATTGAATTGGGTCGAAAGTATGATCTTGAACTTGAACAAATTACGAGGATGAAAATTATGTAAAAAAGGGGGATTTTATGAATATATAAATTGATACATAGTGGTTTGAAAGTATAATCAAAACCTTTTTTAAAAAGGCGAATTTTAACTTTTTGTGTGCCACACGTGACTTGATCCGAAAGTAGTACACATAAATCCCATAGAACTGCAGTATATCTGGTAACCAAAGGGTTAAAAGAAAATGGTACCCACCCTGACCCTGGTCTCGGTCAGGTTGCACCAGGCGGAGATCTCTTCCCTGGTCGAGAGGTCCGGGTAGCGGTTCCGGGAGAAGTTGGCCTCGAGCTCCTGGAGCTGTTGGCTAGTGAAGTGGGTCCGTTGTCGACGCGTTCGCTTCTTCTTGCTGCCGTCGGGGTCGGTGTCCGAGTCGTCCCCGTTGTCGTCGGCGACGGTGGCGGCCGCGTGATGACTACTTGGCTTCAGACCTATTGGCACGGATATGAATTGTGTATATGTGTTTATTTATTCATGGATTATTGAAAATTAAACGATTTGCGGCATTGACGCCGAATTGCATACGATATAATGTACATATATTGAGAGGCATTACTTAAAACATTCAAACATTTACATTTGAATATTGAAAATAATTCCTCAATTTGAGAATATATGGAATGCATGGTGTGATGATTTAAAACAACCTTATGATCATGTTCATGATAGTAAGCACTTTGTATTATAATACACATTTACTGTATGTATGACTTAATTGGTGTGTTATGAAGTGAGTTCGTATAAACCTATGAACTTATGTTTTATGTTTGATTATTGCTTAAAAGTAATTATTTTCTTGGTAAAACTCTACGGATACTATTGTATTAACTATATTTGTTGCATTATTTGGGCTGATAAGAGCCTGCTCACGCTCATACCACTTCATCGGGTATAACGTTATATGAAGCATGAACATCACAATGCTGCCAAAAGTTACACTTCCGAAAGAGCAAGCGCTTATAAATCATGGTGCTTCATTCTTCCATCATAAGCCGTTGAATTTCGGCTCCAGGTATAGAGTGTTATGCATTAGCATGAGGTCAAGACTAATTGTTCGTTGTGCCCCCTCAAAGTGGTATGTTAAATGGAGCTTGCAAATCCTTCTATGTTAGACTATCAATATCCAGTCGTTTTGTTGGTGTTTCTCCCATTCTTGCGGGGTACCATCTCTGAAAACACACTCTGACCTCAGAGTAAACTCGTGGTTGCAGAAGCCATTGCAGAGGGTAAATAGAGCGAAGTAGTAGCGAAATATTTGGGTCGTTATTAGGTGTTTGTTGAAAATACAATCACTTGTAATAATTGGTGCTCTTTGATGCCAAACTTTGATCTTTTCTTTTGGGGTATTTTTGCTTTCCCACCGACGTGGGTAGGCGTCTGCAATTTTGTTAACGTTTTTTTGGTTTAATTATTGGAAACAAAACTATTGTTGTTTTTTTGTTAGAGGAAGTGAATCCTTACAATGTCCACCAAAAAGCCACAATGAAGTGATTTGTGGATTCATGCAAAACAGTCGGTGACCATGGAAACTATCACGATTGTGTAGTATATGATAAGCTAATAATTGGAATATTGTTTGACAAACAATTAGGCCTATATTATACCCAGATGTTCGATAAATGAATATCAACGGTTCGCTACTCTCATGTTTCGAAAGGGCCAGATGGTTCGGATTTTTGTTACGAAATATATGACTGACATATGATCATTTTCATCTTCATTAAACAATAACAATAAACATTTTGCTAACTAACAGTGGATATGAAATTATTTAAAGAGAAAGCAATCTGAGGTAGTTTAACTGTGTACCTACGACTGTCAGAAGTATGTAGCAGTAATGCACACGATATGAATTCAAACTTTAACAACTTTATAGACTCAATAATTCAATATTGCAGTACTTCAAGCATTGTAACAATGTATGAGTGCACGTGTCCTTTTGAAGACACTACTCGCACTTACAAATCTTGTCTGACTGATTTTACATTAATACCAGTGAATATATAACAATGGAAATCACACATATTTGCAACTGGTTATGATTGTTTTTCAGTCAAATTTTGCGGGTTTTTTCTAAACTATAAAGCGCCTGATCAATTACGATTTTTTTTTCATGTCGTTCATGGAATATGATATTCTAGCAACATTTACATCAGCTCTACATGCTATTCGACATGTTGGATGATGTCGTGGTAATCCTCATGTAACGGAACACATTTAGGGTAGAGCAGATATCCATTCCTCTGTCACGCGAGAGATAAAGATAAGTACACGAGTGAATTATATTCATGAATCCCCGGCCTTGCCCCAAAGCCCCAGAAACTTAAGTTTTGCATTTAGATTGAAAACTGACATATCTACCTACGCATGAGTGAAATTTAATCACCCAGCAGGTAAACATGAAGAAGATTTAATGTTGTTGTTTTTTTCACAGATTCTAACTTTTTAGAGTACGTTCCTCGGAATAAAATGTTGTTGATGTATCCATTTCCGGGCATGATGAACCTAAAAACTGTAAAAGGAACATCGTATTCTGATACATAACCACGAAAGGTGGTTGACCAAGGAAATGATTTCAAAATCACGTACTAACTGTTTTTGATCCTGCACGGCATCGATTTCGGAAGAAACATCGCAATTTTTTATCACCTCATTATGATGCTTGTCTTAGAGATTATGTTCTTGTAACATCATAACTATGTTGTCAACAGGTACATTAATAGTGCACGAAGGAATTTTAAAAAATGACAGAAAGAAGGATACTACTCTACTGGAATGATAAGAGGATGGAGAAGAATCATGTCATGTCTTTCTTTTTCTTCTTTCTTATTTATGCATAACATGAGAACAAAAAGAACGAGGACAAGAAGAAGAAGAACAAGAACAAGTGGGTAGAGGAGAAGAGAACCTTTGAAAGAGAAGGAGAAGTCTGAGATAAAGAAGATGAAGATAGAAGAGGAGGAGGAGGAGGAGGAGGAGAAAGAGGAGGAGATGAACAACAAGGCTCAACTGATTGGGAACAAATTGGGAAAAATAAGCTCAAATCAGCGCGGTAATGCCATGTCTATACGAATCACATTATTTTTAAAAAAAGTACCTTTAAATCTACAAAGTTAAACGTAATTTGCCGACTATAAACTTGATATGATAATTATGTTCTGACAGGAAATGACCTCCATAATGTCCATTGGAAATCATCTTCACATACATGACTTACGATGCACGGTTTGTGAATAACACAATCGCATCGCATGTAATACCATGAACCCTATGGTAATACGATGTATTACGCGCAGTTTTGGTGTCATGCATATCGTTAACATGATAGCATTCTTTACATTCTAATAAATGTGAAGCCAGAGAAGGATGGACACTAACATCACCATGATCATGTCAATACCGTCTACCATCAATCCCTAAATATAGATTTATAAGTTGAAAAACTTGGAATTATCATTTAGGTGTTTCGTGATCATGGTAATGGTGTCTGTCTACGGTCATAACGGTACCGGATCTGAGGAGATCTTTGTCTGGTTTGGTGAATGACAGTGTTACATTTGATTAAATATTTGATAAGAACGGTGTTACCATTAATTCTACTAAAGGTCTATGACACACTGCACATACTACTAATTAAAGCTGAAGTACATTTCTCAACGGTATTCGAATCCAGTTGCGGAACTTGTTGATAATTCACGTTCATAAATAATGAAATAGCATGACCTAATATCAAATATGTTTCCTCATGAGTGTATGGAGAAGGACAGGGGGAGAGAAACAGTGAGACAGAGACAGAGAGACAGAGAGACAAATACAGAGACAGATAGGGAGAGTGAGTGGTAGATGGGAAGAGGGCCGGGGGAGGGGGGGGGGGGGGGTGCTATACTAGTCAACATCGGGGTTGTCGTTATATCAACAGATTATCGTGATTTTACCGTCATCAACCAAAAATTAAACCTACCATGGAAAGACAACTAAATCGACATGATATTCAAACTTCATCACTTCAACAAAATAGACGACAGGAGTTTGTTTGTATTTGATGAATATTTGATTGCCACAAGCACCGGATGTCATTGTGTACCCATTCTGGTCAGTGTTCGTTTTCCATTTCTCCCCGCATTCCATCAATGACTTCTCTCTCTCCATCGCCACCACTTCGTGTGCGAATCAAAATGTCATTCCAAGGAATTGAAGAGCAAGAGGAAATCATACGAGGGACCTAAGTGTCCCGCGACCAGCCTAGATCAATCAAAAACCACTTGTGTAGTATTTCAGAGTCCATTAGAACTCGAGAGACCCTCACTGCCTTTGTGTGTGTCTTCCTGTTGCGTCTTTTAAACCACCCCACTTAGCAGGCGAGTAGCGGGACCACTTTAAAAATACGCGCGTCATGTGGCATGTCAATGGTGCGCACGTTGTGCGCGGAGCGGACGCCTGTAACCGAACACCGGGGAACCGCACGCGCGCCTGCGACAGGAACTCCCGCCTTTGCAAAGAAAAGGTGACGAAAACCTGTTAGCAGGGATCGAATATTGTGGGAGCGGGTAGCCTGCTGCCATTCCGCCTGCGCCAGCCGTCTGGGAGTACAATACAAACCCGACCACGGCGTGAATAAGAGCATAATCCCACGCCAGGCCCTTATTTACTGATCAATTTTATCTTTATTGAGAGATCTCAGTGCTGTTTCTTGATAATCCCTGTTGATTCTGATGTGAAATAATGCGTTCTTTTGAGGTCAATATGATAAACAAATAGACATGTACCAGCTCGATATATCGCTGTAAGAATTACATAGTGTTCTTTGCATCGTGACCGCAAAGCATTTATAATTACTACTGTAATAAATTTTACCAGTGACATTGCTACATGAAATAAAGCAGTGGACACGGTTCACGCAGTTTATTTACATTACACCCCCCCCCCCCCCCCACGCAACCTCAAATCGGTTAAGGAAAGGGGAGGGGGGAGGGACTATTTTCGAACTTATCCCAGGCATAGGTTCACTCACAAGTGCACACACATCCTTTCCAAGCGCACACCCGACCCTTTCCATTGTACAGACGCTTATTGTCAGCACTAGTAATCGTTTGCTAATGAGGATACATTCTTTGCTATTCAGTTATGTAGCATCCGAGGTAAATACACCATTTTAGTGGACTGCTCCCCAAAAAGTGAAACCACGAGGATGTAGCACTCGTAAATTGGCGAAGGTTGAATGTTACTCCCTTATTACCCTTTCCCAGATAAAAAATAGTTCTAGCCGGAAGATTTGGAATAGGCAAGGGACTGATTCGGAAGAAGTTGCTGCATGGACATGTGTTTTCAATCACCGGCCTCCGTCTCTCCCTGCATATAATGCCTGTCTGTCTGTCTGTCTGTCTGTCAGTCTCTTTCCATCTCTTGATTCCACTCTCTCTCTCTCTCACCAGGTTCATATGCCCATCACATGCTCTACCAGGTAGGAGAAGCTTTGAGATAAGTTACGGAGAAAACATATCTTGCTTCTATAAAGTCATTGTCAATGACGCTTCCCAAACTGCCTGAAACCAAGTGAAACATAAAACAAGTAATTTTTTTTTGTATTTAAACATGTCGGCTAAAGCTGAGCGGCACTAATGACCACATGAGGAGCTCAACGGAGAATGAAAGAGTGGGCATGTAAGCTCGCTATTTATGCTCATTCTAAGGTCACATTACGTAACATGCTCAATCATTCACGATCATACCACTTGTTCGAGAACGAAGAGGAATCCCACTTGCTGCATTTCTACAAAAATAGATTGAGTAAAGCGCGTCCACATGATTCGGATGATTCGTGTACAAATAATTAGTTTATCTACCATCATCAATTATTGTTCTAACCAAGGATGTATGAATCATTGTTCTCACCATGGACCCCCCATGTTCTCACCAAAGATTCGCACATCCTTGTTCGAACCACGGACCTACTAGTAGGGTCCATGTTCTAACCATGGACCTAGGTCTATGTTCTGACGGACAGACGGAGGGAGGGAGGGAAAAGAGGAGGGGGAAGTTTATCTTGCACATTTCCTCTTAAAATCGGTCAAGCGTGACGTTGTCCAAGCGGGTCCAGTTTCTTCAGTGATTGACATTGATTGACGGAGTCATATCACTCCAGAGTATGCTCGTTCCTCCGTCTTGTTCATCTCACGCCCCACGGGGTTAGCCTAGTTTCCAGACTTTTGGACATGTCAAATTAAAACTTCAAGGGAAAGTTCACCCTGAAATTATTTTGGTTTCAATAAAAAGAGACAAATGAAAGAAACATATGAGTGAAGGTTTGACGAAAATCGGTCAAAGGAAACGAAAGTTATTTGATTTTAAAGTTTTGATTTTGTGACGTCACGTGCGAGGTGCTCTCCCATATGTTGTGTACAAAATAAGTTGATAAATTGCTTTTTCCCTGTTTTTGACAACGGAATATTTTTTTTTCGTACAGGTATGTGTGTAAAAACGTACTTCTGATAATGTATCAAACGCACGAGTAAAAGGATGCATATCCTTGTGAGAAAATGCACATTTTCGAAAAAAATTGTACACAACATATGGGAGAGCACCTCGCATGTGACGTCACAAAATCAAAATTTTAAAATCAAATAACTTTCTTTTCATTTGACCGATTTTCGTCAAACCTTCACTCATATGTTTCTTTCATTTGCCTCTTTTTATTGAAACCAAAATAATTTCAGGGTGAACTTCCCCTTTAAAAATAAAAGTTTATTCACAACTTCATAAGACTAGTTACTCTGTGAATTCTCCTAGATGCAACCTCAGAACCGGAATAGGAATTGAGAATAATATTATTACTCTACTGCAGCAATACATGTTAAATGAATAAATGAGTTAAAAAAGAAAATGTCCAGCAGCATGGACGTCAGGTTACACGGGGCAGGTGGCAGAGATTGGACCAATGAGCAATCATGACACTTGTCTAATCACGCCCATCTCTTCCACTCCCTTACGCATATGACTGCAACCTTGCTTATCTCGTTTATCTTGACCACTTCCCGCAACTCTTACATCTCTCATTAGCCCCGTTCATATACCATATACCGCTATTATTACCGATGCACATCGGTAAGCAAGTTTCCAGCGAGCCGCAAAAGCACCGTTCATATACACCCCAAAAGCCGTAATGTTGCGGTGTTTTGGAGAGCGGGACTCTCTCCAAACCAATGGTGACATGCTCCGCTCAGCCATACGAGCGGTAGGATTAGCGACCAACAGGCCAGAGCGCGATGCTAAAGGCGCAACATTTACGCCTATTTTGCGGACGCAGTTTATAAGATTCGCTTACCGCAATATTGCGGTATTATTACTAGGTCTCGATCCGCGAAAAAGCCGCAAAATAAGCGCAAAAAAGGAGGAAGCAAATACCGCTTTATTTGAGTGATTCCCGTTCATATACGCAGCTATCGGTAATGCATCGGCAAAATTGCCGCAAATGTTGCGCCTTTTTCGCGGATAGGCGGTGTATATGAACGGGGTTATTCAAAGAAACACTGAAAAAGAAAACAGCTACACGCGAGACGGCTCGCTCAGCTAGCCTAGGATTTAGGCTGAAAAGTGTGTTTATTCATGATGCAAAACAAAGTCTGGACGGATAGGCCAATATTTTCTCCCAAGCGTACATATACATTATGATACGAAGCTTACGTGTCTAGACTCGGTTGTGATAAGAGTAGTTAGTCTGTGAGTTCCATTCACGCAGTGTGTCCGCGCATCTCGCGGCCTAGATCCTAGACTACGCTCAACAGGCTGCGCGCCGTTATCTTAATTACAATGGCGGGAAATTCTCGGATGAAGTGGATGCTGAAGATGGGAGGAGATGCCAAGTCAGGTGGGTAAACAGGCGAGACCAACCAGGCGAGTTTCCTCGTTATCTCCTTCAGCAAAATACAAACAAATTCCTACGGTGGCTGAAAAACACGCAAAATAACAGTGGTAGGGTCCATGCAATGACAAACTCGTTGATGCGATGCTGGTGTCTTTTGATTTCAAACGAAAGTATTATACACTGTATATATAGATATAAAAAAAAAGTACAGTAACCCATGACACTAACAACCTTTTATGAACAGGATCTCTGTGAATCGTTATTCCTAACAAATTTCATGCTAACAAGGCATGGCATAATAACACAAAATGCACCTACTGTGATTACTTTCCAAACCTAACCACTAAAACGAACACATTGCGCCATACGGGACAGGTGTAGATTACATACAATATACCATTATATTATATATACTATTACTATATACTACATACTATTACCTCTTATCATTTTCGGGAACCTTTTTCACATTTGCCCCTGGTTATGACAGAAGTTGGCCACTTTGATTTGATTAGCTGAGGGTGCTTAAAACAATAATTAATCCTTTGTGTGCGAGACAAACGTATTCTTTATGAGATTTGTGTGCATTAGAATTTAACATATACATGCAACTACACGCAGTTAGGATTGTACGAGTTAAAAACGTATGTCTAATAATGCGCGAATCAATTCTAACAATAGTTACGTAGATGAATGTAAAACACATCAACGTAAAATTAAATATAGCACACGTCAAAACGTATGTCCCCATAACTGTGTGGTTTCTAATTGTAAGCGTTCGTTATATTTATCAGACTGTCTAATCATTGGTTTAGCGAGGGATTTGCTGATGAACTATAGACTGTCTCAACGCCGTGTGAGAGAAAAGCTGATGAGAAAGTCTTTAAATTTAATATGCTGACCTAAATATTACGGCCTTGTGAGGCATAGTAGAAAGCCCTCCAAATCCAGCTTCCTTGAACGACTAAATTCCTTAGTCACGGGCCGAAAGTTCAACAGTACCACCGAACAACAACAACAAAAAAAAAACCACCAACGTGCAATCACGAAATGAAGCTGAAGCTAATATTCATGATTTTAGCCGGGAAAATTGGCCAGAAATAGACTAACAATTTAGTGCACAGAATGTCGATTCTACCGTTGAATAACTAATAAGCCTAAACAAAAGGAATGTGAGCTTTAATATCATGATAAATTATGAGGAAAGGAAGAAGAATATCCCTTCAAATTTCCGCTGAATAAGTGACTTTATTAACGGTCTTATTCAACTCTTTATGCGCTAATTAGTGTGTATAGTTGAACAAGGCATGCACGTAAATTGCTTAGTAAAGACATTTGTCAGGCAGACAAAGGTTTAAAATAAACGGATTCGTAAAGTGCATAACAAGTAAAACGATTAATATCTTTAACAAATGGAAATGAAAGGTCAAATTAAAATGATACAGTGCACCCCTTTTGCAGACGAAATTAAATCCTGTCAAACTTTGCATGAGGCACCAGTATAACATGAAAGTCCAGTTTGTTGACATTGACAGCGACGTAAAATTCACATAGGCCTATAGCACAACAAACATAATTTTACGCAATTCACCCCTCAGATTTTCCTTTTCACATGCAAAGTGATGTTGGATTGATACATGTAAGCGTCAATTTTCCTATTTATAACCATCCCTTATAATGAAGCTGACAAGAAACGTCTCTAAAAAAAAATCTGATTGACTTTCTTAGATTGCAATGTTTAAAACAACATTTTTCAGTTCAATAGTCTGCACGCACTGGACTATAATTTTAGACGACCCGACAAAAAATCAAGATAGATTCTAATGGTCAGCTGAAACCCATTTGAAATCTCTTTTGAGTTCGTATATTTAAGTATAGTGTCTTTAAAGATAGCTCGTTCCTTTTACAAATATCTGCAAACTTCGTGAAAGTTTGCACATATTTAGCACGTATCTGTGAAATTTTAAGGTCAGAAGTATTACAACTCTCGTAAAATGAAATGAAAATCTAACTAGTTTTCACTGAGATCCAATTGATCGCCGACCAGGGACACAATTTGAAATTACGACTATTTTTCGAGGTACGAAAAAAGAAAGCTCCATCAATTATCGACGATAATTTCCTAAAAACCGAATATCACGCTTTGTCGATTCCAGGGAAAGGTTATGTAGCCACTCTCTCTCAAAAAATGATGACGAAGTCTGGGAACTCTCAGAATTAGGTCAGCAAAAAGGGACGGGCTACCTTTAAATAGTATTTCCTTCCAATGACAATTGAATGTACTGCACTTCATTTTATTATTTTGACCTGCACATAATCCCTTTAACTATTTATGACAGAAGAACATTTCATGCAACTTGTGGGAATGATGAGAAGATTTAATGATTAACTTGATAATAGACTGTTTTGGGAAGAAAAATGAGATATTTCCTTCGTAGCTATCGAATAGTGAACGTGTAGCTGTCGAAAGTTTGACGCTGTAGGCGCACTTCATGAAGATACGGAGGGTAACTAAAAAAACTGTGCTTTTCTCTAATACTGACCCCAGCCTGCGTGCACTGCCGTGCAGTAATTATTATCTTTAAGAATGTTCAGTTAACTATCTCAGTACCATGGGTTTGTAAAAATATACAATGACTCAATGGGGTTTCACAGGATAAAGAGCTGATATGGCTATTTCTAAACAAGAATGTCCATGTATATAGGTTCGAGCCTATAACAGATACCGTTAGCTCTTGGTCTAAAATAACTATCTTGTGTGAAGGTATTGCGTTTAGGATAAATCTTATGTGAATTTATTACGCACTTGTATTGTATTGAGACAGTATCAATTATGCGATATAAGTTAAGAAGCCCACAGGCACCTGTTAGTAGTCAAATTGTATTTATTCTCTTTATGTTTCACTCTTGCAATTTGGATCAATAAACCAGGGAGTTGGGAGCACTCCTGAATAAACTAATAGTGGTCGTAAATCGGGCGTGTATACAACATCTTTTCTGGTAAATCATATATTTTTCTTGGATATGCTTTGCAAGAAATGAAAGGAGTACTCTATGGAGATGTATGGGTTCTCATGGTTTGAGAGAGAGATTGTCGGAAAAATGTCGTTTGGATAAAAGAATGTCCCAAATGAGACGGTTAATCCTGTCTAGGGTGGGGAGTGGAGCTGGTAGAGGATGAGTCCCGTTCAACATGACATCCTAATCTCCTAATTATGTCATTGAAGTGGATAATCCGATCCATGTTGGTCATTTTGTTTGAAAACAAAACTAAAGACGCGATCGACGCGTGACATTAAGCGCATACGATTAACGTGATAAAAAGCACAATGCTCGGCTGACGAATCTTCGATATCGATTATCGATTCATGTGACCAAGCTTCGCACGCTCTATCTCCGACATTCATACATGACAGACCTAAGCATCGATTAACCATCTATGTGCTAATATCACATTAATGCACCAGCCATACACACATATCTTATTACGTAACATTTTGTTGAGCACATAACGAGCCCAAGGTCCCTATGTACAACATGTTCAGGATCTGGTAGGCACTACGAAGCTAATTGTGCGAGTAACCATCATTTTTTTTTTTATTGAGTACCGTTTGATCATAAAGACGGTATTAGGGTATTACTGCGAGCACTCCAATGCAGCGTTTAAACACAACATTATATTGTAAAGACCTATTAGCATAAGTTCATTCTTCTTGCGTGAATGTTGCTGTTTACTATCACCGTGTTAAGTGACGTACGCAATAAGGCAGTGCTGCTTGTGTTTTCGGAGTAAGAATCACACATTAAACATGTGTAATTCATTGAGCAGCAGACAAAGAAGACAGTGTAAAAACCGAAATGAAAAATAAAAACACCCAATGTCAAGTCCTATATCGAAACAATTCATTTCAGACAATAGAGTATTGTTCCATTATATAGCTAGAACATGAATCTCAAAACTTGATAATTATTATCTACCTGATGATAAAAGTAAAAATACAAACACAGTGTATGATAATGATGAATCAAGCGGCGCATCACGGTTGAATTATCATCTTTATACTGCCAGCACGGCCCATTCAAACCAGTTTACATCCAGGAAACATGTTTTACAAAGGCATGCACATGAAGCCAAACACGTTCACAAGAGTTAATGTACTTTAACAACCTATATTCGTTTTAAAGTTGTTGGTGAATTTGCATTTTTATTTGTCGGTGAGCTTTCCCGGTGAAGTTCATATTTGTTTTCACCTGAATTTTTTCTTTAGCTATCCCTGTCATGCCGGTATGAAAAGTGCATCGAGATCGAGAGACAAACAAATACTTTATATGACTGTAAGAATAACTAAAGCAGCTAAATAAGTTAACCAACCACAGAAGTACATGATTTACCTACTCACTAACATACTAACTAGATTTCTGACTATAAAACAATGCTTTGAATCAAACTGAACTAATAAAAATAATTATCAAGATAAATCCTAGATTTCTGACTAGAAAACAATGCTTTGAATCAAACTGAACTAATAAAAATAATTATCAAGATAAATCCTAGATTTCTGACTAGAAAACAATGCTTTGAATCAAACTGAACTAATAAAAATAATTATCAAGATAAATACAACAAATAAACAAACAGATTGTAGAACTACATACAAAAACCCCATCATCCTTGATAAATAGAAAAAAAAAGGAGAAATATCTAATCGAGTAATAATCAAGCAAACTATTATAATTGCTGTTTGCAGTTCCCACTAACCGAGTAAAGAATGACTAGTTGACTGACAAACACAAACATCGTTCAACAATGCCTCTCTTGGTCAATTCTTCTGATTTCATCCTTTGTCAAAACTTGGGACTGTCCTTGGTGAAAGACAAAATCATGAATATGCACATTAATAAAGCTAATCCTTCCCTTTTACTTTTAATTATACCCCCATCACTCTCCACCCCACCACCACCGTGTGTATCGCAGTTTCAGATCATATCGGTGATCTTGTCTATCAGTTGTCTATCATGTCTATATTTAGAGATGTCAATCAAATGAGTTGATTAACTGATATCTAATGATGATTGTTAACTACATTTGTGCTGACGTGGGTGAGTATCAATATCACACAACGGTTGTTTCATTACATGTTTTCTTAGTATATCATTGTTTGGTTGTGGTCTTCATTTTTCGTAAATAAAATGGTAAATAACGATAATTTGAATGTGAACAACATCATTATACCGAATACGACATAATCTTGTTGGATTGCCCTGATTTTACCTAATAATATGACGTTGAATAATGAGCATTTATCACATGTTTTCAACGTTACATTCCCTAATAAACGTCGTGTTTACCAGTTTCAGTGGTGTGATTGTGTTTATCGAGTGGAAATTGGAACAACATAGAACGCTCAACATGATTATCGTCATTGCGTTGTATTGTATTGCAAATCATGTTTTGTAGCAACCTAACCGTCTTGTTGATATCATTGGGTTAGCTTTCGACCTCAATTCGCTTCCACAACGGTGATGTTAAGTATGTACTTGATTTTAGTCAGTTGTGTACATTGCTAAGCTGAAAGTTACAAGGTATGCGCGCATGAAGACATAAACAACAGCATACTTGGGTGTTAGACGTTTTGGGGATATTTCAATGTTGATTGCAGTGCCATACACCCAGAGATAGCATTCCTAGAGCACACCATTTGTACAGCATAGCGAGACGGTATGCACTTGCGCTTGTTGTCCATATCATGTATGCAGGTTCCTGTTTCACCTGCATGCAGTCAGTCCGACCAAAGTAGGCAACACTACTTCAGAAAACACGATGAAATGCGATCATAGTGCATTGACTTTATCTATGTCACGTTGGATAAGTTTGAAATAGTTACAGTTGTAGCAGGCATATCAGTCGTGACAACATTGACAATGGTAGTTATCATGGTTATATGCCAACGATAAAAACAAAGCACGAAGCAACATATTCACGCACTTTCAAACATCCATATGACGCACTTTCGAACATCCATATGACACACTTTGTGTTTTGATCTATCTGGAGCGAAACCACGTGTGGTTGGTATCATTTCAGATGCAACGAAACTTGCACACACAAAAATGAGGAATTATTAGTTGGTATAATATACACAACAAGACCAAGAGAGAGAGAGATGAAGGAGAGAGAGAAGGGAAGACAGAGGGAAGATTAAAATAATACAGAGAGAGAGGAAGAAGGGCAGATAAAATGAGAGAAAGAGAGAGTGGAGGAGAGAGAAATTCTCACCTGATTTGTTCGAGGTGTGGTCCAAAGTTGGCGAATGAACGTGCTGGCTCCGCGAGTGAGGGGGTACGTCGATAGAACGCTGGGCCGCTACGCTCCCGATGCCAGCAGACACGCGTGCCGACTCCGTGGCCACCAAATCCTCCAACGTCGAGAGTGGGCCGTGCCCATGCCCGTGTATCGCATTCATGTTCCTTGATTAATTGCTCTCGTTAATTAGACAAAGAAAGCTCAACGCCGGGGACAGAGGGATGAGATAAGAAGACGGCTGAGATCTTCAAGTGTGTGATTCTACGCGAGGAAGATATATTAGATGAGGATTTGACCCCTAGATTTACCTCATGTGTCACCGAGCGGTAGCTAGTTTTTCTCCCGTTTTTTTCTCTCTTGACGCGGTCGGTGTAAATCCCTCAGATTGTGCGTCAATCGCTGGGAGGGGTGAAGGGGGAAACTCACGGCGGAGGCGACCGGTGGCAGCGCGCTGACTCAAGAGGTGAGACGGGCGCTAAGCTGCATTGAGTGGATCAGCGATGAGGATCAGACGGGATAGCGGCGGGTTAGCGAGTCGTGAGCTACCGCTAGACGATGAGAGTTAAAAAACCGAGAAGGGGTAAAAAATCGATATTTGTGAGGGGGAAAAGAGGTCCGTCGCTGGCCGAATCACAGACTCTCGGGGAAGTTTACACTTTCACTTCAAGGTATCGTGCTCACACCTTGCGTATCCGTCTTGGTGATCAAGATAGAGTCTCAAGAAAAAAATGAGGTAGCGGAAAACAAATATCGGCGCTCATTTATTGTGAGCTAGTTGGCACACGGCTTAGCTGGTAATACATTGCCGGCACGGGATCAGGCAACTAAAGAAAGACGGGCCTATAATTTGAGGTGGTTCGGCTATCAATGAAAAAACGAAGAATGTTCTTTTCCCCGTCGGTGTCATCCCCTCTCGCCTTTTGCACTCTTTCCTAAGCCCCTCTACGCCGATTGGTAGAACCACTCAACCGGGGCACTCATTCATGACGTCACACAGTCGACACTGTTGTGAGCGAGTTTGGGGGATTTAGTATGCACACCGTCAACGCGGTGCGAGTTCGGCCCGGTCTGCTCGAGTTGAGGGCTCATGGGTGCATATATGCCGCCAGGGTGGGGGTGGGGTGAAGCCAGAGTGGGGGAGGGGTACGGTTGCAACTAGAGGGGAACCTTGACACATGCACTAATACAAAACAAATCCACATAATGATATACAACACAGGGATAACGCTCAAGAAATCATGGCTTAGAGTATAACTGAGAAGTGAGGATAAAGGTTCATTTTCAACCATGTACAACACGGCTTTGGCTAATGTTGTTCCATTGAGCCATTGATGTACAAATACTAAATATAAACCATGAGTTTCCTCACGCCTAGCATTCCTTACACGTTCTACGTCTCCAATGATTCGAATCAATTTCACAACAACTCATCTTTCCCGGTATGCATAATGAAAACTATATTATTGAAAATTAATATTCATGAGTGTTTTCAGGAGAGAGAGAGATTACTTTATATTCTGAACTTCGGAGTCAACTTCCCTTTACACGCTAGGGTTCCTACACAATTGAAATTAGCTAAATGTAATGAAATTCCTGCACATCACGCAACTGTGTTCAAAAATGTTGGCAATTCAAAATCATGCAAACTGAAATCAAACTTACAAGTCAGGACCCTTTTTTTCTGGTAACGCGCGTGTTGAAACCGGAACAATGATATGAACAAGTATGCCTTGTTATTGTGTATAGGGATTGTAGTTACAATTTTGAAAATTATGTCACATTCACAATGATAATGTCGTTTCAATTTGCTGTGCTTGCAATGCTATGGAACTACTGATCACCCATTTCATACTGCGAATCCTCCGCAAAACAATTAAAAGGTGGAACATTTAACGACTACAGTTATGATAATCTTACGAGATCTTCAATTTACGTCCAAATACAAGCTCGACTTGATTGCGCTGGATTCGACAATACTCCGGAGTCATAAAGTCATAAGGTATACAGCAGTTGGCATGGCGAATAGTAGTTGGGCTACTTTAAACTATTTCCCTTTTCACGATGAATATCGTGGGGCTTTAAAGTCCGCAATTACCATCTTGGAGCCTTTCAAACCCTCAAAGTATACTCATTATTTTTTTTCAACAATATTTTTCCTTTCCATATACTTCATCTTCATCCATAAATACACTTTTAACATGACCACTACCCATGGTTAGATTCGATGAAAGGACTACTGAAAGCACTAACACTTGCTTCACCATTGGTGCTTTATTACACGAATAATATACCAAATACCATAAAGTAGCAGTTTATCTGGCACTCAAACTGTGTGTTGAATCTATGCTACCGTTGAATCGTTTCAAGTAGACGTGGCTACGTTGTTACCACCGAAGCTGATTTGTACATTATTTCTATTACATCATTGTATATATTTACCTTCTTTCAATAATTATTGCTGTCTTTTAATATTACTATTACTACTGCTACTATATAAATTTCTACTTAACTACAGTCACTTTCACAACCACGACTTCTGATACTAACACATTATACTCCTACTATGTTCACCCTATTACCAACCACTTTCGTTTTTGTTAGCGCTACCAACTCGGAGTGGACTTCTTCATGTGTATGCGTGTATGTGTGTGTGTGTGTGTGTGTGTGTGCGTCAGAGAGAGAGAGAGGGAGGGAGAGAGAGAGAGAGAGAGAGAGAGAGAAAGAGAGAGAGAGAGAGAGAGAAAGAGAGAGAGAGAGAGAGAGAGAGAAAGAGAGAGAGAGAGAGCACAAAATAAAATAAAGAAATAGAAATACAGAGTGGTGCATCGTACCTTATCCTCTTGTACCAAACTGATACAATATAATTATCTTTATCACTTTGTTTCTAGGAAACGCTTTTGAAAACGAGCTTCTTTCAGTATTCTTCCTTTTGTGAACAATAATAATGGTATTACTATTATTAAACAGGCGCGTGTGTTCTTGTGTCCTGGGTGGTATTTAATGTAAGCATGTGTGTGTGTGTGTGTGTGTGTGTGTGTGTGTATTGTGGATGTATGTGTGTGTCCGTGTATATATAAAAATGTATCAATTTAAATATGTATCTGTGTCACAGTATTATAACGCTGAGTGCGAAAGTAATACTAAAGTCGTATGCTCTTCACCATATTAGCTCCCCCCCCCCACCTCTCACTATACACATGCACACACTTTACACAGTCATTGTATTCGAACAGAAATGAGAACAAAATGCAACTAGGAATATAAATCTGTAAATCGGTAATTATGGTTATGAAATATATGCTACTTGTAGTGTTCTCAGGCAGAAAAATGCATGCACTTCCTGTTTTCCCCTTTTTAATGTGGTGCCATCGAATGTTGTTTCTACAAGCCCCATTTCAACGCTTACAAAAGTCCTGAACGTTGGGGGCGCTAGACCAAATATGACTGAAATACAGTTGCAATTAACATTGTTTAATTTTGAAAAGATCTGGAATGACCTGTGTAGGCTTGTTACACGCATCCCGAGCCTATTGAGATAGGTCTAGTTTAAGAATTCAATGCATCAATAATTGTCAAATTCTAACTAAGATTGTCATATTTCTGAAACT
Organism: Arbacia lixula; assembly: GCA_963669155.1. Taxonomy (NCBI): domain Eukaryota; kingdom Metazoa; phylum Echinodermata; class Echinoidea; order Arbacioida; family Arbaciidae; genus Arbacia; species Arbacia lixula. Next base: position 12,681,683 of record OZ022593.1, read on the forward strand.
CATAAAGAATGGTCATAACAACCATCCATCCAAACATTTTGATTTTTTTCACACCCATCCCGTCTGAATTTCCTTTTGTCTTTGTAAAACTCCAGACCTTATATTTTCCCTTTTAATTCTCTTTTTGTTTTGACCTCTCATTTTCTCTCCCCCCCCCCCTCTCTCTCTACCTCAGTCTCTTGCTCGCTCTTCAAACACGCTCTTTTTTTCTTTTTCTTTCTCTTGCGTTTTCTTCCTTCCTCTTTCGGTTTCTCCATCTCCCTTTCTTTCACCACTCCCTCTCTCTTCCCCTCTCCCTTTGTCTCACTTCTATATATATATATATATATATATATATATATATATATATATTTCTTTTTCCCTCTCTCTATTTCTCTCTCTCTGTCTTTCTCTCTCTGTCTTTCTCTCTCTCTTTCTCTTCATCTCTCTCTTTCTTTCTTTCTCTCTCTCTTTCTTTCTCTCTCTCTCTCTCTCTCTCTCTCTCTCTCTCTCTCTCTCCTTCATCCACTCCACTTTATCTGTGTCATTATGCATTATACATAACATCATTCGCACTCACATCCCCATTCCCAACATACACACGAACACACTTTATTTTTCGTTCCCTCTCTTTCTCTCTGTCTGTCTGTCTCTATCTGTATTTCTCTCTCTCTCTCTCTCTCTCTCTCTCTCTCTCTCTCTCTCTCTCTCTCTCTCTCTCTCTCTCTCTCTCTCTCTCTCTCTCTCTATCTCTCTCTCTACCCCACCCCCTCACCTCCTTTTCTAACCCTGTTATCACGAAAAATACTCGCTTTCCTTTAATTCATATTTACTTCATTCTCCTCTCTAGTCATGTGCTTCCACCATCAAAACACCACAACATACTACTGAATATATTATACCCCAACGTCAAAACAACATTAAGGTTGATATAACACACCATGGAAGCAGTTTTTTCTCCAAAAGTGGTTAAAAAGAAGAAAAACAAAACAGCACCACCGTCCTCCCGTTCGGCTTAATCTCCCCGATTATCGTCATTATGGCGATTAATCCTTTCATCTTTGTCCCTGGCTGCAGACAACAATCCATTAAAGTTTTTAACATGTCTAACTTCACTTCAACAGTGCCCCCCAAATCGTGGGTGGTTTATACCCAAACCCCCATTATTCTCCAACCTCCAACTTACAATAACCACTTTCCTCTTCACGCTCAATTGATGTATTTTCCCGCGAGTAACACACGCGTAAGCCATAGACGAGCGTTATCTCTGGTAGGCAGAGGGTTAATATATATTTAACACGAAGGGATATGGAAGACTGCAGACAGTCTGTCAAGGAAACATGTGCGACATAAAACACGAGCGCACAAAAAAATAACTTGTGGTTTGTTTCGTATTTTTCGTCTTGAAAGTGCGTTTTTTTTTCTATTTTGTTTGACTTGCCCTAGAAACATGCATTGGTAGAATTAGTCTGCTTCTCATCGGTCAGATACGCAATGTCGGCCTTAAACATTATACAAAAACAGTGAATTATTTTGGCCTCGTTCGGCTGCTTGACTTACGTCTTTTACATAAAAGTTGGCTTACCTTCTTCGCTGCCGTTCAAACTGCTGCTTCTTTTTATTTTGTGTGAAGTACTAGTGCGAGAAATAAACATTTGTATAAAAGGTGTCAATATAATAGGAACAGAGGGTAAAATACCCAAGGCAGATTGAAGGAGAAGGCAAAATATATTCCCTATCTTTGTTGTTTCATACTCTGTACAAATTACATAACAACATTTAATTAAATCACAACAAAATCACAACGTTTCGATTGACCCATATTTTAATTTCTGATCATAGTGAAAGGAGGTAACCCCCCCCCTACTTACCTCCTACCGCTTCGCCCCCCCCCCCCCCCCGCCTCTTCCCCTTTGCAGTGCGCAATCGAGAAAACCTGGAGCGCGAGAGAGCCAGAACACATTGGCATATTTATTCATGAAGGAGGGGAGGGCAGACTCGAAGGGATTTCGATCTAAAGAGCATTTTAATGATGCTACTCTTCAGTTTTACCACTGTCATTTCGCTGCTTCCCCTGTGGACGTGTAATTCTACCGCGCTCGAGGCCCGGAGGGGGTGCCGCGTTTCCTCGGGATGCTCCAACACGCCATAGCAATACCGCCCTCTTCGGCATAAGGCATCATGTCACTGATTGTTCAAAATCGATTTAATAATTGATATGTGTATGCATTGGGAGATATTCTGCATATTGAGAAAATATCAAACGCCATGAATGAGTATGCATTATATGAGCGAGCTTTCAAGAGGTCAGATTTGATATTACAAATACAATGACTTAGTACGTTTATGCGATTTTGTCGGAAATGCTTGATATCATGACATACTGCCTTTAGCAATTATTTAGAGCGGATGGAAAGTGAACCCGAAAAATGCATGCAGCAACCATTTGAAGCAGGTACCAAACGGCGCGGATTTCGTGTTTAAATACATCCGGGAGGATTTGTGGCCATTATCGTTTGAAATTGAAAGTAAATATGCCACCCATTAATTGGGGCTTATGGCGCGCGAGCGCTGGACACGACCAGTGCGTGAAAACGTAAACTCGCATCGTCGAGATCGTCTGCGCATACCGGGAGCGGAGACTTCGTGCCTCTCCGCGGGGAATAGACACGGCAGCTCGCCGGTTCGGTCGCGGGGTCCTCCGGGAGCGCGCGGGACAGGGATTTCATCCCGAAACGCCTCTTGCTATTTTATTGATCGGGGTGTTGTGATACAAGGTAGAATAATAAGCGGTGATGTATCGCTCTTAGCCGGTCCAATGATCAAAAAGCGACTCCGGGTAATAGAGCTATGGTCGAGTGCTCTAATAACCATAATAATTGAGCTGTCAAAATGTGTGCTCACTGCCGCGGCTTCAAATTTTCAGGACAAGTGCGCTTTTTACCCGTTATTACGTTTACTTCTGGATGAACATTAGACATGTTAGGCGGCTACATGTACGCACCACCAGATGCCAGTTCTTTTTTTTCTTCTTCTTCTCCTCCTTATCTCCCTATTCTTCTTCTCCTTCTTATTCTTCTTCGTCCCCATTTTCATCATCACTTTCTTCTTCGTCTTCTTTTTTTTTTTTTTTCCTTCTTCTTCTTCTTCTTCTTCTTCTTCTTCTTCTTCTTCTTCTTCTTCTTCTCCTTCTTCTTCTTCTTCTCTTCTTCTTCTTCTTCTTCTTCTTCTTCTTCTTCTTCTTCTTCTTCTTCTTCTTCTTCTTCTTCTTCTTCTTCTTCTTCTACTTCTTCTTCTTCTTCTCCTTCCTCTCCTTCTTGTACTTATGGTTCTTTACCTTCTTTTTCTTCTCCCTCTTCAAAATAGTCTAATTATTTGAAATTATGTCATCCCCTCCTTCTGCTTCGTTATTTCGCAAAGTTCGAGGGAAAAAAAAACAGGAGAGATCATTTCCGTTCCTATGTTTACTTAGGAGGGGATCTCGCCACCTTCATTTGTTCTTCTCTAGCGATGATCCAAGGATAGCCCTGGGTAGTTGATTCACACACCGTGGTGTTTACATCGTGTATACATCTATCTCATCCGGGTTATCATACAGATGTCTTCAATGAGACAATGCGAACGCGTATTATCTCGTCAATCGCTGTTATACCTGATTGATTGATAATTATTTGTTTACCCTTATTTCTGACCATAGTTCATGACAGAATCAAAGTCATGTCTACAATCAAGGAAAGCATAGACATGATTATAAGTCAGAATGATTGATAATCATTAGTTCTGTTTACACTTTCCCCATTTTTGTTTGCTTTAGCCCCCCCACCCCCTCCCCGTGTCTTTAATGATTGGTGTTATGGTTGTAAGGGGGGCGGAGGGAGGGGAGGGGTGTCTTTGTTCACTTCTTGTAGTAATCATTGTTTACATCCTGTCTTAATCTTCTCATTGCTGCTATTTCTCCTTGTTTCTATATGATCTTAACATATGCCCCATGACACTAATGCATTCAGCAAAGCGCCACGCTGAGGCAGTGGCCTAGATAGGTCTTCTGATCTGGGGGAGAGGGCGCGGGGAAAGAATGGGGTGGGGGGGGGGGGGGGGCAACTGCGAGGGGTTAGAGGGGATGCTCCCCCCCCCCCCCCGCCGTAGAGAGATTTTGTATTTTCGACCTGTTAGAGAGTTCCTGTCGTGCATTTAAAATGGATTTATCTCATGTAATAAACACACCCCAAAAGTTTAGAATATCCTAATTAAGTTCACATCGGTCCATATTATTACAATTTCTGTCCGTCTCATATGATGTCGGCTCAAAACTTAACGTCACATATGTATGAACAAGGGATGTCTCTAATAACGTGGTATTTTCAATTTGTAGCTAGGCGCTTCCGAAGACATGCATCAAAGTTTATTATTTTATCACGAACAATAGAATTCCTTTTGAGATCCACTCCCAGTCATTTACATATTTTCTCTCTCAAAGTAAAAATTAAAAAATATGATTTTAAACGTTTTAAAACTTGGACATCACTGCTTTGTTTATTGATAATACAGTAAAAATATCTCCATATAATGTTTATTAATAACACTAACACTGAAAAGCGTGTGTGTGTGTGTGTGTGTGTGTGTATGTGTGTCTGTATGAAGAGATGCACTGAGGCATCAAAACAGCCCCATCACCCAAAATTAAATGCAATGAATAACTGAGGCAATATCACAGCCAAATTCGGCCCTGCAAATTGCCAAGCGGCAGGCGTATTTTCATATCGATGAGTTAAATGAAGGTCCCAGATTGATCGGCGACAATTGAATCGGGAGACGACGGGGTTGTTTCATAAAGGAAATGCCACTTCCTTCCGTTATTACGATATTCATGAAACACCCGTGCGATGCACTATGGGATGCGTGATTGGCACTGTTTGAAATTGGCGCAGGGTGTATGGGAAAGCGTGACAGATATATTTACCGAAACGAAAGAGTGAGCGGCATTATAAATGCAATGGCAGCTTGGTGTGGAAGAGAAACGATTTCTATGAAAATTGCAGTGACAAATCAAAGTCCGCATACGTTTACTAACATTCTACGCACTATTGTAAAACAGAATACCATACGACAAAACCTGTATTTTATTGAAAAGGCTTTCTGGGGTAATTTCAATTTTGAAAGGAAATTTATAAGCAAATGCACTCAGTAGTGGTAAAGATAGCGTGCCCCATCCTGTAAAGGAATAAGTAGTAATAGTACACGTCTACTATCAGGCCTAATACTATTACTGATACGACTACTACTACTACTACTACTACTACTACTACTACTACTACTACTACTACTACTACTCCTTATACTACTACTACTACCACCACTACTACTTATATTACTACTGCTACTACTACTACTACTACTACTACTACTACTTCTACTACTACTACTACTACTACTACTACTACTACTACTACTACTACTACTACTACTACTACCACTGCTACTACTAGTACTATTACTACTTCTACTATTACTCTCAATTTTGCTTCTGCTGCTTGTACCAATACTACTGATACTTTAGATAATAATAATAATAATGCGTTAATAAACCTAATATAGCCAGATCAGCGTTAACACTGCTTTCCATACCGGTCATGCATTGTCATGAATGTAGCGACCCTTTAACATTATAATGATATCGTTGGAAAACGCACTGTGACAAAATGTGAACGGCTGATTTATCGCTTTGCTCAATAATCTTTTGAATGCGTCTTTAACACTTTGCGTGCCAGATTAATTGATCTTCCATCGGTTTGAATCTATTACCTGTGTATGAATATCCCAGTGGCCAACACAGGGTTAATAGCGTCCCTTTTCAGTGCCAGGCTCAAACAGTGCATTGACCTCTCTCAGAACGTGTTCACGCCATCTGAATTTATGTGCGGCCTGGTGAATATGAATGTTAATTGCTGCTTTAAAATTGCGTTTCAGTCATAGATAAGTGTGCACGGTGCTGAGGTATACGGCTGCAGCACTGAATTGAATATGTCATTTGATCAATCCTTTGACCAACTTCCGTGCTCAATTTCCAATAGGAAATTGTGCCAAATGCACTGGTAATTTAGAATTTAATAGTCCGTCTGAGAAAAGCAGTCGTTTTTGTTTCTTTGGAGGGAAAGCAGAGTTCCATTTTTGATCGAATTGTTTAAGTTCATACAATCTTTTTCGTAAGAAAAGACAAAGACATTTCCACTTACATTTGTGTCAATGAAATAAAGGTAAATTAACGTGAATAAAGATAGATTAAGGCATTTATTTATCATGTACACAAAGCTGCCCGGTCCGACTTCTAATTTTACTACAATGTGCCATGAAAATAATCGACTTTGCACTCGAATGCCCAAATTTTATGTCAGGTCATGAAAACACATTTTGAATTGTTTCAAATTGTCACATACATGTTTTATTCGAGCCTTGAAGATATAACGGATTTCAAAATGGCAAGCAATGCATTCAACGTGTAGAGGTGAATTCTATCATTGTTTCCGCGACACATCGTTTGCAGCTAAGAAACGTAGATGGCGGTAGTCTGTTTCATTTGTCGGGTAGCCATTGGATACGGCTTGTTCGTGCTCCTTACACGTCAATGCCCGGAGATTTAGTGCGCTAATCGCGTTGCACAGCTGCATACCTTGCCGTTACAGTACAATATACGAGTTTCATCACAATATTTGATAAATAACCGTATGCTTGCCAGCTACAATGACTGCGCGACAAAACAAGCATTAATCATACATCATATCCTGTCAGTCAGTCATAGACAAAGGAAAGGCAAATCTACCAAGCAATTACACGGACCAAATCTGTCCAGACTTCCTTAGAAAAAGCACTATCCTTAGAAGAAGCAACATAAAATATTACAAATGACAGCACACACGTATGAATCGGATGAATGCTTACTGTATGTAATTCCGTCATATGTATCACGCGTGTGATGTATAAAGACAAAAAGAACAATGGAAAAATTTATGAGTAATTCCTCTAATGACTATTTGGGCAAATTGGCAAACCCTTTCAAAATATGTGCAGTAGGGTTTCCTCAAATTGGCACAACATTGCTTGATATGGTTACTTCCAACATTATGTAAACTGTTATTACTTATGATGATTTTCATTGAAAGAATGAGAACAATTGATAACAAATAGTGTTGTGAGTGAGGTTCCCATTTTACCCTAAAAAGGTCATAATTGTGAAAGGATAATTAAACTTGTGTACTAGTATTGAAGAAAAATGATTACACAAAGTGATATGTGATTAAGTAGTGGTCTTATTCTTATTTACGTGGTGATGGCATGGCTAGACTACATCATTCAGAACGGCAGATGGCGCTCAGCTATTCTATCTGTCGTTTGCATTCCAGGAATAATAGGAGAAATGGCGACGGAAATTTACATTAACATGGATGTGGGTAAAGATAAAAGAGTCAGTACAAAATGAGAAATAGAAGTTGAGTTATAAAGACATAGGTAGACAGGCGCATGAAGAGAGCGGGAGAGAGAGACAGAGAGAGAGAGTAGGAGAGACAGAAAGAAAGAAAGAGAGAGAGAGACACAGAGAGAGAGAGAGAGAGAGAGAGAGAGAGAGAGAGAGAGAGGAGAAAAAAAAGAGGCAGAGCGAGACATACTTCTGGACAAGTATAAGGTGGACTGTATTGGCAAAGTCATACACAGACATTGAATGGTAAATGCACGGTGACACCATGGACCTTCAACGGTGACACCATCTATTCATAAGAAATCAGATACAACGCTCACGAAAGCTCATAGCGCTCCTACAACATACTAATAATTGCAAAATTTCACCGGAATGGTCCCGTGTATGTGCAAACGAAATGTATTCAATAGACATTTTTTAGATAAAGGGGCAAAAGAAAAAAATTGAGAAAGAAAATCTCAAAGCGAAAGACAAAGTGAGGAATGATGAAAGACTTGTAAATTGCATATTCTCGAATTAACCCTTACATTACCAGACCATGAAAATCACATTGGCTTGCTACACATCTTCATGCCAATGCTATGAGGGTTATATTAAGGGTATAAAGGAAATTTACCAGGAGAGATTACAAGAGTACATCAACCCACGATGTCTTTGTACTCGTAACATGCCCACTTTTTTTTTTTTTTTTTTTTTTTTACAAAAAAAATGCCTAAACGGCTAAAATTGTATGGCAATACTAACAATGATGTATATAGATATGATGAAAACAGATTTATACACATAAACTGTACAGGACTATTTTTGTAGGCAATATTGTAACTTTTCAGTATTACCAGAGCGCCCTCTAGGGGCGGAATACATTTGGCAGGTTAATGTCGTCTAGCCTATACTGATTCTACGGGGAAAGGAGAGGGAATGAAAAGATGGGAGAGAAGAGAACTAAAACGTGGGGGAGAGAAAGAGAAAGAGAGAAAGAGAAAGATATATATATATATAGAGAGAGAGGGACACAGAGAGAAAGAGAGAGAGAGAGAGAGAGGGAGAGGGAGAGAGGGAGAGAGAGAGCTATAGAGAGAGAGAAAAAAAGGAAGAAAGAAAAGGAGAAGAAATAAAAGAAGAAAATACGTTTAGTCCTACTATTAATACTGATACAATGACGATTAAAAGGAATTACAAGAGAAGCAGTTTAAGGAGAAGAAGCAAGAAGTACGAGGATGAGAACAAAGGTAAAAGAAAAAAAAACGAGAAGCGAAGCGGCGAAAAAAAGAAAAAAAGAAAATTGGAAAAAGATATACAGCAGAGAAATTGAGAAAGAGAGGCAGAGAATGAAACAAAGAAAGAGGGAGGGAAAGAAAGAGAGATAGAAGAATCTTAAGTGGAAAGAGACGGAGAAGGACAAAATGCAGAGTGAGGATAAAGCGAACAACACGCGGTTGGATTGTGAAGAATTCCAAGAAACTTTGGAAAGTCGGAGAAAGAAAACTAACAATCGAGATGGGTAGAAATAGGAACAAGAGATAAAACGATCAAAACGAAGAAAGTGAGCGAGAGAGAGAAAGAAAGAGAGAGAGAGAGAGAGAGAGAGAGAGAGAGAGAGAGGAGAATTAGAAAGAGTGTCAGATAGATAGATAGATAGACAGATAGACAGAGAGAGAGAGAGGGAGAGAGAGAGAGAGAGAGAGAGAGAGAGAGAGAGAGAGAGAGAGAGAGTGGGGGGGGGCAGAGAGACAAAGAGAAAGAAGGAGAGATATAGAGAGACAATGAGAGAATGAGAGACGGGAAAGCCAAGAGATTAATGGAAGGGGTGGAAAGGAACATTTCTAGTTGACAGTCATTCATCGATTCTAATCCCTGTCTAACTCGACCTACGACTGAAACAATACGTGTTTATTTCCCCCATTGACAGTGATAAGAAGTAAACACATTTTCTATCCCCTTCCAACGCTCACGACAAAGAGGATAGCTGCTTATCAACTCATTATTCTTCAAGAGCGAAAGAAAGAGTGCCGGTAGGGAATACAAACAATAACAGCGCCGACAAGATTCAAGAAAGGGTAATAGTTAGTTGGTAAATTAGATAAAGTAAATGTACAATTTGCAGTGGATTGATAGAACTCCCCCGTGTAATGGTTTATTATAGTCTGTTTCCTGTAGACATAAGCACAGAAAAGCGTTATTCTTCTGGAATAAACAGGACATGGCGGAATGAGTCTTAAAAGAACATTTCCAGGAATCCTTCTCCCCAGTGCCCCTTACGAGACAAAGTCCATCCTGTGTGTTACCGGGTGTAATGGTTGAATGTAAGTGTGCTTGTCCGAGTCACGATTTCGAATAACTCCCACAGCGTAGGGAGATGGTGGAAAAGATTAATCAGTTCCATTTCTTTGTTTTTCACATTTTAGAAGGAAACAATCAGTTGCATTAACTTCATTAGTACGTTATTGGAGCAGCACCCCGTATCGACTAGGTAAGCATCCTTAAGAGAAATTGACATCTAAGAATGTTTTTGAGTGTTAATGCAAAATGCCCACCTATAGTGTTACACTAATAACAATAGTATCAAATAAGCACAAATATTGTTAAACTGGCTCCAATGCCCAATGGCGTTTTCTACTTGTCAAAGAACGAGTTTAAGGCTTTACCTCATGTTATGATTTCAAAACAAAGTTGAAGACTAGGGTTTAAAAAAAACGTGCCACTGTAATGTTCACGTACCACGTTCTTCCTAGCGTAGATTTCCGTATTCTTTATTTTCGGTATACACGTGAAAACATTGGTGTTGCCTATGCCCAACATTATATGAACTGCATTGTTGCTTACCCATCAACCGCTATCCTAGGTACTATACAAGAGGCATACGGGCTCTCAACAAACATAACTAAGTTTGGAGACGCAGACTAGCCCACGAGGGTTACTAAATTAGACAAATAAGTTCCCACTAATCTATTTAAAATTATCCCCTAAAAACGAATTTCACATTTTTTGCCGCAATAAAGTCTCATTTTGACGAAAATTTGAAAAAAAAAACAAAAAACGCACGCCTCCAGTGACGTCAGAGAAATCAAAATGCCATAGTATGTACGGAAGTCAACAATAGACCATTTTCGTAATGTATTCACAACTTTCTACCTACCTGCGTAGTAACGCGTTATTGCATTCACCTGTATCTTGTCATTCAGCTTCAATGGATGGAATGCACTTTGAATCTATTAGTTGTTGCTACTCGGACAAACCTCGGACAAGCGTTGGGGTTCCCATTGGTAACGTATTGTTTGAACGGCGTGAATAAAATATATAAATCACGCTGTTGGCATTTATGGAATTTTTACTTCTCTGACGTCACTGGAGGCGATTTTATTTTCAAATTTTTGTCAAAATGAGACTTTATTGCGGCAAACAAATGTGAAATTCGTTTTTAGTGGATATTTTTACATAGATTAGTGGGAACTTATTTTTCGAATTTAGTAACCCTTTAACGACTAAGTACTTCTCTGCCAGACTCGATAAAACATGGCTCTGATGTGTATTACCAGTAAAAGTTACACCAACGGCTCACACAGATTTAAAAGGGGTGTAGCCTTTGTGTCCAGATTTAGTTGCAATTGCTGCAGTACACCATGAAGCGACATAAACATGATCAAGCACTCTACAGCCTGAACTTTGCATGGATGCCTAGCTTTTGGTAGCGCAACATCGTGACATGGAATCATAGATGTACTTGTTAACAAGCTGGCGCCATGAAACGACTTTCCCATGCATTCAGTGCATTCTGAAAAATCTGCGAAGTAGGTGATAGAGAGATCAGGGAGAAACGGGGACAGCGAGGGAGGGAGGGAGAGAGAGAGAGAGAGAGAGAGAGAGAGAGAGAGAGAGGGAGAGAGGGAGAGAGGGAGAGAGAGAGAGAGAGAGGGAGAGAGGGAGGGGGAGAGAGAGAGAGAGAGAGAGAGAGCATGGAGAGAGAGAGAGAGAGAGAGAGAGAGAGAGAGAGAGAGCATGGAGAGAGAGAGAGAGAGAGAGAGAGAGAGAAAGAGAGAGAGACAGACAGAAAGAGAGGCAGACAGATAGATGGAAAAAAAAAACAAGAGATACATAGAACACGAGAAAGAGAGAAAGTGAGATTATAAGAGAGAGAGCGAGAAAGGGGAAAACAATAATAGGAGATGGAGAAAAGAAGAACACAAGGATGGATTGAGGGAGATCGAAAAACAGGAACATGGAGACATTGTGTAAAGTGAGACTGATAAAGTGGCCACAGAAATCAGAACTACAAATGGAACTCCATTAGTACGTCTGCTTTCTCTCTACCGAGTTCTATTTTAACAGGAAAAGAGAACATAGATAAGACAAGATGAAAAAGATCTTGAGCATGAGAGGACAATAAAATGAGTGATGAAGGGATCTTTTAATAAAGAGAAAGAGAGAGGAAGAAAGAGACAGAGTGATGAAATATTACAGTAAGAATGTGAAACAGATATCTGTATTTAGAGAGAGATACAAACGGAGGCTGTTAGGGAGACAGACACACCGAACAAAAATAAAGACAGAGAGAAGATAAAAGGCGAAGGGGGGAGAAACATATAGATAGAAACACCCGGCCGGCTGTGAAGACTACCCCAGAAATTGGAATCTTTTTACCGATTTTTCGATCAGATGATCCGAAATGCTAATGTCTTAAAACCCCTCTTCGTTCACTTATCCCACATCACTCGCATGACCTGTTCAAACTCCAGCCACGAGAAGCCAACCGTTCGTCTTGGTTTTAACCTCAATGTAGAACTTTCGCTGTCATGGCTCTATCACTGCATTCTCATAACCAAAGATGGTGAACACATGCCATGCCTGTACGTTAAACTAGGTAGACGACTAACTAACCAACCCTCTAACCTGTCTAATTAACCAAATGAATTAACTAGTTGATAAAATGTATTACTCAATAGATACTTGTCTAACCGAACTCATTGGGATAAAACTGAGCTCATAACAAAAGCTTTACATGATGTAACCAGGAAGGTGTTATAGCTGGAGTCGGTGCGAAGAGTAATTATTCCTACACCAGTTGCGTTAATTGATAGCACAATAGAATATTTGATGCGTTTGGTTCTTCGATTTCATGTGCGGAGATGTCCGAAACAGTTACGGACCAAATTCTTTCTACAATTTTATCAAAATGTCCTTTCGCTCACTTCAATCTAATTGCCAAGTATGTGTAATAAGATCATCTATGAACTCCCAGCGAAGGCTGACCGGTTGACATATTTCTCAAACCAGATTTCCTTTTGTTAGCGTATTGTTTGAAACACCTGAATGTCTTGAACTTTTATGAGGCGGCGGTCATCTTAAATCAAAGGAATTCTATCCGAGAGCAGTCCATGATGAAACGTAACATTTACTTGGGTACATTCCCATGAGACCTGAAACGAAGTCACTCCTTTTTTCCTTCTCCACTAATCCTCACTCCTTTTTCTTTTATGTAACCTCCATTTGCCATTTGTTCTCATTCCTCCGTTTCCTTCATGGTTGCTCTCTATCTCTCCCCCTCTCTCTCTCTCTCCCCTCACTCCCTCCTCTCTCTTTCTATCTCTCCTCTTCCTCTCTCTCTCTTTCTCTCTCTCTCTCTCTCTCTCTCTCTCTCTCTCTCTCTCTCTCTCTCTCTCTCTCTCTCTCCCTCTTGTCTTGACAACATGTTCATATGACGACACCACTTCGGTATTCTATTGGTCTTTGTAAGCAGATAGTATTAATGTAAGTCTAAATGAAAAACGGTGTTCCAGAGAAAAAAATGAAGGCTTTATTAACAGGTGGTCTACATATACAGATCTCAATGAAAAAATGTTCTTGGGAGACAAACAAAAACGCGTCTGAATTAACTATGTTAACAGGTGGTCTATCTGTCCACGTGGTCGCTAGAAAGGTTTCACTGTCTGCATATTTCGTTCACTCCATTCGTCATAGTGTATTTTTTGTATACAGATCTCAAATTCGTTGTGTGTTCCTCCCTTTGCTCCTCGCCAGTGTGGTCATCTCTGTCTAAAACACGCAAACATTCTATTTCATGACATCCTGTGCGCCCAATGTGACTTACGAGATGAGGGGAGAAAGTAAAAAAAAACAAAAAGTCAATGTCGACAAAATCAACCACGCAGCCAACTACAGACAGAATTCAGAAGAAATGATTCAGGAAAGAGAGAAATATATTTCTTGATTACGCATAGTGTTTAGGGGGATAAAGGGAGAGAACTCATTTTTAGTCATAAGGAAAGAAAGAGAAAAAAGTGAAATAGAAAGATGAACAAACATAAATAGAAAAAGAGGGAGAGAGAGAGAGAGAGAGAGAGAGATAAACAGAGAAAACGAGAGAAAAATAAATAAAGAAAAAGGGAAAGAGAGAGAGAGAGAGGGAGAAAAAAAAGGAAGGGAGAGGAAGAAAAGAGACGAGAGAGGGAGAAATAGAAACAGAGAAAGAGAGAGACAGACGTGGAAAGAGAGAGAGAGAGAGAGAGAGAGAGAGAGAGAGAGAGAGGTGGTCAAAAAGAGATAGATAGAGACAGGGAACATATCGGAAGGGAAGGAAGTCTCTGGGAGAACATGCTACCTTGAACTTGTTTCAGAAGGGGAACATATAAATGATTCAATACAATATATTCGTGTTATATACACAGGCTACATTCCACTCGAATATTGCTTTAATTGACATGATTGGGCGCTTTCGAAAACCAATTCTGCTCATTCTGAACCAATTGTGGTGTATGCTTGCAATAACAGTCGGAAGGTTTCTAAGGGTAAATTGCATTTCATGGCCACGGTGATGATGCTAATACTACGCTAACCTCAGCAAGACTAGCGAAGACTTTTAAATACACTCTCCCAACTTTCAAGAGTAAGATGTATTTCGAAATGGTGCTAATGACATTTATTTTCAATATTTTTTATATGGTCATGGGAAGCGTTTATTTTGTGTTTTCTTTTATAGTTGATCAAACGTGAAATGTACGATATTGCGAGGAGAAAAGTTTCGATTTTAGACCGAAATAGTCAATAACACCCTATGGTCTCTCTTCTGCTATCTGGTTCAAGGGCAATCTAGGCCCGATCATATTACCCTGACGAATAATACTCCGCAATCTCTAGGTTTTCAGATGCCAGCCTATATGCATGTCCGGCTGCATCTGATCGGGGTATCGTATTGCACTACTGCACTTTTCACCACCTTCTTCCGCATCCACTTTGATGAAGCCATCGCCATATCCACGACATGGAACATAGAATGAAGCGGGAAGCATATGCTATATAATACCACCATACCCTTTTACTGATGGAGGAAGAAACATATTTCTAAGAATGAAGTTATTCACTGTGTGAATTGCATTCACCAATAACCATATCCTAGAAAATTTGGAAACATATCTAAATAAAATTATACTGAGCAAAAGCACTGGAATTCCCTCAGCCTCAATATCGTTGATACGGTATCAACAAATAATATTAGTATAGGCTGATAGACATCATTATGTTACATCATTCTTACATAATTTCATACGGGGTCCAATATTTGCAAGCCTTGTTTCCTTCTGGCCCCTCCACAACAAATATTGATCTTATGAATGAATTGTGTTTAGAATGTTTTTACTTGTTGTTTATGTCCATTATACCTAAATTCACGCATTGTTGTTCTCGTTCTCTTGTTGAAAAATACATTGAATCTTGAGAAAGTCTTGAAAAAGTATCTTGGTATAACCAATTTATCATGTGAACTATTATGGTAAAGTTGATCTATTGTGTATAATCTTTTATTTTGGTGTTATTCTCCGTAGGAATAAGATTGATTTATCAATCAAGTTATTTAGGAACTAATACCCAAGGTTTCCCTTCTCTTGCCTATACATATTCATTTGTCCCCAGTATTGAAATACAAGTATTTCCTTTAAAAAAATGCATGTTAAAGGGAATATACTGTCCTGGGAAGACAAAAAAAAACTTCAAAAGGTGATCGTGAGCAATCTTCTTGCCAATAGTCTTCAATTCATGTATTGTCCATTTTAGAAACTTACTGAAAATTATTTTCATTTAAATGATCTACATTTGGAGTGATAAGTAGTTACATCACAAAACCTCAAAGTGTTCGGGCAAAACATTTTGAGGATTTGTGCTTTAATCAACGAGTACTCCAAATGTGGATCATTTGAATGCAAATAACTTTCAGCAAGTTTATTGGCTAGAAGATTGTTCATGATCACCCTTTTGAAGGTTTTTTGTCTTCCCAGTACAGTATATGCCCTTTATTTTGGTTATTGCATTGGCGCCATTGTAATGATTGGACGCACTTTCTTAATAAATGTAGAAAAAGATCTGTATTCCATTGAAATGTAAAAGCAATGCATGTGAGCTATGTCAGCGTTGTTCGTGTCTGATGTTAATGGTATAAGATTCAAACGTCAATGTGGTCCCTTGAGTAATAGCATGGATAAAGGGAGCAAGAGAAACGGAAACGGGGCAAAAACAGTATCAGCGGAATTGAGACAAACTGGGGAATTGGGTCAGAAGGGAAGAAAACGAATACTAAGTGAGAAAGGTATGAATAAGTGGCAGGGGCAATAGTTATAGTAAAGTGCGAGGAAGAGTAGTAGCACAACACCAGTAATGGTAGTATTGATAGTAGGTATAATCGTAATAGTAACATAAATACTACCACTAGAAAAAGTAGTGGTAGAAGTAATCTTAGAAGTAGTAGTAGTAGTAGTAGTAGTAGTAGTAGTAGTAGTAGTAGTGGTGGTAGTAGTAGTAATGGTAGTAGTAGTAGTAGTAGTAGTAGTAGTAGTAGTAGTAGTAGTAGTATAAGTAGTAGTAATAGTATATGTAGGAGCAATAGTAGTAGTAGTAGTAGTAGTAGTAGTAGTAGTAGTAGTAGTAGTAGTAGTAGTAGTAGTTGTGGTAGTATTAGGAGTGGTACTGATTATAGTTATATAAGTAATATTAACAACAACACTATCGAACAGGAGTAGAAAAGGTAGTGACGAGTAGTAGAAGAGCAGAAGGGGTTGTAATAGTATTGCCAGGATTAATTCAAGTAGTAGGACACGTAATTATTGACAGGTATAGGAAAGGAGTAAGATAATTTGAAGTATCAATAAAACAAGAAATGATGGGCAAGGACGCAAGTGTCTAAATTCGTGCTCTCAGTTTTATTCAAAGCGAGAACAATTATAATATTTTATCGATATTTCAAATATACATTTACTTGACGAGATGTTTCACAGTTATAAATAAATTCTTCAAAAACTCTTTCTTACATCTGTCAAACATTTTATCGGAATATTTGAATAGAACATAAATGTAATGTTAAGCACTTGATTGCGATCGCCCTAGCTGTCTACATGAAAGAGCTGATATACAATAAAAATATGCTGAAATATCAAGGGCCCCATTTCGTACAACTCCACAATCGATATTACTTTTTCTTATGCGTGAACTATGGGAACGACCACAATGCCCATACCTCATTGGGCGTTTCCATAATAGTTACGCTCTTTGTACTATCAAAATGTGTTAATGATTGTAGAGCTACCATTAAAATGACGCTCATACACACGGGGAGAAAAAAAAATGATTATAAACTTTAAAGATCACAACCCACAATAAAATTATTATTCAAACAACATTAATCTACTATGAAGTATCTCCCGCTGACCGTGACATCATGAACACGACTTAAACACATGTCGGGCTGATCTGCCAACAAGAACAAAACAGTTAAAAATTATTTCCATATGAAAACTCATAACAAATTATAAATGTCGCATAACTTCATCTGAAATGCCATTTATCACAAACACGTCATACAAACATATTAAACAATAAAAGTGGCGCGGCAGACGACGCAACATCACCATGGCAACTATTCATTGTACTATCCGCATATTCCATGGACAATAAAGCGTAAAAATGTTCGTCTTGTTAACTCTTGGGCGTAGCCTTACATCACAGGGCACATCATTATTTCACGTGATAGTAACCAAAAAATACACACGCTCAGTCAGCATAAGACGTAACCAAGGAAATCGACATACATGTAGATTATCATTGCTGTTGTTTTGTTTGCAGTTCAACTCTTTATGCGCCATTGAGGCATTTTGCACGGGTAATACACACCATTCCCGTATGCCTGCACGGTACTATAGTACAATAGTAGTAGCCGTAGAAGAAATATCAGTAGTAGCAGTAGAAGCAGCAGTAACGGTAGAAGCAATAGCAGTAGTAACAGTAGTAATATTGGTATAAAAAGTAGTAGTAGTAGTACTACTAATAGGAGTAGTAAGAGTAGTAAGAGTAACAATAGTAGCGCTAGTAGTAAGTAGAAGTCGTTGTCGTCATAGTAAAAGCAGCAGCACTAGTAGCAGTGGTGGTATTACTATCGGTAGTAGTAGGAGAAGTACTAGTGGGAGTAGAAATAGTAGTAGTAGTAGTAGTAGTAGAAGAGGTACTATGAGTAGTAGCAGTAGTCGTAGTCGTAGTAGTAGTAGTAGTAGTAGCAGTAGAAGTAGGAGTTGAAGTAGTAGTAGTAGTTGTTGTAGTAGTATTAATTACAGTCTGCAAAAACAGTAGTACTATTGAAATGCGTAGCAGTAATAGTAGTAGTAGTAGTAGTAGTAGTAGTAGTAGTAGTAGTAGTAGTAGCAGCAGCAATACAAGTACCAGTTATTGTAGTAGCAGTAATATTGGTGGTAATTGTATGAGTATGAGTCTTAACATATTCATTAGTGGCAATGTTTTTGTTATTAACATTGCCATCATTATCAGCAATGGCGATAGCTGTATTTACTTACATGCTGATGTATATTTTTTTTACACACGTACGAGTGAACAGCAACATCACTGGACGTAGTAGATGTCGTACTAGTGAAAGTACTAGAGTACTAAAGTACTAAAGTACTAGAGTTCGTAACAACATCATTAGTATTATAAGTAATATAAGTAGTAGAAATAGTTCTTGTAGGTATTGTAGTAACCACATTTGTATTAGTAGTAGAGGTGCCGGTAGTAACAGTATACATAGAAGAAGTAATAGTAATAATTATAGTAGTAGTAGTAGTAGTAGTAGTAGTAGAAATAGTAGTAGTGGTAGTTGTGGTGGTAGCATTGATAATGATAGAGGTCGTAATAGCAGCAGAATAGCAAATCGTAAGCGTAATGCTAGTCGAAGCTGTACCGGTATTTACTGCAGCTAATTGGAACAGTAGTACATGTTGTTGTAGAAGTAGTAATAGTAATGATAATAATATCACCAGCAGCACAAAAAACAAAGTATATGGTTATAGCTTGAGGTCAACAATGATAATTATCCAAGATCAGTAGTAACAGTATCATAATCATGAAATGTATTAAAAAACATAACATGAATAGCACAGGCAGCACTTATCTAGAAGTGTAATTTTGATTAAGAATTATGATGATGGATATTATGACTGTTATCTATTCAATAATGGGTAATAGTGGTAGTAGTAAATGTATAAACAACATTGGTAGTTAACGTAGTAGTAGTGATAGTATTAGCAGTCGCGGTCGTAATTGACAATAGAAGTAGACGCTATGGTATAAGTAGTAGTAGTAATAGTAGTAGTAGTAGTAGTAGTAGTAGTAGTAGTAGTAGTAGTAGTAGTAGTTGTAGTAGAAGTAGAAATAGTATTATCAGCAGGAATGGTATTAGTCGTCGTGTCACTTGAAGTTGTTAAAATGATAGTAGAAAGAGCAGCAGGAACATCAGTAGTAGGAGAAGTAGTAGTCCATGAAGTAAAAAAGATAGTAAAAGTAAGTAGTAGTAGTAGTAGTAGTAGTAGTAGTAGTAGTAGTAGTAGTAGTAGGAGTAGTAGTAGCAGTAGTAGTAGTAGAAGTAGTAGTAGTAGTAGTAGTAGTAGTATTTGTAGCAGTAGTAGTAGTAAAGGTAGTAGTCATAGTAGTAGTAATAGTAGTAGAACTAGTAGTAGTAATAGTAGTAGTAGTAGTAGTAGTAGTAGTAGTAGTAGTAGTAGTAGTAGTAATAGAAGTGTTACTGGTAAGAGTAGTAGTAGTAGTAATACTTGTAGTTGTAGTAGTAGTAGTAGTAATACTTGTAGTTGTAGTAGTAGTAGTAGTAGTAATAGACATATAGTAGTTGTAGTAGCAGCATCACCATCATCAGCAGTAGCAGTAGTAGTTACAGCAGCAGCAGGAGCAGCAGAAATCGTAGTTGTAGTAGTAGGAGTAGTAGAAGTAGAAGTAGTAGTAGTAGTAGTAGTAGTAACAGTAGTTGTGTCAGCAGCAGTACTAGAAACATCAGCGGCACCAATAGCAATATTAGTAGTTTCACATCTCATGTAGATCGCTGATTTCCGCTTCGTGGCAAATTTCCTGTATGTGTTTTGACAAAATACGAATATCGCAGAACAGCTTCTCATCTTAAACAATAGTTTAACCCTTTTGCAGACAAAGTTAAATATTGCACTAACCAGATGTACAAAATAAAGGCCCAGCTTGTGTAATCTGAAACTTGATAGTGACGTAAAATTGAAATACAAAATGATCAATCAACTCCTTTGGAGTTTGCGTCCCAGGATTAGTTTTTTTTTCATTAAACAATAAAGTTCGAGTAATCCATGTAATCATTAATGTCTTTTAGTCATACCTTACAACACTCCTTGATAATAGGAATTGAGTTTCTCAGATTGTGATGTTCATTTTTCCTCATTGCAAGAGTCGGCGTATACCATATTTCAATGTTAGCCGACACAGTTAGATTTCCAGGTGAAATGCAATGGTCGGTACAAACCCGTTCAAAGTAATTTTTGTTATATCATTGTGAGGAATGTTCTTAAACAATATGTTCTTCCCCTTACCTTGCTAAAAAATAACCTGCAAATGGGCCACACTCCTTCTAAATCCACACGTTCAATAATTGGCGAAACCTGCACTCTAGTCTTATACTGTATAACATGCCGAAACAGTACACTAGCTATACATATTTTTCCCGCACTCTCTTCTCAGAGAAAAGGAGAGCTGGACTGGTACCCATGAATTCAATAAATACAACACTAATGAAATAAATAAATTCAAAGAACAGATAGAAAGAAAAAAACTACTCATACATCAAACATGATGTTATGGTCATTTGTTGTACATTTGCAAAGTTTTAAAAGTGTTTCCATCCGTATTCACTCACATGTTCAAGCACGAGACAACATGATCTCTTGAAGGAAACCTCATAAGTTACGAGGCCATTTCAATTTCCCGATCGTGTCTAAGATAGAGCGGATCCACGTCATGTATCGGATGTTTTATTCAAATATATTAATAGTAAAGTGAACTAATTATATTATCTAAACGAAAGTTAGTATCACAGGAGTAATAGGATAAGTTAAACCTTCATGCGCCATTGTTGCGTTTTTGCACATAAATCTTATTAAGCAGGACTTTGACTGGCACACGAAGGATAAATTTTGTCCCAATTTTTTTTCTTACTTTGTTACGCACTCCGGGACGTGACATCAAAATAAATCGTTATGTTCAGAAAGAGATTTTTATCATTTGTAACAAATTGCAACAAGTACAAACGAATGCTGTCTGGCAACGTGATTTAACCCGCTACGTCCCACTACCGCTTCCTTGCGCAGGTAACACACATATACCCCATGGGGAATAGTCATGTCTGACACGGGGCAGGGTAACGTGTGACTGAGGTGAACCCGCATTGACTGGGCACTGACTTGTAACACTTCCCCCCGATAATTGTATGTGTACGTGGAAATCAATCTTCCCGCCAATGTCAGGTCTTCAGAAGATGGGTAAAACATTCAGGGCAGGAGGGGAATCAGATAGTGATGATCGCCTCCGGGGTATTGTACGTCCCAACCTCCTCCTTGACTTTACAAGGAAGTTGGCTTTTCGATCACATTGTCTCCTGCAGGCGAAGCGGGGGATTTCCAGATGAACACAATGCCTGGTGTAATGATTCACTATATATGCTTTCTTATCACGCGTACGTGTCTCCTCTAGCAATTACGTAAACCCACAAGTGCTGTTTTTTTTTCTTGGGACGTGGAATAAACATTTGGAGTGTGCGAAAGCTTCTTTTAGACCGTACGTTCACACTGACGTCATCTTAATCGCTAACGACACAACCGTTACATGAACTACACGGGATATTCAAGAGAAACACTTTCGCTGAGCAGGGGAGATGTTTGACAGCATATCCATTAAAAATGTGCTGTACTTTGTTTGAGGAGCTACCATATGATGAAATGTTCTAAAAAATCATCATCGCTGCTTTCTAAAGATGAAATGAGTACAAACTTTTTCAACAGGAATATTAACAAAAATAACAATTTCAGAGTACATGAAATAGTAGAGAGTGAGGGGAACCGAAACCAACACGGACATTATTTTGGTGAGAGATAAACGGTACAATGACATTTATGTGCCCGACTATCACTTTCAATCTGCCTTATACGCCATGTACGCGAAACCCAACTAACAAGCTGATTTAGCCTTTAAAGGGCATATACTGTACTGGGAAGGCAAAAAAGCCTTCAAAATGTAATTGTTAGCAATCTTCTTGCCGATGGTTTTAAATTCATGTATTACCCATTTTAGAAACTTGCTGAAAGTTATTTGCCCTCAGATGATCCACATTTGGAAAAATTAATGATTATCAATAAAATCCTCCAAATGTTCGGCCCGAACATTTTGGGGATTTGTGATTTAATCACTAATAACTACAAATGTGGTTCAATGGAGGGCAAAATAACTTCAGCAAGTTTCTAAAATGGGCAATACATGAATTTAAGACCATTGGCAAGGAGATTGCTCACGATCACCTTTTGAAGACTTTTTTGTCTTCCCAGTACAGTATATTCCCTTTAATGTGCATACATGACATGACTGTATGATAAAATACATTTCTAAAATCAACATTCGCAGAAATATTTGATGTGCCTCGCGGTCCTTAGCTTGTCACATGTTAAAGTGTGTTCACACAGTGCATGTATGCGGGTGTCACGTCAACGAATCAAATTACTTTCCCCAACCACATAGTGACAGAGTTTCACCTTGAGGTGGACGGGCAGCGGCATAACATGTCAATGTGAACGGCGCCATTAGGCAAACCTAGGACCTCGAGTGTCAAATCGGTCGTAATCATGAGACAAGCTACTTGAATTACTTAAATTGCTTTATGATAATCGTTTAAGATAGGGCGTTACAAATGTAAATAATGGATATGACATTGTTTATGAGGACATCAATCCTTATTTCACGATTCCATGAATTTAACATAATAATGCTTAGAAAGTCGTCGTGATGTTAAAGCCTCTCGTACCCTCAGGACATTAGGACTTGTTTATACGAGGCGACTTTTCGCGGTGATTTTTCGGACATAAAAGTTGTTCTCACACACACCATGTATACCGGGCAGCAGTTATAAGCTCTTCACATGCAACGAGTGTAGTACTTCACAAGTAAAACTTCACCAGCACTGCTTCTCATAGAGATGCCTAGCACAGGAAGGTGTAATAAACCGTAATACTGTCTTCATTTTTGTTCAAATGAAAACTAGATAAAAGACAGCATTATGCATCATGCAATACGTATGCTAGCACTTGAATGTAAAATGCTGTCCTTAACAATGTTGGTGATGTAATGTAATAAAAAATATCATTAAGGTAGGAAACTATAAGGTATTGAAACAAAACATGCTTAAACTTTTACGAATAGAATACATCATGTCAGAATAGCTCTTTCGACATGGCGCATGGAAACAAAATCGACACACATAATTTATATAAACATTGATATAGGATGTGAAAATAAGAAGTGAAGTGGTGGGAAGCAACAAAATAATTCCATGAAGGATTAAAATCACGATGTTTATTTCAATACTTCACATGCAATCTGAGTGCGGAGTCACGACTTCGATTCCTGTAGAATTAGTGAGCCCGTAATCCTTACAGGAATGAGTCTTCTCCAGGAGGAATTTATGCAGAATCCTGCCTCTCAACCAGGGATTTCCCTGATTGCATACGTAGGAATCCGCAGCTTTTCAGCAGAAATCCGCGCTCGAGGCCACTGTCCGATTGTCCGTCTTCCGAGGAAAACAGGAGTGTCTGTAGCTTTGAGAAATCTTGCGCAGTTCACCTCATGTGCCAGCACATTATCATTAATGCGCTATAATACTCGCCAATTTTGACCGGGAACAATTTAAAATGTTTAATCACATTCATGCGGGTTAACGATGTGAAATCCCTGGCAAAATCGCGAGTAATGATTTGTATATAGACGAAACCACGTGTGATGTCGTGATATTGAGACCAAGATAGTATGGGGGTCTTTAGCCGAATTGCGTGAGGTCATGGCTCAAAACGCGAGGGATCATGATTCGAATGACGTGGGGGCATTTAGTCCAATCATGAAGACGTTTATGATCCAATCACGTGAGGTCCTCGGTGACATCATGCAGCGTCCCGGGCGAAACCACGCGCCGAACGCGTGCGCGGTCACATGGTATCCTCAGCAGAGTCACTGGCGGACGTGATGCCGACTGAAGGCATCCGGTAGGACACAGTCCGGTGATCCTTGCCGTTGACGATGCGCTGGCTGCACATGTAGTTGGTGGTGTTGGTGGCGCCCGAGCTGGCCGGCGTGTTGGCACCCTGTTGCTGGCTATAACCCTTGATGCGGATCGGCAGCAAACAAAGGAACACCCTCTTAAAGCCGTACCGGAATCTACAGAGGAAAGGAGACAAAAGAGGTTGTCATTACTGTATTTAAATCACGTTCTTCAAGAATGATTGACTGATCGCGCTATAAGGGCGACAAGGAGAGAACATGAAAGTCAGGCGGGGGTTGAACTTGCTCCACTGGATTATTCAGCAATATTGGCCACCTGCGGCTAAATTCAACATTAACACATACTAATCCAATATCGCAGCATTTTATCGGTACACCAAAATTTAAAGGGAAATTAAACGTTTCTGATAAACTGATTTGACTAAAACCGAGAAGCGTTATCAAACTTAATCGAAATCGGGCAAACTAACAATTTCCAAAAAGGTAATGATTGTCTTTAAAACTGTGAACGAGGAACTCTGCTTTAAGAGTTGATGCATTTCAACAAAAGTTGAATTCTTCTGAGAACCAGATAAAAATTTAACAAAACCCGATAAATTGAACAGCTTGTACTTTGGCAAGCCCATTTTTACCTTTCATGATATCCCAACAAGAACCATGGTATAGAAGATTTTTAGAGACGGGGCTTTTATAGCAAGTGCTTAAAAAATAAATGATATAGAGTAACATTGAACAGTTAGCGATTTTGGAATATGCATACATGTATGCATCAAGATAAGTCAACACGCAAGTCACTTGAAGTAAGACACCAAATTGTGAAAACATTATTGAGACAATGTAACCATGGCAACACCTTCGATTCAGCAGAGCGGAAAATCTGAATTTCAAGCTCTAGGAAATACCTTCATGTACTCTACACTCTGAGCGACAAAGATTTATGAAGAAATGTACTGCTTACCACATTCAGTAGAAATGCAAAGTTAGGTTTTGAATCTCAGTTTTGTATTGCCTTTTCTGTTCATTTGAAACTCTGGAGTGCATGGACCTTTTGTGTGCTCGACATAATGGTGTTGTGTGAATATGTGTCTACATGTGACAAGAAAGGAATTAACCCTATCACATGGTTTCATCACTCATGTACATGTATCGCAATGAGCAACACTGTGTCTGATACGCACAGGCTTAACTACACCAGTCACACATTCTTGCTTTCTCGTAGTCTACCTTAAAATATCGCAAAAGATGTGATAGTGTGTTTGTTGCTTATGACGTAACAAGGTGAACGAACGGTAGGATACCTGTAAGTTCCAGACACGGCTATATAGTTAGCATCAGCAAGTCGTAAAGGCACTTCCGTTTTGCGATGGGGGAACTTTGATGTTAGTCAACCCGAGTCAACGTGGCGCACACTCTAGAAAATATTTTAATTTAATCGCTCCAGATAGTGCACCGGCAGCGCAAATGTATTATATTATTGCATATTTAGATTAAAAATAGAACATTAAAGTGCGCATTAACTCACTGTGGTCAACGTGTGCCCCCTTTTCACAAGTAATACATACATGAGAGTATCCTCCTATCACATTCATTAATATTCAGTAAAGTCCGCCCAAGGGACAATTCGGCTACATGTTAGTGAAAAAAAAATCATTGGGTAATTTTAATCAGGAAATCAATTTCAGACATACACCCATTAGTAAGAATAACGTGCTCTATCTTATAACCGAATGATCAACTAATCATAAAATGATATATGTTTGTTTGCTTAACGGCGCACTCGTCCTTTTTAGAGTTTTCCTTCTCTCCTACAGATTTAAATAAATTCTTTTTGTACCGGAAAAATGACCGCTCTAAGGGATTTTTGTGATTACTTGTGGAAGGATACACCATTGCGCACAAAAAGTTAACCCAATTATAACGAAAGTTACATCGTCTGTAGAAAATCATGAGTGCAAATCTGGTTATAACCTGAACAGCCTTGAATGTCTGAGTTGACATGGCTAGTTTTTATCTGCTGTCGGTGGGATGGAGCACGCCGTGCCTCTATCGTTTCAGGTTTAGGGAGCGGCAGAGAGACACAATGTCTCTCAGGCTTGAAACATAACACGTGATGATGGATGTAACAATATTAGCTTCGGGACTCTACAGGAAGAAATAATGCGATCGGCACACAGGAGACTACAGGACGAGGATTATCGGGAAAAGCGGTTTGAAATGAAGGTAACAACTGCACAATTGAATAAAACATCGTGACAATTGTTGTTTTAGGAATTGTAAAGCTTATCAGCAAAACAAGGGGGAAGGACTGTCGTACTAAGCAAGACAAGAATGTGGTGAAGACAAGAACAGACTAAGAAGAAGGAGCAGATGTACAGAAAAGAGAGTGGGATGGATGAAAGAAGGTGTCCATGAAACAACCATCACTGTCCGTGAATGGATGGTATATGAATGACATTAGTTGGAACAGTACAAGCGATATTAGTGACAATAAGAGACTGAGAGATGAAGAACGAGAAAGAGAGAAAGATAGAGAGAGAGAGAGAGAGAGAGAGAGAGAGATGGGAGACGATAGGGAACATGACATATGGAGAAAGAAGGGCATTGTGAGACTATGGAGAGAAAGGGAGAAAGTGGAAATACATATTAATAAAGAAAAGAAGAAAGAGAGAGAGAGAGGGAGAGAGAGAGAGCGATAAAGGGTGAGAGAGAAACCAAAGACAAAGACAAATACATGGTATAAAATGGAAGGAAGGGAAAGGGAGGTAGAGAGAGAGAGAGAGACAAGAAAATGCACATTGCATCACTTGTGTACGTTTAATTTCCAGAACAGGATTACAAAGCAGGTAATCAAATATTTGAAAGAAACCATTCGATGTGATATCAAACCGGGAGCTTTAAGTTTTGAAACAACGTCATTCTCCTCGGTCAAAACCTTTCATTATCTGTTTCTCTTATTCTATCAAATCAAATTTGTTATAAGGAATCCATCTACCTTTTAGTTTGAGCAATCAAAATTTCATGCTGGTTAAACATAGAAATAAGAATAAAAATTGATGCTCGTATTATCTGTCACCAATTGGTTGTTATCAGTATGTGGGAGTGGACAGAAACGTCTCGTCATGGCACACTCATTTGATAAATGTTAATGGGTCTGTCAGTCTGTATCTGAATACAAGGGCAAACAGAGTGACAAAGACTTGGCGTTCCATATTGTACCCCTCAGCCTGCCATCATGGAAATTCAACGAATCCAGTGGCACGAAAAAATACCATCCTTTGACATATTCCAGTGAAATAACAGGTTCTTATCATCTCTATTTACACGTCATGTCAGCATTCCTGCACAACATACAATGTAATAACATGGAAGGTCTCTTATTAACTTTCATGGTCATGTACTCATGCCGTGTTAAGGGGTACCTTGTATCTTTAATTCCCGATACCTTGATTTTATTTATCTAATAACCAACAATTACAGCAAACAATTCTAACATTTATCGTCACACGTGTATTATTGTGTCTGTGCTCTAAACACGTTCTTTCCCTTCTAAATGTGTGGTAGACAAAAGGAGTGTATGGAAATAGAAATAGAATGTGGCATACACACATACAGACAGGAGAGAGAGAGAGAGAGAGAGAGAGAGAGAGAGAGATGAGGGAGAGAGAGAGATAGAGAGAGAGAGAGAGAGAGAGAGAGTCGAGAAAGAAAGAAACAGTTGGAAAGATAAAAGTAGACCAAAAAAGAGGGGGCGTCGGAGAGATAGAATGACAAGGAGTAAGATGAAATCAAGTATTGAGAGTGAGAGAGATAGGTCGGGTAAGGGGTGGGGTGCCGGCAGAAACAAAATGGGATAAATACGGAACATACAAAGAGAGAATGGCGCACACTTCACTGTCATTAACGGGAAATGACACTATTCTTCTCCTCGTGAACCTCATTTCCCCTTCCTTCTCACATAGATATTTGGGTGATTGGCATTTCAAATCGTACTTTGCTCCTGAAAATGTGTACATTAAACTCGATCACGGCTTTGGAATGGGTATCAATTATTTCCCCGTGCATAATCAAAGACGATAGTATCTTCGGAGGCCCGTGGCGCCAATTTTGTCAATTGCTACACATTTCATCATTGAAAGAGTACTCCAATCTACAGTAAGCGAATTGAATAATACTGTGATAGTACGCCGTAGCGAGAAATACAACTAACATATCCCTATATCATGTACATTCCCCTCCGTCATGTCTGTCGCTCTTCACCTTCTTCTTTGCTTTACCCCCCTCTCGTACTTTCTCTCATTCTCTTTCTCCACTCTCTGCCTACTTTCAATTTCCTCTCCTCTGCCCTTTACCGACCTTTTATAGGCATCATTCATATGCTCTGATTGAAGTCCCTCTATCTAGAATATTTCCTGGAGCTCAATCTCAAGCCTGGAGCATGAAACAGTTGACAATGGTTTGGAAACTAAAATCGTGAAGACACCACTTCAGGTTAGAGCCATTGGCTCGTATTATTATGTCTGCTGTAACTTTAGAGGCCGTAGATCAAAATGGTATTGTCCTACTATCATCCCACTGCAAACTCATAATTCTGTTCCGTGAAGTATAGTCAATTTGTCTCATATCTTAAAGTTTGATTGTGTTTCATCACGTTTCATCTTGCAGCCTAAAGGACGCTATGAAAGTAAGATTTAAACTATATCCATGCTTAAGAATGAGGCCAATGTGTACAATCTATTGATCAGTAACCGACATTTCTCGGTGACTTAAATGAACCAGAAGTAAAATACATGTATTCATTTGAAGACAGATGTAGCATTCTACAGAGGTGATGTATGATTTACACAAATAATATAAGATGTACAATTTATATAAAGTACTATGAATGCTATTCATAATATAAACGTTATTTTCATATTCAGTTATAGTGCAATCAGTAACTGAATTGCATTATATAGCAAACTCAGTATCACAAGAGGCATTTCACGAAGTGTCGTTGATAGAAGTAGTTCTCGATTCAACGCGGCGGTAATCGCTAGCGGCAAAATTATGGGCGACGGTAACGGCGTAGCACTTCCATGTATATGCATACTCTCCATCATATGAATGTCAATAGTGATAATGTGTTCATATACACTTCGCCCACATCGTCGTCATGTTGTGTACATGCTTCCATGCAAAATTTGATAAAATCAATCATTGTTCCCGAAGTCTAATGTCATCCCACTTCTGTTTGCATTGACCATGCCTTTTTGTGGCATACCCGAAGAACGAGGCGTCGAATATTGAGCTGGAATCCGTCATTTCCGCGCCGTAATCAGAACGCACTCGTTAAAGGGCAATGTGCGTTTTCTTGTGAAATGTTTAATCAGAGTACAGTTCACCATATCGACAAATCTTTGTCGATGTATATATACTTGATTTTCATTTCGAAAAAATGGACGCCATGCGGGCAAATAGAGCGGAGGGCTAAAGGACAAGGCAGTGTTCTTAATATCTTTCTCCCCTTCCCCCCTCGCCTGTATTTACGTTTGCCTGTCTCTGTTTGTCTGTCTGTCTTTCTGTTTCTTTAACTCTCATTTTCCTCCCCTCAGAATTTTTGCCCATTCCTTCATTGAAACTAGAAAACGCGGGAATGATCATCACCAGGATTGCATTGATGCAAGGGCGCCGCAGAGGTACCGGAAGGGGGTTTCCCGTCTGGAGAGAATGGCGACGCCCTAATAGAAATTCTTATCATGAAACACCCTCCCGCCCCTCGCCTCTGGGTAGAAACGGAGAAACACATTATCATGTCTTCACCTTGACCTTACATAAGATCACTCTATAACGGTTTGCTCCGCTCCCCTCCCTCCCTACTCCTAACAACTTTCCTAGCTCACATGCAGACACCTAGCTGGGATTTTCAATCCAAACTCGCTGGTAAACGGGCTTTGCTGAGGTTGCCTAATAACTCGTCGGTCTTTTTCTTGGTCGATATAAAGGAAAAAATAAGAAGATCACGAGAATAATGTACAGGCAATTTGTTTTGTGACTTCGAGATTATTATCTAGTTTGGACGAGAAATATAAGCAAGACGGCCATGAACCTGTCATGACCTCCTCGACCTGTCTTTCGTATACCTGTATACAAAGAAGTTAAACCACAATGCACACATTTCTTTTCATTTCGACTTGAACATGTTGAACAGGCCGTATATTTTGGGGACAAGAAAGCCGCAGGGGCGTGTTTCGATTACATGCTAATTTTATATTTTGTTTCAATGTGGATTCCATTCAATTTTTCCGCAATGGGTATCAATGTTTGTTCTCCGGTCATGTTCAGAAAAAAACATGCTCAAGATTATGTGCGCACTTGGTTTCGATGCATGTCGTATCAAGCATTCCAAAGATTTTAACTGACACTCGCCAAAAATATTCCTTGCGTTACTCTCTTTTTTCTATCTCTCTCCTTTTCTCACCCCCTCTCTCTCTAGGTTTCTTTTTTTGTTCTTATCATTATTTCACACAAAGAAAGAAAGGGACAAGGTGAAACATTTGGAGAAAGAGGGAGGGAGAGAGACAGAGAAACTTAAAGAGAGGTGGTGGTAAGGTCATGAAAATTGGTGAGAATTTGAGAAATTAATACTATATACGATTACTTGCTAGCGGTGTTTTGGCAATCAAGATCGTTTCATTCGTGTAATAAAAATCCATACTACCTTACGTAAGTGTACATTGCACACATTGAGTAGGATAGAAATAATTTGCTGAATTTCACGAGTGAGGGTCATATGGCAAGCCGTTTACCATTTATTCCTATTTCTTGATATCAAGAAATGAATTCTTGATATCAAGAAATAAGAATAAATGTTAAAACGGCTTGCAATACGGTCAGCCTAGCTTGAAATCACTCATTTAAACTCACTGCTTTACCGAGCGACAAACAACTTGTTTGTTGATATGAGGTGACAAACTATCATTAACAAAACCCTTTTCGCCATGGAACAAATCTCATCATGACATCCTTAAAGGGCATATACTGTACTGGAAAGCGAAAAAGCCTTCAAAATGTAATTGTTAGCAATCTTCTTGCCAACGGTCTTAAATTCATGTATTGTCTATTTTAGAAGCTTGCTGAAAGTTATTTACCCTCAAATGATCTACATTTGGAGTAATGAGTGATTAAATCACAAATCCTCAAAATGTTCGGCCCGAACATTTCCAGGGTTGAATCATTAATCATTAATTACTCCATATGTGGATCATTTGAGGGTAAATAACTTTCAGCAAGCTTCTAAAATAGACAATACATGAATTTAGAACCATTGGCAAGAAGATTGCTAACAATTACATTTTGAAGGCTTTTGTGCCTTCCCAGTACATTATATGCCCTTTAAGATAAGGTGAAGAGGGAGACCGAGACCGGGACGAGGCAACTTGTCATGAAATTACATGTGAGTGAAAAGACTTTCTGCTGTAATTCAAATTTGAAGACTTTTTTTTATGCATTGACTCATTAGTAAGGATAAAATAAATGGAAAAGAAATCAGAGCAAAATCTCGGAACCAGAAGGACTTGAACCGGCAATCTACTTCATACTAAGGAGCGACTGAATCAACAAGCTGGTCGACAGATTAAGACAGGATAACATAGTAATTAATCCTTGAATTATTCATATTGCTCACGAATGGTTCCGATTTATAAATGGTGGTCGATATATCGGTTACAGTTCGATATTCCGAAGGTTCGTTTATTCCTAAGGTTCGTTATTCCGAAGGTTCGTAATTCCGAAACACGTAAATTGCCTATACCTCGGTGCTCGTTAGTCCGAAAACGAAAAAGAGCTCGTTAATCCGAGCATTGTTCGCGTAACGTTCGGAATAACGAACCTTCGGAATAACGAGTGCTTCCTGATATATCGCTGGTTCAATATCGCTGGTATACGGTGTGCTACAAAGTGCCGTCAAGCGCAAAGGTCCGAATTGCCCATATCTGCTGACCAAACAGGCCCTTTTATGTAGGAGTAGGTGCTTGTGTGTTTATGAGAAGGCGGGATGGGGACACATACCTCTAGCTTGGTGGCCCCGTGTCCATTATTGCAGTAAAAGACTAATGCAATAGTGACAGCTTTTACTTCTCCCCATTAATCGTCTGGTCGATGTTCTCCAGAGAGGGTTAATCATTCGGATAGCGCTGTAGCACATCCACTGATGGCGAGCGTCGCTGTATGAATGGACTATTATAGGCCATTACCACGGAGCCAGAGCTCAGTGCGTACGCATTCATCATCTTGATTGCACCTTCGGCTTCACTTGTACAGGCAAAGTGCTGTCCTTACAGATATACATAGATCTTCTTACGACACAGACGATGTTACAAAACCATTTAAGAGGTCAATCGTGTATTCAGTATATGAACATTACTTTCATGTATTTTTTTTAGAAGTTTTGAGGAATGGGTTGAAAGGATATTCAGTGCTATAACGTGAGGTCTTCGACCGACGTCTTGATATGTCTTTGTTCTTAAAATCGTATTTCCCAACATTCGCTACCCAACCCTTGGGATTTGTAGCTTTCAAAGAGATAGAATGTTTTATATTCCACATACTAAGAATGTAGCTATATGATTGGTCAAGAGTTGATCACGTGATGAGGCGTAGTTTTTCCTATCACATCACCTGAGAATAAAAGTTCGTTACACTCTAGGTGATAGTACTTTTTGGTTTCGCTGATCTCTTCACTCCTCACAGGTCTAATGCGTGATTAATATTTTGAGTACGCGCTAAATAGAAGTGCGTTACACTCGGATTATCAGTTTTAGCTCGAAGCAGACGACGCCGCGGTTTGCAAATTTATGGTTATAGCGCGCTGTACCGCGCGCGTACGTACAAAGCAGTGCATGCAAGCCTTCCATTTATGCATTTCCCCCACACAGTATTTCACCAAAGCAAGTGTGCAATTCTCTACTATCTCGTACCAAAATTGAACTAGAATTTCACTTTCCTGCATTTTATTAGAATTATGAAGGGTATTCTCGGAGGATCTATGTTCTCACCGATACCGCACAGGTAAGCGAATTTCGATTACTTCTTGCTTTTCCGACAAAATCTTACGAATTAGCGTCACTATGGCATAGTGTTCGTTGGAATTTGTAGAGTCTATATTGCAACGTGCACAAAGGCGTGTGTACGTATGTACACGTACTCGCAGTGCAAGCCTTCCATTTCTCGGTACATTTCCCCACACAGTATTCTACCAAAACAAGTGTGCAATGCTCTATCACCTCGTACCAAAATTGACCTAGAATTTCACATTCCTATATTTTATATGAATTATGAAAGGTATTCTCGGAGGATCTATTTTCTCACCGATACCGCACAGGTAAGCGAATTTCGATTACTTCTTGCTTTTCCGTCAAAATCTTACGAATTAGCGTCACTATGTCATAGTGTTCGTTGGAATTTGTAGAGTCTATATCACAACGTGCACAAAGTCAATTTGCTTCCGGGTTTCGGAGCGTCGCGTGAATATGAAACCAAAATGTACGATCATGTAGCCGCACCGACCTTTTGTATGTTAAATTGTCATTTATTTCATAGATTGTTGGTATCAGATGTGGAATATAAAGCAAATAATCAACTTTTGGTTTCAGGCAATGGGACGAACTATCACTTCCTTGGCGGTCTGAATGTATACGCTATCTTTCCTCAGCTAAAAGCTTCGGAAAGATAGCTACATCCAGATCGCCTCGGAAGTGATAGTTCGTCCCATTACCTTCACCGACGTTGATTATTTGCTTATTAACTATATGAAATAATCCATTCCAATTTTAAACATTGTTGCTATGTCAAACGTGTCATCTTCAGACTTGTTTTGTAATTGTTTCCATGAAGTTCTTGATTCACTGGAGGTCGTACAATGGATGGATAGTAGGGAAACCCTATGAAGTAATGAAATAACCATTTTTACCTGATTATATGACTGAGAAAAACCTTACATGTATGATTATGAATTGATCACTTCGCGGTATTAAAACGTACATAAGTAATTCTTACCCAGACAAAACAGCAAAAGGTTCGACAGGAGAATCAAGTGTTGTGTAAGACTTGTATATACAGAGAAATGTTACAATGTCCCACAATCTTTAACCCATTTGTGTGTCAGATATACTGATGCTCTACGGGCATTGTGCGTGTCGCTGGTGAAAAAGGGGGGGGGGGGGCGCAAGTTGCTATGGGGTATTAAACAGGTGCATCATCTTTCCTAGAAATTTCTCTCAACATCTCTTGTAAAAGTCCAAAGGATCGACTTTGGATAAATCCTGCAATAGAACGCGAAGTGTTTCACCGAACTCTTAATCTAGTTATTTTTTTTTCTAAATGCGGTAAATTTCTTGTAAGTACTTTTCTGTATGTACTTCCGTGCTCAGAGATAAACGTACTTTCTGTGTGCATTTACGTACTTAAGTACTTCTGTATGTTTTGTTTTCACCTAGCAACATTTCATACAAACATATTTTTAAATCATGCCATCTTATTTTCTTTTGTAGATGAGACGTCGTCCTGAAGCTCAAAAACCTTTTAACAATTACACATTAACATCGAATAACAAACTTAATCATGTGGCATGATAATAATGTAAAGCGGTTGTTGACGTATTTCAAAATTCCACTGTTGTCTATAAGAAAGGGAGTCACAACCATATATCCACATGAGCCTAATTAAATGTCGTTTTACGTCATACGTTGCTCCTTATCTTTCAAATAATGTTATAGGATATTTTCCTTTAAAAAATATTACTTGAGCCTCTTATCATGAGGATTTTTTTCTTAAAATGTTCTTTCGTTGATTCTAAGCACATTAATCTTCATAGTACAATTAAATTAACGAGCAGTAGAGAGGCAATGTGATGTTAAATGGTAACCATAGTGACACGCTGCTTTGATGGATCTTTCTAATACGTCAGATCCTTCATGCCGGATTATGACGATAGCACGTCGTGTCATTCTAGGCGTACATTCTACTTTGAATCGTTACCAAGACATGTGGTAGATATGAAATGAATACAGCTATTGTTAAATTTCCTCGTACCTTGACAGGAACGAACTAGATGAGGTCGAAGTTATCATACGATGAAATGCTACGTTGATGAATATATCACCTTTTCTAAAGGCTTATGGCCCAAACAATATGTTTGCTGACTACGATGTTTTTTTTATTGATTTCTTTGTATTTACATTTTCTTTTACAGCGCCATCAAAAAATCTAATTTATATAAAGGTATATACCATATCATTTTGCTTTATTCGTGTGATTATTTTTTTGCAATTTGACCATCAAGATCATTCTTACAATTCTCGTCACGATTTCAGATACCATGGCCAGTATTAATAGTTATAATGCAAGAGGGAAGTCATTAATACCTGTCGTTCAGCCAGCAGTAGATGAATGGGTTATACATTGAACTGCTCATGGCCACCAACCAGATGGCGATGTATATGTGACGACTGCCCCTCACCATCAGCGCCTTGGGGTTGAGATACGTCATGAAGTGGTAGGCGTGGAGGGGCAACCAGCAAATTGCAAACACCGCTACCACTATCACGATCATTTTCACGATCTGTAAGGGGGTTGGTAGGGGGAGGGGGGGGGGGGGGCGTGGAAGAGAGATTGGAGAGAGAAAAAGAGTAAAGGCAATTGAATGTTTGTCATCATGTGTGTGTGTGAAAGAGGTCAATATATATATACTTGAAGAATATTATCCTTGTATATATAGTGCTCAATGTCCTTCACAGGGAAACCTTTAAAATAATAATACACACGTTCCAACGGACTGTATGTTCATCAGGTTTATTGCCTCCAAACGTAGTTGCCTCTGAGCAATAAACATGATGATCCCACTGTCATCCGTGTGAACTTGTATCGCTTTTGTACTATTTTTGTATATATATATATATGTATGTATATATATATATTTACATCTATTCATCGAGGGCGAGAGAGAGAGAGAGAGGGAGAGAGGGAGAGAGAGAGAGAAGGAAAATATCAGGAGGAAGAGAGAGTATTGGGGTTAGAGTGAAGCAAGATAGGGTATACCTTTTTTAAAATTCACTAAGCACTAAGCACGAACGAACAGATTACAACATGTATGAAATATGAGAATTATAGCTTCACGATACTTTTCGGGAACAGTGAAAACTATACTTCCTGAATCTGTTAAAGATTATAGCTTAAGCAAATAAATCAAATGTAAATGATAGCAAAAGAGAGAGACAGAGAGAGAGAGAGAGAGAGAGAGAGAGTGCAGGTATCGAGCTAAATAGAGATGTGGGGAGGGGGAGACATTCAAATGTAAATGTCTATCTAAAAATTTAAAAACAGGGTAGCCCTTTTCTAAAATTTATGAAACTGAGCATGTAGGAACATTTTATCCTGACAACAGAATGTATGACATATCACAATCATACCTTCTTGGACCTTTTCAGGAGAAAAGAAAAACTATACTTCTTAAACTTGTTAACGATTGAAACTTTCAAAATAGATCAAATGTATGAATGTAAATGATAGCGAAAGAGAGATGATGTAGATATCGAGTTAGATAGAGATGCGGGAAGGCAGAAACATTCAAATGTAAATGTGTTACAAAAAAAAGATAGGGAAGCCCTTTTATAAATTTCATGAAAGTAAGGATGAATGAGCAGTTTACCCTGACAACAAGATGTATGAAATATCACACTTATATCTTCATGGACTTTTTCAGGAGAAAAGAAGAACTATACTTTTTTAAACTTGTTAACGATTGAAACGTTCAAAATAGATCAAATGTGAATGTAAATGATATGGACAGAGAGATGATGTAAATGTAAATAAAAACAAAATTCAATAAAATTCAATATGTAAGGTGAAGAACAGAGATGAAACAAAGCAATATAGATAAATATGAGTTGATGAGCGATTTGGAAAAAACCCGTGAAGTATAAAATAAGGGAAAACACAAGGAGGGAGAGAGAGAGGGAGAGAGAGATAGAGAGAGAGATAGCGATGAGAGGAAAAGAAAGCGAAATGAATAGATGCCATGAGTAACATAAACGAGAAGCAGAGAGAGTGAGAGAGAGAGAGAACAAATCCCCGAGGAAAAGCAAAAATCGTTACGAAGTTTTGTTTTCAGTTGGATATGGACCAACTCGGAAAAGGTAGTGGTTATCTCTTAGGGTAATCTGTCAATGTCATGTACTAAAGCGAACAATGGCATGTTTTTATTTCATCAATTATATTATTCATTCCATTTGCTTATAATAAAAAGTAGCTCAGCAATATGGACAAGTAATGTTTTCATGGTTTGGGGATAAATCCGTGCCGTCGCTGCCGGTGCGCCAATAGCATGGCTTAATTCTTTGCGAGCCAAATGAAGTGCTGCTCTCTGGCTTTTATGTGTTTTACCTGTGCAAAAAGCGCACGTCGAGCCCAAAGGGTTACTGCATGTTTCATGCTTGCCACCACCAGTCCCAAATGCGTGTATGTGTTCACGTAAAGGGGTAGTTCACCCTGAAATTATGTTTGTTTCAATAAACGAAGGCACATGAAAGAAACATATTAGTGAAGGTTTGATAAAAATCCGTCAAAGGGATAGTTCATCCTGAAATTATGTTTGTTTCAATCAACGAAGACATATAAAAGACACATGTTAGTGAAGGTTTGATGAAAATCCGTCAAAGGGATAGTTCATCCTGAAATTATGTTTGTTTCAATAAACGAAGACACATAAAAAAAGCATATTAGTGAAGGTTTGAGGAAAATCCGTCAAAGGATAAGAAAGATTTTCTAAAAAAAAATATGTATCCTTTCACCTGTGCATTTGATACATCATTTACACAAATGCATCTATGGAAACAAATTAAAAACAATTTATGTACTTATACTGTACACACTGTTTCTTTCATGTGTCTACTTTTAATGAAACCAACTTATCTCAAGGTGAACTATCCCTTCAAATCATTGCACCGCCTGATTACAGGGCTAAATGATGAAAACTCTGTACGTCAGTGACGTATTTTGCAGTAATACCATGAAAATCCCACCCTCTCTCTTTCTCTCTCTCTCTCTCTCTCTCTCTCTCTCTCTTTCTCGTTTATGTTACCCATGTCATCTATTCATTTCGCTTTCTTACCCTCTTATCGCTATCTCTCTCTCGTCATCCTTTTGTTTTTCCCTTATTTCATACTTCACTGGTTTCTTTCCGAATTGCTCGTCAACTCATCTTTACTTCTCTTTTTTGTTTCATCTCTGTTCTTCATCTTACACATTGCATTTTATAGTATTGTGTTTTTATTTACATTTGAATGAATCCCCATTCCCGTATCTCTATCTAACTCGATACCTACATCATCTATCTGTCGCTATCATTTACATTCACATTTGATCTATTTTTAAAGTTTTGAAACAAGTTTAAGAAGTATAGTTCTTCTTTTCTCCTGAAAAGGTCCATGAAGGTATAATTGTGATATTTCATACATCTTGTTGTCAGGGTAAACTCTTCATACGTCTTTACTTTCATGAAATTTATAAAAGGGCTTCCCTATCTTAACATTTTTTTGTAACACATTTACATTTAAATGTTTCCCACCTCCCGCATCTCTATCTAACTTGATATCTACATCATCTCTCTTTCGCTATCATTTACATTCATACATTTGATCTATTTTGGAAGTTTCAATTTTCAAAGTTTAAGAAGTATAGTTTTTCGTTTCTCCTGAAAAGGTCAAAGAAGGTATGATTGTGATATGCCATACATTCTGTTATCAGGGTAAACTGTTCATCCATGCTCAGTTTCATAAATGTTAGGAAAGGGCTGCCCTATCTTTAGATTTCTTTTGTAACACATTTACATTTGAATGTCTCCCCCTTCCCGCATCTCTATGTAGCTCGATATCTGCGCTCTCTCTCTTTTGCTATCATTTTCATTCACATTTGATTTATTTGCCCAAGGTTTAATCGTTAAGAAATTTAGGAGGTATAGTGTTTCACTGTTCCCGAAAAGGATCGTGAAGCTATGATTGTAATGTTTCATACATGTTGTCGTTAGGGTAATCTGTTCTTTCTGAAAAGGTATCTCAAAAATGTACACATATCCACGGATTCAAATGCACATTCTCCTCCCTCTTACAAACACAAACACACACACAAACACACACACACATAACGTACAAATATACAATATGCACATTAACTTATACAATGAAAAAAAATTACAAAGAGCATTGTACGGGGAAGAATGAAATAAAGTAGTTGTAATGTTTTGAATGCAGCCTTTTCAAGCCCCACAGCAATGCAACATCCACACCACTTTTCAAGGTAAGGGGAGAGAATAGGCATGCCACTTGATTTTCCTCTCATCCTTTCTTTTCTTTTGCTGTACATACATACACGCAAATCTCTCCCACAAGGTGAGGAAACCGACTTGACGCATCTGGGAGACTTTAAGTCCCATTTGGCCGTATCTAAAGAAGACTGACTTCATGATCAGAGCATCCTGCGGCGCATCTGTCCATCACACCCACCCCTCTCGCGTCTTATTCTCACATCGGTTGCTTCATCATATACAACGTACCGCGCATCTTTCTTCGGCCAACAACTCTAGAGTAGCTCTGACTCTGTCTTTCCAAGCTCACTTCTTTCTTTCTTACTCTCGCCTCTATATATCTCCCTCTCCATCTACTCGTTTCTCCCTGTCTATTTATGTATTTGAAAATTGCCACCTCGCTTTTATTTCACTATCTCTCTTCCCCTTTCTCCCTCTACACACACATACACAGACATCCACGCACACACAATGCACAGACATACACACACACACACACACACACACACACACGCGCGCGCGCGCGCACATATATATCCATTTTGTAGTCCACCACATCACACCGTGTTAGACAATAGTAGAGTCTATCATTATTTAAATACTTCAAGTAATTTCCCAAAACGATTAATTTTAATTCTACACGGTAACAAGTCGTGCCACGGATAACAAAAACGCATCCTCCCATAAACTCCTAATCTAATTTTGTTTGAATTAATATTAACACAATTTTCTTTCCTGTATAGCGTCTCGCTTTGACTTTTTTGTTCCCTCTTGTCTTGTTATGGTTCTTGGAATTTAATGGTAAGAGGGTATCCACTCCAAGCGTCTGATCTTAGAACTTAACTCTTGTCGCCTTCGTAGTGTACCTTCTGTATGACACTTTCGTCATGTTATCATTATAAATAGATTGCAGCATTTGTTTTTTTATTTTATTTGATTATGAGCGATCAATAATGTTCATATGTCTATAAGAAACAAAAAGAGAGTACACGTTTTAAATGAAATAACATTGAATTGAATATGTTTTTGTGCAGAGATGTTCTTTGAGACGTGATTGAGATAAAGAGGAAGTGAGAGTGAGAGAAAAAAAAAATGAGAGAGAGTGAGCAAGAGAAAGAGAGAGAGAGGGGAAAGAGAGAGGGAGAGGGGGGATTGAAAAGGGAATGAAATAGAGTAAGGGAGAGAGAGCGAAAGAGAGAGAGAGAGAGAGAGAGAGAGAGAGAGAGCGAGAGAGAGAGAGAGAGAGAGAGAGACATTGAGAGAAGAGACAAAGAAAGAGTAAATAGAGGGAGAGAGGTGTAACCGTGTTATAAACGGTTTGAAGAGCGCTGACGAGATTTCAATCAGTGGTGTATGTGTACCGCCCCTTCTCTCTTCCGTGATCCGTGATCCGTGATCGCGACGATAGATT
This sequence comes from Arbacia lixula, assembly GCA_963669155.1. NCBI lineage: Eukaryota > Metazoa > Echinodermata > Echinoidea > Arbacioida > Arbaciidae > Arbacia > Arbacia lixula. Next base: position 12,722,471 of record OZ022593.1, read on the forward strand.
CTAGGCCTCCTTCAGCCTGCAAACACGAGAAACAAGAAGCGCGTACTTATAGACGATCCGTCAATGGCAAGAGTCGTGTAAACAGATGCTCCTTCATGCCCCTGTGGACTAGGGGGGAAACACTGACAGAGAATCGCGCACGTGGGACTGCGATTGAAACTGACAGAACTAGACGCGCCATGAATATGTACATGTGCATAACCGACTTCCTTCACCGGGGGAAATACATCCTCCTCCTATTTGTCTCCTTTCTTTTCTTCTTCTTTGTCATTGCCTATGTTCTAGAATAAACATCGTTTAGCTTTTGGTCAAAGCTCTGTTTGCTTTTAATGCTTATTTAACATTTTTCAACATTTCTCCCGCTCCGTTTTCTTCTTCCTTTTTTCCCTTGTTCTTCTTCTGGAACATTTTGAAATGGTGTTGTTTGTAGCGGTTTCATTTATCCATGGACTGTACGGACTGTACGGAACTTACACAATATAATACACGCACAAACGAAAGCGCGTAAATTATACTTCATGGAAAGGGAAAGGTACGATACATCCTGAATCTTCTTCTTTCTTCTTCTTCTTCTTCTTCTTCTTCTTCTTCTTCTTCTTCTTCTTCTTCTTCTTCTTCTTCCTCTTCTTCTTCTTCTTTTCCCCTTTCCATCAAGTGTAATTTACCCGCTTTCGTCTGTGCATGTATTATATTGTGTAATTTCTGTACAGTTCATGGATAAATGAAACCCCTGCGAACAACACCATTTCAAAATGCTCCACATATTGTGTAATGTGCATATCCAATGACGTCTGTATGAATAAGATGTCTTATACAAATAGACAATTAATGATGCAACGTCCGAAAATACTTCCGACTCACAAATAAATCTTTATGTTTTTTTTGGAAAATTGAATAGCCCTATCATATTTTCAAGCAGCTCAAAACGTCATCGGAATTTATTTGAGGGAACTAAATTCTTTCCTTCCCCAGTACATCTGTCCCCGAGGCAGCAGTCGACTTTCATCAAGACCAAGTCCCACTTGGCCTCATACAAAGAAGACAGGTTTTAGTATCTCCGGGGTATTCACTCGTCACACCTTTCATCCGCTATGATGAACATTCGATTCTTGTTGTTGACGTGCTTAGCTCATATTCGTCTCCTTTTCGCTGTATCTCTGTCTAAATCTGTATCCCTATTTCATCTGTATCTCTTTTTGCCTCTTTTGTCTATTTTTTTCTCCTCATCTCTTCACCCTGTATCTATTTTGTGTTTGTTCCTCTGCATCTCTCTTTTCTCAGTATCTCTCTCTTTACCCATGTATCTTTCTCTTTAGTTCCGTATCTCCCTTTTCCCTGCATGCCTGTTTTTTCGATAACTTTATTTGTTTCTGTATCTCTCTCTTTCTTCCTTTGTATCTCTAATGTTCTTTACATCCATATCTACCTTCCGATGTGTTTTTCTTTTTATTTTTGCTATCCCCCATTCCCTTAGTAATTGAAATTTAGATCTCTTATAACATGTATGTATCAATCTATATATACTTATATCAATAGCTACCTATCTACATATATGTATAAATAGATATATCGGTCTTTGCGGTGTTTCTACTCGAACGCATTGACAGTATGTGTATCTCTCGATCTTCCTTTGATTCTTTGTCGCTCAGGAAGTTTTTTTTTTCTGTGTTCGTCTCTGCCTTTGTCTGCCTCACACTTCCTCTGCCCTCGTCCCTTTCTCTCTACACGTCTACCTACAGCGACAACTGGCTATACAGACCACCTACTTCAACCGTAACTTCTACGGCAACCATTGACAACTACCATTTATTTGTTATCTTGAGATATTCAAGGGATTTTGGACATCTCTTGGAAAACTTAGGAACATGAATTAAGGAAAAAAATACATGATGGATATACGTATAATGTCTGAACAACAAATTATTAAGTGTGTGCAGTTCGCACATTCAGCAAAGGACAAGGGACTGAGAGAGAGAGAGAGAGAGAGAGAGAGAGAGAGAGAGAGAGAGAGAGAGAGAGAGGGGGGGGGAGATAGAGAGAAAGAAAGAACAAAAATACAACAAAGTGGCAGAGATTTGCAGATGGGTCAAAGTAATTTGCAAGCGCAGACTCTAGTCAGTTGGTAGGTAGTTTAATGCGTCTGAAAGTAAGACTAGCTGTAACATGTTTAACATGCCTCCCGACTAGCAAATCACCGTGCTGGTCTAATCTCACAGTAGGCCTACATGCGCTTTGAGGGAGTCGCTACTTTTTTTTCCTACCGCATATAGCGGAAAGTCCGTCCATAATGCACCACGCAGCCACATTTGGATAAGTCATGTCCGATTCCGGTATGTTGTACTAGTATGTTGTACTAAGACCCGGAAGCGGATATGACTGCTTCAAACCCATTCGGATTTCGCAGCGCGGTGCATTGTCCATGTTGTCGGGGCGAATTTCCCCATATAATGTGGTATGAAGAATTGAGTCTGGAACTGCAGACTAGGGGCAATACAAGGGTAAGTGAGTGGGGTAAGGTATTAAACGGGCCCCAGGGTGGCGGGGGAGCAATAATATGGCAAATGCAACGAACACAAGTAAACAGAGTGAAAGAAAGAGTGAAACAGAGAGATAGAGAGTGAGAGTCAGAGAGGGAGAGAGAGTGAGCAAGCTAGTGTGAGAGAGAGAAAGAGAGATAGAGAGTGATAGTGAGAGAGGGAGAGTGAGTGAGTGAGTAAGAAAGTGACAGTAAGAGAGAGAAGGGGAGATAGAGAGTGATAGTGGGAGAGGGAGAGGGAGTGAGTGAGAGAGAGAGTGAGAGTGTGTGTGTGTATGTGTGTGTGTGTGCGTGTAAGAGAGAGATAGATGGATAGAGAGATAACGTAACGGAGAGAGACAGACAGATAGGCAGACTGACATAAGCCTAATGGAATCGAGCGGTCGATAGAAAGCGGGTACGATGTTACGCACAGGAGCTCGAAAAACACATTTGGAAGTGTGGATAGCTCCCACCTCCTTCAAGGTTATTGAAGAAAGATCCTGCACATTATGTGCCTTGCAAACACGAGAGACGGAGAGCACACCTTTCCATGATCTGGCAATATAAAGAACCATCGAACAAAGGTCACTTCATGGATCTGTAAACTACGTCATGTACGTAAAAGCATTAACAAGAATCCATACACGCGGGGCCACTAACGAAGTTGGTGACACTTAAACTAAACGTGGGTAAGTGCGCGTAAATACGTAACCGCCACTGACCGACTTACTCGCGCAAGCATACACACTTCCTTATTGTCTTCTTTATTTTGTCTTCTTTGTCTGCATCAGGAATAGAACATGCAATGTTTAGATTGAGGTCAATTGTGTTCATTCACTACTTTATAACGCACCTCCTTCAGTTGTCCTTCTCTATTGATTTCGTTTCCTTCCTATTCTCACTCTACCGTCTTTTTCATTTTCTTTTCCCTCTTCTTTCTCTTGTCCGTCTTCTTTTTCTACTCCGTCACGAGGTTCTCCTCTGTTTTTTTTAAATACTAGTTTAGCTCTTGGTCAAATCTTTGTTTGCTTTAAATGCTTATTTAACACTATTAAAATCTTGTTCTTCTTTTTCTCCTTTTTCTTGTTGTTGTTGTTGTTCTTCTTCTTCTTCTTCTTCTTCTTCTTCTTCCTCTTCTTCTCCTTCTTCTTCTTCTTCTTCTTCTTCTTCTTCTTCTTCTTCTTCTTCTTCTTCTTCTTCTTCTTCTTCTCCTCCTCCTCCTCCTCCTCCCCCTCCTCCTTCTTCTTCTTCATCTTCTTCTTCTTCTTCTTCCTCTTCTTCTCCTTCTTCTTCTTCTTCTTCTTCTTCTTCTTCTTCTTCTTCTTCTTCTTCTTCTTCTTCTTCTCATCCTCCTCCTCCTCCTCCCCCTCCTCCTTCTTCTTCTTCATCTTCTTCTTCTTCTTCTTCTTCTTCTTCTTCTTCTCTTTCTTTTCTGTTCTCACCAGGTCTCCCATAGATGTTCGTTCATCGTGTCTTCCTTTTACTTGTTCCTCCTACTCTCAGTTTCCTCTTTTTATTCATAACTTCCCACATTCTCTTAAAACACATGTCAAGAGAAAGCGTATATAAGCTGGACCACTATCGTTTTTGCCTCGCGGAAAATGTGTATCGGTGTTTTTCTCGGAAATGTCGAAGCTTGATTCTAAATGTAGTACACCGCTAAAAACGGTAAAATGACACCAGAGGCATGCTGGAAATAACCGTTGATATTGGGAAGCATTTTAAGGCCACGTTACTAGTTACGAAACGAGCACCGCAGTAAGTGCCCGAGGTATGGATGTTCGAACAGCAACGGAACGAAAACAATAACAGAGCGAGGGAGATGGATATATGGGCGGGAGAGCGATGTAATAATGTGAATTTTACCGATTCCACACCTTAAAGCTTAGACATACTTTGAAGGTACGTAACCTCGTAGCAAGTAACGCCTGAATGTAATGTTCACACTCAAAAACAGTAATGAACTCTGTAACCCCATACGAGTCATTGACTTCGTGAGCCCGCATTACGTCACACCGAAGTATCTGTTCTTGCCTGAAACAAAAAGCCGAGCGTTGAGGGTACTGTGATACTTTTGTACGAGAATATTTAGGAAAACTGTGTAGTTATGCCACCCTTTCACTCACAATTTCATTTTAAATGTCACCATTGAATCACTGTAAGCAATTCAATAATGTATATTGAACGGCGTTAACATAAATTGCCATATTTGCGGTTTTGAGACACGCTGAAGATATTGATGGTTTATCTATATTTGAATAAGAAACGAAGTCATTAGTTGAAACCTGACGACACGTGATTCTTAAAATATCGATATTATGCCATAAACACCTTCTCTAACAGACTCTACATTGCCCTAGAAAATGGTGTGTTTTTACCAGTGCTAAAATGCCACAATAATACTTGAACGGTTAAAGGAAGAGTGCGGATTCCCTTTTATGTCCAGAGGTTTGTTTGTATTCTTTTCCGAATGGATATTTTCATACAACATATTCAGAAAGAAGACAGAAAATGGGGATTAATCCCATTTCGTTGATGTTTAGCAGCACCACTGATCTCCCTTGGGGTGTTTGCGTCTCACTTGAATTGTCATTTTGAGCCAAATACTGTTACCACTGGATTAGAATGCAATTATCGCTAAAATTGACCAACTTGAGAAGATTCATCAATTGCTATTATTGAATTTAAATGTGTTGGCTGCCTAGAGCAGTGCAGTGATGACGTGCGTATTGTTTCAAGCCTTCTTCTTCTTCTTCTTCTTCACGGGTCATCTGCTCTCAGCAGTTCGGCTACCATGGACCGCCACATTTTCCGCTCATGTTTTGAGCCTCGGGATCCATATTTTCATTTCTTTCCCCCACACATTCAAATTACACCGAATGATTTAAATCGCACATTATTGTGATTGTGTGATGGAAGTCAATAGAGTACCGAAGTGGTGTCGTCATATAAGCTTGTTGCCAAGACAATTGGCTCTAAACAAAGCTCCAGTGAGAGGTTTACAGAGTTACTAAATTAGAAAAATAAGTTCCCACTAATCTATGTAAAATGATCCACTAAAAACGAATTCCACATTCCTTTGCCGCAATACAGTCTCATTCTGACAAAAAAATTGAAAAACGCACGCCTCCAGTGACGTATGAGAAGTCAAAATTCCATAAATGCCAACGGCATAAAAATATTTTATTCACGCCGTTCAAACAATACATTACCAATGGGAATCCCAAAGCTTATCCGAGGATTGTCTGATTAGCAACAACTAATAGATTCAAAGTGCATTCCATCCACTGAATATGAATGACAAGATACAGGTGAATGCAATAACGCGTTACTACGCAGTTGGGGGGAAAGTTGTGAATACATTACGAAAATGGTTTATTGTTGACTTCCGAACAATCTATGGAATTTTGACTTCTCATACGTCACTGGAGGCGTGCGGTTTTTTTCTTTCAAATTTTCGTCAAAATGAGACTTTATTGCGGCAAACGAAAGTGAAATTCGTGTTTAGTGGATAATTTTACATGGATTAGTGGGAACTTATTTTTCTAATTTAGTAACCCTTTACCGGTCCAATATTGTCTATCGGACAAGTGTTGGACATTCCTTATTACAGTCTCCGTTGTGATCACCGCTGCTTGCACTACTCGCATTGTTTAAAGCCAGTTGTCTTGCCAATAATGCTCAAATGACGCCACACTTCGGTACTTCGGTATGATTATGTGACAACAGTTTCTCAGAGAGAACAAAAGAAATTTAGAGTCGCGTTTCGCTTGTCCTGTTCTGTTAATGACATTAATACTTCCATGAGCACAACAGGTATCAGCAAACACAAATAAACAAGATTTTCAAGTAAAATATCTCTGCTGCACGCAAACGCACACAAACATATCATTTTGAAAATGGTTGAATCCCACAAATGCACAAGATGTCGGAAAGTTAAGAAATTAGGCAATTTTGTAAGCACATTATGTCCGATTTTTTTATGATTCCTCATTACTTTTCGAAACAAAAGCAGAGGTAAAGGATCTATCATAATCTGCCCTTAACTTCCTTATAGTTTGCAAACAAATGTGTCAAAAACAAAACTTCTAGAGACAAATGGGCAATTAAGGACTTTTCTTTTCAAGTTGACAACAGCTAAATGTCGGCTCCGCACATGGTACATCAAAGCATTGTAATGATTTTGGAATGCTTTTGACATTCATGAGCACGCTTTAGAACCCATACAGAAAATAATAAGCTATTTTGTAATTGCAATTGCGCATGAGCAGATTACTGCTTTTAGTATTAATGACCTCATGTCAATTTCCAAACTCACAGGGTGAAATGGGAATTCATTAGATAGTCGACCACATTTCAATCTATTATCATGTAAATATGCCAACAGCTATTCAGCTCTGAGATGGTAGTGAAAGAACATTCCACCATGTGCATCTGCTATTACTGTGTTTCGGGCACACTATAAAGTGTCTTTAGATCTATCATCCAACACAATTTCGTGCAAAACAATCCCTATGAGCAGTCTAGTAGTATTTATTCAGTGCATTGTCCGACCATGGTGCAATTACGAAATGGTCTATTATGCTCGAGTTTCTTCTTTCCTTACACCTCCCTCACATAATTACAAAAGCGGCGCAGTGATTCAAAGAGCGAAGTACCACTCGTCCGTCACTGAAGTCGGCTTAAAAAAAAACTCGGCCCATTTTATTTCATAACAGTCAGGAATCTTCACGCAGGATTTAATGATTGGCAATCTTGATGAAGGATTTTAATCAAACCTTGCTTTTTATGTTACAATTTGTATGTACAGTTGTTTTTATACTATCATCATGAAAAAGAAAATAATACGTGTGGTTCGTTTTAGGGACGATACAGCTGCAACTTTACCGTGTTTACCGAAGTCTCGACATGAGAGACGATATTCACTCATTGCCGGCAGTGGTCTACTTCCCAATTTTGAAAATATAATGTGGGAAAGTCCCGCACTATTCATGATATTGCCGGGGCTAAGGTTATATTAAGGTGTTATTGATTTAGCCCGGCCAATATGCGCGTCGTGAAGTAGGTATGATGTATAGCAAGCAAGAGAGATCGGGAGAGAGAGAGAGAGAGAGAGAGAGAGAGAGAGAGAGAGAGGGGAGAGAGAGAAAGAGAGAGAGAGAGGGAAGAAAGAGAGAAAGAGTGAGAGAGAGAGAGAGAAGGGAGAGAGAGAGAGAGAGAGAGAGAAGAGAGGGAGAGAGAGAGAGAGAGAGAGAGAGAGAAGGGAGAGAGAGAGAGAGAGAGAGAGAAGAAAGAGAGAGAGAGAGAGAGAGAGAGAGAGAGAGAGAGAGAAAGAAATTAACGGGGGGGGGGGGGTAAGAAGGAGTCGGTTATAGGAGGAAAGTGAGAATGAGAGAGACAGAAAGTGAACAAGTGAGAGAGAAAATGAGACAGAGAGAGAGAGAGAGAGAGAGAGAGAGAGAGAGAGAGAGCAGATGAAACGAAAGAGAAAGAGCGGGTTACATATGAAGACATAACTTTGAGAAGGACAGGGACAACAATGGAGGAAAATAGGGAGTAAACACTTTACATTTAACTTCACAAGGGGTCATAGGAGAGGGGTGGAGTGAAATGAAAAAAAAAAGGATGGTTAAAAGAGTTGTGTAGGATAAAGTTTAATCAACAACCAAAGACGGGTGGGTGGTTCAGAATAAAACAGACGGTGACAATTTCTGGATTGATTTGAACGGGATTCGATTGCAAAATCTCCGAAAGCGAGTGACATTTTATACATATCCATCTGCATGACTAAAGATCAATGCTAACTCAATCTGCATTACAGCGTGTACGATGGTGTCATGTATGCGCATAGCGCAATATAAAACCAACGCACTTTATGATATTATATTCCACAATCAATACTGATCGAAGATCCATTGTCAATTTACAAATGGGGTCCTTTTGGAAAATACCGCTCACGACGTTTCCTGACCTCGTTTGGCATAGCTTCCTAGCAACAATCAACGATAAGAGGGCACGGAGTGAATGCAAAATGCCAAGTAGCAACACGGAGAAAGATGTAAACACGTGTTCCATGGAATGTTACACCGTAATTGAGTGCAATCATGTCCATTTCTATTTCACCCATTCTGATAAAGGTTGTTTATAGAAGTTGATAACTGAGAATATTACGCAGCAACAACAAAAACAAGAAGGGGGCGGAGGAGAGGAGGAAGGAGTAGGAAAATACGATGTAGTGATAGTTGATAAGATAAAACCAAAAGGGATAAGTAAAAGGGAAATAAGCAGGCAGTGAAATTTAATAAAGACAATGTACACACAAAAAAGGGAAAGATTAAATGGGAAAAAAAATAAAAAAGAAGAAACACAATAAACATATAAGGATGACGGGTAACGAGAAAAAAAAATACCTAAGCACAAATTGAAGAAAAGAATTGAAAAAAAGAAGAAAACGATTAACCTATGATAATTATCGCGTGGTATCCCTCGTCTTGTAAATCACTACTCATATTACTTACAACTCAATTCCGGTATCAGGCATTCGTACATACCACCGAAATTCACTGAACATTTCCTCTCCCAGATCTCCTAACATAATACAGGCTTACTCCAATTATATATTTCATAAACTGTATTACCTCAAATACATATTCGTCACATACCAATCAAATAGTTATATTTCGATAATATTGCAATATATATGTATGTATACGTGTATATACGTACATATATCGATGTATACATATCATGTACAGTATATGTATAGACCAAATAAGTTTATCATGATGACTTAATAAAAAAACAACAGAGAGTAAGTTCTCTGTCATTTCTCTCTTTAACATCGAATCAGAATGTTTAGCACTATCATCGCTATATGACATACATTGTACATGACACATACGGTGTTAGGTATGTTTGCATTACATACTATGTAACATGTATCGTGTGTATGCTGTACTAGATCTCATGTACCCATGAGATGCTACCCGCTCATGATAGCATGCAGATAAAGGTATCTCGTTGATCTATGTAAGCTGTTGCCCGTGTAGCACCCCGTATAGATTACATGCACAATTAGTGTGGATGTAACATGTACATGTAATGATTCCCCCACCCCCGCGTCCCTCGCGGTATTAAGGTACCCCTCACCTTTCTCTTGGCCGTGATCTGCCGGGCGCGGTTGGGGATGTTTTCGCCCAAGAGGCCGTTGCCCCACAGCTTGGTGCTGATTATCGTGTAACACACGGCCATGATACCCAGAGGCACGCAGTAAGTCACCACGAAGTTTGCGGCGTTGTAGCTGTGAGGTGGATGAGTGGGTGGATAAGAGGAGGAGGATGAGGAGGAGGAGGAGGAGGAGGAGGAGGAGGAGGAGGAGGAGGAGGAGGATGAGGAGGAAGAGGAGGAGCAGGGAGAGGAGGAGCAGGAGGAGGAGGAG
>OZ022593.1:12737426-13082426 GCA_963669155.1 Arbacia lixula
GCCGCGGGATGCCGTGACCCCGCTCTACATGCTGCTCCGGTCACTTATTACAATAACTCCCCGATCATTATGCATCTCGTATGTGTGTTGCCCCCGGGAGTGTTATGCATTGGGGTCCATTTCAACTCCTTACGCGCCAGTGATGCTTCTCTGCACAATAACTGCACGCACATACCGGTATCTTAAGGGTAAATGGCTTAGGCGATTGTAATACGTGTAAGTCCATGCAAGGAAATCAATAATCCCTTGTGCGCCACATGTTACTTTCTTCCAAATGTAACACACATAATTTTCATGGAACAGCAATAAAAGAAATTAAGGAGCTGTTACAGAAACAAAAAGGTGGTACTCCACGACAAAAAGAAAGAACACACAATCAAAGAATAATACAAATGTGTTTGATGAGAGGGAGTGTGGAGAGGGAGATAGAGAGAGAGAGAGAGAGAGAGAGAGAGAGAGAGAGAGAGAGAGAAACTGTGAGAGAGAGGGGTTGGGTTAAGTGTGTGAGATAGATTGAGGGAGATACAAACAATCATCATACATTTTGAGAATAAATTCATGATTTCAAGTTTTGAAGAGTGAAGATAGAGCGAAAATCACATGAGCCCACCGAATGTTACAGTCATAAGGTTTCACATTTCAGGAACTATACGAAATGTTTCAAATGGCAAGGAATTGAACCGGCTTGATAGAAGGCATGGAAAGACATCATTATCACGAAACAGATTCTCTTTATTTCACACCGATTCATCAACTCTCAGTAAGGAATTGTTGCCAGGTTTGTACCAGTATAATGCAACAAATATCCTCTCGTTTCTTGTGTGGCATTCAATGGGTTAACACGGTGGCCATTCTGGTCTTGGGTCGTGCTCGTGAAACCGTACCCTCCTGTGTACACACGACAATTATGGTGTAACTTGGGGGCATTTATCATTAGATTGTTTCCCTGTTCGCTGCCAATACCTTTCAAAAATATCCGGCTCGGACAGGATAACCGACGTACATGAGTACGACGCATACAACAGCATAACTGTAATAGCACACGCATAATGAAGAAGAACCGCTTTATCCATTGCAGTTGGTGAGTTAACACATGATGTTACGCAGATGCCGCTTTTCAGCAGTCATACACAGCATATATCTGGAAGAGAAAGTGTTATGCATTGGGGCCCATTTTAATTCCTTACGCGCCAGTGATGCTACTCTGCACAATAACTACACGCACATACCGGTATCTTAAAGGTAAAGGGTTTAGGCGATTATAATACGTGTGAGTCCATGCAAGGAAAACAATAATCCCTTGTATGCCAAATGTTACTTTGTTCCACATGTAACACACATAATTTCCATGGAACAGCAATGAGAGAGAAAGTGTTCAGCGGAGTTCAAAATGCCACGCGTGGCAATTAATGAAAAAATAAATCACATGTTTATTGAAAAAATCTCATTGATGATGATTCAAAAGTTTGTTTAAATGTAATAAGACATGAAGAAACATCTTCACACGTATACCCGGGCGTACAGTGGTGCCTGTCATAAAACGACACGAAGATGAACCAGTCAGAGTATAACTCATGTTTCTTTGCATTCACACAATTGAGATCATTATCAACTTTTTCTTGAACGCTCATCGACATGATCAATATACTTATGCATACCCCACGTTTTCTTCAGCAAGTGGATAGTTTCATTCAGATCTCCTTTTTAAAGGGACCTGTTTACTTTCAAATGCTGTGACAACAGCTACAAGGAGATTTATACAATTCACAAAATAATCAGGGAAAAGGGGCTTGTTTACCTTACTTCCCGAAAATTTGAACATAAAAATGAACAACTGTGATCAATGGTACCTGCTCTGCTTACTGATGAAAGTCTAAAGCCCATTGGCGTTAAAAGAAGCTATATCTCAATAACGAAGCCTATTTTTATTTGATTTCATATTTCATTCGCGATATGAATATATCACTTTTTCCATTCTTTAACGCCTCCCTATCCAAATATTCAGCGAGCTGCTAAGAAAGACTGATTGAATTGATGGAAATTGTGATAGCTCAGAGACCTAATAGCATATCTCTTGGGATGTAATCAAAGAGATATAAATAACACCATCCTATCTGCTTACACAATCATGTCAACAATCGCTCTCGAATAGCTCAGACCAGACAAAGTGAAATACAAAGTGAAAAAAAAAACTCCGATGGAATTCATGTTTTTACTTGAAACTCATGCGATGTATTTTTGTTATCATCTTCTTTCTACCGTCGATCATTAAATTAAAACTGCATGACCGCGAAGATGAGGAGTGTTGTATCAGTAATACGTCAGGCTCTGGTTCTCTTTCCAGCGTGGAATCATTTCTTGCTTTCATTCTGGTCGTATTGAAGCTGTTTTTTATCTAAGTTATGATCATAATCACTTTTTTAGTATTTATCTAGCCGCACATTGTGTGTGCTTTATAAACGCTCGGCTATTAGGCGCTGTTCAAAGACGGAGAGAGAGGGAGGGAAAGAGAGAGAGAGAGAGAGAGAGAGAGAGAGAGAGAGAGAGAGAGACAGACAGATGGAGAGAGAGAAAGAGAGAGAGAGATGGGGGGAGAGAGAGGGGAAGATGAGATGTTTATCAAGACAAGACGAGAAAGACAAGGAGAAAGTAATTGAGATTTACAGGTAAGTGAGAATTCGAGAAAGGACAGTATGATTAAAAAATAAGGAGCAAGGCTCTATTCAGGGGCTTCACTGCTTATATGCGATGCCACGTCACGAATTTTTCTGACGTATTTGTTATTAAAGTAATAAGTATATAACTCGTATAGTGTTAGTCTTGTACGATACATTTTTAAAGTCAGTAATACATGTTTATATAATGTATTAAATTCGACAAGTGACATTGTTAGTTCACTCTCCTCGATCATTCATACTTACATGTCCAAGGGTACCTGACAGGTGTAGTGAATGGGTACCTAGCAGGAATTACCTCCTGATCTACTTAGATCAATCAGCTTCTAGCACTGAATAACCAGAGTAATAATCGAGCGCTTTAGGCAGTACTTCGTACTAGGAAAACGCCCATTTTAAGCCGATTATCATTTATATTATTACTGTGATCGTTATCACACAAACCAGTGTGCGATCTGTCAACAGGTGAAGCTATTTTTTTATGTTTAAGGGATTATTACAATAATCTTAATTGATAAAATGACACGAAACCTTTTCAATCAAAAATGTTTTTTTTTTTTTATCTTAATGGTGTTAAATTGTACCTGTATTTGAGTTGGTATCATTTATTGGTATCATTTATTGAAAGTATAAACATCTCTTTAGCACTAAGTTTAAATGAAAACCCAGGGAAGAAGGACAATAGAATATGATACCTTCGGCATCTTCGGATGAAGTCTGGTAAGACTTTGCTTAATACCAGTAGTCATCAATGCATATTTTGGTATCTTACGAACAGTTGCTTCATTCGCCACACGATTAAACTACATATTTATGAACCTACCTAGGGTCTTAGATGTGAATTATGGTTGGAAGCAGACGGTAATGAATAAATAAATTATGTCGGCCATCACTATTTTAATATTTAGGTTGACAATATTGAAGATGACGCATTCTTAATTATATTTTCCAGAAACCAAAATATAGCGATGTGGTTAAGGTATGTTAGGTTGAGTTCTGATTAAAAATTGCAGCGTTGTAAAGAAGTACCGTTTTGTGAGTCTCTTGACACTCATGTGGCAGTTTTTTTGTTTTTATATTCTTATCTTATAAATGCTTTCGTTTAATTACTGTACCTGAGAGAGAGAGAGAGAGAGAGCAACATACTCAATAAACATATTTTCTTTACTTTTGAGTGCCAGGCAAAATACTAATCTATGTGGCTCACATGTCTTACTTGTGAAACTTGTTGCTTGAAGGTTAATGTCTAAATATTGTTCAACAATTTCACCATTTGTACCTGATATTTAACACCACCGTCACTACTGTCACCACGGCAACAACAGCAACGACGTATCTATTTTCCATTCTCAGTTATATGCATGAACTAACTGTTCACAATATCGGTAAATAGATATACCACATACGTGACATATATTCATGTAACCTTTAAACATGACCTTCGAAAATCCTTTTTTTTTGCATGTACGTCTTAAGGTGTAAATATGAATATATCACCTTTACTAGGCTTCATGGCAATCCTGTGAAGATAATAATGATCACGTGAAAGGGTGAAAATGAGACGAGATGACCGACAGTAAAAGCTTCCATTCTTCGGTATAAGCTTACCATGACTACGATCACTAGCAACGGGAACACCATTCTTGACGAAAGCGAGAGGAGGCTAAAAAGACCGGCTCGAGATTAAAAGACAATAATTGATGAGTAAAGCGCACTCCGGAATGAGCGAGCGAACGGAGACGAAGAATAAAGATGAGGAAGAGAGTCGGAGATAGAGAGAGAAGATACAAAGAGGTGGATGACTAAGGGTGCACATGGTGGATGAGATATAGAGAGAGGGGAGATAGAGAGGGTGAAAGAAATAGAGAAGAGAAGAGAAGAGAGAGAGAGAGAGAGAGAGAGAGAGGGAGAGGGAGAGAGAGAGAGAGAGAGAGAGAGAGAGAGAGAGAGAGAGAGAGAGAGAGAAGGGAATATGGGAGAAAGTGAATGAAAGAGATATGTAGGGTGAGAGAAAGAGAGGAGAATATAAAAGAGTGAGAGACAAATACGGAGACGGAGACAGAGACATAGACAGACAGGCTAGCAGATAGAGAGATGGGCGAACATAAGGTAGAACAGAAAGCGAGAGAGATAAAGAGAGAGAGGGAGTGTGGGTGTGTGTATGTGTGGGAGAGACAGAGAGAGAGAGAGAGAGAGAGAGAGAGAGAGAAAGGGAGAGAGAGAATGAAATAAAGAGAGACAGGGGAGGGGGAGAGAAAATAAAACGTGGAAAACAGGAAGAGCATTCGTTTCGTATTTGGCGTGCATGATGGACGTCGAAAATGTCCTTCTTTGCTACGAAAACATCTAAACAAAATCTCTCGCCCATTTTTCACAGTGAATATCGTTCTACGTAGACAAAGAGTGTATTGTAACAAAAGCATACTACTCGGTCACCACACAGCTTGCAGAGAGCGCGCATATTCATGTATACAGGCACATGGTTCTTTGGCTATGATGATTTTTATAAAATACATAATTTTGACGTACTGTATCTTCCAAACACAAATCATATGTGCATAAACGCTGAGTCACTTTATGCAAGTACATACTGTATAGTTAATTTGCGTTCTTAGGGACATCATGAACTATGATATAATCAAACGATTAAATGGTTCATTAAAGTAATGTTCATTTATGATAGTCGATGTTGATTTCGAAAGACAAATGTCTAATTGAAGTTGTGTTGATACAATACATTGCCGCTCCAAGACCTAACTCAAATCGTGTATCTGTTTTGAATGTATTATTTACAGTATCTGAGAATTGATTACATATATATTGGTGAGTGAGATAAGCTGAATGTTCTATTTAGGTCATATGAGCTGTACATTGAATAATAGTTCAGAGCCCTGTCTTATAAAAAAGTTGCGATTGATCTAAATCGACCGCAAGTCCAATATCCTATATTTAATGTATAGAGTTGCGATTTATATCAATCGAAAACTCAATTCCGACCAATCGGAAATCTTTATAAGTCAGCGCCCAGAAGCTTGCTAGCATGCTAAAAAAAGAGCAACGTCAACGTCTAAAAACACTTCTCTGTGCTCGTCTTACCAGACACAAAGTGAAGGTCTCCAGTAATTAAGCCGAATCCCCATACTCCGCAGTTAGTGATCCCCAGTACCCTCGTCTATACAGACACACGCGTAAAAAAGAGGCGGGCACGCTTCGCATTCCCTCGCCTCCCTTTCTATTTAACACAAAACATGGAATATGATAGCGAACATGAGGAGGGCGAGCTTTCAATTTATCAAGGCGTATTGGCAGCTCATCTCTGAAATCATGCTCCACCTTTTACCGTCCCTGTATGCCACTTAATCTCCCAAGCATATTTTTAGTCCGCGTCTCCTTTAGTTCGTCAGCATTTTGACTTTTCAATCCGCCTCTCCACCTTTTCGATTAGTCTTATCCCCGTATACTACGTCTGTGCAGACAATTTCCTTAATGTTACCATCTCTAAAAAACATGTTTGATATCATATAAATCACATCTTCATAACTGGAAATGAAGAAAAGCAAAGCAAATAAATAACGTTACTTTATATAAAACAAAATATTACGACCTTGTGTATACTTGGAAAACCTGTGTGGCGCTTAACAAAAATATCAATAATTTGTTTTTCGTTTGGGTTAGTTTCTTAAATGTGGATTGAAAGCTGCCTTGTATTTCAAACATGTTAGATGGCAAAGTGAGCGAGAGAGACATATGGTGAGAGAGAGAGAGAGATACATACGGAAAGAGAGAGAGAGAGAGAGAGAGAGAGAGAGAGAGAGAGAGAGAGAGCGAGAGAGAGATGATGGGAGGGTGGGGGAGTCGAGAGACAGAGAGAGAGAGAGAGAGAGAGAGAGAGAGAGAGAGATACATACGGAAAGAGAGAGAGAGAGAGACAGCGAGAGAGAGATGATGGGAGGGTGGGGGGGGGGGGGGGGGGTGAGGCGAGAGACAGAGAGAGAGAGTGGAGTGGACCTATGGTCGCATGTAGCCAAATTCAGAGCAATGCACACATTAATAAACAAGAAAGACGCGTTCAAAACTCGTTGAATCCGTTGTCATCCTTTAACGCCGAGAAGAAGGCTGGAAGCCATTTGGATTAATCAAGGTATTCATTTGAGGGTAATCGAAAGAGCGGTGTACCTGTCGTACCTACCACTAACCGCTTAATTATCCATATGCAAACCTCTTTAGTGCTCCAACCCCTTCATGTTCCTCTAGCATTTCATTTCAAAACACCACCTCCCCCTCTCCTCCCCCCGTCTTCTGCCACACACCTGCAGATTCAACCGCAACGTGTCTGATATTGATTTTGATAAGTTTTAATGTGTGTTTTTTCCTGTCTCGAAAGCATAATATCCTTTTTGGTCTTATCCCCATTTTAAGCAGATGTATGTCTTTAAAGATTGTATTATCGATTAAATGATATATAATATACTTCATCGTCTTCGGCTTCTGGTAAATAATATCTTATTTTCTGTTTATATCATGTTTTGATGTAAAGCAAAATTTGTGACGTATAACCAAATATATTTTATTTATGTCTGTACTTTCAGATGTCTGGTGTGTATGAAAGATGCATCAAATGAACAATTGTATATTTCTGCCTAAGAGTAATCTGGCTTGGTAGTTCAGTGTTTTTTTTTTCGAAATGAGGAACTACATTTTCAAATTGGCAACACGCCTAAATTGCTTAACTAATACGTAACTTATTTATAACTGATTTTGTATTTGAACGTATACTACCTCATACGGACAACATTAGCTGTTACTGTTCTAACGTTATGTACACTTACTCGATTATATATTTCTTTATCTATGTAAATAAATTTCCTTAAAGAAAGTTTTCATGAATATCATAAGAATATACCTGTATCACACCACCCTTGAGGGATTTAATAAACACGTCTTCATCTTTTTTTTAATCCACCTCCGCCTAATCCCCAAAGTCCTTGTCATGACATTAATCAGTCTCCCCCGCAAGCTGTAAAGTCAGCTATGGTTTTCCGTCTTTCAAGGCAGAAACGGTCATTTCACCAATCATAATTGCTCTGAGTGTAGGACCACCTCACGGGAAATATAATAATCAACCCATTCGCCTTGCCTGGAGACCTCTTGTTGCACCCCACTCTTCGCTGGAGCTTCGGGTTCACGCTCAGTCTGACACCAGGCATAAACGTAAGAGAAGGGTGTAAAAAGTCAGTGTTCGCAGATGCTTCTTCGCACGCGATAGTACGAACATTTAAATGGGAGGGTCGTTAGGAACAGACGAGTTGATGGGATGTTCATTTGGTTAATTACCCCTTTGTGTGCTAGTATAAACGACACTTGATAGATATGTTAGTAATATAGATATGATAGTTATGTTGATTACTTGTAAATAAAATACACAAGTTGCATACAAAGAGTAGACGTAGATGTTATTGTCATTTTTTTTATCGATGAAACAACAACGGCTTCCACTGCAACATAGTCTCAAGTCTTCATCCGATCTGCTTCCCGAATGCCTGGGAAACCCATTCAAGCTCGACTATTATCATCATACGACCATACTCCTCCCTTTTCCTCACTCGGATTGGCTTACGTCGGCCTAATTCCGGAGCCGCGGCAATTTCGCTACGTCTTCAGACCCGCCTCTTTCAAGGATTCAATGTTGCAACTCCGAGGGTGTTTATGGCGATGTTGTTCCCGCGATGCAAGAGAACACCCTCTTGTATAACAAAAGAGGCCCTGTGAAACTCCCTATTTTTTCTACTTTTATAAAAGGCACATTGTGTGTGTTGTCCTCTGACAAGAAGTACTGATATAATTCGTCCTTCTTCAAAAATGTGTTCTTACATCTGCTGAAAATACAATGCTCTCTATCTGGTCGATATTAATACTTCATACTATTTATTGCACTAAGATACAGTTTACAGAGTGAGGAAATGCAATGAAATCTAATAAAAAAGTTCGTCATCCACAGGAAGGAAACGACAATGGTGTGCCTTTGAATATTGAAAGTGTTAAGGAGAGAATAACTATACGATACAACTGTTTATCTTCGAAGTTTCAACAGAGAGTATCGTTATCGCCACTATGAAGACTGAATAAAGAATGATGTGTCGACCTAACAACAAAAAAGGAAACGACATAGAGAGGGTGAATGTCTTGGGTGTGGCTTGAACTTGGATGTGGGGTGAACAGACAAACAACTTCGATGATAAGCAGGGAGAGAGAGAGAGAGAGAGAGAGAGAGAGAGAGAGAGACAGAAAGGGAAAGGGAGCAAGACATAACAGTAAAGATGTACACACACAAAAAGAGAGAGAGACATAAACATAAACAAAATAAGAAAGCGATCAATAGACCTTGAAAAAGACGACATATAACTTCATATTGCGACTTCTCGTTGCACGCGATACACGTCATAAATGAAACAAAACAGACCTGGAGGTAACGCGAAGGAAATAGACTGATGGTGACGACGACTCTCTTCTCATCTATCCGCTCTTTAGACGGATTACCGGCGCTTTCTTATCGATTCTAGCGGGTCATATAATATCACATTTATCGAATTATTATTCAGAACGACCGCACAAGAGCTTTCCGCATTTCCTGCCGATGGCCGATCTTGATTCGAAAAAGTGTAAGAAAGTTATGAAGCGCATCTGTTTTCGAAATGGAAGGTGTGATTTAGTGCGAATCCCTTCTTTCATCATCTTCAGATTCTTCATTATATATCACGATACGTAATGACAAGCATTGAATCAATGTGGCTAGGAGACGATATGATAGCACATTCACTAAAGCGCGAAGTTTAGGGAGATGCATCTCGAAACAAAAGGCGATAGCACATAACCAACGCTTTTTGGTGATGATGGTAATTTTTTGGCGTTTTAAAGGTATGAAAATACCTCTTGTAAAAAAAACCCCAGAAGGATTGTTCAAAGTAGAAAAGTTGTAATTTAAAAAAGGAAATTACTCGAAGTCTTATCTGAATTTTCTGAAATTGGCGCTAAATGATCGGCAAACTCAAGGCTTTCTTTAAGACGCGTTGCTCTTGTTTCTTTTGAGCGGAATGTAATTCTTAACTTATAATGTAGGTAGTTTTATATATATTCTATATCCTTGCTTGATATTAAACTTTAATCCTTATAACGTATTTTGTGTCTTTCGTCGGTAATCAATACCTATTTTTTCCCTTTGACAGATAGACAAAACACAATCTGGTAAGATTAAAGGCCAAGACTTGATTGCGTAGAACGGGCCATTTACGAGAAATTCCATCATGACCGAACTATACTGTTACAATATGATAATTTTACCGTTTTATGGAGCTGTTTTATGAAGTATAAGTACCACTTTAGGTGCTTGAGGATTACCCTGGCTAAAGAGAAATTTGGACTGACGCTGGAAATAAGTTGATGTAGTTAGAGAAGAAATAAAGCGTGCTAAGTGGATTATGTACATAACGATTTACTAAAGATCGACAACCATGAACAAAACATATTCGCTTGAAGTCACAAAGAAGGTATACCAAGACAAGGAATTTAATCTAGGTTCAGAACTACGGAATCCCACTTAAAGAGCATTAGCTAAATTATGCACATATCTTACCATCTATTGATGTTGAAGTCGCACTAAGGCTACGGACACCAATTAAAGATGTGATGTGGGTAAGCAAGCACCAATATTTATCATCAGTAGGAATGATATAATACGTTTCATATTTTCTTTACCGCTCTTTAAGTAGCACTTCATAGTTTTAAACCATGGTCTACATAGTCCATGGCTTAAACGAACCTCCCTTGTAAATTCGGGTCATTGTCTCAAGGTGTGCGCATTAGGTCGGCCTCAATCCAGCACCTCTTTAAGAAAGTGAATATCACTTTTTGTACACACGTTTTAACCATTTATATGCCAGACTACATGCTACTCTTTCGGTTTGTGTGTTTCAATGGTGGAATAATTCACACATAGCGTGTTAAGGGCTAATGTCTAGTATTGTCATGTTGGTGGCATTTCTACCAGTCTACTTTACCTTTGGAACGCCAACGAGATCACGATTAAGCTCAAGGGAGTGTGTTAGACTGGTCCTTTATCTAGTGAAATGAATGTAATGTTATAGGAACAAAGTTTAATGGGCATATACTGAGCTGGGAAGTCAAAAAGCCTTCTAAAAGGTAATCGTGAGCAATCTTCTTGCCAATGGTCTTAAATTCATGTAATGTCCATTTTAGAAACTTGCTGAAATTTATTTTCACTCAAATGATCTACATTTCGAGGAATGAGCGATTAAACCACAAATCCTCAAAATCTTCGGGCCGAACAATTTGCAGATTTTGAGCATTTTAAGGATTACTCTACCAAATGTGGATCATTCGAGGGCAAATAACGTTCAGCAAGTTTCTAAAATGGACAATACAAGCATTTAAGACCATTGGCAAGAAGATTGCTCACGATCACCTTTTGGAAGGCTTGTTTTTTCTCCTCAGTTGAGTATATGCCCTTTAAGTATCAGAAGGCACTGACATGAAGGAGGGGTTGGGGGTTGGAGGGCAGGGGGGTTCAGAGGATATGGTGTAGACGGACGACAAGTAAGAATAGGACATAAGGGGGCAAGGGATACGAAAGAGAACAGGCAAATGCGAGAATATATCAATAAAATCTGCGGTAACTTGTTGTATAATCAGCTAATGGTGGAGTGGTGACTAGCAATTGACCGGAAAGAAGGAGAAACTAGTGAATTGCCTCGTATTTTTCGTCACTCCACGTCATTCTTAGGGAGCTTTCGACAACCCAAATGGAATCTTTACCGGTGGCAGTTTTAAAAGCTCCCGTCCAACCCTTGTATCCCGTTCGTGACGGGTCATACCAACTCATATGGAATAGCAACTAGAATCGATTTTTTTGTGTGGTGCTTTCCCGTAACACTTTATCTGCCATTGATGCATTTTTGCACAAAAATACACACACGATCAATCATGCCAATAATAGATCAGATAATTTGGCATACAAAGCATTAAATGTTAACGCCTTATATCAGCCAAAACATTTGGAATGAGAGGTGTTGGTTTTGATGGTGTGGCAGGAATATATGACACAGAAAAAACAATGCTCCATAATTTGTGCATTAACTTTTACCCATGTGTGTGGGACAACTATCCCCACTTCAGGTTGTGATGGTCGTGTGTGAGACGTAAGGTATAGGCATTCGACATTCTGATCGACCAACGATGAACAATATATGCTTCCCACACCCTCATACTTCTTCTCTCCTTTTTCTTATGTCGCCTTCGCCTTTCTAGCACGTGTGTATATTTACTACCGTACTCTGAGGTTCTGATCTGGACATTCTGTGAACTACACGATGGTACAAGGCAGACATTTGGTGTTTCAATTTGTGCTTACCTTTACCCTTTCTACGACTTATTCCGTAAGGTGTACATCCCATCACACTTCCGTAGTAGATTTAACTCAGTGAACGTCTCAGAGAGGATATTTAGGTCAAGTAGAATTATCTTCTGAAGAGACGTTACTCTAGGTGGCTAACTCTGGATTTTGAGTTCTGCAATAGGTAAACGTCAATAGTTCATGTTCCACAGGTGACTTTTTGTCACCAGTGATATACACAAACCACAGTATAACAGCAGTTTACCTTTCACAGAAAGGATTAAATTGGGGAAAATGTCAGGAGGAGGGCATTATTCATGTCCTAGAATTCCAGAAAATAATCGTAAGATTAGCACGAGAAAACGTCGCTTCTGGAAATAGAAAGCATATCCATGATGTTTAATCTCTAGACAAGCCGGCGACTTAGGTGTGCGGCATAATTGAATATATATGAGTAACAATGAACTTTTGGTGAGAAACATTGAAACGAGGCATATACAGTTGCTTGCATTTTCCATCGAAGCATTCATTGAAATGAAGTTAAACCGAATGCCTCCAGAAATCAAACTGGTATATTGGAAACATTAAAGATGTATGAGCAAAGTAATTTTTAAACGGATTCATACTCAATGATAACGATGAGAAGAATGCTCATGAAGATGGAATATGAGGTATAGATATAATGAAACTTAGAAAGGACTCAAATGTAATTTATTAACCACATACGTACCAAGTATCAGTTACAGATTTGTAAATAATATTAGTCATATACGAGCTACAAACCGACTTTAAGAGCTGCGGACATGGCTTTAGTGACAATGAAGGAGATTTAGCTTAAAATCAGACGAATGTCATGATTGTGGAAGCTTAAGAGTAAAATTTTAATCATTTCAATTTAAAAATGAACCTAGTCGGTTCCGACTTGAGTGTGAGCATATTATGTGGAACAGTGTTTTAAGCAATGAACACTTTTATATGCAAAGTGCGGATGCAGTACATGTATTCAGCTGTAGTTTTGGGCAAAGACGTGTCACATGAATATCAACTAACAACTGAAAAGTGAAGGTATAGAGGTGAGATATCATTAGCACTTTACGCGTCATTGAGACATTTTTACAATGGTAATACACACTATGCCCAAATGGAAGTATGGAGTCTGGCAGAGAAGGGGTTAATCGATTTAAAAAGTATTGATATCCATTATCGCTGGAGAAGTATGAGTTCGAAGACAAAGATCAAACATTCATGTTTAGAGTGGCATGACTCTAAACGGCTCACCTCATTTGAAGGTCATTGAGGTCTTCACAGCAGATGATTGATAATATATATGAAAAGGTTGAAATTCACTTTAGGTTATTTGAGGTCATCCAAGAGAGATACACAGAGGGATAAAGAGTTTGGCAAAGCACGCTGAGTTGTCTTTAATTATTTTAAGGAGAACGTTAGTCGGAAGACGGTTACAATTGAACATCTACTTCTTTACAATATTGATATCAAGATGACTTAGCTCAAAGGAAACACGAATTTGTGATTGTCCACGATGCAGAAAGATATCGGCTACGACTAACATGACAGTACCGACATTTCACATATGAATGAAAGGATTGAAGGGAAACATTCTTAAAATCAAAGCGCAATTTACATGACCACAGAAGAGTTAGATATTGCGTGGTTGACAGTATCGAATGCAGTGCCCAATTCAAAGACGATATATTTATGATAGCTGAAGGACATCGTGACCTCATTTTGCGAACTCATCAGGGTACTTTCGGTGTAGAAAATAGATCAAAAGTTATACGGCAGATTGCGGACTGGACCGTCCAATTAATTACATTTCAGATGACCAATTCATCGTCGGAAGGGGCACAATATTCATGCCCTTCTAGGAAACCTCGGCAACACAAGACGAATTGCTGACGGGTCTGTAAGCTTAAAGATGCTCATAATCCGGCCCCTGATAATTGCCGCATGTGAGGTATAGTGAGAGGTTCACTGAATCCGTGTCAAAAAAGATGCTGGAGTTGCTCACTGTGAAAATGCTTGACGAGGAGACACGAAGGATAAACATTATAGGAATGTCATTGTTTTTTTGTTGAGATCATGTAAACTTATCATGCAACATTATTTCAGTGAATTCTTTGTATCACCTACCTAGGAAGTTTGCACCCTGCTTTCGTCTCCTAAAGCTTCATTAAGTGCAGAAGGTTGCTTTGAAAAATAGACGATGCTGGTTGCTATTTGTGCATTGTATATGAAGAAGATAAGTAGTATATAGTTCGTGAAGTGTTCAACGTTGTTTATTTCAACCGCTCGAGCACAAAGGCAGGAAACTAAGTTGTTATTGATATAGGGCGTTCAGCGATTAATATTGTGAAGATTGATCGCTCCTTCTTGGGAGTCTTTCCAATCAGACATTTAAAGGAAAATTGTGGATCCTTAAATGTAAATATTCATTATCTAGTAATCAGGTAATGCTACCTCTTGCAATAATAACATACTTTAGTGCCTTCATACGGTTGCCCCACCCTGATGAATTGGTTGACAGCGTCAGTATTTAAAGCGTTACTAACTTAGAAAAAAAAGTTCACACTAATCAGTTCCCACCGCAATAAAGTCTCATTTTGACGAAAATTTGAAAAAAAACGCACGCCTCCAGTGACGTATGAGAAGTCAAAATGCCATAAATGCCAACGGCGTAAATAACATGTTTTATTCACGCCAATACAATTAAACAATACGTTACCAATGGAAACCCCAAAGCCTGTCCGAGGTTTGTCTGAGTAGCAACAACTAATACATTCAAAGTGCATTCCATCCATTGAATCCGAATGACGAGATACAGGTGAATGCAATAACGCGTTATTACGCAGTTAGGGGGAAAGTTGTGAATACCTTACGAAAATGGTCTATTGTTGACTTCCGTACAATCTATGGAATTTTGACTTCTCATACGTCACTGGAGGCGTGCGTTTTTTTTTTAAATTTTCGTCAAAATGAGACTTTATTGCGGCAAACGAATGTGAAATTCGTTTTTAGTGGATAATTTTAAATAGATTAGTGGGAGCTTATTTTTCTAATTTAGTAACCCTTTAAAGTTAGATTCATGGAGCAATTATCTTTCTTTGCCGTGACGCGAAAATGCTAGTTGGTACCAACAAATCAGTTTGATGTGAATGCAGGATTAGAGAAGTCGACGGAAATTGATTCCCCTCTCTCTCCTGAGTCCTTTATGAACATGGTGAACAAACGGTAAAACGAAGCGGGTGTTTAGAGTATGTCAACAAATTAAATGGGCCATCGTAAACAGACGGACGTTTTTTGTCAGTTTGATGGAGGAGGTAATTAACGATTGAAACCTATGCGGCTCATTGCAACATTCTTTTTTACAGGATCGATCAGCGCGTTGAAATAATGCTTGATTTCGTAGACGGCTTGTTGGTGAGCGGTTTACGTGTTTGTCCTTCTGCTGTGTCGGCTTATCAAAATACTCCTCTCAGTACCATCCAGCACGTCCGGTGATAACATCATGTCAAAATTACAACACAGGGTATTGGCTATGGAATTGAGCGGGTTAAAGCTTTGAAACTACACGTGGAACTCGGAGAAGAACAAATGACGATGCTCCCGGTCATACCGGGGAGGTGTACATCCCTGGTCATACATTCACTGATGTGCTTTCTTTCATTCTTCATTTCCGTTCGTCTCCTATGCCGGAGAGCATCTGGGGATGTCCTCGATTGAAACGATCTGATACAAAACATGATTGTTCCAAGCATGTCCACACAACCTGCCACACGTTAACTTATGTAACACCGAGTCCAAAGTAGCGTAGCTATCAACGTTAATAAATAACTCTAACTACGGGACAATAGAGGAAATTCGTTGTGAAGAATCTCGGTTGGGGAAAGTTACTCAAAAGACAAAAGATTTGTAGATAAGCTGCATTAACAGCAAGTACTTATACAGATATTTTTGTTCTGATGATACTTAATGCTGAGCAGAGGTACCCCAGACCTAAGATATATTATCATCTGTACTTGAACACAACTTTCTTGGGACAAAATGTTCACAACACCTGCCCCCATAGAGGGTTCCCCCAAGCAGCCATATTGGAGGGCAAAGCAATAAAAACTTATGCATCAGACCATGAAAACAATGAATTTTCATGGTCCGATGCACAGGTTTTTATTGTTTGTCCTTCAACGTGGCTTCTTGTGGGAACCGTCTATTGAGTAAGGTCATGTTCGTGCATCGTCAATTATAACCCTTTTAGTGCCAGACAAAATGTAGCTCCGTGCGATCTATATGTATCACTAAGTCCACATTCATGTGTGGGTCATAGTGAGTTAATCTGAAACATAGCAATATGGAGAAACCCACAACACCCGTAGTCTTGAACTTATAAAAAAAAAACAGTATGACGTTAAAGGTGTTGCACATCGCAAAATTAAACTGTCTGACGCCAGGAATGGCTTCGTGAGACATCACGTAGGGGTTTTCCCTATATAGCCGATAGGCCAGCTCCCTTTATCGCCCATTCATCCTAATTACTGTTTGCCATGGTATTATGCAGTGAAATCTGCTTTAGCGACCATCTTTGTAGAAATACCACCTACCTGTAAAGACCACATTTATCATTACTTCCCTTGAAAATCGGTTCTCATTTAAACCTGAATTAAAGTAACCTACCTATAGACCATCCTATCAGACAGGCCGCATATCTTGTCTTACTGAAGTGATCTTTATAAATAGTTTGAAGAGATCCATTTGTAGAGTTTGTTAACACAATGGGTACAATTTTGGTATGCATACACCCAGCTCATGCGTCAAGTTGAACTCCACAGCACAGTTGATGTATACTGTCACATGTGCGTTTACCATGTTACCACACGTATTTGTAATTTAAATCTGATTTCCTTTTAATGAACGATCGATCGCTAATATTATATAAACAATGTGAAAGAAAATATAAGAACAGCACTCCCCAGAGGGTAGTTATCAACGATCTCAATAAACGGTAAGTCAGACGGTTGAACTTTCCGCTCAATACGTCTTCCACCATGTACCGGATCCTTCAAGTAGAAGATGATATATCCCCTCTTCCTTTGCTTCCTCCTTCTCCTCCGCTTCTTCACCTCCTCCTCCTCCTCCTCCTCCTTCTTCTTCTTCTTCTTCTTCTTCTTCTTCTTCTTCTTCTTCTTCTTCTTCTTCTTCTTCTTCTTCTTCTTCTTCTTCTTCTTCTTCTTCTTCTTCCTTTTCAGCTTACTCTTATATGCCCCTTTTTATGTTCATTCCTTATCTCATGTGTCTTTCTTTTCTCCTCCCCTCCTTCCTTATTTCTTAAACGATATATCTCCTCTTTTCCCCCACATACAAATTGTCCACAATATATTCACGATTTAAAATCTGTACCTGCTTTATTTTAATTTCATCTGTTCATTGTTCACAACCTTGCCCCGGCTAGTTGATAATATGCAAATTACAGACAATACAAGCATAATGAGTGTATGCGATAATCAACACTGTAATAGCCAGAGAAAATCATGCATTGTGAGATTGGTAACATTATTGGTGGAAGATATACACATGGCATATTACGTGTTAAACTCAAAAGACTCCAGACGATAGAAAAAACGTAAAAGTGAGAATAATGCACTCTTTTACAGACAGGCCGTTATACTCTGCAAACAGACAACAACCTCCCGTCACACACACAAGTGAATGAATTAACGTGAAATTTGTAGCCAGAGGGTTGCACGAAGAAGGACGAGTATTGCTGAAAACAGACACGTTTTCCGACTGACAGGACATCTGTTCAAACAGTGACACTGTGGACAAATATTTAGATCTCAAGTGTATAGAGCTGTATGAAGTATTCTCCATAAAAAGCTCTACCCAGCATGCCCAGGGCCCTTCGTCACGTGGGCACGGAGAGTAAAGACATTGATTGACGATCTAATGGATGAGTTAACACCTGTCATTGTCTGGCTTTCCCAGAATAAACGAGAGGTGTTAAACTTGTCATTGATTTCGAAGACGGAAAGGAATCTATCGAACATAAACATCAGTATCAGTGGTATGCCTCATCAGTAATGATCAGTATCCGATATATGAATTTAATCATATATGCTATGCATTTTAACTGGTTGAATATTCTTATCATAACCCCTTTTCCTAAATTAGTATTTTGCACGATGTTGACATAATCTCAAATTTGTTTCTTTACTAAAGACGCCTCTCGTTCTTTTCCCCTTACCCCCTCTTTTCCGTTTTCCCCATCTCCTTGCTCACTTGGACTATGCAATTCATAACATTCCATCCATCTATTCTTATCCATCTCCTCTTTCTCTCTCTCTCTATTGCTATTTCTCCTTATTTTGCTTGCTTGTATAGTGTATAATGTATATAATATATACGCACACTCACACATACAAACGCACGCGCACATGCATAAATATATACAAAAACACACATTCAAGCACTCGCCGATACCTATACACATGCAGAAGGGGCCGATATTACCCCCCTTTTATTTCTCGTTTTTCTCTTAACAGTACACATTTCTAGCTCCCAGTAAAGTGTTTCTTTTATACGCCGTTGGCCAGCGAACCCGATATACCAAACACATTTTATTGCACGATACATTCCTGATTAAAGTTGGCCGAGGCTCCACATATACGTAGCTACAGAGTGTAAATTCATAGTATGTGTTTGTGTGTGAGTG
This sequence comes from Arbacia lixula, assembly GCA_963669155.1. Classification (NCBI taxonomy): domain Eukaryota; kingdom Metazoa; phylum Echinodermata; class Echinoidea; order Arbacioida; family Arbaciidae; genus Arbacia; species Arbacia lixula. The sequence goes on from OZ022593.1 coordinate 12,756,232, forward strand.
TGTGGATATGTATGTGTGAACTTATGTGTGTAGGTGGATATGTATAATGTGCTGATATATGCGATGGGAATGAAATGCAGAGAGAGAGAGAGAGAGAGAGAGACAGAGAGAGAGGGAGAGAGAAAGAGAGAGAGAGAGGGAGAGAGAGAGGGAGAGAGAGAGAGAGAGAAAGGAAGAGAGAGACAGACAGAGAGAGAGAGAGAGAGAGAGAGAGAGAGGGAGAGAGTGGTAGTTAAAGGGTGAGGGAGGGAGGGGTATCAAGATAACGAGGCATAATCTTAATGTAGCTTTTAAAACTAATACACTTATATTAGTACACTTGTACGTTTCGAAAGGAAATCTTGAATGCAAGGGCCCCGTCTTAAAAAAAGTTACGATTAATCTGCATCGATCGAAGTATCATTATAATCTCTAATGTACGATCAAGTTAGGATTGATATCAATCGAATGTCAAATTACGATAAATTGCATTTCTTTCTTTTTTTATTTAAAAAAGGCCAGGTCCTTTAATTCATCAAATTGTTCAGATCTGATATTAAGTGTCAATCATTTTTGTGATAATGTGTGATTGCCGCTTTAACCGCCAGACTGCACGCACGTTATCATTTGCTCGTCTTAACCTTGAAGACAAGAACCGTGACGTAATGTAATTAGGCTCATTAAGTACCCTGCGCCGTTCAATTAAGGCAAAAATGAGCTTATAGACTTTCTGGTATAAAGAAGGCTAAAAAACATACTTTCAGCAACTCATTACTACTAATCACGTCCTTTAAAACCTTATATACATATAATACCTGTAATTTATTTATTTCTAAATATAATAATGAACTTTGATTACTATGTATTACATCACATCTTGTTCATATGTTTTGTGATTTTCTTGTGCAGGGCCTTTTGGTAAAACATTTTTGTTTTCATGTGTGAGAAAGGCCTAGCCTGATGAAATAGAACTGACCTAGTGCATGGAGTGAATGAATACATACATCATGACATGCATGGCTGAATATGATTATGTGATTGGTGTAATACTCACGCGACGTCGTACGACCCAAAAGGCCCGCCATCAGGAGGCCAGATGATGAAACACCGCACGCGCTCGACACCGCCGAGGTAGATGAACTTATACTGGGCCGCAAAGAAGAACCTGGGGCTGGTCCAGGCGGCTGCTACGATCCAGATGGATACCACGGATCCGATGATGACGCGCTTGGGCAGGCGAGGTAGGAGCGGGTGGACGATGGCGCGGAAGCGGTCGACGGTGACCGCCATGAGGGAGAGGATGCTGGCCACTGCCGCCAAGTTCGCGATAAACTTGGCGATCTTGCAGCCGACCAGGCCGAAAGGCCAGTTCTCGGTCACCAAGTATGTGAACATTGTCGGCATATCGATGGTGGCGATCATGGTGTCGGCCACGGCGAGGTTCAGCAGGAAGTAGTTCGTCACCGTCCTCATACGCGGATTCGACAGCACGATCCAGATGACGATAACGTTACCGGCACCGGCGATGATCATGATCGCGGTAGCCAGGATGCTCCAGCCGATGACGGATTCGACACTGACCGTGTGCTCCGCCGTCAAGTTCACGCTGTAGACGACCTCGAACCCGTCTTCGGTGGGGTAGGCGGGAACGCTATTCGTCGTCCAGTTTTGGGTTTCGTAGTCGCTCTCCATGTTAACCGTTTGCGTTCTGTGACGAGCACGAGCTCCGAATCAAATAAAAAGTACACCCAGGCACATGAACCACACGTCCTGAATGACCGACTCACACTCGGTCTCATTCGTCTTAGCAGGGCGCCAATCAGATTACGTTATATCAACCAATCACCACAACAATATGAAGAGAATGGCAACTCATCATAAAGTTATATTGGCCTGCTCATGATGTTCCGGCAAAGTTCAAACTAAGGGCGCTGGTCACTGCTTCGATCATGTCTCCATCTTTCCTTTTTTGCTACTTTTAGGTGGAGCTCAAATTCACTTCGACCGCGATAAAAGCATGGAATATACCGCTGAAACACCACTAGTCATGCTTTCGGAAATAGTGTTTAGTAAGATTGCTCAATGTGTCGTTTATGTTCAGTTCCTCCGCTTGAATGCAAAATCTGATGTCTGTTTTTCAGAGACTTATGTCGCCAACTCGTATCTTCGGAAATACACACGATGGACAGAGCTAATTCCTGCCTTGCCATATAAGGTGCTGCTCAGGAGGATGTTTATGTACTGATGTAAAAGAAGCGTCACATTGGTGTATAACAAACGAGCTAATCACGTTTACAGCATCCCTGGCGAATGGCTCATTTTCACACGTAACAACATATTAAACCCTCCTCTGTCAGACTCCAAGCTCCTCTATAGGAATGGCGCGTATGATCAGTGCAGAAATGCCTTATAAAGAGAGTTGATAAAACCGCTGGCGGATGATTAAACTCAAGACCATCAGCGTGTGTCCTCCTTTCACGCTTCCAGCTTGCCACTGCCAGGCGAGCGAGCTGATCTAAAAGTAAACTCTTCTCGTCGCATTATCCGAGGCTTGGAGAGTTTGCTCTTGTCGGTTTCGCTCGGGAACTGATTACGGAAATTTGGCGCGACGATGCTTTCCCGCCGTCTCTGATCGTCAGTAAGCCGGATTCTGCCGCTCTCTGATTTGCTGGCTGCGAGGCGATGCGAGCGCGCTGCTCACCGATTCGGCGGATCGGCGTGCGAGTCGCGTGGTGTGGCAAACTTGTTTAAGTTCAAGTTTCGTCCACCGTCGTTATCTGTTCCCCCCCCCCCCCCACTCTCTCTCTCTGTATTTCTCTCTCTGTGTCTCCGTCTCCGTCTCTGTCTCTGTTTCTCTGTATCTTTGTCTCTCTGTCTCCATCTGTCTGTCTGTCTGTCTGTCTGTCTGTCTCTCTCTCTCTCTCTGTGTGTCTGTCTCTCTGTCTCTATCTCTTCTCTCTGCCTCTGTATGTCTCTGTCTTTTCTCGCTTTCTCTGCCTGTCTGTCTCTGTCTGTTTTTCTGTCTTTGTCTCTCTCTGTCTTTCTGTCTCTCGCTGTCTCCCTCTCTCGTTCTCTCGGCCCCTATCTTTATGTCCTCGCTCCCCCTTTCTCTCTCGATCACTATCCTTCTTCATTTCTATGTTCTCTTCTCCCCCCCCCCTCTCTCTCTCTCTCTCTCTCTCTCTCTCTCTCTCTCTCTCTATCTCTGTCTATCTGTCTCTCTCTCATACACACACATACACACAAACACACCCACACACAAACACACACACACACACACACACAGACACATACACACACCTTCTATCTCGCCCCTCTGTCTTTCTGTGTCCCTGTCCCTCTCCTTCTCTACGTCTTCTTTTCCCTCCCCCCCCCCACCCCTCTCTCAACCCCACTCTCGCTGTGTCTCTGTCCCTCTCTCACTCCCTGTCTCTTTCTCTCTTAGTAGGTGAGCTGGGTATGAGATATTGGCGGGAGGGATGGCTAGGCGATAGGATATCGCTCCTGATGAAAATCATTAGTGTGTAGGCACGTATCTCTGAGCCGGTATAGTGTCTTCAGAGAAGCTGTAGCCCGATTGTAGGACATGCTATCACCAACTATCTGTGCCTTGGTACCTGTATCTTACCGAACACGTTCTTGGGTGCATTGAACGTACACCTATTGAATGGAAGATGAAAACGTTTCAATAGGATAAATTAAATAGGTAACATACACAAGCATTCAAAACATAAAGAACGATTCTGAGACATCTACCACAACTCCATAGCTTGCGTGAACGATAAAAAACATTTATGACTACAAAACCCATGATTGTATGTAATATACTCTGTCAACGTAAAATGCATTCGGCGCCAATCATAAAAAAATATGACAGTGGCCTACATTTCGATTAAGACATTTCATGGACATAGCTGCTGAACACAAGTGAACATTTGCATCCAGGCCAGCTCTACTGCTTTGTTAGTGCGATAATTGGAAACTGGCCTGATTTCACAGTGATAAATGTGATGATTTACATAATTTTTCAGCTAATGGGTAATCGGGTAATAATAGCGCGGAGATGCGATTAGATAATGTTACATCACAATTTCTCCTTTACTCACGTACATCATGTCCATGTATACAACAAAGGAGAACACATGGAATGTGTCCATACACTGGCTAGGGACATGGTAAAATAATTTATGTTCAGATTGAACTCTTTCTCCTTTCTTTCATCATCCTCCTATCTCCAGCGTCGCTATACGATTTTACACGCTATTATCTCCATGGTGATACCTTGAATTTATTGTTCATTAAAAAGTGTTTGTTTTTGTTTCTGATGAATTATGAGCATTGAATTCAAATGAATTACGTTGTTGAAACAGTGCAAAAACGATAGGGATTTTGATAATCACCATTATTACAGATTCACCCTACTCGGGAAGCTTCTCCATCTCCTACTCATCTTTATTGCTCTTCTCCTTGTCCTCAACACCAACGTGATCCGGTGGGGCAGCACATATTCATCCACCTGTTCCCGTGGTCAGGTGCAAGAGAACATTAACATAATTTCAAGATACTGTACTTTACATGACGATGTTCAAGATGATGACGCGAGAAGATGTCGGTGCACACTTTCACAAACTGACATGATGCCGGCAATGCTAGTTTTAACCGCCTTTGTTTATTCATGAAACCTGCTAATATAGCAATCACCTTATAGACAACATGTCCGGTTTACCTTAAACTGAAACCAGTATTTGAGTTCCATGTACATGAAAACCACCTGATCATAAAGACCACATTTGTTTGCCTCACTTGAGTGGTCCACTTATACAGGTGTCACTATATTAGGTATAAAACAGTGACAAGGACGGTGACCATATTAATTACCACTTAAACGATCTCAACCTTCCCCTTTAAGCTAACATCGAATACCCAATAAACCTCACAATCATCGATAACCGTATCTTTATTATGCGATACGATAAAAACAAATTATACTAGATTTTAGTGAGAGGGCTTCTTTCAATTAACAAAGAAATTAACAAAGAAATTTTAGGCATACACCCTACTATTACTACTATTACTACTACTACTACTACTACTACTACTACTACTACTACTACTACTACTACTACTACTACTATTACTACTACTACTCCTACTACTACTACTACTACTACTACTACTACTACTACTACTACTACTACTACTACTACTACTACTTCTGCTACTACCACCACCACAATTATTATCTGTACTACTACCTATGCTTTTTCAGATTCCCGCACAATCGTTCATATCTATTTTTCTCTCTCTGATAAAACAGGCTGTATAAACAAGATAAATAAAAATATGAAATACTCCTGATATCATTTTTTTTTCTCGCTGTGTCGAGCCCGGTCAAAATATGACCCTGAAGCCATTGTAGGCACTAAAAGCTGTCGGCCGACCAGGATCAATATTATCTTAAGACATCCATTAAAGCAGGGGAGAATAATAAAAAAAGGAGGAACGAAGAGAGAAAGAGAGAGAGGGGGAGTTAGAGAGAAAACGAGAGAGAGAGAGAGAGAGAGAGAGAGAGAGAGAGAGAGGGGGGGGGGGGGGGGAGAGAGAGATAGCCCTTGATGCTGTTTTGGTGAGGCAAAGTCTGTAACCACCGAGTCCATTGCATCCGTGGGCGATTTTAAAGACAAAAACCCAACAATTGAGGCCGTTACTCGATCGAAATAAGCTAAAACGCGATGCATCAAGAAGATGGACAATTGTCCAGGGAAAAAAAATATTTGCAAGTAGATGGTCAGTGAATGTCAATGTTTAAAACGTAAGGATTCTTTTGTTACGTGGCATTCTTGAGGCCTTTCCTTTTAAGATTTCGCCTTGTACGCCAGTTTTTGCCGTCTGCATCATATATCTTATTTGAAACTCTATTTTACCTATAACTCGTGTCGTGCCGTGCCTTTGACTTTTTCCGGCTCAAGCAATATACATGAACGCAAAAGAGCAGTACCTGTCTGTCATAATGTGTAATGCACATCATTTTACATTGTACACAGTTTCTCTGACACACAGAGTGTTAATGCCGGAGCGTTACTGTGTCGTATGTGACGATTGTTGGTTCTCACCTCGCGATACCCAGGAGTAGATTGTCGCTGTCAATATTCTTAAGCATCACGTTCTTATTTGACCAGGAATTCATTGTGATTAAACAATTTTTCAATGTCCATGGGAAGAATTGGGATAATTGTTACCCGACAATTGCCTTTCTTTATCAAAATACATAATGTGCTTATCTATGATATTGTTTTATATGAGCGCATGAAAGAAGTTGTATTAAAACACGTAGAATATCTCACGAGATAAGGGGAACGACTGAATGATATGGCTACTGATAAAAGGATGTATGTCATTAAAAGTTAGTTTAAATGAGAACAAGGGGTGGTATTCCAGAACGATCTTCAGTGCTCACTTAGGAGAAATCTAATCCTATGTCTAAGATTCTCCTGAGCGGTATTCCAGAAAGATCTTAAGTTTTCTCCTAAGTTGCGAGACCACAAAGATAGGATCAATCCTGGAGGCTGTTCATAAATGAAACACTTCCCTCCATTGGCCAATAAATGCGCACTGGGTGGGGTTTAACCCTCCCGAATTTAGAGAGTCATACGAGGCATCTCTGAAGTTAAGGACTTAAGAAAACCTAAGAGAAAACGTAAGATACCTTCTGGAATACTACCCAAGGGGCCTTGGTATTATAGGGGTTTTCCCCGTAAAAGAGAGCAGCTTTTTAATAACAGGATGTGCTCATTCTTTACTTAGCAACCACGGTCAACTTGAACGTAGGGCATTGAGAGGGTTAATCTTTTACGGAAATCGTGGGGACGATGACGAAATTGTATCAGTATTTTGAGCCCAAAGTAAGGTCGGACGGTAGACGTGCCTTTAATCCTCTGAGCCCCAAGGCATAGAGAGACCATCGGGTGTTAACACACAGAATGAGCCCATGGTACTGAGAGGGTTAAACATGATTTACGTAATCAGTGCTCTGCTTTTCCATTCTGTTAGTTTCTTAAAAAGCATACCATCAAGCTAACTTGATGGAACAACTAGGCGTTTGAATACATTGCTATTGAGAATCGCTGCAGCCGAGAAGCCCTTGCAGTGAATGTTTTGTTTAAACTTTTAAAATTTATTTCTTCATCAATTCTTGTACCAAATGGTTCAAGACATTATAGAATACAATTTTGATTACGTTTGCATTGTATTCTATAAAATCATGAGCCATGCTCTTGTTAGTCATATAATGATATGTATTATTTTCGTTTCATTTCTTGGTATCTATAGCATAAATCGAAACGTAATACTGTAGTTTGTCTCCATGTTTTAAAACCGCAAAGCAAGAAAACAATTAAAAAACCCAACGGTATGTTAATTAATATGCCATTGAAAGAGTTAATCTCTTACGGAGATCGTAGCAACGGTGACGTTATGATGTATCCGTATATGTCAGCTCATTTTTAGGCCGGATGGTAGGCGTGTGAAAATTTAAACAGCCAGCGGACTGCTTTTCTCTAGGTGTACATGCATGGAAGTTCTTAAAAGCATGGCAATGAATTCAACTATTTGTATAATTCAGGGTTTTCAATGCATTATTCTTGAGAAAGGCTGTATCCGAGTAGTCCTTGCTCTGTATGTTGTAATCGTATTCATTTATCCAATAATTCATAATGTATGGTTCCCTACAGTATACAATACAATGCGTTCAAGACTTGGAGATTATATGAATGATACTAAACTTGTATAAGTACGAAAAAACATATCAAAGTTTCAATTATATCTATGCTCGCATGCAGTGAAACATTCCGAATTATGGCAATACAAATTATATACCCTACAGCTCGAGTCGTTGTTACACCATTCTCATAAAAACGCATATCATAAGGTATCACTTTACATCAGGCACTTGACATGCTTGAAGCACGACGGTTGTAAGTTTTCACTTTCCCTGCAAGTGACGTCAAGCTATTCTGCCATAATCTGACAAAATGAAGCAACTAACAAAATATACTTTCTTGTAAATGAGCAAAATGCGTCTGTCAATTGTACTGGCATCAGTGCAACACCACTTCATGTTAGATTGAATATCTCGCAGCAAGATTAACTTTTCTTGTCTAGATTTTGGCCGTATGTAGGAATGCTGGGTACAATCTAACAATATCAATAACCCAGATTTGAGTGATTTGTCACTTGCTTCCTTTTGTCAGAGTAGGGCAGTATTTCATTTAAAGGGCATATACTGTACTGGGAAGGCAAAAAAGCCTTCAACATGTAATTGTTAGCAATCTTCTTGCCAATGGTCTTAAATTCATGTATTGTCAATATTAGAAGCTTGCTGAAAGTTATTTGCCCTCAAATGATCCACATATAGAGTAATCAATGATTAATCATTAAATCCTCAAAATGTTCGGGCCGAACAGTTCGAGGATTTGTGATTTAATCACTCATTACTCCAAATAAAGATCATTGAGGGCAAATAACTTTCAGCAAGCATCTAAAATAGACAATACATGAATTTAAGACCATTGGCAAGAAGATTGCTAACAAATACATTTTGAAGGCTTTTTTGCCTTCCCAGTACAGTATATGCCCTTTAAACAAGCGCCTATGAACAAGCGCCCATGAACATGTCTTTAATCAGTTTATTCTATGTGGTTCAAGATGAACTAGAAGAAGCCATTGATAGAAAGATATGACTCTCCCTATCAGTCCCACTCATCCTCTCATCAGTTTAGTCGCTTCACAACAATCATATTCCTGCCCTCTTTCTACCCATCCACTGGTTGGGCTTTTCTCACTATGTGATGTTTTCAGTGTGCTCTTCTCATATGTTCATCGGTCAATGACAGGAGCCGGGGTATGTGTGTGCCTCTAGTCTCAAGAAAAGAAAATGCATGCAATTACCGTCACCGCATTCAATAATCATCGATCAAGATGAATGATATCGGGAAACAACTGTCCTGACTTTTCGTCTTTGCTGAACATGCAAATAATATTCCATGCATAAGCGTATGATTCCTTCGTTCATGGTTAACTCTGTTATTATTAGCGTTGGTATAATGATGTGTGCTAAGCTAATGTGGATGTAAACTCCTGTCACGCCTGAAATGTACAGTTATAAAGAAATTGTAGATGATTCAATGGAAGCCGCAATGGAATATGATGGTTCTTTTATGTCATGTTATTACGATCATACTTACTGAGGTCGTCATAAATACAGATGCATTCACATTTAAAGAACAGGTAACAGCATCGGTTGTAGCAACGTGTATGCTAACACAGGAAACATGAAATATTCATATAACATAAAAGAACGAGCGTTTTAATTTGTAGAAAGCATTGTTTTCTTTTTATCACTTTCTGTATAAATACATCCCCTAACCTTTTTACAAAGAGTATCTTAATGTAATTGTAATGTCAACATACCGTGAGATGAATTTTCGTATTAATCAAATAGAACGAGGTGCAATTAGTAATTAAACCTCTGTGTAATAGACAACTTGTGATTTATGTATGTAGTTCACACGTTAAAAATCAAACCTTAACTCTTATATAAAAAAAAATCGCTTTTGGCTCGTACAACATGTACAATATGTTCAAAAACTGAAAATACACATCCTGTAATTTCCTTTAACCTTTGCATGCCTCAAGTGCCTTTGTTCGCAATCTATACATACGCATCCCACACAGTAGCAGTTTATTTGGAACTCAAAGGGCTACAATAGCCCTTTAAAATGAGGACGAAGCTCTGGTTTGGTACGTGTTGCAACGGCGCGCATGAAGATGGGTGTACCTCGACACGCAATACCAACACGAGCTCCTCCCACAGGCGTCAGTAAATGAGATCCCTCCGCACTGTTCGCCTGTCATATCACGTGCGAAATATGTCGGTGGAAAAGGTCAAGAAACTGCAACCTGCCCTAACCGATGGCAACATCTTTTTATAAACAAAACACCGCCTTCTTCTGTGAGTAAACGCAGTAATAGGCAAGTGGTAAACTGCAACCTTCTCTTACCGCTAGCAACATCTCTTTAGAAACAAAATACCGCTTTCTTCCGTGACAAAATGTAGTGAGTGACAAATGGTATATTAGCAAAATATGTATGGCACTTGTAATGGCAACGTTATTATGAATTGACATGTTTGGTAATTTATTTATAGTCCAAATATCGCTTTACTCTGTAATCTCTGCGACAAATAGAGGTGAGAGACAAGTGGAAAATAAGAAAAATATGCATATCACTTGTAATGATGTCAGTAGTATGCACTGGTATGTATAAAGCAAACAATCAACGTTGGTGAAGGTGATAGGACGAACTATCACTTCCGAGGCGATATGGATGTAGCTATCTTTCCGAAGGGCAGCTGAGGAAAGATAGCGTATACATTCAGATCACCGAAAAAGTGATAGTTCGTCTCATTGCCTGAAACCAAAAGTTGATTATTTGCTTTATATTCCACATCTGAAACCAACTATCTATACCAAAAATGACAATTTGACGTAAAAAAAGTAATGTTTACTTCACTACATAACCCCGAGCCGCTGCCATGGGGAACACGCGTTGGGACGCGCATTAAGACGCGCATTAAGACGCGCATTAGACCGCGTTTGATGTCAAGTGATAGTCTGAGTGTAACGCACTTTTATTTCGCGCGTACTCAAAATATAGATCGCGCGTTACGACTATGAGGAGTGAAGAGATCAGCGAAACCAAAAAGTACTATCACCTAGAGTGTAACGAACTTTTCTTCTCAGATGATCTGATAGAAAAAACTACGCCTCATCACGTGATCAAATCTTGACCAATCATATAGCAACACTCTTAGTATGTGGAATATACTATCCCTATCTTTCTGCTAATAACATATGTCCTGTTTATGAATCAGGTTAAAGAAATGTAAAGGAAGTGTATATCTTCCATCATTGTTCAGGAATTGAAGAAACTATAAACTGAGGTTTACTTGTGATGATAGCACTGTCCCCTTAAACTACATGATACATTGTGATAAGTACATTCTTTTGGCCTCCATCCAGCAGTATCAGTATTTATTTCGAATAACTCACCTTTCTGCTATATTACGTTTTCTGTTCATGTATATAAAAACATCTCTTCCCACACATGGCTATTATGTAGCCAAACGCGAGAATATTCCAGCTCGTGTAGTTTCGTTTAAGTTCAAGGTGGAATAAAAATAGCTTTATTGTAGCTTCTGTGGCCTACCATTCGTGAATAATTGCTAAATTCTTCGTTCACGACTGAATAGCACTCTACGAAAACATGCTTAAGAGTAACATCCATTCAGGTTTCATTGCACTTGCAAAAGGTTGCGCCATAGCTTGCAAAAGGTCGCTCCATAGACATGATAGATCAGCTCGTGATAGGTATGTAATTTTGATAATGATAATGGGACAACTATCATCCTGTTTTTGTCGGCGACTTTATGCACGAAACGATGTGTTAAATATACTGCGTGCATGTGTATATTATGTGTATGAGTTCGTATATGTATGTGTATGATTACGTGTTTGTTGGTAATACAATATGTACATTGTATCAATACTATTATTGTTTGTTGTGTGGGAGCGTGCATGTATACTTGGGCGTATGGATATTTGTATGTGTATCTGTATGTATCATCTTTTTAATGTGTTAAAAAATATGTCAGTAAACATGTTTTTTCATGTGAACGTGCCACTACCAGCGTTTACAATATACACTAATCATCTCACAGAGAGCGCTAATTGTACGACGTCATCGTGGCCAACATTAACATCAATGAGATTTGTCGGAAGAAGTCTTTGACAGGAATTATGTCCATTTATTTTTCTTCGTTTCTTCTTTTTAATTTCTTCGTAATTTGTATCTATCATTATTGTCATCATCGCCATCACCATCACTATCATCATCACCATCATCATCATCACCATCATCATTAATATAGCTTTTCATCTAAAGCTATCGTACTTACGTCTCGCAAAGAGATAATTGCGATTGTATATTATCCAATGTTTATGCTTTGAAACCATGCGTTAGCCTAGATCGAATGCAGTATCTGCTATTATACATTTGAAGAATAACACACATTAAGACTCGCCGACAACATTTGTTGCTTTATACCTCATTTAAAAGGTGCTTTCATCTCACTGGTTGATGGGACTGCTACATCATCTCTCTGTAAAATGTTAACCGCCATATTATGTCTCTGCGTGGGATTTGCGTGTATGAATGTGCAACAATCCACCAATGGTGCTTAACGAGTTAAATGACTATAACAGGGTCATGACATGAATTATGCATGGGATGTTATTCTAACCAGCTCTAGCCAAATTACACCGTGCGGTGAGATGTCTTTGGGTAAAGGTGTTAAATCAACAATTTGGCAAAACCCATGACCGCCATTTTGTGTTAGCTTGCGCTTCTCTGCTTCTCATATGACGTCACAATACAGGCTACCGCGATCATTTCGCTATGCCTACATAGACATGACAAATGTGCGTGCTGCACTCCAAAATCAAAGCTGTAGCGATAAGGTGGTTTTAGTTCTGCTCTAGAAAAAAATGTCTAATGGATAAATGTTCCAATACGTTACTTATCAATCATTAATCAAATCTAACACCTTCTGACCATGAGTTGGTAACCGGTAAACGACAAACAGATACATTTACTGCTCTGACACTCGATCAATGCTGAATTCATAAGCTAGCGGGCATCGAAAGAAGCATGTTGATTATATACAGTAGATCACCCTAGGGGTGGTATTTCAAACATGCCCCACCCACTTACTCCATATCAGTCAATATCCTCACTATGAGGACATGCATCGACCAAGGTCAAAAACTTGGTAAATATATGTAAATAATACTAATATATTGCTCGAAATATAGCACAACAAGTATAAGGTCAAAATGGAAAATAACTCTGCTGTGTGCACGACCTATGTGTCATTCTTTTCGGTTTGTTATAAATGTGATTAAAGATATAGGTATTGAAAGTAAAGCTACTCAATGGTAAATTACATGTGACATATGTTGTAGTATGCATTCATGTGAATATTATTGCGTACATCTTTCAGCAGAATATGTATTGATTAAAGACCTGAAGAACTGACGTTGCTTTCACCAGAAAGGAATCTGTGAATCATACCAGAATCAAACACGTATAATGCACGGTAAGGAGTTTAGCAGACTGTAACGTCATGATCCGAGCAGAGATGACAAAATAAATAACCTCTTTACTTGTCCGCATTTGAAGACATTTGTTCTCATACCGATAAATAGCTTATATCGTTATTATTTAACATGAAGTTATACCTTAATATGATGTGTTTTGATAAACATAAACACAGGTTGAATATTGTGGAGAAAATACCTAAGATGCGTCATGCCGAAGCAAGGTCGCACACACATTATTGACATACTCGAATTTTTTTACTGCTCAGAAGTCCACTGATCAAAATATCTCATGTGTTGCTTTGCATCAGATCATCCGAATGATCTCTTCCTTTAAACCTGTCGTCCTTGATTGATTAAAAAAGGAACATATCACCACATGCGATGCATCATGAATGTGTCCCTGATATGAATATGAGCGGCGGCCGGAGGCTCAAATGTACATCACCCCAGCTGTGATACCAGGCTGGTGTGCACGGATACCCGCCCCGTCTCATTCTCGCTGATGAAGCTATCTCGGGCCTGGCCTCCTAGCCGCTGTTTGGGTTCCACTCCGATTTCCTATACCACAACAATCCGCCATCGATTGGGGAAACATGGTGATGTACGCCTTAATTTTCACCCCTCTCACGTACGCCCCTGATCGGCCTACAAAAACAACGACCCCGTGATCGCTTTCGTTTGGCAGGATCACAATCCGGAGAGATGGGAGATAGTCTTGTTTAAGGAGGACTTAGCTTGGTTCTTCGGGATATGAAATCAAAGAAGACGGTGCACATCGGGAGGACGTTAGCGTCGCCCTTCCGGTTCTGACGTCAGTTTGTACATGCAGAGGCAGTACGCACCTATACTGGTCTGTTTGCGCTAGGGGAGATGGCACGCAGGTGGGAAGATGGTAGCAAATCCACACGAACTGTCACAAAGACGGGGGATCGGGAAAAGGAAACTTCAGGTTAATCTTCTTGTATTTGTTTACTTGATCCTCAGGGTAGGTTAATCCCTACGTATTGCTTTTCAAGCAGGATCTTCGATAGCTGCAGATGTGTAAAGGTCTTGTGATGAAATGGGTTTGAAATACTAAATATAACTGTTAAACGTTACATTGATATATGACTACACTATCACTATTAAAAGCAGTTATGCCTACGTATATATTCAGATGTGTGTGTGTATTTTCTTGTGTTAGTATGCTAGAAATGTAGAAAGGCAGAGAGGACGGGGGTATTTCTATATATCAATATATAAAAAAAGTAAGCGACGTGAGAGAGACAGATCAATAGGGAAAGACAGAAAGAGGGAAAGAGTTGAAATGCTGAGGGAAAGAAAAGGAGAAGAGAGGGAGGAAGCGAAAGAGGGAGAGAGGATATGAGAGAGAGAGAGAGAGAGAGAGAGAGAGAGAGAGAGAGAGAGAGACGATCTGGGGCTAGAATGTGTGAGTGAAAGGGGTAGGAGAGGTGACAGAGGTGTCTTAACAATAATGTTGAACTATACAAAACATATATATACATGCTACACATATACAATTATATAATTTTGCGTCTACTGTTGCTAAATTCAACTCTGAAATAGGTTTTGGAGACGGGGACATGACAACATAATGAAATCATAAATCAAGTGATGTTTGAATTTACATCATATAGGACCCCTGGTAATCATGCACAACAGTATTCCATGGTAGCCTACGATATTGATTGTGTCATCGTTTAATTAGATCTCCTGTTAGAATATATTCAAGTTTCTTTTGAAAAAATCATACGAAACAACACTCAAATATACCTACAAAAAATTTCGGATTCCAATACAAATTTTTATTTTCATAAATACAAAAACATATTTACATGTTCGTTATACAAATTTCATGAAAAGAAGTCCACTTCAAAGATGATAATCTATGGGGTAAACAAAAATGAATTTTCAAATATGAGTTTAGAACTTAAACCATGTATATAGAAAACATTACACCAAATATATTACAGATATGGACATCTGTTGACAAATCCAAGACGACGCCTGGATAAGCCGAAAGTATATGATTCCTCCTGGACTTCTTTACATATTTATTTATATTCATTATCAATTAATGAGCATTTCTTTCTTTTCCAATCAAATCAAAAGTTCTGCAAGTGAGCTTAGTTGATATCAATTAAGATCATATTGACCTTGGGCGATCTTATTGACCTACTTTTATCCGCGAACCCTTTCTATCTGAAGTTTTGATCGCCGTCTTTGATGTGGAATTATTTCTTCTATTGTACACAAATTAGGAGACGGAATTAAGGCCGTGCTTGCTATATGACATGGAGGCATAGCTGAGCTCAGGAAAACGCGACGGAAACACTAATCCAAAAATGATTGGTGTCCGGACTTGGCGGCGTCTTGTCCATATGTACAAGTCGACGAGCGAGGCAGAGAGGGAAAGGCGATTCTTGTATTTTATTTGCACTAACACATCTTCCGCATGGTTGATTAGAAGGGCATTAGCCGGAGACGTCACGGGAGCTTCGCGTAATGGCGGTGAAGGGGTCGAACTACTTTTTGGTGGGTCTTCTTGTTCGCAGCTGGAAGAAACATATCGTGAAGACAAGCACGAATGGGAGGTGGATTTATCGTGATGAGCAGAAAAACAGCCAGGGAGACCGAGATACAATGGGAATGATTGGGATCTAAAGTTAGAGAGAGGGAAAGAGGCAGACTGAGGGCGTGATGATGGGTTTTGGGAGGGGGTAGGGGTCGTTAAAACTGAGACAACCAACCGTTAAACCCGTTTAACCCATTTATTGACTCACCCGCTGTGTGACAAATGTTCAGCTACACACAAAAATTAGTAATACACACACATGCTACGGAGCTACATTTGTCCGGTACTTAGCGGGTTAACTCATCCATGTTACTTCCATTAACATACAAAATGACAGCTCCTTCCAAATGATGAACGCCAGCATCCCGACCTACTTTACTGGAGGGACCGATTGGTCGTCGCTCCTTTTATTTTATTTTTTTCATTTTACGTGGGTCCATAGTGAGCAATCAATTCTGCAAACTGCATTGGCACCGTACAAGCAGGGCACATTCAAAAGACTAAAGATCTGACCAGCAGCACTGCGTGTAGCTGCCTCGCATTTTTCTTATCCGTTTCCAAATAAATGCGGACGCACATGTTTTAAACATGCAGGAGTGTTGAGTGGTGGGGGATCCATAAAGTTGCGAAAGAGCTTTTCCATTTTGCGCATCTGGCCCCAGTAGCACTGTGCGTCGAGTTAACAGCCCCCGGAATCAACGCCGAGTCGGGCGGGATTGATTTCTGCCCGCCCGTTCGTCAAGCGGCCATTGATCTGGGCTCCTTCCCATCGATTCTCAAATCAAAACATCAGATGTAGAATCTGTGACTGACTACATAGCCAGAATGTCAAGAAACATACTCTGAAAATCGATGGGTCTGTCAGCAACGCTACTTCTTGGCCGTATCTAGAGCGTCCGGGTAGAGAGAGCAAGAAAGAAAAACAAATTAGATATATTTTCTTATGACACGAAACAGTAAAATTGTATGCATAGACAAATTCAAAATGGAAAAAAAAGGAAGATACCAAAGGGGAAAGCCGTTTTTGACATATTGTTTTTGAAGTTTTGAAATACTGCCATGATATAATTTTTCAGTTTGATAACAGTAATTCTGTTATCACCGGGTACCGCCTGCCCATTCATGCCAACATGCGTTGTGAAAATAGTACAATTGCAGCGCGTGTCAGTGTATGTCATGATTGATACGATCGTGATTATCGATAACAAATAGTCAAATTGTGTACGTGATGTATCTTCTTTCAGTGGAGATGTTTTGATCAGATATGGATGTATCGCCTATACGTGACTGTTCTTTTTGTACTGATGTAAATATTTGCTTTTACTTAGCTCTTTACATTCAGCTCTTACAGCTATAACACAGATCATTTTAGTCGAAGTGTGCATTTATGTGGAGAGACAATTCACAAAAAAAGTTCTAAAAATTAACAATAGTTGTAGAAAGTAAAGAACTGTCAATGCTCCGAGCACTGGATTTAATTAAACAATGTTATGCATTATTTGAATATGATTATAGTATTTCCTTTTTCAATCAACTCGAGTGTTTTATTTAATAGCAAATTTACTCCTCTTTAGGCGCAATAGAAGAAATATTATGTCATGTTTTATGTGTTATTTGTGTGGAATCATCCGGATGTTGTTTCTGAAATCAAGGAACGTATTAAAAAGTTTAAGGAAATGTTGTCATATCAATAGTAAGCTTTTACGACAGAATCGGTTTATTGGGATTGGAATGGAATGCAGAAATAATGTATTGCCCAAAATATTCTCACCGCCTAGTTACATGAGATGACACAAAATAATGATACAGGTGTAGTTCTTTCATTGATTTCATAATTATCGTAACCTGAGTATAGTTCCGCACGATTATTTGAAATTATGTAAACAAAATTACAAAGATCATGTTTTCAACAGGACATTTTCCCGAAAAATGAAACGGAAATTTGTGAAGTAATCATTTGGATCGGATTAAAAAAGTAATGATTGTTCTTTCATTCATGTCTAAACTATCGCAACATGAGTAGATATTTACGAATGATACAAATAAAATCGCTAAAGTCATTAAAAAACAACCTATATATAGTTGGGATGTGTGTTGTGACTTTAGATACCTTTCTAGATCGTTTTCCCGGAAAATTCAACTGAACTTTGTGAAGTAATCATTTTAAATGAGATATGCTTCGTTTGGATGAAGACATTGATATCATGTTTGTGACAATTACTCCCTCCGGCCCCAGGTGTTGGAATAAGCACCTGAAATGATTCTATTTACGGAGTATCGTTGATAAGCAAAACAGCATACTTATTCTTACTCTAGATGAAAATATACTGATATACATACTACCTGAAGCTAAGTAGTAGTGTGTGTGTTTGTTTTATTTTTGTTCGTAACTTTGGTATAGATAGACAAGACATCTCCCGACAAAATTTTAATGAATAATTGCATTTCTTTGGCGCGCAGAGAATGAGCGCATATACATTATGTTCATAATAAATGATGTATCCAATTACACGTCCTCTATACATAACATGGACAAGATGAAAGAGTACAGGCAGCAATAATAATGATGAAAATAACTCAATTTTTACCTGCCTTCCATTCAGATATTAACCATGTGAATAGGCCTATCCGTATGTCGTCACTATCGCTTGTGAACAATTATGTTCAGATACAAGTCAGTCATTTTACTCTTAGTCTGTTCCATTGTGTGGCATGTGTGTATTTTCACCAATAATACATATAAATCCCATTTCACAGCATTTTATTTGGCAGAAAAGAGGGTTAATCATGACCGGGGTGGTCAAAGTGTTGAGTATTATGATAATAAGATTATCTAGGAGTCAACCCTTTAGCTCTTCTCAAAGGATTTTGTGTGCATTGTCGGGGACGAAATGCGCACATGGCCCACATGGCCCATAAAGCATTAAACTCGACACATGGTGATGTATTAACCTTGACAGTGCATGGCGGCTTAGCGTAAGGACACGAACAGTTCGTGGGTATATGAGTGGGTATAAGTGAACCAAAGTCGGGCTTTACTTGTGGGGGATTTTGGACGCCATGAGCTCAGAAAAAAGAGAGTAAGCATGGTGGAATGAAGGACAAAGAGGGGATGATATACATATATATATATATGTATATATGTATATATATATATATATATATATATATATATATATATATGCTAAGTTCTCGCATATATCGAGTGGTATTCTCGCTCCACGATGACTCTTCACACTCTACGGTCTTGCACCGACATGCATAACATTTCGTTGTGGTTTATAATATGCATATGCATCGTAGATATTGTTTCACTCTAACGAGAGAGAGACAGAAAGATAACGAGACATTACCCAGACAATGATTGAGAGAGATAGATATCACAGAAGAGGAGGGGAGCATTACAGTTACAGTTAGCTGTCAAAATACGTAGAATAAGCATGTGTACCATATACCTACTTTCCTATCTGGAAGAGAGAGAGAGAGAGAGAGAGAAATACGTTTTACACATGGGGTGGTGTAGGGGGGCTGGGATGGGGTTTGGGGTGGAGATGGCGTCAGGAAGGGCAACGTTTACCCACAGACATTAGTGAGATACGCATCATAACCTACATGTAATAATTATGTGCCGCGCAAACGCAGGCGCTTTCGACCGTGATAGACAATGATGTTTTTCAAGACGACACTTTCCAGACATCACGCTCTGAGTGTCTAAGAAGGCTTACAACACTGAGTGGTCCTCATGTTCCAAGAAGAGCAGAGTTTGAGTGTACTTGTCACACGAACCTCGAGGAGCCGTCTGGTGTACTCTTGATCTTAATATGAATACAAACATTTATGCTCCGACGAATATTAAAGGTAGCATAACCCTTTTGCAGACAACATCAAATCATGCATGCGCGAACAACAATGGCAATACAATAAGTCCAATTTATGAAACCATGAAATTTGATTGTGATGTCGAACTGAAATACAGCATAAAACACAATAGTCTACCATTTGTTTTTTTAGGCTAAATTTTCTTTCCAAATGCATGGCAAAGCTGAAGTTATCCATGCCTTTTTAAATTTGGACCAGATGGTTTACTGAGGTAAAAAAAGTATATTTTCGTTAGTCAGAGCAGCTTTACCAACCGCGTAGAATAGAATCACGGCTGACCACAGTCAAATGAAAACGTGCTTTTTCATTAACAATTTCATACGAAATGCCTTGAGCATGTAGCGCTTCTTTCAATTCCCGAGTTTGTTGACACTTCTACCCTCAATAAACCTCTCTGTCGCCCTTCTACTCCTTTATAGGTCCATTTTATCCACACATGTCAATGGTATACTGTATAACTATATATCACCCCTTTAAAGAGGCTGTTACTCGAGGCGTTCCGTCAAACGAACCATATACATCTACGTTTCATTAGGTGATTTCGCGTTTTAACATATCACCCGTCTGGTTGTATTTTACCATCATCATTCCAAGCATTCTGTACACATCACTTGCTCTATTCACTGTATTATGCGAAATGGGTAGAAGGTAAACATTTGTAGTGGAGACGACATAGGACATACGAGAGAAGCTTATTGCATGAGAGAAAAAAATGCAATGACAAATATTAAACGACAGAGGGAGAAAAGGGAAAAAAATATATTTATATTCATTTATATATGCAGATTTATAAATAAACATACAAGGACATAAATTCGCATATATACCATAGAATCGGTAAAATGCACCGACATATGGACATTTGTATATATTTATTTCGTACGCAACATCAAAGCAACAGAGAGAGGGGGAAGGAAATCCATATGTTAAGGGTAAGTGTGGGTGGAGGATTAACACAAATAAAGAGGGAAAGATGGGAAATGTGGGTTAAGGTTGAATTGAAATGTGAGAAAAAAAGCGTTTCCGTCCTTGTATAACATTTACGTAACTGCGACACTGATCCCATTTCCCGAGGATTTGGGCAAGACTGATTCCCATGTCCATCTGCCATTCGGGAATAGTCTACCTGACCGTCTTTTCAGATCTCTCTGACTTCAGGATATGTGCTGTAATTGTACGCACTCTACGCCATCCAGAGATAAATCCCCACAAGCTATTCCTTGAAATGTTGTCCTCATCTCTTTCAGGGGTGGACATTTTGGAGACGACGTCGCAATGAAAAGGCAAGGTTGTTTTAATCTGCGAGCTCTTAGGTCATGATAATTGCAAAGAAAAAATACGAAAATAAAAACAGCGTGAGCAAATGGATATGAGTTTGCAAACAAAGAGAGACGCAAATACGGCTAAATCACTTCTCACATAAATACATAAATACATAAACAATTACACATTCATAAACTGCACCCGTTCCATAGCTTCAAAACACATGCATAGCCCCCCCCCCCCCTCACACACACACACACGCTCACACACACACACATTTGGATATTTCATTTCACCTATATTTGACATGTATTCAATCATTGTATTTACCAATATCCATCGTGTCCTATTCCACGTATGTTCTTTTCAATAATTGTTCCAGAAATAAAACATGTTAGATGTTACGTTCAAAAAATGTTCAAGGCAAATTATTTGTTCATTTAGTCGGAAACAAAATCTAATATCCAAACACCCCTTGAACTTGCACGAATAAAAACATGTAATGAATCCAACGTCGGAAAAATATGATATATTAAACTGTTAAAACATGTTTAAGTCATATTGTCATTTACAGGGCAATAATGATTTACTTTCTACCATATCATTTTACGTATTAACCTTTTCTTTCCCACACAGATTTATTATTAAATGGTTTGCTTGCCATAATGGTGACAACAAAACCAAACACTTGGCGCGTGAAGAGTTAACAACGATACAAAACAATGCAGACAACATTTGATGAAAGGCATACAATTTAAAATCAATGTTTAACGCATTTGAACTAATATGCCTTTTACGAACGATATTTTCAAGGAAAAACAAGTTCACTTTCTTAAAAAAATAAAACAAACGTGATGAATGATCATGCGAGGTTTGAGTTTTGATTTGACTTTAACACCCCGGGCAAACAGCGTCGGAGGGAATTTATTGAATTTAACTTTAGCCTTGAATTTTAGGCCTTGTCTGGGTGCATGCGTCTAGATGGTGTGTCTGCAAGTCTCGTTTACAGTTGCGAGCCTACGTGCGTGCTTTCCTTGAAGATCCGGAGGAGAGGCTTAATTCTGAACGGTCATCTTGTGACTGCCCCGAGCAAGACGCGGTGTTAAGATTCGACGACGTTTTGAAATCGAGCCAATAGCAACGATTGGATTTAAACTCGGAGAGCATCAACAAGGAGCTATCATGTGATAATTGATCACTCAATGAAACCAGGTAAACAAATTATAGGTAAGGAATAGATGGGTCTTAGAGGGGTTTGTGGGCAGAAGGAAGGGTAGAAGGGAAATCGAAGGCGAGCGACAGGAGGAGGAGGAGAAGACGAAGATGAAGCAGAAGGGAAAGTGTGATAGTAAAAAAAAAACGAGAAAAAGGAAAGGAGATAAAAAAGAATTACAAGAAGAGATGATAAAAAGAACAACAGAATGAAAATGAGCATGAAGATTAAAAAACGAGCGAAACATAAGAGAGAGAGAGAGAGAGAGAGAGAGAGAGAGAGAGAGAGAGGGGGGGGGGTGGGGGGGGGAGAAGGGGGATAGTTTAAAGGGTATAAGGAGAGGGAGCGATAGCATAGTGAGACAGAAAGGAGGAGAGGAGGGGGGGGGGGGGAGGACGAGGGCCATTGAGAAGAAAAGGCAGACAGGGGAAATCAGGATATTGGATAATCTCTACTGTGAAAAAAAAAAGATTTTCAAGCTTAAAATGAATGCCAAATTGTAGATTGATGAGATATTTCGCAAAGTATTATTCAATTAGCTTTTCGTAGGTTTATAATGGCAGTGCAAAAATGACCAAAAATGGAAATGTGAATAATTGCAATCATAAGAAAATGAGTAACAGTTCGTCCCACTTTCTTTTTTAAGTAGTCACAGATATAAACCACATCCGACAATAACATTCTAGGCTGTAGAAGTACTAGTACACACCTGACCCACGAACTCAGCAGCTTTGAGAGCTCAACAGCGATTTAGAGGTAAATGAGATACATGATCGAGTTACGACCACAAACCAACTGTGTTTTGTGTTACGAGCATGATTCGTTGTAACTCTTATCGAGTAGAAACTTGTGAATAAAGCATTTTGCCACAACTTGTTTTGAAGGCGTCTGATTGTTCCTTGGCTCTGACTTTTGTTAATTCGTAACGCGTCGACGAGGCAAGTATTGCTCTTTCAAGAGTTTCCATGTGAATGCATGCAATCAGAAAGAAATAGAGAAGGAGAGAGATATCATGATAAACAAAAAGAGGGCATACGAAGACAAGAGCGAAAAGTTTAAAGAGATGAAGAGAAAACGAGAAAACCGAGTTAAAGAAATGGCAAAAAGAAAAGTAGAGAGAGAAGTAGTGAGAGAGATAGAATAAGGAAGAGAGACAATGAGAGAAAAAGAGAGAGAGACACAGAGACACAGAGACACAGAGAGACAGAGAAGGAGAAAGAGAGGGGGGGGGGCTGGATAGGTGGAGAGAGAGAGAGAGAGAGAGAGAGAGAGAGAGAGAGAGAGCGAGAGAGAGTGAGTAGGGAGGTGGAAAGATAAAATGGTGTGGGCTAGGGAAAGACGATACAGACAGAAAGACAGACAGACAGACAGAAAGATATACAGACAGACAGAAGGGGTTTGGGCTCGGTGTGTGTGGGGTGGGGGGATGGGGGTGGGGTGAAAGATAAGTAGAGAAGAAACAAAAACAGAGAGGAGGATGGGCGGAGATATGTAGCCATCCACTGGCCGTCTCATAATCAGCCCATCAGAGTGCGATGGCTACTCCTCGTGACACGCAGCTGTGCTCTAAAGCTAATTTGTCCTGTCCGTCTGTTTCTACAGTTGTGTCGTGTGTGGCCAGCGCAAAGTAAAGATTTCGAGGTACGTGACTAGTGGTTGAAGTGCGTGTGGATTCAATAAGGATTAACCGGAAATGTTCGATTAAATCCCCATTAGTAAAGTCTGTTTTTCGATTATCCTGTCGCTTATGCGATACTCACAATCATTCCATTAGACGAGCAAAGCAATAACCATTTTGATATGTTAACGAAGACGTTTCTTAAATAACGGGTAGGCCTTAGGCCTAATAATGCAATAAATGACAGTATTATATTATCATATTGAGGTGTGGGTTTGTATACGAAGTACGATTTGTACGGTGGAGTTTAAGATTTATATCGCTCCGAACTTATGACGTTGAAAACTATTTCAAAAATAAAATGTGCATGATCACATTAAGCTTTATAGCAAGGTTTGCTTTTTAGAACTAGGTCATATATGTACTGATATCTCCTTGTTATTTCAACCACACCTTTGTTCCAATGTTCTTACATTTTATTTTATAAACCGTCATCATTTATTTTTAAAAGCTCACATGTTTTAAGAAATCCCAATAGGTTTGTTCATGTCAAGAAGGTCCACAAAAAGCCAATTCCCAGAGAGCTGACATGATTCGTTTCATTACAGAACGAAGCGAGTAGGGATACACATGTATTCATAGACGTTGTATTGTTGCGAAATATATTTTGTAAATTAGTTTCTCGACTGAATGCGTGTGTTACGTGATGTTATAAGATAATCCCAGTTGCCGATCTTTTGTCAGTTGGAATGTTCATCAAGTATTACAAACTAGTCCAAAAGAGAGTATATAACAGGTTTGTATACACATTTGCTTTTTATTTGATCCCAGTTGGCAGTTGCCGACCTTTTGTCAGTTGGAACGTTTATGAAGTATTACAAACTAGCCCAATATACAGTAGTAGCAGGTTTGTACATATATTAACTTTGTATTTGATACATCAGTGTATTTGAATCAAACGAAGATCATAATGAGAATATTTTGGAAACAGTAAATGATATAATCGTCACCACATGATGATTTGTAAGAAAGGAATGGAATAGAAAAAAAGAGCTTTGAATTGGTGAAAAGATGATCAGGCGGACCGTAAGAGCCACGACAGTAGAATATATTTAATATATTCGTAAATGTGTATTCGATACTATTGTGTACCCGATGTATTCCAGTATAATCCATTATCTATCGTTGTGTTGTCGAGAAGGAATAATGAAAAGTTGCCAAATAGACAGGCAAGGACTCATACCCACATGCACGCAAATTCACACGTGCACAGTCTACTCACACACATACACACAACCATATTATGTATTGCACACACAAATGCACACTGATTAGCTACCACAAGCATAAGACAACAAACAAACACACACACACGCACACACACACACACACACACACACACACACACACACACACACATTACGGGCGCACGAACGCACGTTTCATATACACACCCACGTACACGCACACAAACATCTTCATCGCCTCCTAACTAACTCCACTGTCCTTTTATGTCTCTAATAGTAAATGCCCAATGGATATTTCATCAAAACGCGCGTCTTCTTCAGCTTAGCGCCCATTACAGCTGTGATTCGAGAGCGGAGCAGGAAATAAGACAAAGTGCCCCTATAGCTGCCCGGAGATGCGACTGTCATGAACCTTATCTGATAAATCATACCAAAAGGACTTTGGCGAAACTATCTGAAGGCAGCTATGTGTAATGCTCTCCTCAAGACACTAACGAAATCCCCGGACTTATCGTCAGGCAATCAATTTGATTTTAGCATCAGGGTCTCAGGCATATTTCTTGGCATGATATCATAATTTCGCTCAATGCCTGTAGAAGTAGGTTTCTGCCATCAGTTACGATCTAAATCGTACTTGAAGTCGACTATCACTAGACATACTCCATTCGTTATTTCATTCCGCCGTTCATTTATTCCTTTCTACAAACACTATTATGCTTCATTTTTTGGATTGATGAATCGACCTATATATGTGTATGCCCTTTTTATAGTACCTTTTCCAAATATACTGTACTGCTGTAGGGAAGATGCATTGATAAGAACTTAATTTTCATGATATTGATATATAAAGTTCAGACCTTCATTGCAATATCAATATGAAATCATGAAAACAAACTTTATGTCGTGTTTCTCTTTGTTACCGAAAAAAGGATATGGAAAAAAATCTTTCTCCAAATAGTATCCTTAAATTAGGTGTTGTAGACAAGTTATCTTTTTCAGTTGAAACACATCGTAGGTAGTTACGTTAAACTTTGTCAGTTGGTAAATAAACCCCTTGATGTTCTTTAATTGTTGGGCACCTCAATCTGATATACGTTACAAACTAAGACATATTTTTGCTTTAAACCCCGTCCTTTGCAAACGTCGCCTTGAACTATCCCTAATATTGTTACTACTCCAACTACCGATAATACGTTAACTTCTCCAACGGCTTACACCAGTCTGCTGCCAGGTCATCATTTTCACATCTACTGGTGATGACCTATCTTATAATTGAACGCTCTTTTCAAATTTTGTCTAGCAGATTTGAAATATATCTTTAACCAGTGAAGGTATTTCCTCAAATAAATGATTGTAGAACTCTGGTATATAGATACAACAACGTTGTACCAAAAATGGAAAGAACAAGACTAAGATGGGGCAAAACATGTAGTTGTATTAAAGAAAGATAAACAACATTAATATTGTGAGAGGGAGAGGGCGGAGGGAGGGGGGGGGGGGGTCGGAGTGGTTTGGGGAGGTGTCTAGGTACGAATAATCTGGCGCAATCATTGATTTTTGTTTTACTTCTACTGCCACTACTACAGTCACAACCACAATAAATATCGTTACCACTCTTACTTTTTACCATTTCTCTACTTGGCATTATTTGCACTAAAAAGGTGTTGGAGTAGTCATGAGATATCAGCATATCACATTTCTAGATATCATACATCTATCATTCCTACGAAACTCTATTTTTAAAAACCATCAATTGAACGAGTATTCATCAAAATGTGATACGCTGCAGTGATACGTGATACATTTTAGTGTTTGATTCAAGCTACAAACGGTCAATCTTGTCAAGATGTATTGATAAAGAACATGTATTTATGACAGCCAAAGACTGATTTTCGCATGTGCACGAAATTGGTAAAGTAATAATAATAATGATAATGAAATTGTATGTAAGCCAGTCAAAATAAACAGAAATGCAAAAATGTAAATAAGCTCAAGACACACCCAGTATCAATTGAAATATGTCATCACGATGTTTATAAACATTGTTTTTAACCTCTAGAAGAGAGCATTATAATGGAATATGAAATATGGTGCGTTCGTCATTTGCCTTCTAACCTAAACAAACAAACCCAGGCGTGATCGGATATATGAAACCTGTCCTCGCACGCGTCTCAAAACATTACGATACATGTGGTGATTCATATATTACGGGACATGGAGGCATTCCAAGAACTCGTCTGAGATTCATCATCACGTGACCCCCAGTAATTCCCGACCTCGCGCTCATTTGTATCGAGGATTTACGGCGTGATTCTCGGGTTCAAATGGCGATAAATGACCTTTAGCGGCTTACACGGTTTGTTGGGCCTGGGACTGATTCTAAGGCATTTATTAAAGGATGCCGTTTGTGAAATGTACACTTAACCTTATGCAGGTCATTTTGTAAGTATCTGCTTATGTAACTTATGATTTAAAGCTTCACCATTGTTATCACATGTCTTTCCGAACAGTTTCGCACCAGTAAAGCCTAATTTGGAGAATCATGCACACGTACATGCAAAAATACACATACATATGCACACACACACACACACACATACACTCACAAACAAAAAACAAAAACAAATACACACACACACACACACACACGCACACTCACACATACACAGGCACACACACACACAGGCACACGCATACACAATCAGAAACACAGAAAGACAAGCAGACCCCCACCCAAATTCACACAACCATACATCTACACGAACGCATGCATACATACACATAAAGAGAGTGAGAGTGGGATGGAGGGGGGGGGGGGGGGGGGGACAAACACGGGAATATCGGCCTAAAACATTTAATTAGAAATGTTATCTCCTCGATGTTACTAAGTATTGCCCTTCCGTTCATCTTACACGACATTTCCATCATTCTGTAGAGAAAATCCTCATCGGTATCGCTCACATTGAAAAAAAAAAAAACTTTGAACATAATCATAAAACTTAGGCTCGTTACCACGGTAACCACGGAGAGAGATGCCTCTTAACTCGACATGTCGGAAAGTATTATAAGGGAAACAGGGGAGATACGTCGCCGCAGACCGTGGGCGTTTATCGCTGTAGTCTGGCTCAGCAGTGGGGACGGATCCCATTCATCATGGGTGCTTGTCAACAGAGTTATGTCATTCCCAACAAATGTAAAGTTCACGAGAGATTGATTCGATGGACCAAATCCACGGCAGTATAAGACGATGAGTGGAGACAGGGACGTATCATATATATACAGTATATTCTCAAACACCAACGAACGAGCGAAATAGCTACGATGGCAATTGCATAAATGGAGAAGAGCTTTATTAGCTGATGAAATATCCATTTCAGACAGCTTACGTTTTTTTTCCATACAAAGTGGAAATGAAGTTGGGCATAAACGCCATCTGCCCCCCCCCCCACTCCTCAATGGAATATCCTTACCAACCATTACATACATGATACACTGTTCTTGTGTTATATAAATACTGTATCAAACATCTTGTTAACCTTTTGTGTGCGAGATGAACTGCCGTTTTATTGGATGTGCGTGAGAAAAGTTTATTTGGCTCAAAAAGACTTAAGTCAATAGCGGGGAATGGAGTGGGGGGTAGAGTCGACATATTCAGAATCCGCTCAATCATTAGTAGTACTCGGTATATGTGGTAACAGTACCAGTTGCGTTGATATGTTTAATCACGTTTTGTTTGATGGAAATAATGTCAAATCACTGATGGTGTGCAAAACGTCAAGCATAAAACCTCCATCCACGTATTACAAAATGGCGATAATCGGATTGTAGTTTGGACTTGCGCGTGGCGCCCTAGCAGAGGGGTGTTTTTCGTATAACTCATCCTAATCGAACTATCTGTGGAGTCTTCTATTTTTGTTTTGACAATGGCCACGTTTCCTTTTCGAGCAGAGCAGATGCTTCGTTAATATGATTCATAACAATGCATGGACAGGCGACAGTTGCGCTCACTATAGCCACAGGAAATTAAAAAGGCAGAAATATCAGTCCGTTCAAAATTCAATTACATTTGGCAGATCAAAGCTATTTAAAGGATTTAAAATGAATTTTTGACTTTTGCGATCTCCATGAAGAGGTAACGAGCAAGAGCAAAGAAGTGAAAGATGTGTATGAATATACGTATTCATTTCTTAGTGGGCCATTTTTTTCATTAATTTTGTAATCTGATTGGTCAATTTGCCTTTAAGACAAAGCTGTATTTATATCATTAACTTGGTAGAAAATATCAAACATGTCAAAAGGGATATATAGAAAGATATATAATGGGATGTGTGAATACCTGACAGAAAAGGTATAAAATAAAGAGAAAGAAAGCGAACAAACAAGTATAAACATGGACAAGAGAGGGGGACAGAGAGAGAGAGAGAGAGAGGGAGAGAGACCTAGCGGGCATTCAGTTCCATACTAAACACAACAAAAAAGTAAGTTCTCCCTAATTGAAATAAGATAACTTTTTATTGAAGAGGTTTTGAGCAAAATAATTTAGCAGGATTGTTTCCTAACTTATTGACTAACTTCTGTGTAAAAAAACACATTACATCACAATTAGTCATGCATGAGTGAGCACACATTAAAGGCAAAAATGTCACTTTTCAAAAGTCACAAGGATAATTGGCTATGCCGAATTAACAGTACATTTTAGCATTTCTAGTGCGATTTTTAAAGTGCTTTCACTCAACCATGACACGGAAAATGAATGTTTATGTTTACATAACAGGTCATGTTAGATCTTTGTCAAAACATCCAGAATTCTATTTTTTCACCAAAATAAAAGGTTTTCAAAAGTTTCAAACTCAAGAGTGATGAGTATTTGTTAAACGGTTCTAACTCAACCAGAACAATGGGCTAAGTATCGGGATATGTGTTAGTACATCGAGAGGATGATAAATATTGAAAGGACATAAATTATGCACCAGAGATGGAATTTAATAAAAATCAGATTCCCAAAATTACCCTTGTGACTTTTGAAAAGCGACATTTTTGCCTTTAATGTGTGCTCACTCATGCATGACTGAGTGGACTAAAGTGATTTTCCAACATAAGTTAGTCCATAAGTTAAGAAACAATCCTGCCAAATTGTTTTGTCCAAAACCTCTTCGATAAAAAGCTATACTATTTTGCTTAGGGGGGGGGGGGGGGGGGACTTACTTTTTTTGTTGTGTTTATATTGGCATGTTGCATGGTTTTCTGATCATACCTTTTATCTCAATTTCGTGCACCAGTATACGTTCACGTATAAACCATATAAGATATGTGAATGATTGCGCAAAAAAATCATTCGATTTGAAGTTACGGCAAATAGCCAAACAAACAATATTATCGCGCAATAGTTTGAGGATGATTAAAAAAATGTTGTATAAACATTATCAAGTAAGGATCATAAAAAGTTGGGAAGTCCCGAATGCGGGCTGAACATGAAATGTGTAGGTGTGTATCCCGGGAGTGCAGGGAGATCCCGAACTATTGGATTGTTTTTTCTAACCCGCTGTAACTTGAACCTCTCGGTACCAAGCTATTAAAAAAACATTAGTTAATTACACATGTGTATGCCCATGGGACTAAGTAGGTTAAAGGTAGCCCGTCCCTTTTGCAGACATCTTTCTGAAAGTTCCCTGACTTTGCCATCATTTGAGAGAGAGAGAGAGAAAGAGAGAGAGAGAGAGAGAGAGAGAGGGGCTATATAAACTTTCCCTGGAATCGATAAAGCGTAATATTCGGTTTTGAGGAAATAGTCTTCGATAATTGATCGAGGTTTCTTTTTCATACCACGAAAATAGTCGTAATTTCACAAAATAAAATCAAGATTTGCATTTATTCTATGCGAGTTATAGTACCTCCGACCTTAAAATTTCACATTTGGTATCCCAAAGATACGTGCTAAATATGTGCAAACTTCCATGAAGTGTGCAGATGTTAGTAAAAGGGACGGGCCATCTTTAAGCAGTGTTGTAATAACGGTGTAATAATGCATTAAGAAAAGTTGTTCGGCATTCCCGAGCTTACTTGCCATTATAACTAGGGGTATACTTCCACAATGCCACAGTAGAATAATATAGTAATGTGGACACAGCAGAGATCGAGCATATTAATGGAGATATACGTGTTGATAATGATGATGATTAAAAAATGAAATGGCACGCCTCTAGTATACTTTTATGAAATGATGACACTTAAAGGTTAATGACCGCTTGCTCATCATCAGATCATTGATCTCGAGCTATGAACAAGCCACGGCACTTGACACCCATGCAGAGACAAGGATATAGCCGGAGTGATGGCGTGGATAAGAGAAGGATCAAGGTCAGAATCACGCCGTCTCGACGTGAGTAGATTGCAGGGTGTGATGAATTGGACTAGTGGACTCCAGATGACAGCTAGTTGTCATTTCACCCTGCCACGGCGTCTCTGCTATGGCCGATTAGTCTACATGCACAGACTCAGTTCATCATACTGAATATTTGAGAATGTCGCCCCATCATGCACCGCGCAGCGACATCCAGAGCCATGCTGCATAAAACATACCATTGATAGTAACTTTGCTATCAAGGGCAACACTTCTATGGAAACCTTCACTATGACTGGCTGCCCAGCAGTGTTACCATGGTAGTTACCATTGATAACAGAGTTACCATTTATGGTAAGTTGTATGCAACGGGGCCCAGATTTGTTTATTGCCGCACTTGTTTTGAGATTATGGAGTATTACGTCATACAGCACACATGTATAGGGTAAAGTCGTACCACGATGTCGTTCAGCGATTTATTTATTTCAAATCATGTCCACTTTCGTCTCATACGTAGTGCACAAGACCGGAAGTGGACATGCCTGCAAACCAAATCCGAATGTGGTTGCACAGTGCATCATGGGACGACCTTTTTCTTAAATGTGGTATGGAAACTTGTTCCTCTGTCTCAAATCATATGTGTTTGGTAGTCACGGCTATTGCCGGACCTCGTAGGCACCAATGAAAGGATCCAGATACAAACTGTGTAAACGGTCATTGATTCCCCCTATCTGCGAATCATGAATTCGCAGACAAGGGCGGTCTTAATGTGAAATCAGGCGTTGACATGAATGTGTTTTTCGGTTTATGAATGCATCACAATTTATAACGTTGATATTTCAAATATGGAGAAGTCATTTGCAAAAGGGGTTAGATCCATTTTTCATCAAATGTAATTTTTTTGTCTCAATGTATAGATGTATGGTAGCTCTGTAAAATAAAACCAAAGATAAATCGAAATTCACATTAAAAAGTGAAAAAAAATTACAAAGAAAAATCACTTTTTTTCAAAAGGGGTTGGATCCATTTCAGTTTGTTTGCAAAAGGGGTTAGCTCACAATGGTAATTTTCGGGAAAATATATTTAAGAAAATATGAAGACAGGTAGATTTCCTTTATACCCAATTTTATGTTTATATGGTAGGATAGTTCATTATGACAATTTAGTCTCGCATAAGAATATTGCGATGTGGGAGAATAAAAGAAGTATATTTTCAGAATGGTCTGAAGTGGTACTAACCCCTTTTGCAAACAAAATAAGGAGTTCATTTGCAAAAGGGGTAGATCCATTTTTCATTAAATTTTATTTTATTGTCTCACTGTATAGATTTGAAGTACCTCTATGAGATGATACCAAAGAAAGGTTGAAATTCCCATTAAAAAGTGAACAAAATGGCAAAGGAAAAATCACTTCTTTTTCAAAAGGGGTTGGATCCATTTCAGTTTGATTGCAAAATGGGTTAGATCCACAAAGGTAATTTTTGGGAAAAAAATATTTTAAAAATATGAAGACAGGTAGATTTCTTTTATATCCAGCTTTATGTTCGCATGGTATAATAGTATTTCGTGAAAATCTAGTATCGCATAAGAATATTGCAATATGGGAGAATAAAAAAGTTGTTTTTCTTTATCTAATTTTATTTCGCTTATTCGTCTACTGTGTAAAAGGTTCTGAGTTGTTGTCATAATTGTGTTGAAGAAACTATTATCGTTTAAATGTTGTTTATTTGGATGTTGTATTGACTGCGAATTAACATTTCCAAGATTCCAATATCAGTTTTGTTCATCGTGCCAGAAGTTCTTACATAGTAGTCTTACTTTTAATGTAATTTGGCAAACTATCTAAGAAAATGCGCAAGCCGTTTATTGCTTTTAACACTGAACAAGAAACACAAACTGTTCCGTATTAATTAGTCTACATTCTTCGGCAACATAGACGACGATTGTGTTTAGTCATATAACGCGTGGGTAGACGTTCTATCCAGATGTCTGTCATTTCTCTCTCCCCCCCTCTCTCTCTCTCTCTCTCTCTCTCTCTCTCTCTCTCTCCCCCCTCTTTCTCTATCTCTTTTTCTTTCTCCTTCTCTCTCCCTCTCTCTCTTTCTTTCTCTCTCTCTCTCTCTCTCTCTCTCTCTCTCTCTCTCTCTTTCATGCTTTCACTTTCATGCTCTCTTTTTCCGTGCCATCTTCTTTGCCCTCCCATTCCCCCTCTTTCTCTTTGCTCCTCTTTTTAGTTTTATGTTATTTATCTCCCTTGGTCTCTCTTCTCTGCTCCTCATTACCTATTCCATACCACTTTGATGTGCCTCACATTTGCGTTCTCTTGCGGTTTCTCAGATGTTCATTTCATTAATATCCGACCCACTTCTCTCGCATTCCATCTGTTTGAGCGCGTTATTGGCGTTGTACGCTTCGTTAAATTTTATCAGGCTACCCGGTGAAGCTTCTCAGCAAAACGAGGGCACGAAGAAAGAGACTTTCTTGGAGTGTTCCTTCAAAATCCGCCAACTCGAGATTTCGGTCAGATTCAACCTTCGGCAAAACAAAGGCAGTGCATGAAACGAATGGCTGAATCGACACTCTCAATACATATTCAACTCTCCGAAAGTGGCGTGTTTATTGTGCTTAATCCAGTTTTGCGTTCTATCGAATATGATTGCATCCGTAGTGATTCGAGATTGCTCTACCACGTATGTATAAATACTGACGTATTAAATTTCAAAAACAAAATTATATATCGGTCATCAGACATCTCCTTGTGTGCGACATGCGATGTTTTTCACATGTTGTACACACAATTCACATACAGCAGCAAACTATTTGGCACATTAAGGGTTAATAACACGCGTTTAAACACGCGTAGATGAATGTCGTATCTGCAAGTCATCATTTTTCAGCGAACTCGGCTTATAGCGTCCACGTAAAAGGGTGTTTCAGAGGTCAGACAAAGACACCAATTAACTGTGCATGAATGAATATGCCCATAAATGGACACACGTTACACACAGGAGGGGTGACCGTGGTTAACTTCCTGTACCTTACATTCACAACTCTAATCTTGTGTGAAATGAACCGCTCATTTATCCTTCAATTAGTTAGAGTATGCATGTGCGTATGCATGGAAGGCATATGATTTGATTGGATTCCTGGTTGATATCGTACTGCAATTAATACATTCATAATCCCCCACACCTTGTTAATATGCGTGGACATTATGAAGATGAGTTTACGTTATGATGTGCTTACACAATACAATTCGATATAAATGATGTGTATAAGCTATGGGCTCCTTTACAAGAATACACAAGTGTGCAAACACATAATTAAAAAGCGCCTTGAATTGGATTGCATTATCTTTACAATGAAAATTACAAGTTTTACAGTTGCCTATGATGTAGAAAACGTCCAATATATCCTATTCCTCCTCCCATCTCTCTCGCTCTCTCTTTCCATACATTTACTACCCACGCCCTTCTCTCTCTTTGTCTGGCCCACTCCGCCCCCTCGCTCTCTCTCTCTTTCGCGCGCTCTATCTCTTTATCTGGCTCCCCCACCCTTTTCCCTCCTTGTCTCGCTCCCCACCCATATCAATCTTTTCCAGTCTTTTCCTTTTGGTTATCCTCCTGTCGCATCAATTCTATTCCGCCGCATACTCTTCTCTGCTCTCGATCTCCATCTATTACCCTTCTCCTCCCGCCCCATCTACCCCCCCCCCCTCTCTCTCTCTCTCCATCTCCCTCTCTCACTCACTCTCACTCTCACTCTCTCTTTCTCCTCCTCCACCCAAAACCTTTCCTACCACTCTCTCCTTGCTCTCTATAAATCTCTCTCTATCATTCTTTCCTTCATCCAACCCCTGTCCCTAGATCTCTCTGTCTATCATTCTTTCCTCCCCTTCTCCCAAAATCTCTCTCTTTTACTCTTTCCTCTCTCACCGTCAATCTCTCTTTATCACTCTCCCCTCTCTCTCCTCTGTGACCCCATGGCAGCGGGGGTAGTAGCTCGCGAAGGCGGCGGTGCGGACACAGTCATTGTTTCCCTCTGTGTGAGATTGATTGAGATAGGAGAATGTCAACGCGATATCCTTCTACTTGGTCACGTGGGATCTTCAGTAACACTAACACTTATACCCTATGCTGAGAAGTGCGAGGTGATGGAGATGAGGCGCTGCTGGGTTGAAAGAGAAGAGAAGAGGGGATAGACAAGACGAAGAGAGAGAAAGAGAGATAGAGAGGAGAGAGGTGTGTGTGTTGGGGGGGGGGGGGGGGCGAGAAAAAGAGCCTGCATGTGTGGGAGTGTATGATAGACATGATAGATATAATATTGGAGGTAGAGAACGGGAGAGCCTGTTTGTGTGAAAGGATAAGGGAAGAAGAAGATCGGAATCGTAGAAAAAACATAGTGGAAGAGAGGATAAATAAGACAGACACAGAGAGAGAGAGATAGAGAGAGAGAGAGAGAGAGAGAGAGAGAGAGAGAGGGGGGGGGGGGTTGGTGAAAGATAAAGAGAAAGAGGAGGATAAAGATTCAGGCTGTCGAGTGAGATGTTGAATACTTTCAAAATAAAGACTAATTGCCCGAGTGTTTATACAGACCTCTCTCCGAGACAACTGCTTGGGCTCGGCATGACCTTGAATCCAGACAGTTCTTCAATAAGGTCTGATCCTGTAGACTATCAATTAAGTGTGGTACATGGAAATACACAAAACAGCACCCTGTCAAATGTTTGTTACTTGTTTTTTTTTCCGAAGACATTAATGTAGGCATTCTTAATATGTTTTACATTACCTTTATAATGTTTTGGTTATTGCCTTAAATTCTTATCCGCTATTGTTGCATTTTTGCCCAAGCACTACACGCGAAACGCATAGGTTAGCCGTTGTTGTCTGGTATGCAGAGAGTTAAATGAAAACGGGACATTATTGCATCTCGCTTCCTGATAATCCCGCCGTCAAAACAGTGACATTTACTCTTGAGACATAATTGTCGTCTGCTTCGAGGTTTAATGTGCAAACAATTACCCTTGGCTCCGTCTGGAGAGCTAGAAACCTTTCATCAACCTCGTTATTCTCTACCGGGCCGCAAATCTGGAAGTTGTCAGGTTATTAAAAACATGTGACTGATTTGCGTGCGCCGATGTGTTGATGAATGGAACGGGCGGCATATCTCCGATGGGTCGGAAGATTTATTCAAGATATATTCAAAGAAGCCCACTGCTCTTTCATCATCTACTATTTTTCTTCTACGTCTTCGACTGCATGTTTCTCGTATGTCTTCTAAATTACAGGGGCATGTAAACGTTGAGATTAATTGCGGCTGCACGATCGTGATACTTTGTTTTCTCATTTATCAGTTGAACAGTTGAATGTCTAAATTGGCCCAACTAATTGATAGCTTCACATTTCACATCTAACAAAGATTTACCGATGTTATCCTCTTCGTGGTTGCTACGTATACCGATTCTGCTCGATTTAGCGAAGGACATGGGATAACATTAAGGCCACCACACACAACGCGACGTTGCCATGATTCTGCAATCGTAAGGGCCTAAGACTGGAAATGTGACGTCACCTTTGTGCACACATCAAATGACCGGGTCGTACGATTCATCTAGTCGCAAAGTCATACGACTGATCAGATCGTGTCGTCTGTAGTGGCCTTTTTACAAAGGTTACTTATTGTCACAGTCAAGAACAAGATAGCATCTGTCTCCGCCTCTTGACAATGTATAGTGATGGAGTTATGCACACCTCTATGATTGAGTGCTTTCGGTTTATTTACAGTTCAACATTGGTGCCACTATGTCCATGGCTTAACGAGTACATTTACAATGATTTACGACATGTAAGGATAGAAAACATAGGCCGGTGGATGTCTTACAAACGAAGTATAAATCTTTGAAATTGAAGGGGACAAATAAATTGTATTCGGTGTTATGTACCTTCCATACCTAAAACCTAATACATTAATATATGCGCTAGAGACCACCTGCATGGAGGGCCACCTGCCTATAAGAGACACAATTCTTGTTTCCCTTGAAGAAGTTCCTCGGTGAAACGTGGATAATCGTAACCTGTAAATAAAGACCACCGACTCATTTAGAGGCCTTTATAAACAGGTTTCATTTTCCTCGGGTTATTTTTTTTCATGTATAACCCTTTCAAGGTAACTAGTCACGCTACGCCACTTCAAAGTGTATATAACTAACGTATCAAATACAAACAGTCCGTTCGTTTCTCAGAATTCTTTCCACAACTTCTTCACGGAGATGTTTCAAACTATGATTAGATACTTTCAAATTAAAGAACAACATAAAGGTCTTGCACCAAGGTTGACGCCATCATGGCCATATCGCGATATGATATCAAAGCAACATATCTATCTCACGCCTTTTAACAAGACTTAGAGCTGTGAGATTGATTCGATATGAAAGACAGCAGTTTTCTGAGAATGTCAAGGGCGTTTAAGGTACTGTACTACACCAAGGTTCACACCTAACATGTTTAGCGGAGAAAGTGTTTTGTAAGAGATACCCAGAACGCTCGTCTGGCTGTCTAACATGTCAAGTCGTTCTGACTAATGAAGCTATCGGGAGAACCAAGAAGTCACAGTTATCTGTTGATACGAATTCCGCTCACGCCCCCAAACATGTCAAACACAAACACCCCGCCATCTTTTTCTTCGTGTCGGGGACAATGTTGTTGTGAGAAGCAGGCCTGTGGTAAACAACACTAGCATGGAATTGAATTTATGCGATCATATTTCTTGTCCGCGATTGTCGCGCATTGTCAAGAGCGCTCTATCGTGTTGTTAGTGTGACGGTAACCTTACACCCCGGCAGGAAACGGGTGCATGTGTTGCCCGTAGCCCTGCCTCTCTACGTCCTCTCCACGCAGCGCAGCATGTCGTATACGTGCATCAAGGCATCGCGACCTCCACCTCCGCCCCCGCCTACCCACCACCACCCATCCCCTCCCCCGCCACGGAGCACAGCATGCCGTACGTGCATCAAGGCAAACCCCGACATCCAACCCCGACATCCGCCCCCGCCCATAACACCCCCCCCCCCCCCCCCCCCCCACCTCACCCGCTCCCAACCTCTTCCCCGCTCGGTGCTCTTCAAGTCAGATTTAATCACCTGTTAAAACAATGGGCGATGCGAATGAGCGAAACGGCGCTCGGGTTACATATATGTCGACTTGCTGTGGGGGTTGTGGCGCCTAGAGAGAAGGTGGAGAGAAGGAAGGAAAGGGGATCAAACTCCCTCCACCCTCCCGATAGTCTTTCCGTCATGTTTCGAATACATTAAACCCTTCGTGCCAAATCGAAAAGTTTTGTCCAAATGATACGTGTTGCCCTTTGTAATAGAACCACCATATCATTAACACCCGTAAATCAGATAGCCCAACTTATTGTCCAGGAGGGTACTCACATGTTCCTCTCAGGGGCTATATATGGACATATCGAAGCATCACTGGCCTAATGTTGACCATGGTGACTGAACCATACACGGTGTACGTCCTCCGTCAGACTTTGATTTCGCATAGATACAGTAGAACGAAGAGACCCATGATAGTGCTTATACACATCGCGACACAGTCATTTCTGAAATAGGGCACACAGTGAGAACACATTAACCCTTAGTGTGTCAGATAGACTGCCGCTCTATGGAGATTGCACGCATTGCTTGCAATGAAACGCGCATGTGGCATACAAAAAGTTAAACATTATGCAGTTAAGGCAGTCTTCGTGTTTGAATTTACACTGGAGCTTACAAGATTATGCATTGCATTATGTTATGCAACGGAGTTAGCAAACATAGATTTGTAGAAATACGTTCCATCATGATTATCATGATATTTACCTAATAAGCAAGGTTTTTATAATCACATTACGTGCAATGCTTTATTCCGATTTGTCCTCAATAACCAGATTTTTTTTTTATTCTGTTCTTAGGTTATGTATTAAAGGTACCACACATATATTTGAAAAACACTTCGGTCATAGATGCATATGTAAGTAATGAAAAGGGTTTTATAATTACATTACATACGATGCTTCATTGCTAATCGACCTTAATAAGCAAATATGATTTTTTTTCTTTTCTCGTGCGATCTATTGGACACAGCATAACTTTTCAACTATTTTTCATCATGATGATTTGTACGTATAAAGTAAGGTTTCATTGCATTATATAAATGCCCTTTTTTCCGAAGCAAAGACGAATTCACTCAGTTACATGCGATGCACAGCTGGTGTGTCGGAAGACAATCATGGCACGTATGTAAAATGGAATACAATAGTATTTACAGTCGTACGCACAGTGATGCACATATCAATATGAAGATAATTATGTAAGCTCACACATTATATAACTCATCTGCAAACACGATACACACGCACACATAAACACGATACACACACACACACACACACACACACACACACACACAAATATATATTTATATACCATAACAATATAGGAAGTTGCGACGGCGATGGAAATATAATTGAATAAAAACAACGAAGAAGAATAGTATGCTCAAAATTCCAGGCACTCTTGAAAACAGCCTATAATCTACATAAACCGAAATGATGAGCATGCTTCACTCCTCCGGCGTTTGCACTAATTTGTTCTATGAATTGATGTTTACATACACGCACACACATACACACACACACACACACACACACACACACACACACACACACACACACACACACACACACACATAAATATACTTCATTATATATAATACGCGTTCATAAAGTAAGTCGCGGATTCACACATAGCTTCATGTACACGATGAAGGCGCCAAGGGATTAAAACCACGTTTTGGTATTAAGTAAACAAAGACGGCGAAAATAAAGAAGTAAATATTTTGACGAAAGACACCATAGCTTTTCCTTCTCCCCTTTAATTCCCTCTTTTTCCCCCATCATCAACCCCTTCCTTCTTTTTTTTCCTTCTTTTTCTCCTCTTTCATTTTGGGTTTCCCTCTACGAAGATCCAAAGAAAGAAAAAAAAAGAAGGAGTAACATTTCGACTAAAAGCACCATAGCCTTCTCTTCCCCCCTTATTCCCCTCTTTTCCCTCATCACCAAACCCTTTCTTCTCTTTCTCCTCCTCCTTTCCCTCTTTTCCTTTTCCCCTTCCCTCTACGAAGATCTAGCCCCGAAGACTTCTGTGTCAGGGGATTAAAACTGATGGTGGGATAAACACGTAATGCGGGGTAAAGCGTGGGCCGATGGTATACGGGCCAAACACGGCGTGCTTTCCCCTTGAGAAGGTCCCCTAATGGATGCTGCCAGCTAGTTCTTTTCCCTTATCACTTTCCCGATGTTTCTTCCCAATTCCCGGCGAAGAAAAAGCGAATACAAGATAATATGTTCTTTCCACACGGAATATATTCTTATGGATGCAGTACGGGGCTTTAAGGTTACGCCAAAACATTGTGGCTAAGATGTTGCTTATACCAATGGCAAGGATGTTAATGGATTCATTGATAGAAGCATTGGTTTTATGTAATTACATGAGTACCATTAATGATATTAACGATGATAACAGTTGTAATGATATTAAATGAAATACTAGTTAGATAATTCTTTCACTTACAAAAGGTGAGAATAACGAAATTGCAATATATAAAATCAATGTTCCTATGTCCTTTAACTTT
This sequence comes from Arbacia lixula, assembly GCA_963669155.1. Classification (NCBI taxonomy): domain Eukaryota; kingdom Metazoa; phylum Echinodermata; class Echinoidea; order Arbacioida; family Arbaciidae; genus Arbacia; species Arbacia lixula. The sequence goes on from OZ022593.1 coordinate 12,797,239, forward strand.
GTACACACAGTAATACTCATTTGCCAATTACAACACCGATCAGTGCATTTGGGACTAAAAGGGATTAGGGGAGAAATCAAGCCTAGTTACAGTACATGCGTTGGGTCTACATACACGAAGTACGTGCGAATCTAAATGAAATGCAAATTATTTATATATTCAATTGTGGCGAGATGGCTCGTTGTCTGGGATTGTATTCCCAGCTAGGTTAGGTCAATAACCTTAAGTCATACTGCTTCCATCTGTATGCATATCAATTGCGCATCAATTCAAGGTTGTGATTTTTATTCATACAAGGGGTATAATGTTTCCCGTTGTTGGGCATATGAGCGCATCAGTGCGCATGCGTACAATGTGGCTAGATCTAGCTTCAGGCTCGTTCACGCCATTACGCTGTAATCGGATACGTCCATTCTTCGTGGTTAACTGCATTGTTTTTTTTTTTTGGTTTTTTTTTGGGTTTTTTTTTTACCGCGAATTTATCTGCGGTGTGTTAAGAAAATTATATCACCGATGTGCTATTTCATTCTTGGCGAACCTTTCATAATGTGAAACTATACACCCTTTTGTCTATTTTTTGTTATTATAAAAGGTCTCATTTCACTGGCGGTGACTCTGATAACTAGACAATATAGTAGATTGGGATTTCCGCAAAGGGAGGTGTACGACCAATTTGTCAGAAATTCACAATAATAATATTTTTTTTATATTCGAAAGGCCTAATGAGACATCAGTTATTCATGGAAAAGGATTAAAATAACATATTAAACCGAAAATTAAAAGTGCTAAATTCCAATAAAATGCTGGTGCTCGATATGATAAAATAAGTTAACTCTCTTAATGCCACATGTATTTTTTCCACCAATTTTAGTGGGTGAAACTCCATAGAAAGTAAGTACACAGAAGGTTAAGAAACAATAAATTATCCTACATGTAAGACTTGACCTCTACTAGAACAATGTCACACTCAAGCCATCCGCTCTCTACTTTGTTCATTTGCATTGGCTTCTAGTGGGACATATGTTTCTTTTTAATGAATTAATGAATACAAACTAATTTGAAAATCACCATGTACATGATCGACGCCCTTTATATATTTGCGCATTATAAACGTATATCACGATATCCAATTATTTGTCTAAAACATCAAAAATTATTAGTGGATTTTCTGCACCTCCTTCCTCCCATAACACTTTCATTCTTCTTTCTTAGTAAAAGGGAGGGGTGTAATCTAAACATGTACCAGCATTTAAAATAGCACGAAATATTAATTTGCATTATCTTTTATATTGCATTTTTCATATTGATTTCCTATTTTCTTTTCACCTCTTGACTCCTGAATCTTAACCTGTCTTGTCATGATTGTGCAATGTCATACTGCATGTGATGTTTTTGGGCGGACTAAACTTTGAATTATAAAAAAAAAAATCTCATCATTATTTGATTGTGAGAGTAATTAATAGCCGTGACATAAGTATGAACATAATAAGTCATTTTGAATAGAAGTATAATTATTCCCTCTGTGCTTGAACAAATCGTATACAATATGTTGATATTTTATATGTAAGCAGTGAGTATAAAGCGTTCCCTTCATGAGTTCATCACGACATCAACAAATCTCTATATAGGAAAAGTACACACAGTCAAACGGTTAACGTAGTGGCGTCACACAAAGCAATGTTAATTGCTTGCTCGTGGGTTCCTCCAATTTGAGAATACTTCCAAAACAAAACATCCAAGTCAACGTATTGTGTGCAATTGTTTATCTGATCTTCAGATCAGGAAGAAAACATCTTGCAAATACAGATATGATGATAGTAAATTTGGTGCTAACGTGTTTAACCCACTGTGTCTGATGTGCATTATGTTACCAGTAACGCACACAAATCCCATTGAAGAACATTTTATCTGATGCTGGAAGGGTTAAAAGCCAATAATGTTGTTTAAATCGGGGGGCTTGTTCCTTATACACTCTACACGAGTGTGATCATGAATCCACGTCTCTTCGTTATACACTCGATTTGCTGATGATGACGAGATACGTGAGATAACGAGAACGTAAATGGCATGGAAAGGAGAGAGAAGAAGAAAAGGCAATTCCTTTACTCCACCAAATGCTATCTCCTTGTAATCTAATGACGGCAATTTGTGCGGATAAACGGCGGAGTTGATCTGCGGTTGGTGTCTCCGGTTTCACGATTAGTTAATGATTAGCGCGTCGCTGCGCGGCTGCCAAGGAAAGTTGGTACCGCGGGAGAGAAACCTTTCTCTATGGAGGTCAGTGATAGCTCCAGCCCTTGGGGAAGGAATGGTGGGAGATATATGGTGACGAGATACGCCAGCTCAGTGTGAGGAGAAGCGGAGCTTAGTCCTGGTGATAGGGTAAAGAACATGGAGAGGCATAGAAAGAGAGAGAGAGAGAGAGAGAGAGAAGGGGGGGGGGACAAGTAAACGGGAAAAAATGAGAAAGAGAAATGGAGAGGTAAAAAGAATAAGATAGAGAGTGGGGAAAAGAGAAAGTGAAAGAGAGACAGAGAGGCAGAGAGAATGGAGAGAAACAAGTGAAGTAGTGATTTTTTTAAGAAAGAGATAAAGAGAAGGGGAGAGGTACAAAGAATGAAGAGAGAGAGAGAGAGAGAGAGAGAGAGGGAGAGAGAGAAGGAGAAAGGGAGAAACATAAACCAAAGCACTGATATCGAGGATTGTGAGAGGTGAGGGGGAGGGGGGTGGGGAGGGGGTGAAGGCGCCCACAGAAGCACACACACACGTTGAAAAAATACCGTTTCATGCAGATGAAGGAATCTACATCTAATAATTCGTGTCTAACTGTGTGTACCTGCTACTAATGCTGCAATGCAACCAAAACAACAACTGCATTATTAAAAAAAACATCATACCCGCATGTCGCACATACAACAAGTTGGAAAATGCGTTCGATATTTCATAGCAACAATTATGATTACAATTCCATAACGCTTTCTTTGTGATGACTACTAGACACGTTGGTTTTCGTGAGAAAAGTTCTCTCCTTATTAAGGTCATATTATTGGCGTAAAGTGTAATGTGATCCGCCGGGAGAGATGGCACCGCAACAAGGGTGCTTAAATGAGCCCTGGGACTATAAAGAAATACCCACACCCAGAGGGGCTCTCCTTTCATGGAGGTGCGCCAAATGCACGCTTTCTCCCCCGCACTCGACCACGTATAAGAGCTCACCTGTCGCATGCTTGAAAACGTAATGACGATAATTTAGCCTCGGTCACGTGTCCTCTTTTGTCCAGTTTCCCCATTTTTGATTGATTGTGTTGCCATTATTGTTTTATTTTTTGGTTCATTGATTTACCTATTCATGCATTATTTATGTATGCTTTTTTTTTATGGTTCACCTTACCCATGTACAAAATAAATCACGTGATGAAAAAATGCTTTTAAGTCGTGAAATTCTACTTAAATGTCTTTATATATTTTATGTGTAAGTGTGTGTGCGTATATATATAGATATATATACATGTGTATATAAATATATAAAAATGGGAACAATGATAATAACAATGATAAAATTGGGTACAAATGTGCTTCTTTTCATCTCTTTCAATTCTTTCAATGATGTCAATTTCAACTCAACTCCTTAAAGATTGTCCGTCCCTTTTGCAAGCTTAAAATTTGAAATCGTGTATCACGATCGTAAATTGAAGAAAGTGTGATTTAAGACCATTTCTAAGAATATAGCATGTTGAAGCTTTCTGTATATGTAAAAAATTTCAGCCGTTAAATTTCAAACCGACTTTTTTCGTACTACGAAAAAAATATTAGTCTTTGTTACAGTATCTATGTTGTTATTATGCGTGTGTGAAATCCTGATTTTACGAGTAACTACGAAACGTTGGAGATGATTCCTTCCATAGAACATTTTTTTTTCATAATGCGTTTTATAATTTAATAAACAGATTAATCAATAGAGCAGATATTTCAACACAAACTGCTAAGAGCCTGAGGTAAAGACTATTCATCAGACGTTGTTTACGTGTATTATTTGAATTTTACACTACGTATCAGTTTCAAATTGTGAATATAGAGCTTGCTAGCACTTCTCTACATGTTTTGCCAATGTTTCGATGTTTTTGTGGTGATCTGAAAAAGGGACTGGCTATCTTTAAGTCCCAACTCTCGGCATTCTTATCAAAGTCTAATGAAAAAGCTGGCCCAGACAAACAATAAATCCAGTATTAGTCTGGACGTAATCCTATGAGGATTAAACATAGGTTTTTCTGTCTAGCATATTTCACTCTTCTGCTGACGAACGGCTTCTCTGCAAAGATGATGTAACATTCCCATGTTACTAAAAGGATTGTATCAACATCCTACTTTGTCTACAGTAAACTCTACTACATGCATGTCTGGCTGTCCAATTGCTATTTCATTTAATATAACCGACCTTCTTTTCTTGCGAGCATGTTTCTTGTTAATATCCTGTAGATCTGAAGAAGTAGGGTAATTGGTTGGTATTTATGGTGATAAACTTGATATTGTGAACAGTACTTGTGTTAATGATTTATTTTGCTTGATGGGTTTCACAGCTTCATTTCTCTCATTTACTCTGCAAGCTCTCAATTTCTCTCTATCACTCTCGTTTTGTGTCTGGTCATAGTTCTTTGCAATCTTCTCCTCTGACACTCCGATAATTGTAACACTTATTTATTTACAGACTCCATCGATTGGTTTATCATTTACCCAAATATAGTATACACCTTTAAGCTGAAGATGATGATATCATTTCCAAGTCGACATGTTTACTAATTCATACTTTCCGATCAAATCTGTTGTTGATTCTCACTTTGCATTTACCAAACGATGGTCATTTCCTGTGGAGATCTTTGGTTCTGTTGACACATCCATCCACAACTATCATGTGATGAAAGCTGATAGCCAAATAGATTGCGACTTGTTGCTTTTGGGATTCGGGTGTCTGGTATATTTCGTGCGGTTTATTGGACACTCAATCCTTTCCACCGACTCTAAAAAGGAATATACACATAACGTCCACATTAGCTCAATGGCCAATAGCAATTTCCCTGGTCATATCATCTTGCAGAAAATGAAAATTACCTTGCACGTCACCACATATCACAACAAGAAGTTTTAACTAAGAAGTTGAACTATTCTTTACCGAACTGTGCGTACTTGATCAACGTACCAATTCATATCTGTACATAACCATGGTAACAGATTGCTTCTCTTTGAAAAAAAAATCAAGAGGTATCCTTTCATATTCATATTCGTGTAAGGTGTGTCTCGCGTTTCGAATGAACATTAAATCTAGTTCATGGCATTAATACTGTTCTAGTATGAATGCAATGTCCAGAAGGTAAACTCAGTATGTGTAATTGTTTATTCGTGAGTAGCGTCATAACCTTTCATAGGAGTATCCTCTTCACATATATAATATCCTGTTCTTTATCTCCAGATGTTCCCGTTGTGTTTGCTGACGCATGCCATTAACCCGTCTCATAGAATTAATTCAAATCCTCTAGAAATGATTCACGGTGTCATCCCCTAACGCTATACCACATCTGTTTAACATTGTCTGAATTGATTCAAACCATATGGATACGGAATTCATCTGGCTGAATTAGGCTAACAATCTTAAAATGAATATGTTTAAGTGCCTATTCTAGAACTGATGTCACTACAGTCACAAGCACTGTATTCTTTAAGACTCTTACCGTTATTTCATAAAATGACGCCTTTAGGGGTACCCTAACGGCCTGACCTCATTCTTATCGATGTCGACGCGATCCTTTCTCGCCTTGTTGAATCCACGCATCAGAGACGCGGTCTTTATTTCCTACAGGGAGGAAACGAATTGGATTTTATTCGTGTTAGGTCATTACAGAAATCGGGATAATAAGCAAAGGCTAGAGCAAGAGTTGGCTCTTTATATGTTAACAAACGCAAACGCGCCTAGAATCCCTGACTCTTTCCGGATTCACCTTTCCAATGATATGCTTTGTTTAACGTAAATGTAAATCATGATACCTCTGACATATAGCAACAACAAACAACAAAGGATGATTCATTAATTAACTAATGGAAGTTGAATGACATGTCTGGATAAGCTATTATCTGATCATCAACTGACGAATATTCATGCCCGTATTTCTTTCCTTTTGTTGTTCTTCTTCTCTTTGATCTAACCCACCGGCTTTTCAATCAAATTATCTTCGTCTTTTTCCGTTGTTATATGGCTGTAAAAATGAGAAAAAAAAGAGAAGAGAGTGAAGAAGGGGGCGAAGAAGTAAGATAAAAGAGGGAAATTATGAAATAATGTAGTTAAAATCAAAGTTGATGCTGGAAAATATATAGTGATAATAGTGGAGAACCATTTTCTCCAAGGGATAAGATGGGTAGACAATTTTGTCTAAAAATGATCTGTCTAAATATAAATGGTATAAGATGAAACGTGTGTATATCGTTTGTTGCATACAATTTCTTGTTGTTGCCTGTATGCGTGTATGTGTGTGTGTGTGTGTGTGTGTGCGCTCGTGTGTGTTTGTGTGTATGTGTGTTTGTGTATGTGTATGAATATGCCCTTTATGTGGGCGTGTGTATGGTATTTGAATTAACATACGCTATGCTGAATGTTTGAGAAAAGAAAATGTGTACATTGTCGAACGTTTGAGAGCCCATCGGGCACAAGGCAATACCATTTATCTTTTCCATTGACATTTAGCCTTTTCATGCTTTTCCATGCACAATACCACGGACAATATACCATGTATACTGTTAGATAGCTGATGGGCCGTCTTGAGGTTACATTTGGCTATCATATGAGGTTACTTTCAAGAGGTCAAATTTGTCTCCTAATTTGTCAACTGTCCTACTTTTTCTCCACTATTTTAGAGCTATGAAAATCATAAAAGATATCCTTGGACAGCAAGTGTATACCTTGCGTTAGACAGAACTATAGTTCCCAATGAACTGAAAAAACAAACAAACAAAGAACTAGCAATATGTCCATTTAACTGGATAGAAACTGAAACGACATGTATTTACTCAAACCGTGTAACTCTCATATCTTTGTTTGTTGTCGCATATGTGACAGTTGATCAACTTGTTCAAAATGTTGTATTGCATCATAAGTTGATGTAAACTTTTAAGATAAGTGTGGTTGAAAGAGAAGAGAATTAGAGTGGGAATTTCACACAATGGCCAAAGCTAGTATGAAGAAGAACATACTACATCCCAACAATTGAAAACACTTTTATCTCTATGATTACCATGGTCAGGTAGATGTGCAGAAAGTCAACGGGGGCTTTCAAAGCCCGCTATTGTTATGGACCCTACCACGAAGTTTAGCGTTTCAAATCCTAGACGCCCTATGCGGTGTGATACAAAGGCAGTTGCTTGGAAAACATCGCATTTCAACACGCGACCAAAAATATGAAGCCATTGACTGGACGAAGAGCCAAGGTCACGTGGTATGTCGTATCACGTGGCACCGTGGCGCCTTTCGTAATGTACGCTGGTAGACGATCTCGAACTCACAATATTGAAGACTGCACGTACGTGCCCTAATATCGTGTACTCTGTGGAATTCTGTTTGGTGAAATCAACTATTGTTCAGGCGGCAAATGAAAAGAAGAAGAATGAGAAGAAGAACACCAAGGGAAAGAAGATGAAGACAAAGAAGATACAAAAAAGAAGAACTACAACAACAACAACAACGACAAGGGGAAGAAGAAAAAGAAGAAGAAGAAAAAGAAAAAGGAAAAGAAGATGATGATGATGATGATGATGAAGAAGAAGAAAAAGCTAAAGAAGAAGAAGAAGGAGAAGAGGGAGAAGAAGAAGAATAAGAAGAAGATGAAGAAGAAGAAGAAGAAGAAGAAGAAGAAGAAGAAGAAGAAGAAGAAGAAGGAGAAGAGGGAGAAGAAGAAGAATAAGAAGAAGATGAAGAAGAAGAAGAAGAAGAAGAAGAAGAAGAAGAAGAAGGAGAAGAAGAAAAAGAAGAAGAAGAAGAAGAAAAAGAAGAAGAAGAAGAAGAAGAAGAAGAAGAAGAAGAAGGAGAAGAAGAAGAAGAAGAAGAAGAAGAAGAAGGAGAAGAAGAAGAAGAAGAAGAAGAAGAAGAAGAAGAAAAAGAAAATGAAAAATAAGAAGAAGACGAAGTGGGAAAAGAAGAGGTAGGGACAAAAAAAGAGTAAGCCGTCTTATATTATTCCTTTCCATTAATCAGTTAACTGTTTCCACCTCAGGTGTAGATAAATCTTCATTCTCTCTCCTCTTTTCGTCTGATTGGATACACGCATTTCATCTTACGCCTGTTGCCTACTCATATACATTACCCCCGTGTACTATCCTCTAAAGACCATGAAACGACCATGATATTACAATTTCCCGTGTATCTATGTTGAATCCTCATTCAAACTATCCTTGAAAGGAAATTAACATGCGCCCTTCATCATGTTCCGAATTATCTACATATTGATTGCTATTCCAATTAATCATGTCACCTTTGTGTATGGCCTTCCAACAGTCCAATGCTTCATGCTCCCACATATATATTGAAAATGAATCGCAAGCCTCTTGAACAAAAAAAACGCATGTCCATGATTTTATTTCAATTGCTTTACCATTGTGTATTTTTTGTTGCAGAAGGCAGGCATGCCTCAAAAGAATAGAAGTTGAATTTAATACCCAATCCATTGAAATCAAACTCCAATGCCTTTGTGATAACCCTAGGTGTATGTGATTATTGTGCATTTTTCATTACCTTAATTCTTTGTGTGTCGTGTGCTTTTTGTCACAAGTTAAATACATATATCACATAGGGCAGCACTTTTTTTATGGCACACAGAGAGTTCAACAAAAAGACGATGAAGGATTTATGGTTCGTGGAAACACATTTTTATCATGGCTTACATTGGTCCGATGCATTTTGAAAATTTTCATTGCTTAGTTTCCTTTACTTTGATTGATTCTCAATGGATTATAAAGTGCCTAAGTGGTAAATGATTACTGGTGACACTTATCCACATATGAGCAAATATTGAACAAAATATTACTAAATTGCTTATCGTGTAATAATGGTTGGCCTACTTCTTCATACCGCACAGTTCATTGCACTCACATCCATATCTGGTAAAATGTTCGTGACCGGAAGTGGATATTACTGCACAAAAAATGTCCACATGTGTCGGTGCTGGGAAATATGGGACGACTTCTTCCCATTTGCTGGATAGAAGGTTCATGAGCGCACTTGATAAGCATCATACTTTCTAAAGGTGTACGTATATGTAGATCGGGAGGGCGTTTCATTAAAGTTGTCAGCACTGACAAGTTGTCTTTCTCCGAGAGTTACCATAGTAACAGTCAGATGCTAGTGCCTCTCAGCCAATCAAAACCGAGTATTTCACTGAAATTGTCAGCACTGACTATTTAATCAGTGCTGACAACTTTCATGAAACGCCCTCCTGCTTAACTCTTTGTGTGCCACGTGTGCCTTTTGTCACAAGTTATACATGGAAATCCCAAAGAGCAGCGGTATGTGGCGATAAAGGGCTTCAAGAAATAGCCACTGTTTTCTCTGACGGTTTTTCCATGAAAGATGCTACCTCCTCACTGAAGCGGGTCCCGCTGCCATTAACCGCCTGTACTTTGTAACTATGATTTTCCCCGCTGCGTCAAAGCTAGCGATTTTATACAAAGGTGGTCCGCTGCAACACTTGGGGACATCTTCTGTAAAAAAACAATAAACGGGAGCGACAGTTTGCTACTGTGTGAAAGTACCTTAAAGGTCAAGCAGAGTTTGCTCCTGGCTCCGTGATGACACGTGAAGCGCCAGGTGATAGTCCCCGGTACAAGGGCAAACACACGCATGACACAGCAATTAGAAATACCAGAATGCCCAGCGTGTGATCGGGGCCCTTCAAGTTACAGCCAACATGTCCAGCAACAGATGCCGTCGTGATCAAGGAGGAAATCAATACAGAGACAGAGTCTGTCCTGATGTAAAATCCTCAAGGTATGAGTTAATAGTTAAGTCCTCGTTAAATTCACGTTTATCATGTTTATTGTGGGTAGTTTCAAGGGACGTGCAACGTTGACCACATATCATTGATGTACGTTTTCCAATTTCTGTATATACTTATGTATGAGCTATGAAAACAATATATTGTCAAACTCCCAAACTACTCTAATAATAACAGATATTATTGTACATGTAACCCTGTGTGTGCCAGATCAATTTCTGCCCTATGTGCTAGGGGTGCATTACTTGGGCAAAAATGCGGCATTGGCGTGGAAAGACATTGAGATAGGACGGTCGTTGAAGGTCGGAGAAAAATAAAAGCAATATAATATTGAGTTTCGAGTGTACATGGTGTATGGATAGCCAAGGCAATAGTCTCAACATCCTGAATTGTCATCACTATGTAACTGAATGTTTGCATAAGCACACTGGCAGTGGATAAGCCAAGAGATATTTCAGACCCTGGTTCAATCAATGGTTTGAATATTTTGTTTGACACAGTTGCAAAGATCTGGGGAGACACATTATGCTGACCGCTTTTGAACTGGGACACGACAATTTGGTGGTTTTCTGTTTGGACAGCAGCACTAATGGAGGGTACTTTTCGTGTAGCAGTTGACCTGGTCAGATACAGTAACGGCGTTGGGGGAGGTTTCCAGAATAATATCAGACACAGCGGCGGTGAGAAGTCTTTGAAGGGAGAAGAAAACGACGTTGAGAGCTATATAGATTATGGAGATCGAGAAGTTATGAAAGAGGAAAATTGAAAGGAAACATCAATAAAAAACAAAATCATATATTGGACAATTTACTAAAGGGGTAGAAATTTCCATGACGTAAAATACCCCTTTAAACCTTTGTATACCTGATAATCTGCTACTCTGACGCTCAATAAGCACATGTAGAAGACGGCATTAATAGCACATCTAAATTGCATGCTCAGGCATATAAATCAATACATTAAGCCTTAATGACTTCAATAGATCTAAATAGTATGTGATCTAGTTTTAGGCCACGTTAAAGGAAGACAACGACATTGATTCAATACATGTATGTAGCGGTCAGTCATTTTGACTTTTAAAATGAGAAACCATGAACAATGTCAATTTCGCATCGTTTTCTTTATAATACATGATAAGTCCATGTCTTGTTTGTGTCTCAAAATTACTGCTCGCCAGATACAAGTTTACAACTGGCATGACTGGAATATTGCGTGTGCGCATGTGCGTATTGTATTAAAAGAATAAAATGTTTGTGAAATTCATTGTATAGAAGCGAAAAAATATCCATTGCAATCATAATCAATAGTATATATACTTTTGTGTTAACTTCACGGGGTATCTCGGTAACTTTTGAATTTTGTCCTCGATCTCAATACGAGGAATAATAGCACTAATACATTTTTACTCATGCTAACGAAAGTGCCCATGGCTATGCCCATTGATATTAACATTTCACATTGACGCATTGTGTCTTGATACATTTACCACCGTATATAACCGGAAATGAGGCGGAAACCAATAAAGTGTTATTTGAAGCACATCTGACAGATGCTAGCGTGCCCTCATTAGTGCCTTACCTCGGTACTTCGTCCTAGTAACATACGCCAGTATCGGCCTGAGAGGGAGAGAGAACGGAGAGAGAGAGAGAGAGAGAGAGAGAGAGAGAGAGAGAGAGAGAGATGGAGAGGGAGAGGGACAGAAAGAAAGGGAGAAAAAAGTGGGAGAGAGGGAAACAAATTATAACAATTGATAAAATAGGAGGGTAAAAGTAAAACATAGAGAGATGGAAGACAGAGGGAGAGAGAGAGGGACAGAGAGGGACAGAGGGACAGAGGGGGAGGGAGAGAGGGAGACAAAATATAACGATTGACAAAGTAGGAGGGTAAGAGCAAAACATAGAGAGATGGAGGACAGAGAGAGAGAGAGAGAGATAGAGAGAGAGAGAGAGAGAGAGAGAGAGAGAGAGAGAGAGAGAAAGAGAGAGATGGAAAGCAAGAGGGGGAGGAGGAGGAGAAGGGGAAACCGATACACAGGTAAGTGGTTATCGTGGGCTTCCGATCAATGAACCCTCTTGAGTTGTATTCTCTGGAAACAGATGGGGGCGTCTTTCATGATGGTCGACTGATGGAAGTGCCAGTTCTGAATATTTTTACGCTAATGTATACGTCAGACAGTACTGAGTTTAAACAAGTTCTCCCAAATAAGCTTGTCTTATTTCATGACTTAATTACACCCAATGAAACTATCCAAAAGCGTTTATCATTTTAACATCTACTAAAACGGAACTATAAACAAAATTCTCATTTAATCAAATTAATCGCTTTGTAACCATTCTTTATTTTGCTCCTCTTCTGTTTCTCCCTACTGGGGAGTCTGTTGTACGTGTTTATTTCATTGTGGAATTTCTTTTATTTAATTTGTTATTAACAAAATATATAAAAGAAATGTTGTAAGTAGATTGTATCCGCATGCATTAATAGGAAGTGGGACCATTCCCACAAGCCTGCGTGCCTTATATAGGTTCTGCCACAAACCTGTCAACATATTATAGATATACTTTTTAAAGTGGACATTAAATGACATTTGGAATTGAAATATGTTATCGCTTATGAATGTTTTGATGACTTGTGTCATACAACGCAAGGTTAACTTTTATTTACCTATCTCATGCTGCTGATGATAGCACGATAATCTTGAATGGACATCTGTTACCGCATCGTCATGTCATCACTGCGTATTCCTTACCCCTGTCAATACCAATGACATTGAGATGTATAGTAAGTCAATGGCGTTCTCAAAGCCTGGTAATGTACGTGTTAACTCAATTCATTTATTCAGTTTTCCACAAAATAATATTTGTAACATACATCTGGAGATCGAAGCAATGTTAAACAAAACTAATACTCGCATACATCTGGAGATCGAAACAATACTAAACAAAATTAATACTCGCATGTATACATAACATGAAGTATATCGATAATCTAAAATAACGATCTTACATGCACAATGTATAAATTGGTCTTCAGAATGTACATTTAATTCATCTGAAGTTATATAATAAGTTAATGAAAAAAGAGGTGAATTTCATCATTTTGTCAGCTATACACTACGGAAGTACACTAATCTCATTGATTGGCAAAAGCAAAAAGCCTTCGGCGAGCCCGAGAAAGACATCTTTAAATTACAGCGAATCCAAAACTCAGTTGCACGTCCCACGTTCTTCGTGTCTGAGACGTGAAACCACATAACCCTCGCCATGGGGAACCATCACTGGCTTTTTTTAAAGTCTTTCGTCCACTTCAATGAGATCCTATCGAAATACAAGTCGCATCATAAACTTGTCCACACGTATATATTTCTAAACTCATCGCTCCATTGAAATTTATTCGATTTTTGGATATTTTATGCTGCAGCTGTTGAGCGTTTTCCAAGACCCTTTACACTCAGACTAACATACACGTAATTGACGTTTTCCAGAAATAATCTAAAAAGTGCGTATTTCGCCAATCGTACTAACATTGCGTTCGTTTTCCACCACATCATTGCTGTTACGCCCCCCCCCTCTCTCTCTATATATATATATATGAATATATATTTATATGTATATAAATATATATATATATATATAGAGAGAGAGAGAGAGAGAGAGAGAGAGAGAGAGAGAGAGAGAGAGAGAAGAGAGAGAGAGAGAGAAAGAGAGAGAGAGAGAGAGAGAGAGAGAGGGAGGGAGCGAGAGAGACAGACAGAGAGAGACTATATTGATAAGTTCAATTTGATTTTATAAATCATAACTCTTCAATTTTGACATTAACATAGACAATTCATGACAGACCACGGGCAGTGCATTATATTCAAGGATAGAATTCGAATTCAAAGACACTCAGCATGTAAAACCTTTCATGTTGTCGCCTTACATGTGCAACGTAGCCCCAAACCATTCCTTAATCATTTTCCACTTCTCTCTTTCAATATCCCTCTATATATGCTTCCATTGCACGTCATGATTCTCTCTACTTCCTTCCTTTTCGCGTACTCACCAATGCTCCCCTCTGCTCTCATCTCTCTCTCTCTCTCTCTCTCTCTCTCTCTCTCTCTCTCTCTCCCTCTCTCTTTTTCTCTCTTCTCTCTCTTTCTTTCTTACTCCTCACTATATCCCTTGTTTTTAATGTTCTTATCCTATTTAACAAACTCCCTTCCCCTCTCCCTCTCTGGCTTTTCATCTCACTACGCCACTCTCCATTCGCCCATTTATTATGTTTCCAAATACACGTATCCGACCTAAGACATGTTAGACTACCAACGTCACTATTTGGTGCGAAAACGTCTCACCGTCTAATCTTGATGTCGTAATTATCACTGGGTATCGACTTTGTTTCAATTTGCAGTTTGATTAGGCCTTTTTCTACCGAAGGAAAAGATTAGCACATAAACATCACCATGGCGTGGAGACTATCAACTTGACCCAAATTGCCTTATAATGGGGCAAATTTGGGTAATGCGTCTGATGAGCCCAACATTTCACGGGTGTCCTCTCACCTCTCCCAGCTCCCGTCGAAAGGGGTAATCTGATTTGTATTGAGTAGACGACACGCTTGTCTTTCATTAGTCTTAATGGTCCCACATCACCCCTCTCTCGAGACTCTAAACCAAACACGTGGTCCGTATCAGTCCTCTTTACCACACTCATCAACCCAAACACGTGACGCGGCGAGGCACGGTGGGCGCGGCGCATCCTCTCCGCTCGTGCAAATAATAGCGGTTCGAATCAAAACATCAATTTCTCGCCGATAATTTCCCATCGAGCTTTACTTCTCCTTGAGCTCTGCGATTATATTTTGTCCCGAAAAATAAAGATTTGAGTGCATTTATGAAAATAGCTGCGGGAATTGAATAACAAACGTCGCCGCTATAATGATAAGATGCCCCGCTTTCGGCCTACCAGCGATGGACTGTGGCTAATTCGATAAGCGAAGCTGTCTTATTTGTACAGGCTACGCTTAGGAAGCGGGAGGCGTATTTAAAGAGTCTAATTATTTTGGCTAACCAATGGCATTTGGGAGAGTAACCTGTCGAGTATCATAAACTGGTGTGGTGGGGAGCTATGGCTGGCCTACATTATGTTTTAGGCTGCGGGCCCGGCTGCTTCTTTCGCCTACACTGCAAACACAGACAAAGCGAAAGACGCATACATTCTACCTTTACCAACCTCTGCTCGAGGGTTGAACAGAGGATGCTTAGTCTTTGTGTCCAGAGGTAGTCGTCATTGAAATAATATATTTTCTATATGGTTCTATTGTGCACAGTACATGTATAATCACGCACTCTACATCCTTAAACCTGGAATAACCCTTCCTGTTCTATGTGTGCATTTGCTCAGCAGAAATGCACACGAAACCAACATAGCATCACTTTCTCTGGCGGACAGAGGGTTAAAGACACGGTAGCCCATTTGCAAACAAAATCATGCAACTCGGCAGGAATCAGCAATATACCCAAACATACCGCGTATGACATATCACAGCCATAGCTTCACAAACTGTTCAGAGAAAGTTTAAAAGCTATCCTTATTAACGTTTGAAGCCTTTATGGAACGTGCCATAGTCTGCATTACAATTGTCCCTATAATGCGCGACGCGTCAGGCACTCGCATTGAACGCATGTATTGTGGTGCGGTCCATAGTGGATAGTAGTCCTTGGTCTCTTTACGACATGAACCGGGAGGTTTTGAACGGGTCGCCCAAAACCTCCTCGAAGTCTAGCGATCACTACAAGCCCGCTTAAGGTCAGGTTTCAGTTCTATTACTTGATTACTTGAAGGGAAAATCTTATACAGTATTTTCTTTCATTTTGAAGGATTTTTACCGGATGTTACATTTTTGTGACCTGCTAAATGGCTACCCCGTCATTAGACTGAGAGAGGATTGGCAATTCCTTTAAAGATGGTCCGTCCCTTTTATATACAAACATCTGCAAACTTCATGAAAGTTTGCATATATTTAACACCTACCTGTGGGATACCAACTGTGAAATTTTAAGGTCAGAAGTACTATAACTCCTGCAGAATAACTGAAAATATAACTAATTTTCTCTGAGATTTGACTATTTTCGTGGTGCGAAAAAAGAAAGCTCGATCAATTATCGAAGATTATTTCCTCAAAACCGAATATTACGCTTTGTCGATTCCAGAGAAAGGTTATATAGCCACTCTCTCTCAAACGATGACAAAGTCAGGGAACTTTCAGAATTAGGTCTGAAAAAGGGACCGGCTACCTTTAAGGCTGCAAACATGTGATTACACCAGAGACTTTTACATATTGCGTTATCATGAAAAGAGAAACCTATTCCAGTAACCCTAGGTGTCCGAGATAAGCATCATTCTTAATTACGAAAGAAACAAATATACCCAATGGCATATAAAGATTTGAGCATTGTTTATCATTAGTGCCCTATAACAGTGCCGTGAATGAGCAATAGATCCCTGAAGAAATGCATAAGGACCATGTAAACTGCCTGGAAGTCTCCATTTCAGTCTTGAAAAAAAGATCTCCACCGAAATCTTCTCATTTTCATGAGGCCCACCAAAAATGGAATTAACCACTAGGGACTCAAGTATGGATTAATCAACTCATAAAATCGATTTTACATCTCACACATAATCCACGTATTGCACACGTAGTTCATTTCAGCACGTAATCCTATACTGGCAGCCGTGTGTCAATTGCGGCGTGGAGTGGTTGTTATTGGGGAAACTGTAGAGGGAGCACTTGTATAAAAAAAAAACGTGGTATACTTCTCATAACCCTACCTCATTATTTTCGTATTCTTTCCGTAATTTATCTATTCCCATCCTAACTGTATATTCATTCTTCGTGTTTTACTTTTTAATTTATTGTCGCTCTCATTCCCCCACATCAGATCCTTCATTGATCTCTTTCTCTGCCCCGTTCTCTCTCGTTAACCAATTATCCCCTATCCCACCCCCTACTTCTCACCTCTCTCTCTCTCTCTCTCTCTCTCTCTCTCTCTCTCTCTCTCTCTCTCTCTCTCTCTCTCTCTCTCTATATATATATATATATATAGAGAGAGAGAGAGAGAGAGATATCCCTCTTTCTATAGCTATATATATATATACAAATATATACATACATATATGCCTACATAATCTCTCTCTCTCTCTCTCTCTCTCTCTCTCTCTCTCTCTCTCTCTCTCTCTATATATATATATATATATTTATATATATCCCTCTTTCTATTACTATATATACCTACATAATATATATTTCTTTCTCTCTCTTTTTCTGTCTCTCTTTGTCCCTCTCTGTCCCTCTCTGTCCCTCTCTCTCTCTCTCCCTCCCCTCTCTCCCTCCCGTCACTCTCTGCATACAAAAGTAAGACCAGATATAAAGGAGGGAGGACGATTTATCGAGTTTATATATGTCATATAACCATCATGAATATATTATCTGTAAAAAAATAGTGGTGGATGGGAAAATGTTATAACATTTGTATATTAAAAATGACCTACACGAAGATAATCTGCCTTCGAGAAGCATTTTGATGTATGTGCCCGTTTATCGCATAATCATAATGATAATGAAACATGGTGATAATGTGAATGTCAGGACTCTATAATAACTTGCCATTTGTAAATCATCATCATCATCATACGACATATTCAATCATGTTACGAGACATTAGTTTCAAGTCGTCGTTAAACAACTGCTCCGTCGCCATGCTGATTTCGTTTAAGATTGATATGTAAAATGTGTATTCTTGCTGTCTGAGGGAGTAATACATGAGAACATTAAAGGAAAGGGTAATTTATTACAAGTCCATGTTTCGTTTGCATATTAGAAAGCAGACTGAGTCTCAAACGATAAATACATATTGGATGTTTTCTGTGTTATGTAATTGGCACACGCAATGCATAAATGTATAAGATTGTGTCACAATTATGTTTTATTATTCACAAAATGTACCTTTTACTTCTATCATTTTGGCTATCGCCAAAATTCTATGGAAATGCCAAACAGGGAACAGAACCTTAAAACACGAGCGCACATTATTTCAGCAATCACCTTACCGCGCGGTCTGACGTTGTCATACAAAAGTGATTAGTAATCACGTACGGCAAATATAGGTGTTATAGGTAAGCGATTGTAAGTTATGGACATACGTGCGTTTTCTCGAGGTTCACAATTCTCAGGTGTTTAATTATCCATCATCACAGCTTACATAAAATGCATCACCTGGAGATTTTCAGTACAATATGGATAATAAAAACGTTAACCTTCTATGTGCAGTGGGGGCATATTTGCATAGGCAATACACGCAAACGTCATAGACGAGTTTAATCTGGTATTGCTAGGCTTAAAGTGTACCAAAACGAGCATCGTGATGGAATGTACACAGTCCATGCATTCTGCTCGTGATGCGCGCGCATCATTAGGTATTAAGATCATTAACATAATGGATGGGTTGTGTACCTACCATAGCATCTGTCAGAGTCTCGGATAAACAGATTATTCTCAGGAGAATAACATACAGATAGTTGGTGGACTTTTGCACGTCCACCGTCATGATTTGTGGAGGTGTGATGATATAGTGGTTGTGAACTGTGACCGCAGATTTCAATGTCCCATGTTCAAACCCACCAGTGTCACTTGTATTCTTAAGCCTGACACTGTGTTCACATTGCTGCGCTCCACCAAGGAATGTAAAATTGGGTACCTGGTAGGAGGTGGACGTGGATGAAGTGAATGATCTTACATGTAACTTAGCGCCGACATCGGGTAAAGAATACTTCCCAGGGAGTGGAGATGGTGCACATAATGTGCATGACTTACTCTTATATCCAGCGACACCCCTCTCAATAAATCATTTTCGTAATGTACCGACAACTTTTCCCTTAACTGCCCGGTGACGCGTAGTTGCATTCACCTGGATTTCCTGATTCAGTTTCAGTGTATGGAAGGCACTCTTAATATATTAGTTGTTGCTTCTCGCACAAACCTCAGACAATCTTTGAGGCTACCAAAGCTGACGTATTGTTTGAACGACGTGAATAAGATTTGCATACATAGAGAAAATGGTCTATTTATTCTACGGACAGGACGGACTGCGAAAAAGAACAGACCTATTACGACTTTCAATGAATAAAAGGCATCACCAGAAAGCCGATGGCTTGTGTGGTGTGATAACCTTTAACAAGTGGTTCAAAACACATAAGTATAAAGTCCATTATTAAATGACATACAGTAAGATGAACCCGAGTACACAAATTACATACAAATACAATAAAATACATCAAAGAAAGACTAATACAAGCAAATACAAACGAAGCAAAAAACAAAAAACAAAGACAAAACAAAAACAAAAACAAAAACAAACGAATGTTTAACAGCTAAGACAATAATCAACAGAGTAAACAGTCTGTAATATCAAAATGTCGAAGTATAATGCGGTTATGTATACCTCCATATATGTATACCCCTCCACACGCCCCGAGGGCAACTCGCATTACAACAAAGTATGTCACTACGCACCACCCCAGCAAGGTCGAAAAAACCTCCGCGTGCTCAATCATTTGAATAGTATGAGTGAATTAATAACTTTGTTGCAGAGGAAAATTACCTCGCGACCTGCCAAAGTTATGGATCAAGCTACTTGCTCTTGGGTGCGTCGCAGTATCACAACTATCCACATTCCCAACTTTTCACCATAAAAAGCGTGAGGCTCTAAAAATAAATACTACATAATTAACTATATGTGTTAAAACACCAAGAAGCTTGCTCTTTATGATGAAACACAAATGTGGCATAGAACACGAAACGCAGGATAAAGAATATAGCACCGAAGTGGTGACGCCACATGAACATGTCATCAAGACAATCGGCTCAAACTCACTACAGTGAGAGGCTTAGCGGTCCGATATTGTCTATCGGTTTAGTGTCGGGCAAACCCTATCACAGCCCCCGCTGTGATAATCGCTGTTTGCTCGACCCGCATAGTTTAAAACCAGTTGCCCCGGCAACTATGCTCAAACGCCGTCACACCTCGGCACTCCATATCTAAGAATTTATCATTAGAAAGTTATTACTAATAAAGAGACAAGTTTCTAAAATGGGCAATACATGAATTTAAGACCATTGGCGAGAAGATTGCTCACGATCACCTTTTGAAGGTTTTTTTTGTCTTCCCAGTACAGTATATGCCCTTTAATCAATTTTGCAGAGAAAATCAAATTTTGTAAACATTGTATAAAGAAGCATACATACAATATTTATGAAAAACGAAACATATCACTGAAGTAAAATTATAATTAAGAAACATAGTTCTCCTCAGGCTCAAGCGCTACTTTTTAAATCCAATCTTACATTTGTAAATGTAATCTGCATTTTTTAAAGCAATGAAATTGCACTACTGTAAGTAAATGAAACTAAGCTTTCATTTTAACAGTATTGATAACATTCTAATGTTCTTTTTTTTTCTTGCTAAACACCAAGCTTGTGTTTGCTGGGAGAAGCTCTTGAATGTATATGTTCTACATAAGGTAGTCCATGCACAACCCATTTAGGCCTGTAAAATTGATAATACACATGTGTTACATGTCGTGATAACTTGTGTACATAACTAGTATGTATTCGGTCTAATTTTGCAGTTGATGATGGTCTTGTCGAGGAAACGCATAGCGCCCCTTACGTTTCGCATAAGCACAGCAGCGCTAACGGGCCATTTACCCTTAGTTTGTAACTTGTGGTTGATTTCACCTGAAGCAGCAGAAGGTTTCAAGAAAAGATGGTTGACCCAAACATTGTAAAAGACAGGTCACATTCCATTTTACTTTCCCTAATGCACCTGCAAGGTTTAAAGGGGAACTTCATCCTGAAATTATTTTGTTTTCAATAAAAAGAGACAAATGAAAGAAACATATGGGTGACGGTTGGACGAAAATCGGTCAAAGGAAAAGAAAGTTATTTGAAAAATCAAAATCAAAACTTAAGAGTCAAATAAATTTCTTTTCCCTTGACCGATTTTCGTCAAACCTTCACTCATATGTTGTTTTGTTATTTGTCTCTTGTTTATTGAAGCCAAAATAATTTCAGGGTAATCTTCCCCTTAAAGGGATTAGCCACCCTGAAGTTCAGTTGATTTCAATAAAATCAAGAACTATAAAAGTAACATATCAGTAATCGTTTGACGAAAATCTGTTTAAGGATAAGACAGTAATTGTCTTTTGCATTTTCATTTTTGTGACATCACGTTCGAGATGCTCTTCCATTATGTTGCATGCAATATGATTGCATAAATTGTTTTTGCTCTGTACAGTTTTTGACGACTGAATATTGCTTTTTCATAGAGATGTGTGTAAACAAGTATTTCGTATTATGTATCAAATTCACATGTAAAAGGGGGAATTTCTATAAATTATAGGAAGAACAAGAGTTAAAGATTGTCCGTCCCTTTTGCAAGCTTAAAATTTGAAATCGTCAATCACGATCGTGAATTGAAGAAAGTGTGATTCAAGACCATTTCTAAGAATATGGCATGTTGAAGCTTTCTGTGTATGTAAAAATTTCAGCCGTTAAATTTCAAACCGACTTTTTTCGTACTACGAAAAAAGTATTAGTCTTTGTTACAGTATCTATGTGGTTATTATGCATGTGTGAAATCCTAATTTTATGAGTAATTACCAAACTTTAGAAATGATTCCTTCTATAGAACAATTTTTTAATAATGCGTTTTAAAATTTAATAAACAGATTAATCAATAAAGCAGATATTTCAACACAAACTGCTAAGAGCCTGAGGTAAAGACTATTAATTAGACGTTGTTTATGTGCATTATTTGAATTTCACACTACGTATCAGTTTCAAATTATGAATATACAGCTTGCTAACACTTCTCTATATGTTTTGCCAATGTTTTGATGGTTTTGTGGTGATCTGAAAAAGGGACTGGCTGTCTTTAAATCATGTAAATAGGAAAAGAGAGTGATGTATAAAGCGATTTTCACAGAGAGAGAGAGAGAGAGAGAGAGAGAGAGAAAGAGAGAGAATGAGAGAGAGAAAGAGAGAGAGTGTAATATATCCAGTTGAATTCAGAGAGAGAGGGGGCGAGATAGAGAGAGCGAGGAAGAGAGAGAGAGAGAGAGAGAGAGAGAGAGAGAGGGAGAGGGAGAGAAAGATAGAGAGAGAGAGAGAGAGAGAGAGAGAGAGAGAGAAAGAGAGAGAGAGAGAGAGAGAGAGAGAGAGAGAGAGAGAGAGAGAGAGAGAGAAAGAGACCAACAATTAAGAGAGGAAACCAAGATTCGAAAGTGCAGACGAGAATGAGCAAAAAATTAACATTAGATAAAGATGAATAGAGCAAAGAAAAGAAAAGATATGAAGATAATAGTACATGTATCAGGAGAAATAAAGATGAAGAGATTAATTCAGTGACATTTAGAGAGAAAGAGCGAGGGGAATACGCGAGCAAAAGAGACGGAGAATGTAGGTGTGTCGGGCGTAATGAGAATGAATTGTTTTTAGAGAAAAAGAGAGGGAATAAGAGAAATGAATATTTCTATGCGTTTACTCTTGGTACCTGATTAACATCTCCAAATTCACAAATACTTTCACCAACATGACAAAAAGCACACTCACACAACACCATGAGCACCGATCTCGTTTTTGTTCACCTAAAAACAACTACATTGCACCCTCTCATTCCAGCAAGAATTACATACTTCTCACAAACATGCGTATACATCCTCTCAGAAGGAACAAATATTACAAGAACACAATTGTTAAATTTCCAAAGTTATGTATTCTATTCTCAAGGTTTCATAGGCAAGAGAATCATATATAAAATATTGTGAGGTGTGTCCAATTTTTTAAGGTCATACTGGATGTTGGGAGTAACTTTATGGTGAGTTATACTGGATCTTGGGGGTAACTATATCCCACACGATCGAAGACTTGAGATTCAATGTTCACTGATTTGGGAGGTGGTAGCGTGTTGAGGTGAGACAGGATGGCGTTTAATACTCTTCGTTCTCCTCCTCTCCCTCTTCCTCGACGGAGTCGACACCGACTTCTTCGTAGTCCTTCTCCAGAGCGGCGAGATCCTCACGAGCCTCAGAGAACTCTCCCTCCTCCATACCCTCTCCGACGTACCAGTGGACGAAGGCACGCTTGGCGTACATGAGATCGAACTTGTGGTCGAGACGGGCCCAGGCCTCGGCGATGGCCGTGGTGTTGCTCAACATGCACACGGCACGCTGGACCTTGGCCAGATCGCCGCCGGGGACAACGGTGGGTGGCTGGTAGTTGATGCCGACCTTGAAGCCAGTTGGGCACCAGTCGACAAACTGGATGGTGCGCTTGGTCTTGATGGTAGCGATGGCGGCGTTGACATCCTTGGGGACGACATCACCACGGTACAGCAGACAGCAAGCCATGTACTTGCCGTGTCGGGGATCGCACTTCACCATCTGGTTGGCGGGCTCGAAGCAGGCGTTGGTGATTTCAGCAACGGTCAGCTGCTCGTGGTAGGCCTTCTCAGCGGAGATGACGGGAGCGTAGGTGGCCAGGGGGAAATGGATACGTGGGTAGGGCACCAAGTTGGTCTGGAACTCTGTCAGATCGACGTTGAGTGCACCATCGAACCTCAGGGAGGCAGTGATGGAGGAGACGATCTGGCCGATGAGACGGTTCAGGTTGGTGTAGGTGGGTCGCTCGATGTCCATGTTACGGCGGCAGATATCGTAGATGGCCTCGTTGTCGACCATGAAGGCACAGTCGGAGTGCTCAAGGGTAGTGTGAGTGGTCAGGATGGAGTTGTATGGCTCGACAACAGCGGTGGAGACCTGGGGAGCGGGGTAGATGGCGAACTCCAGCTTGGACTTCTTTCCGTAGTCGACGGAAAGACGCTCCATAAGCAGGGAAGCGAACCCGGAGCCCGTGCCGCCGCCGAAGCTGTGGAAGATGAGGAATCCCTGGAGACCAGTGCACTGGTCAGCCAGCTTCCTGATCCTGTCCAGAACCTGATCGATGAGCTCCTTGCCGACGGTGTAGTGACCACGGGCGTAGTTGTTGGCGGCATCCTCCTTACCGGTGATCAGCTGCTCGGGGTGGAAAAGCTGGCGGTAGGTACCGGTTCGAACCTCGTCTGTAATGAGAAAATAGGAATGTTTTGTTTAGTAAATGGCATAGAGGTCTCCAAGTAATAACTGTTTTCATTGACGAATATTTGTAAGTCTTTCACTTCTCCAGATTTTGTCTTACTTACATCTCGTAAAAAATATTGATGTAAAAATATTCATGACTATAGTAACCATCATAAATGAAGCATGAAACTTACCAACAACAGTGGGCTCGAGATCGACGAAGACGGCGCGGGGCACGTGCTTGCCGGCTCCAGTCTCGCTGAAGAAGGTGTTGAAGGAGTCGTCTCCGCCTCCGATGGTCTTGTCAGAGGGCATCTGGCCATCGGGCTGGATGCCGTGCTCAAGACAGTACAACTCCCAGCAGGCATTACCGATCTGACATCCGGCCTGTCCGACGTGGATAGAGATACATTCGCGCTGAAGAGGAAAAAAAAAGAGAAAATGTTAATTCTCAATGTCAATCGAAAACATTAAACAGCATATAAGTATAGTGCGCTCACATATACAGCGTCAGTTCTCAACGAGTCTGTATTTAAAGACTAGCCTAAGCGTGAAATTTGCGGACTTTGGAAATTGATCGGATTCGACGCTCGGTCTCGAAGCTTCTCAGCTACTTGAGACGTGGCCCTTGACACAACCCCCCGTCAGCCCGTGTATACAAAGGGCGGGAGTATTTTATGTTTGGCAAGTCTGCCTTGCTTGCATGCAGACAAATACCGCACACGGCTCCGTGTGTGAAGCACGAATAGTAAAATACCGAACATATGATTATGAAGCAACCACATGGTGCGTTGAATACTGTGCGCTCAGTGAAATACGGCACACAAAATGTTGTGCTGCTCAAACTCAAATCAAAGACAGAAATAACCATAACAATTTGGAAATATGTACCCTGTCGGAGATAGAGGGCCACGGTTTCAGATAAGCATAGGTTCAGTGCTCGTTGGAGAAAGTGGGATTCAGAGTGGCGGCCGGTGGCCATGGTAACAGCGAAATAAAACAAATCTTGACAAATGTACTATGTAGGCCAAATGGCGATGTTCCCATCAAAGAGAGAAAAATCCAAGGAGTGATTAAGTAAATCATGAGAAATCCTAGGGCGGATCGCTAGAATGAACAACTTACCATGATTGCAGGTGGGTGAGTTAGCTAATATTGGACGAAAAATAAAAGTGGTTGTTGCAAGCGAAATTGCTGCGAAGCTAGAAGATTTCTCTCTACCAAAAATGAAGGTTCGGCTGCGAGAATCGTTATGGCGGTAACACGGCGATGCGCGAGAATTTATAGCCTGGTGACTGGTGTCGCCTGGCATCGGACTCTGATTGGTTACGGGTAGTCGTGACGACGGCGTTGCTAACGGTCGCCCGTTACTGGGGGGTTAATGCTAGTCTTTACTTCAAAGACCCCATGTTCTCAAGTCATGGCAAAACTTGTTTTCAGTGAAGATGATTTTCATGTGGGGGATCAGAGATAAACAGTATTTTCATTAATGTTATGCAAGTGAAAACACTAGATATTAGTATATTGTGTAGAAATGCTTAAATAGTAGAAATCATAGCGATTATGATGTCCAACTAACCGAGTGATATTTTACTTCAAATAACGCATACGTGTTAAGCCATGCCCCGATGTAATTTATACTATTGTTCTGGATGTGTATTCTGTGTTTTTTTTAATGTAGGACTCACTTAATACTAATACGGTTGGTCAATTCCTCAATTTAATTTCCCTAAATAAAATGCACAGGGTCTGTTTTCAAAGTCTAGCTATACATATTCCGAGCCGAGACTTGAATGCCCCATTGTAGATAACAATAGGGGTTCGAAAGATGCGGGTCATTCTCTTATTTGTTGGGTTCGCCGTAGCTCCGGAGACCCCGTGTTTTGTGAGTTCAGCGGGGTATGACGAAAGTGTCCCGTTCGCAACGTACACTTAGCAACTTGAAAGTAAACACCGTATACTGTATGTAATACACGCTAGGCTGGAATGTCAGTTAACGCATGAAGATATTGATCAATTCCATGGTCAGCTTGTACATGATTATGATTACAAAGTATGCACAATGCTGTTAAAACGGCTATGTGCGATAGATATGCATGTGTCTGCACGATTGCCATTGCCATAGGAACCCTGAACTATAAGCAATGAGCTTTTACACGTAAGTCTACAGTACATGTACATCCAAAGGTTTTGTGAATACCGATTCGAACTTGCCTTGAAGTATACAAGGAATGCGTTCAATTTTCTTAACAAACCATGTTTGATAAGTATGTAGACTTTATGCTTGTCTTTAAAACAATATGTTTGCATTATAAAAGCTTGTTCGAGGTTCATCCAACTAGCAAAAAATGACAACTTCAGAGTGTGGTCCATTCACTGGAAATCAATCTCTAGACAGGCCTCAGGGGAAATATTATGCGTTACTACACAGGTATAACTTATGGGGAAAATCTAGTTATTAACATAATGATTTCTTATGAGAAGGATGCAGGAATTTAGACGCATTTATTAGACAAGTCCTAATATTTTACATTATAAAAAAAATCCAGGTAGTAAATGGTGTTTTTCACTAATGGCGGCTAACTTTTTCTGTGTCAGACAGGAGCTTTATGGGATTTCTATATGTATTACTTGTAAATTAATGCAAAGAGTAAAGACTTGCCAAAAAAAATGTGTTGTCCTCAAATGTCTTGAAAATTGCAAACAAATGTGATAATAAACACAGCTTCGAAAGACAAAAAACGGAACTGAAAATATTTCTTTCCAACTGTCTTGAAAACTGCAAACTAATGTGATAATAAACACAGCTTCGAAAGACACATACACAAAAAAAAAAGGAATTGAAAAATATTTCTTTGCAAGTTGACATTAGCTAAATATTGGGGCTGAGCATGGGACACGAACGCATTGTAGTGATTGTGGAATGCTTTTGGAATTTATAAGGACGCTTCAGCCTTTTTATTTCTTCATACAGATGTTTGGATATATTATGCTTTAGTTTCTTCTCTGTCCTAACACCTCCCTGGTTTATTGGGCCCATGTAATCAAAATGTATTTTGACTTCTGTTGATGCAACTTAATATGTATATAACAAAATCACTAATTGTTCAATGGAATTATGTGTCCTATAAGTTAAAAATTAGCAGGATAATAGACAGAATTATGCACAAATTACACATTGCAATGACTACCCCCACCTGCCCACAAGAGCATCACATGTCTTCACACGATACAACCTAACAACCTTTCATGTGGAAATGGTCGTTTCCTTGTGTCAGAAATGTGCTAGCTATGCCAAGGGGGAAATACATTGTATGAACATGTGATGACATTATAAGCACTTGCAGGTTGTCATTGCAATGTTTAGTTGCATTGCATTGTTTAGTGCATAGATTATGTCTATTATCTTGCTAATTTATACCTGTGATGATGTCACAACAAGAATCTTGAGTTGAAGGATATTTTGGAGGCGGGGCTTATCAGTGCTGAGAAAAATATAAAAAAAATTATCTAAAAATTTAGGACACATATTTCCATTGAGCCGTTACTAATTTTGTGATATTCATATTAATTGCATCAACGTAAGTCAACATGTATTTTGATTGCAGGGACCCTTTAATAAACCGTTTTTTGTAATGTATTCACAGATGCCTCGGGCCCTCAGTGAACAGCAACATGTTATTTTATTACTCGTATGTTTCATGATTCATTGCGAATGGGTGGAATGCACAATAAATACATTGTAGTTGTTGCTAGCCAGACGAGCGTCGAACAGGATCTGTGGTTGCCGTTGGCAACGTATTCAATGACATGCATAAGGTGTGTTTCATGAACGAAATTGGTCAAGTGGTGTAGTTTTCAATGGGTGTAATGTATTGCACATTAACTACATTGGTGTCAGTTAAAAGGAAACCTCGAATAAGCTTTGAGATAGGCCTTATAAATGTCTCTGTCACATTTGCCGATGCGACCGCAATGATCAATATCGATCTCTCTCAATATTTTCATGATCCTAGTAATACTCAGAGCATTACACTACACTAATGTGACTGAACCACGACCAGCGCGGTGCCCCACAGGTATATTGAAATGGCACATTTTAAACCAGCCCCAACCTCCCCCCCCCCCCCCCCGTCCCCTTCCCCACCCCTGTAACCACAACCCAACCACTGCATATGCATGCACAATGCAAGACAGATCTCCCTTTTTGAACCCTGCAATAACCACATGCACTCACCGGCACTCCTTGGTTACCCACCCAAACCTTTGTCCATGGTTACGCCAAGGCGGTAAAAAATAGTAGGCGCGGTCAAGTCGTTGGGTGATTTTTTTAAGTTCACGGCGCTTTTCAATGTGATATGTTTTTTTTTATATACGGCCGCAGCGGTCGTGGAGTTCACATTTTTTTTTTAGTTTTATGAGATAATGCTTGTGTTGGAAAGGTCCATAGTACACATATTTATTAAAGCACATCGTTTTTTCGTTAATTATTCCTTTATTCGTATTTTTTTTCCGTGATTGTCTCACAACCATTCCTTCTACCCCCTTTTTCATGTCATAATACTTAATTTGATACAGAAAACAAAAGCTCATCGCAGTCTAGCATATAAGTGGTACATTAAACACTTACTTTAAGAGCGATGGCATTGGTAACATTATGACTTAAACACCCATATCTTCATCGTGATCTAAGAGGGAGACTATGGGTGATGATTGGGCAGGCTTGGGGCTTGTGGAACTGTTGCACCATATGCAGTGACTGGGAATCGAACATAAATTTGCCGCGTGTCTCGTGTGTCGTAAATGAATGATTGTGACATGAACACACCTCCCAATTTCTTCATGAATATTACATTGTATACATTGAAATACCACTTGGATGCCTGATAAAATCGTTCCCAAGGGGACAGGCAGCTTGGCAGTTTGTTCGCCAATGACATTAATCTGATAACAACGACTATGTACAGACGTATACTGCATGTACGGCTGTAACAAACCTGCGTTGAATATTATGTTAATCATACAGTGTAAGTTGACGGTAACATATGATATATCAATGACAACCGAATGGAAATATCTTTTTTTTTATTTAACACATACTTCCTATTTACACCTCAAACACGAGTTCAATGAAATCGTTACTTCCTCCATGTTTTTGATGCAAAGTCTGTGTTTAAAGGCTAGCCGAATACCTATAGGTGCATGGGGGCTTGGAAATGAACAATAGGCGCATGATCGGATCGATACCCTATTGTTAGTTTTCAATTGATGAGAGCGAACAGGTCACTTCGTTTGCTTCTGTTACAATGGGCCTATAGGCTTCCTGCGTGTGTGCATCAGTGCATGTATGTATGCGAGTCGCCTATGCACAGTGTCTACTTAGCAACTGGAAAGTAAACACACAGGAATTCAAACAGTTTCCTTGTTCATTTTCGAATGAAATATACAATTTTCGCTACGTATGCAAATGTTAGCCAGGCACGATTTTTCAAACAATATGTTACCAATGGTAACCATAAAACTTGTCGGAGGTTTATACAAGTTGCAGCAACTACATGCATAGTCAGAGCGCATTAGAAGCGAATGTCATAACGTGTAACTACGCAACACAATTACGAAGTGTGAAGGTTGGAGATAAGAGCGCCATTCCTAGCAACTTACACCAAAAGATTGCGATCTTAGAAAAATCGCAGTTTTGCTGGACAGTGTAAATGGCGCTTTAATCTCTAACTTTCACACTCCGTAGTTATGTTGCATAATGACATTCACCTTTATTTATTATTATCATTATGACATTCACTTATATCTAGTATTAGATACATTGCGAAACAGGATATTGGCACAATCCTTGTTCTTTTGGGAATGAGATTCACCTGGTCAATGCAAATGTTCTAAACCATAATAATGAAATATATAAGTTTATACTTTACCATATTTTTGCTCAAACGGTTAGAAAAAACATTCAGTTTTTAGGTTAAGAAGAGGATATTTTAGCGATTGCTATTATACATTAGAGAGTCCGTTTTGAAATTCTAGGAGTTATCAAAAAAAATCGAACTGGAATCAC
The DNA here is from genome assembly GCA_963669155.1 of Arbacia lixula. Lineage (NCBI taxonomy): Eukaryota > Metazoa > Echinodermata > Echinoidea > Arbacioida > Arbaciidae > Arbacia > Arbacia lixula. Next base: position 12,827,487 of record OZ022593.1, read on the forward strand.
GATATTAAACAAGTAAAATAATTGTCAATTTTCTTAGTGTTTATTTGTTTGTTATTTTGCTAAGGGGGAGTGGGGTGGGGGTGGGGGTGGGGGAGGGAGGGTCGTGACATTTCATCACTAAATAATGTTGTTTGATAATCCTTTGAATATGGAATGTCCTGTTCACCTGTTGACAAATCGGGAGCCCATGATTGTGTGCAGCAGGTAATAAATACAGCAATACAGCTTTTGTCAATAATCCATTATCGTAACGTCGTCGCAACTTTTCCTCCACCTTACAGTAACGCAATAGTACATTTGATTATCTTACGTAATTCAATTGCGATGTGTGTGCCGCACTTTGAAACGACTAAAAATGTTGACACTTAAGAATATAATTAAAATGAAAACACCTCGCCTCAAGCTAAAATTGACACATCATAAAATCAAACGATGTTAATTTTATTTGAAGCAGGTTTCATGATATTTCATCGAACTTTATTTTTGTAATAATCCTTGGAACATTTAAACATATATATTTATATAAATGAATATCTGATACACACACAATTTCGGATCCAAGTTTGTCCCAAAGTGAAAATTTCATTAAATATTTACAAGCTTGTTACAAGAAAAGTAATTGATGAAATGTCACACAACCTGCTTAAACACACTTTACATCCCTTGACCTTATGATCTGTAAACTTCAGTAAATTTTCAATTTTCATTTCATCTCAGTCGCCTCTTCTACTTTTCTCTTTCTTTTGCATTTTTTAAAGATATTTTTTAATTGTGTAAAGTCAAGCGTTTTCCTTGTTGTTGTTGTTCCTTTTTGTCGGTAATGTATAGGTGTATGTTATTTTGTTGTTATATGTTGATTAAGTTTGTCTAATTACGCAGTTTATTTAATACACCACCTGTATATGTTTTGAATGTATATACAGGGCGCACCTGTAAAGCAGTTTTTAACTGAAGTTGCCTACCCTGTATTTTTAAAGAAGACTTGAATAAATAATAATAATAATAAAATATTATGAATACATAATGAAAATGGTTAATAGCGTACTGAAATGTGATGTCATGTGAGCATGGGTACTCTATGTTAGCAGGAAGGTACACGAACTGGAGTCAGTACGAAGAGTAATTTATTCCTACCACCAGTCGTGTTCATTGATAGCACCATAATATTGTATTATTTGACGCATTTGGCTCTATAATCCAGTGATAACCGTCGCCAAACAGGCAAGATAAATTTGGGATGCATTGTGAGGAATATTTTTTTTTCTTATTTTGTATGCGAGTGTACTAAAATTGATGTCTTTAAATAAAATAACACGATTCTGGAAATTTAAAACCATACGGTTGTATCGTTTTTGTGATAAATGGAGGATACTATAGAAAAACATGTAAGAGAAAATGCCTCCTTATCGCACACTGGCCAATCATATTTCCTTACAATGACAATGACAATGACAATGACAATGATAATGACAATGACAATGACAATGATAATGACAATGACAATGACAATGACAATGACAATTACCACGGCAATGATTTTATTTCTTTGACGGCCCCTCCCGGGGGCATGGACGAAATATAACAATAATAACAATGAAAATTGGTATTAGAAAAATACAAGGGGAAAAAAAGAAACTAATATGATAACAATAAACATAATTATGTACAATAACAACAATAATAACAGGCATATATTAAGCCACGGAACCCCGGAGAGTAGCAAAAGATATATCGTAATTCGGTCTTCTTACTTGAAAATCTGTTGTTGAGTGTTTCACCTTTCATGTGAATAATCTCAATTTCGTGTCTAGATGTGTAAGATAAAAGTTACGGACGAAATTCTTTCGACAATTTTAACAGAATTTCCCTTCGCTCAATCCCAAACTAAAAACTGTTACGTTTCAAGATCGGCTATGAACTCCTAGCGAAGGCTGAACGGTTGACATATTTCTCAAATCAGATTTGTTGTTGTTATTCAGAGGAAGACATTGCCTAATTAGAAATATAGCGTTTTGTTTCAAACCCTTACATGTCTTGAATTTTTATGAGGCAGTGGTCATGATAGATTAAAATAAGTCTATCTGAGCACGGAGCACGGATATTTAGATTGCCTGGAATACCATCAGCCGTTGAATAAATACAGATCAATTGCAGATCAATCAAACTAAAAAAAAGTGACAGAGATTTCCACTTTGATCTTACGTTCGATTTCGCCGACTCACTGGGTGATTCTTGCTTGAATCTGACGCATTAACAAAATATGCACAGAGGGATGGGGGGGGGGGGGGCAATATACTCCCAAGATGCTTGCGCAGTTGTAAAATGTAATAGATACAGTACATCCATCATGCCCATACAATCGAAGAACAATGTGATAATAAGTTATACTGGCTTTAAAAGTGATTTTACGTTGCAGTTCACAAGTTGCCTTTCCACATTGCTCCAAATCCATTACCTTGAAAATATGCTAAAACTGTACCTACAAGATATATTTTTCTTTTAGATTAATTGTGAGAAAAGTGTCTAGCTGCGCCAAAACGATTACTGTAGTTTCATCTAGAAAAAACAACAACATTATTTTCTCATATTCGCTCAACTTCAATAACAATAACAACACTACGTGACAAAACTAAACATCAATTCTGCATCAAGGTCTTCTCTGCCAGAAGCACCGTGAATAATGTTTTGATAATTGACGCTGTCATAGCTAAAATTGCAGTTTCTAGTGGATTGGCGGGTGTATAATTATTACATAATGGGCTGTGTTGTGTTGTGAACCGATTATGTTGTTTGCTGGTTTCTTAGCATGTGTAACGCTCTAAATAAAAATTGACAGGATTATTACAAAAATGTTAATTGATGAAATGTCACGAAACCCGCTCTTTTAATTCAATTGACATTGTCTAAATAATTATGTCATATGTTAATCACAGCCTGATTCTAGTTGTAACTTTTAATTTTTTTATAAAAACATTTTTTTTTCGAAAAGAAATAGTCATATGGCCGTTTGATAATTAGTACGTGAAACAAACGTGCCCATTACTGGCCAAACGGATACTTTGATTTGTACTAGGTCTTAACAATAATTGTGGACGCTTTTAAAAAATATATCTTTATAACGTTATACATGTAACTGTAATCAACTTGAAAGTTAAACACCATACAGCCAAAGGATGAGATTTTTGGGAAGAAGATGTAACATTTTCTCTTAAAAAAAAAGATAATCCTTTAGAAAAAAATAATCCTTTAAATATTTCGAGATATTTTGCACCGTTGGACAAATATTTGACCTCACAATGTGTGTTAATCAGCTAAGTGTTATTTCATTTACACACATGTCTGCTAAAACTACATTTTCTTCAGCATTGAAAGGGTTTGTTGATGAATTATTCTGTCAAGTTGTTGTGATTTGAAATAAGTGCAATAAAATAAATTGACAACGAGTGTGTCCTTATAAGTTAATTAATGAAATTATAGTGGGGCACGATTATTATAGACGTGGTACTATCAAAATTGTTTTCAAGTATGAATATTAATCAATTCAAAGAGATTTGTTCCTTGCCACCACTTCATAATCATGACTGGCAGCTGCTCCAAACTATACGATACAAACAGGAATGCACCTGAACACGTGTATATTAATCTATATCAGGTAACAGACAGGCTCTTACATATTATGCATACTATAAAGCACGATTAACTGGTAATTTGAGCATGCCCTGCTTTTATTTTGCACTTATAATGACAAGTTCACACATAAGTGAGTACTTTTCAGACGAAAGTGCGCGAGACTATTTAAGACGACGCGTTTCACACTTAAAGATTGTCCGTCCCTTTTGCAAGCTTAAAATTTGAAATCGTCTATCGCGATCGTAAATTGAAAGAAGTGTGATTCAAGACCATTTCTAAGAATATAGCATGTTGAAGCTTTCTGTATATGTAAAAAATTTCAGCCGTTAAATTATGGGATGACGTTATTATGGGTGTGTGAAATGCTAATTTTATGAGTAACTACCAAACTTTGGAGATGATTCCTACCATAGAAAATTTTTTCATAATGTGTTTTATAATTTAATAATCAGATTAATCAATAAAGCAGATATTTCAACACAAACTGCTAAGAGCCTGAGGTAAAGGCTATTAATCAGACGTTGTTTACGTGCATTATTTGAATTTTACACTACGTATCAGTTTCAAATTGTGAATATAGAGCTTGCTAACACTTCTCTATATGTTTTGCCAATGTTTCGATGGTTTTGTGGTGATCTGAAAAAGGGACTGGCTGTCTTTAACCATCTGAAAGGAAAATTTCTAATAGTTCCACTTCAATAAAGGGGAATGATGCGGCAAAGTATTGATTTTGTTCTTTTCCAGCTCAACACAAAATGACATGTTTAGCTGGCATAACTTATTGGCACAGAATTTCTTAATACATTTTTATCATACATGTATTGTAAGAATTACATCATAGAACTGCGCATACTGCATCTAATACTTATCTTTTTAAAAAACTGTATTGGGATTATGCTTAAAATCCAAGCAAATATATTGTTGAACACTTTGCTGGCATCGAACATATAAAAAGGAAACAAAAATCGAAAATAGTTTTTTCGTAACTCTTTGTTGTTGTTGTTTTATTTCTTCTTCTTCTTCTTCTTCTTCTTCTTCTTCTTCCTTTTTCTTCTTCTTCTTCTTCTTCTTCTTCTTCTTCTTCTTCTTCTTCCTCTTCTTCTTCCTCTTCTTCTTCTTCTTTTTCTTCTTCTTCTTCTTCTTCTTCTTCTTCTTCTTCTTCTTCTTCTTCTTCTTCTTCTTCTTCTTCTTCTTCTTCTTCTTCTTCTTCTTCTTCTTCTTCTTCTTCTTCTTCTTCTTCTTCTTCTTCTTCTTCTTCTTCTTCTCCTTCTTCTTCTTCTTCTTCTTCTTCTTCTTCTTTTTTGAGGGGGGGGGGGTACAATTAATACGCATTATGGTTATGGTACTTGATGCAGTTATATATTGGTACTGTACAACCTTTTACGAAATCGCGTCAATACGAATACAAGCACGAATATTAAATACCGCCCTCTTGCGGACATATACTTAGTGACACTGCTGTATCAAGCATTGGAATTTTTTTATTAGTTTGTTCAATCCCATATGCGCTTTGCAATTATATCTCACTCTCTAATTTTACCTTTGCCATTTGCGGGGCAATTGTGCTGGGGATTAGTTTAAGCTTCACTCGCCGGCAGTCTTTCCGTATTTGAGGGGAATTATCTGATATGTAGGCCACGTTTACACGTTTACAGTCACGTGGCGTAACATGGGAAAGAAGGTGTGTAACAGAGCGAAGGGGGAATAGAGAAAAGGGGGGGGGGGGAGAGCTACATATATAGAAAGAGAGAGAGGGTAAAGAAGGAAGACAAAACAAACATGAGTTGGATCAGACAACACGAGAAAAGGGTGAAAAACGAATAAAAAAAGGCTAGACAGACAGGCAGAGCTAGAGATAAGCAGATAGAGAGAGAGAGAGAGGGAGAGAGGTGGACCGAAATAAAATGGACATTGCTAAGAGAGAGATTATAGTCATAAAGATCAATATGTAAACCATCGGCAGAATAAGTATCTAGGTATATATCTATGTGTATCTATATATTTTTTATTGATTATTCAGGGCAGGTCTATCCGGCAAAGCAGGCTATGTACGTGTCTTTGAATCGAACTATCCTGCCAAAATACACACAAAAAATACCGAGACTAAGACAAATAAAAAGTAACACTACCCCTCACCTTCTTAATGTGCTGTCCTACCTACTGCTTTCCCTGGAAACGTTAGAAGACTGTGCAGTTCTAACTAGGTTAGGGGTTTCCCCCCAAACAGTCCCAAAGATGTAATTGCGTGTCATTTCGTCTGTTTTCCACACGCAACATGAATATCAATATATAGAGTTTATATATATGGCGTAACCACAGTGAACATGAGTACTGAATAATAAAAGAAAACAAAAGCTTGAAAATAACGTTTTTTAAATATTATTAAGAACATCACTTTATAAGTCATGTACAAATTTACTACATCATTGACATTATCTATGTGAAAAGATGACATCATCATTAAAATGATACAAAATTAAGGCCACAGCAGACGACACGATTTTCCTACGATACTACAGACGGAAGGGCCTTCGCCTGGATATGTGACGTCATCTTTCTTACACAAATCCAATGACAAGGTCCTGCGATTGAACCAGCCGCGGTAACGTACGAAAGATATTGCGCACGCGCAGTGCGTGGTTCGCAAACGTTTGGCTAGAGGTGCTAACACATGGGGATCACACTGAAACGTACACTAGTCGGAGTGGAAACGTCACAAAACGTTCCAGGGTCCTGTTGCAGAAAAAAAATAACATTGATGGTGACTTTGATACCAATTGCAACTTCTATGGAAACCTTGGATTTGATTTGCTGTTGAGCGGAGTTGCCATGGTATTTACCATTGATTGCAGAGTTATGAGGCCCAGGAGTGTGAGATTATATTTATCCTGGACATTTCCGATCCAAACTGAAAAAAAGTCTGATAATCTTAGGCTAGCCACCTTATCATTCACTTCTCGAGAGGGAACCGGAGAAGATATTGACAATGAATAGTCTATAGCAGCCGCTCAATCACTTTGTGACTTCTTTTTTTCAAATGTGTTTTGTTTTGTTAGTGTTTGTTATTGTTATCGTTTATCTTTGCATTAATTATATTTGAATGCTACATATTTTGTTATGTTTACGTGATTTGTATCACAGGGCTCCTTTGGAAAGCAGTCTTCGAGACCGAAAGGACTACCCTGTCTAAATATAAAGTGAAAGAAAATAAATAAAATAAATCAATATTTAAAAGACGAGTCGAGAAATGGAAATGCCCGACAGCCTGGAGGCCAGGCTAGCATTATATTCAGCTGATGTCTGATGTCTTAAATTTCCCGATATTTTGACGATGTACATCGCTTTAGGGAGTTTTTTTTTTCCTCCTGATAGTTCAATTTCTTCATACCTAGTATAAGAAAGAAATATCAATAACAATTGTAACGGGAACGGAAAGCGATCACCTGGTGAGCTCGATTCGGGCGTTACAAGGTCATTACGTCATCCCACTCTTATTGACTTGCAAATACGTTGCTATCTTGATGCCCGAAAGGCAATTCTATATCTCGGCCAAGGTAGCATTTTTAATGATGCATCAAGATCTTTGCTAGCCCCTTGACGCTGTGCGATAAGATTACGGGGCAGCCCACACTTATCTGAACATGTATTAAAGGGATAGTTCACCTTGAATTTAAGTTGGTTTCAAGAAAAGCAGACACATGAAAGAAACATATTTGTTAGGGTTAAGAAAGGATAAGAAAGTTATGATTTTTTAAAGCTTTAATTTTGTGACGTCACGTGCGAGGGGCTCTTCCATTTGTTGTGTACAACTTTTTCTTTTTGGATAATGTTCCTTTTTTCAAAAGCATATGCATCCTTTTACCAATGCATTTGATACATCATTATAAACACATGTTTACGCACATACTTGTATGAAAACAAATCATTCCGTTGCCAACACACAAAAAGAGCAATTTATGGAATTATACTGCACACAACATATGGGAGAGCATCTCGCACGTGACGTCACAACATTGAACTTTGGAAAGATTATAACTATCATATTCTTTGACGGGTTTTCGTTGAACCTTCACTTATAGGTTTCTTTCATGTTTCTGCTTTAATTGAAAACAACTTATCTTTAGGGTGAACTATCCCTGTAGGTAAACGTATATGCATCAAAGAAATACAGCGGGGATACGTTGAGTAATCTCGGACCAGTAAGATTCAAGTAAAAGCCGTCTGAAAATAAGAAAAAACAAATGATGAAAACTTGACAAATTATGCATGCTAGGCACAGTAGATATGTGATGTCACAGCTGAGGGAAATTGAAAGTCATCGCAACAATACAGTATATCGATGTAATAACACTTTGAGTACGTAAACATTCATTTAAGTTCATGGCAATATCAAGAATGAAAATGATGATGACGATGATGACAATAATGATGTCGGCGGAAGTAATGATGGTGATACCGACGACGAGGAGAAAGAACGTAACACAAAATAGTTACGGTGATCGAGATAGTGGTGACAATGACCCAATAATATGCTTTATAGTACATTTGGTGATACAATATATCGATGTAACAACACTTTGAGTACATGAACATTCGTATAAGTTCATGGCAAAATTGAGTATGAAAATGATGATGATGACAATAATGATGTTAGCGGTAGTGATGGCGGTGATACTGACGATGAGGAAAAAAGTACGTAACAAAAATAGTTATGGTGATCGAGATAGTGGTAGTGATGACCCAATAATATGATTGATGATAACGATCACATCGGTGGATGTAGTGATGACGATTATGATGTTGATCGCAATACTAAAATGTGAAACCGGAAATGCTGATTGTGATGGTAGGGATAATGATGACACGGATGATAACGGTAATTGTATTATGGTAATTATGACTAACGTGACCAAAGGTAAAAGCGATATCAAATGTTGTTTATTCCATTTTAGGACTTCACCATATTGTCAACGACAACACATATATCATTATGTTCAAGTTTAGGAGTTATAAATACATCCGTGCTTGAGGAGTAAGCGAGTACATGGAATCGTACAACCTTAGGCGATAGCTGAAATGCCAAATGCAACGAAGAATACAAACGCTTTGTTTGAACTCTACGTCACTTGTAACTTTCACAAACGTGATCGATATGGTATCATTGTGGTTCAGCCAATGCCTTTAAACGCTTCATGTAAGTGAAGTGCAAAAAGGGTTTAAGGGAGTAAACGAGTACATGAAATCGTTTAACCGAAGGCGATAGCTTAAATGCCCACTGCAACGAAAAAAACCCGGGGCTTTGTTTGAACTCTACGTCACTGGTAACTTTCACAAACTTAATCAATATGATATCATTGTGGTTAAGCCAATGCCTCTAAACGCTGCATGTAAATGAAGTGCGAAAAAGGTTTAAGGGAGTAAATGAGTACATGAAATCATTCAACCCTTAGGCGATAGCTGAAATGCCAAATGCAACGAAAAAAAAAGTCGGGGCTTTGTTTGAACTCTACGTCACTGGTAACTTTCACAAACTTAATCGATATGATATCATTGTGGTTCAGCCAATGCCTTCAAACGGTGCATGTGAATGGAGTGCGAAAAGAGTTTAAGGGAGTAAACGAGTACCTGAAATCATTCAACCATAGGCGATAGCTGAAATGCCAAATGAAACGAAGAATACAAACGTTTTGTTTGAATTCTACGTCACTTGGAACTTTCACAAACTTAATCGATATGATGTCATTATGGTTCAGCCAATGCCTTAAACGCCGCATGTAAATGTAGTGCAAAAAGAGTTTAAGGGAGTAAACGAGTACATGAAATCGTTCAACCTTAGGCGATAGCTGAAATGCCCAATGCAACGAAAAAAAAAAACCGCGGCTTTGTTTGAACTCTACGTCACTGATAACTTTCACAAATTTAATCAATATGATATTGTGGTTCAGCCAATGCCTTTAAACGATGCATGTAAGTGAAGTGTGAAAAGGGTTTAAGGGAGTAAATGGGTACATGAAATCATTTAACCTTAGGCGATACAGTAGCTGAAATGACAAATGCAACGAAAAAAAACAAACCGGGGTTTTGTTTGAACTCTACGTCTCTGGTAACGTTCACAAACCTAATCGATATGATATCATTGTGGTTCAGCCAATGCCTTTAAACGGTGCATGTGAATGGAGTGCGAAAAGAGAAACGAGTACATGAAATCATTCAACCTTAGGCGATAGCTGAAATGCCAAATGCAACGAAGAATACAAACGCTTTGTTTGAACTCTACGTCACTGATAACTTTCACAAATGCTTCGGATTATTAATCCCATACAGACTGGGAGCAAGGCTAGACTTCAACTGTGGCCTCGTTGTTGGAGGGCTTATTGAGTGACCACTTTAAACATGTTAAATGCAAGTAGAGTGAAAACCAACAATTATACGTAAAGGTATTCGTGTCAAGTACGTGTACGTGTGTGTATATGCGTATGTGCGTATGTGTGTAAGGAGAAGGGGAATGAGGAGATGAGAGAGAAATAGATACATATGAAGAGACTCGTCGAAGCCTAGGGGAACTGTCATGTTTAGCTTCATGGGTGTAGACCTACGCAGCTAACTTAAAGGCCTATACAAATGTACGCAGTGTTTTTGCTATCAATATTATAAAAACATTTTGAACTATAGGTATAGTTGAATGCAACATATCTTCCTCGCAAACGGAAGATACAACATATTAAAATACCAAATTAAATGTACAATGATATCTTCTCAAATATTTCGAATCAATGCCCAATCGAGCCCCCGCTAAAATTATAATGTCACAACAAGTGAGACGAACATACAGGCAGTCGTGGACAAAAAGGGTTAATGACGGGGGAAGGAGAGAAGGGGCGGGGGATTTGGATATACTTGTTTCTAATGGTGTATCAAATGTACAAATAAAATGATACATATCTTTTTTTCGGGAAATTGACATTTAAAAAAATCCGAACTCAACATATGAGACACGTGACGTTACAAAATCAAAAGTTAAAAAGATCATAACTTAAGTATACTTTGACGGATTTTCATCAGACCTTCAACAACATGTTTCCTATATGTTTCTGCTTTTATTGAAGCCAACCTAATATCAGGGTGAACTATCCCTTTAACTCCTTAAGCTCCACAGTCACATGTTCACTACACAACAGACCGGTTTATTGAATATTGTTATTTTGGAATAACAATACCCAGTAGCCGTGGAGCCAGGCTGCAGTTTAAGTGGCAAAAGTAGGGTTCAGTTTTCATTTTAAAATTTGCTAATAATCTCCCTCTCTCTGGTGATGAATGATAAAGAGCCGGGCCTTACCGCCTTCACACATCTTCTCTCAAGATCTCGTTTTCATTTTAAAATCCTCATAAAATTTTAATTCATCGGGGCCCCTTGTAGAACAGTATTTAACCAACGAATGGGTTACTCTCGGTAAATAATGCCAATGGATACAACATAAATGAATTTGGGCAATTCGTGACGAATTAGTTGATTTCATTTAAAAACATTCATTTCTTTGGACACGCTAATTCATACAACATCAAAATCGGACATTTGTCATATATATTGAAACTGTAGGAATCTAATCACTAGGCATACCTTTACATTTAATAATATTGTGGAAAATAACGCATTGTGATTCATTTAAGTGTGAAGGCAGGGACGATTCTTGGCATCTTTCGCTCGTGGCGGATTTCTTCCGAAAAATACACATCGCCGTGCTTTAATCGCAAATGTTTGAGAAGAAAAGCAATCATGTACCTCACATCATAAACCATTTTGGCACATTTACGTCATTGTCTGTGTGTATGAACAGAAAGAGTTATTCTTTTGAAATCAAAATGTGAGGCCAGGCTTGTCCGTGCTCAGCCAGGCACTTCCGCTCAAGTAGGCCCGCGGGAGGATTGTGGGAAATGTGAAATGCATGCAGCATGATGGGATATTTATGTATTTATATAACGTTCTGTGTCTGCGTAACTCGCCTTGAAAGCCAGCGGATTGTGATTTATGGTGTTATTTTCATGAGCCCAATCAAAAAAAAAAAGTTCCTGTTGTTTTTCATTCTATGAAGATGGTCTCAGGATTGATGTGAAAAGACGTAACTTTTCATTTTTCATGTGTTTTTGTATCTTTCCACAATGAATACACGTTTCCTATAGACAACATGTTGCCTGGCGCACAAACAATTAAAGATCTTAAATGCTGTCCTAAAGACAAGACTGTCATTAATGCTATTAAATGACGTTTATTTCTCACTGAACTATACATGTTACTTGTTTTTATGTAAACCACGTTGCGCTATATGTCAAATCAGGGCCCCCTGATAGAACAGTGTCCAACCACTGAAGGGGCTACCCTTGGTGAAAAACACCGATAATTTAATCAAATCAAATCAAATACTTTTTGAATGTGTATTAATGTGGCGTATATGATCTGCTGATTGTTCTGTCCGGGTGATATATATAATATTGGCATTTCATCTATACATTGTGTTCGTTTTTCGCTGATCGTCTTTTCATTTCATCTAATCTATCACATTGTAATTTTCTCATCATACCTTTAACAGTTTGACTCTTACACTCTGATTATGGATTATTGCTTTTGGAAAACATATTGTTTTGTGGTACAAATTTAAAGGTGAAAATGTAAAAGTTACTACTTTTGCTAATATAACTACTTGTGCTTCTGGTAGATCATGTGGGATAAAACGAATTCAACATTACCAAGAACGCAGAACGTCAAGTTAAAATGTGGTCGACTATTTAATAAATGTCCATTTTACTCTGAGCAGTGCCACTGACCGGAGTTTTTTTTTTTTTTTTTTTTTTTTTTTTTTTTTTTTTTTTTACCAGAAATAACCTGCTCATGCGCAGATTGTAAGTACTTAACGACCTTGCCACTGTGCTTTTCTGTTTACTTCGTAACGTTCAAGAAATCTACCAAATTACATGACGTTCACCTCCAAAGTCTCGTTTCCTTGGAGAGGAAGTCTCTGAGTGACTTTCTTAATCCATTTGTAATGGGGTTGGGGAGACGCGGGTGGCGGGGGCACGCCAAATCAGACAACCCTCATTTCACCCCCCCCCCCTCCCCCCCCCCCCCCCCCCCTCTCTTCAATCCTCTCTCCCATCACCCACGCCCTCTATCAACGGACACGAGGACACGAGCGATATCTGGTTGAAATGTGATACGTTTAACAGTTTGCGTGCCGAGCAAACTGCTGCTCTATGGGATTTCTATACATCGCTCGCTCTAAAATATATTAATAGCGCATAACGAGTTAACTACGTGTAATATCAGACTGTACCAACTTGGTGTTTGGTGTTTCACTGGGAAACACTGGGTGGGGATTAAAGAATGTGTGAGGTATTAGGATTGGTTACGGTGATGTTTAAAGGGAATACACTATGCGTACATAAACATCATTCTTAAACATTTACACATACATATGTGCTTTACACCTGTAGCTACATGTATGTGTAATTGTTTAGGAATGATATTCGTGTGCGCATAGTGTATGTAGTATTCCTACAAATGTGCTACATTTACATATTTGTTTGATTACCTATTCATATCCATATTGTGTTCTCTCTTGCAAATACGAAAAAGAAAGCAGATCTGGAAACCCGGATGAACATCTTCAGAGACATGTTCCATAATAATTACAAATACACTGTACCTGTTTTCTTACTGTATTAACAAATGTCCTGAACATTAAATACAAATATCTAAGTTGCACGTGCAACGTTACAACATGCGTGATATTTGTGCTTCTTTATGAGAAAATAGATACACACTAAATCAGATGGCTTTGTCAAATAATGTGACTTGGGAATTGCACCTTAACACAAGCACCAATCAGGCGACACAACACCTGGAGAGGTGAGAAACACCAAGGGCGGCCTAAAAAATATATATTTCATTTGCGTTTTTACTACTCTTATAAGGCAATATTTCTCCCACTTCACGTAATTTTGTCACGTACCCTTAACCGTTCCTGTGCCACACATAATTCCTCTTTATGGAATTTGGAGAGAAATTTACACTTATAGGACGTTAAGAGTTAATGCTTTGTGAGCAATCCACAGATCGCCAAATGTCATATACTTATTACCATTATTGCGCCAGATAGAATGCTGCTCAATTTGATTTTGTGTGCTGTATTATTGACAAAATGCACACCTGACACACAAAATTAGCCTCAACTGGTAAGCTACACTGAGACCCTGGATTGCTAACCTGCATTATATATCGGTTGTCTGCGTTGATAACCTACATTGGCTTATTATAATCATGACGATGGTAACCTACATTTGCGATCAGCTTGAGCGAATACGTATGTGATTGAAATACACATTGCTTGAGCTCATGTCCTATTATGATTGTACGATGTGTTCATGAAGTGCTGAATAAACTAAATGAAGAGAAAGAGAGAGAGAGAGAGAGAGAGAGAGAGAGAGAGAGAGAGAGAGAGAGAGAGAGATAGAGAGAGAGAGAGAGCGCGAGAGCGCGCGAGAGAGAGAGAGAGACAGGGGGAAACAATACTAAAGAGTGAATGAGAGAGACAGTTTAATGTGAGACATGATAATCAAAAGAGAACATCATAGGAAGAGAGATAGAGAGAGAGTGGGAAAGAGAGAGAGAGATACAGAGAGAGAGAAGGAGGGAGAGAAAAGAGAAGAGGAGAGTTAAAGAAACATAAACCATTTTATCTGCAAAAGACAGAGGAAGAAAGAGAGGGAGATAGAGAGTCACAAGCAGACAGAAAGAAAGAGAGCATAATTCATATTCACACGTTGTCAACTATGATGAGAGCATGATTTACAATTCATGGCAGGGATTTTACGGGATGCCAGTTACAATCGCATTCTTGTTCATTTTAGCGTAATATGATCCCAGCGTGCCCCAACGTGACATGTTCAGTGGCGAAATGGAAAGACGCCCTCTACGCCCAATACCTTACGGCGTCATCTTTATTTTCTTCATGCAGCCCTTCGCTAGCAACTCCAAACCAGATCAGTTCCCCGCGCTACGGCGATTATGCGAGGTACATGAAGAATGACTCGCTTCTGAAATGAGTTGAGCTCTTGGTAAATATACACAAACTAACCCTGAAATGAAAGAGCCGCCTTTTAGATGCGGTTATTAGAGAAGAGAAGGAAGAAATAGCCGCAATTAAAAGACAGATGACAGGCCTGTGGATTATTTTGAGGATATGGAAGGAGGTATTAGATTACGCGAGGTTACTCAGGCAGCAGCCGGCGTGCGACTCGAACCCAGACCATCGTTGCTGCGGCTTTGTGTCATCCTCCTCGCCTTCCTCGTGACGTTTGGAGACTCGACGTCCGGTACGTTACGAGTTAACTCTTTTATGCGTATCAAGACATTGTTTTTTGCACTGGTAATCCTCACTACTCCTATATGATAGAGTATGGATTTCAGCGCTTAAATCAAGTTCTAACAGAAATTATCTTGACCAAAATCTCATTACCTGCCTAATGCGTAATATTGGTGTGTTTGCTCTAGTTGCTGTTTTGTGTGTTGTACTTTTGGTATATGGGTCAGCTCACTTATAAGGCTCGTTCCTTTATTGTTGTTCGACTTACCCATATTTTCAATGTAATAGTTTTCTCTTTTCTCCTTTCTCCTAATACGATGTGTTCAGTTTGTATTGTACTGTTCTTTATGTACTTGTTCGTGTACTTGTCTATGCATTATTTTACTTTGTTTGTATGCTGATACTTGAAATTGAATTTGAGCCTAACAAAGAAGGAGTTAACATAAAGGGGGTAATACTTGTGACGCGGTAAAGATTACTAGAGTGATAGCCAATGCAGTGACATTCTGACATTACCATTGATCAAAACGTGTATTCTTTATTACCGATATATTCATATTAATTTCCGATTTATTCGTACAGTGTAGCCCTTTTCTAGTTTGATTGATTAATAACTAGGAAGGAATCATCTGAAAAATAAGAGCATTGTTAAAATGTAACCAACCCCGACCCATTGATGAGAGCAGAACAGTTCCGCTATGATTTCGGTCCGTAATCACCATTGCCACTGTACTACCATCTCTTACCGGTACTAGTCACTGATTCCCTTTCCTCTCCTCGTGTGTGCTATTCCCTTTATGCGTTTTGCTATTTGACACAGTACCTGTGCGCTGTCACTAAAAGAGGGTGTAAGTACGTGATGTTATGCAATATTACTCTCAATGGGATGATTTTTGAAAGCAAGTATATGAAAGGTTTATTATTAGTTTCTCTCAATTGTATTCTCGTCGCAAACACCTTTAAATGGTTACCAAATTAGAAAAATAGGTTCCCACTAATCTATCTAAAATTATCCATTTAAAAAGAATTTCACATTCGTTTGCCGCAATAAAGTCTCATTTTGATGAAAATTTGGAAAAACGCACGCCTCCAGTGATGTATATATGAGAAGTCAAAATTCCATAAATTGTACGGAAGTCAACAATAGACCATTTTCGTAATGTATTCACAACTTTCCCCCAGCTGCGTAGTAACGCGTTATTGCATTCACCTGTATCTTGTCATGCAGATTCAATGGATGGAATGCACTTTGAATCTATTAGTTGTTGCTACTTAGAACAAACCTCGGACAAGCTCTGGGGTTCTCATTGGTAATGTATTGTTTGAATGGCGTGAATAAAGCATTTTATTTACGCCGTTGGCATTTATGGCATTTTGACTTCTCATACGTCACTGGAGGCGTGCGTTTATTTTAAATTTTCGTCAAAATGATGCCTTATTGCGGCAAACGAATGTGAAATTCGTTTTTAGTGGAAAGTTTTACATAGATTAGTGGTAACTTATTTTTCTAATTTAGTAACCCTTTAACGGCTAATACATTTTACACTGTACCGCACTCTCCTTACTACTTTTTCAAATAGTTGTTACGTTTACGTTATATACCTTTATGTGCCAAAGATGTAGCGTGAGTGGGTCAAATTGCACACCTGGCACATAAAGAGTAAAAAAAAAACATATTTGACCCTTGTGAGCTCAATTACGTCATAGTTATGCTGACCAACTTACTTTCATGTTTAGAAAGTACTTATTTATTCTGATGAATGTCGATAGTCTGTGTACTTGGGATCTTTGTATAATTGATGTATTTTAAAGTACGTATTTTGATGTAATTTACATTGGTTACTGTCGGTCATTTGTATTATAGACACTATATTTGATGTGTACTGAACCGAATGATAAAGGTCATCACACCTTACACGCCATCTGCTTTCTGGTGATGCCTTGAATTTATTCTTCATTTTTTTTTTGTTGTACAGTTAAATGAATAAAGACTTGAATTGAATTGAAGTACGTGTTGCGTCATAACATTTAATGCAACATATATACTATAGTTTTAGCGTTAATGAATGGAAAACAAATAACGATGATACCTAGTTTTACTTGAATAATGTGAAACTAATACCAAATCCATGTACACACAGATTTTGGCCAAACCTGTTTGAATAGATGACAGCATGGCGCGTGTTACTTTGTTGGGCAAGCAGATAACACAATAACATGCGCCATGTTGTTACCTATTGAAACCAAGTTAGCCAATGTCTGTGTATAGGTGTCTGTGACCAACACCAGCGATGAAACAGTGGCCTCTCTTCAGACAGCGATACGCCATTTGTACTGGAACCAGACAGCTACATCAGGATGCACATATAAAATGAGCATTCCCGAGGTGTAAGACAGGGGGGCATGTAATCACCACCACTCTGTACCACGTGTACAGTGAGTTCTTGCTCAATGAAGCCCTGGACAGTTGCAAAGGTGTGACACTAAGCGGAAGCAATACTACCAACATCCGCTATGCAGATGACACAGTCCTACTTGCAAGCAATGTTCAGTCCCTGCAAAGTATGTAAGACTCACTCTACAAAACATGCAAAGAGTAATGGCATGGAGCTGAATTCAAAGAAGAACAGTACAATGTGCATCATTAGAAAATCCCCAGAGAGCGTTGCACTAAATGCAGATGGGAAAGATCTGGAACAAGTCGAGAAGTACCAGTATCTACAAAACACCATTACAGAAGATGGAAAAGTAAGGCAAAGGATAAGTTTTGGGATTGTAAATAATTTCTAATGAGAAGAGATATCTGCACACTTCAATATCAGACTCTTGAGTTGCTGTGCATTCTCAGTGGCTGCCTATGGGTGCGAGTCTTGGCATTTTAACGAGTCCGTCAGGAAACGATTGCAATAATTTGATATGTGGTGTCTCAGGAGAATTATGAGAATCAGCTGGACAGAGAGAGTGTCAAACATCGAGGTGCTTCAAAGAGCAAAACTGAAAGAACTATTTTGTGTGACCTCATGCAACGGGAGATGCACTATGCAGGCCATGTTCTTCGAGGCAGCGCAGGGAAACTTGCAAATACACTTCTGGAAGGCGCAATTGAATAAAAGAGAGCAAGAGGAAGACAGATAATTAAATGGAGCGACGACATCAAGAAACGGAGTTCATCAACTTCTTACGTTGAAACTAAGAGAGCTGCAGAAAACCGCCCGAAGCGGAGAATCATTGTGGCCAACCTTCGCGTCGACGACGAAACGTGATGATGATGATCCTGATGATGATGATGATGGTGATGATACGCCATAAGCTAATGCTTTGTAAGGGGATTAAGAAAACCGAGTGAGGGATTATCCTTAAACTCTCTAGTTGCCATTGGAATGAAGATATTTATCAATCTAAAGAGATTTACAAGGCTGGTACTGAGAGGGTTAAGCTAGTATCTCACTGGGCCGCGACAACAAATGTATTTGGTGAGAGAAAAATGAACGCGAATTCACAATTTCGTTTTAAAAATCATATGGAATTGTTATTTCGCAATTGTAAACGCATTGTACATGCGTGGCATATGACGCAGTTACAAACAAAATAGAAAATAGTTATGCAAATGCGGATTCATGGTAGTATTAGTTAATTGGTTTTGCCGCTATTTAGTCGCAAAGTGTCTTAATTATGTTACTACTTCCTCAATGCTTGCGCGAAATACACGATTGTCTCGCGCCCTTGGAATGCCTTTTTTCAAGCCCAAATTAGAAACCATTCCAAAGCTGTTTCTCATTTTTCGCGACGGTTCACGTCAACTACGACGACTCTGAAATATATTGAGAGGCACATTGTCGTACGACTATTTCCTAAGCGACGCAGGAGCAAGATGGTGAGACGCGAGGAAATTGATAGCCCTTGTCATGCATATGAACGTGTCAAAACATGTTGCAATTTCCCTCAGAAATGCGGCTCTCAATTTGTCGTCATCAGTCAAAACTCAATGGAGATTGTCGCTCGATTATTTTCGAGCTAGACAAGCTCAAGGGCGAGAGGCGCAAAAAAATGTATACCTCCTCTGAACGTTTTGAAAGATGCTGCAATTTCCCTCTGAAATTCCGTTTGCAATCTGTCACCACAATTTGCAGGCTAGAAAGATAATACTTTAACGCATTTTATCTAAGAATCTGTAAAACGGTGTTACCTTCCCATTCCAGTCGAAAGAAAGGAGGTTGAAATGTACTCTTTTTACAATTAGATTAACCTCGAGTAAATCGGATGTACTACTAAAAATTGCCTAGCGGGCTGCTGATGATATTGTATATGTATTCTAACCACGATATGATTCTTTCTGTCTCTCTGTCTCGCCCACCTCAATCTTTCCATCTCTTTATCATTCTGTTTGTCTGTATTTCGATATTCCCCTCTTTCTCTTCATCTTTTTCTAAGTACACCTGCAATATGTCTTATAGCGTTAGGTGGCGATGAATTAGGTGTGAAACATTAATCTCCATCGGTTATCAGATTATTGTCTATTTACATTTACATTCACTTTCCACGAAAGTTGCTATACCTTGAATCTGTTTGGTTTCGTTATTTTATGCCCTATTTTCTCAACGTTCAATATAGCATGACATCCCTAAACAAAATAAGGTTAAGTTTGCTACCTGCTAGTATTTGATAGCAGAACATATCAACTAGTGAACTAGTTTTGTTTCTTTTTACACACATGCACTTATTTTCATAACAACCTGCTTACATTCAAATTAATTACATTAACATAAAATATTCACATACCAAACAATTCAATATTAAATTAAAGCCATATACCCAAATTTAAGGATATAGCACAAACGTAACACAAACTTGTAGGACAACATCGCTTGGCTATAACAATCTAAAAGTTATTCGTAAAAGTTATGATTATGTTGCTTCTTGATTTTAATCAATATTCGGCATTTTCGAGATTAAACTAATCCATTAACCATATTGCGCTTGATTAAAAAAATAAACATTCCATGTAAGCTTTGTGAATTATTATTTGAATGTTGTATTTTACCGAGTGGCAAAAGTTGCTTGCGGTTTTTTTTTAATTAAACGTAAGCAGATATTGCACTGGCTAGCCCTCATTTAGTTAAACTTAAACAATTGTGCCAAGACAATCCCCCAGAATGCAACAGTGACCACCTGATCACTGTTGCCTTCCGTGTGTACTACCATCACACCAGACCAAGCGCAATACCAATGGTGATAATTGTACTGTCATAATAATAATATGATATTGACTGGCCTTGATGGGGATATGACATATATTGCCAGAACTGGATTCATATTGCCCAAGTCAAAGACGAGGGCAATATGAATACAGTTCTGGCAATATAGGTCGTATCTCCCGAAAGTAAGAGCCAGTCAATATTATTATTGTCATCATCAGATATCTAGAGCGAATAATTTATAGTTTCTATATCCCAATTTTAATACTTACCCAGTATGTAACTATTAAGTGCAATAGTTAAAAGAACTTTTGAAAAAAATGACAAATTTCCTTCAGTTCTACTGTTGGTGCTTTAAATGCCACATTAGCATTAATAAATTCTTTTTCTTTGATAATATGTCTTTTAAATATGTATTGATACCTGCACAAATGCTGTGTAACGATAATACTGTACATGTAGTCTTGTAATGAGTTCCATCAGCTCGGCTCACTACCACGGGCAAATTTGACCAAAGTCTTCTTATATCTGCAGTTTCAACATCAACATCCAGAGGTTTTTTCCATCAAATATTCCGTGAATATCGTCATTGCTTGCTTGGTCGCTTTCTTCTTGTTCTGTGAATCTTTTTTGAATAATGTCATCACATTCCTGATCATCGAAAGACGCAAATCTCTCGAATATCAGACCAGGGACTATACAAGACGATATTTCCTGTTTTATTACACGTTAAGTCCATAAGCTTTTGTGAAAGATGGTAACATTGTCAATATTACCATCTTTGCCCCTCGGCACTGGAAACGAGGGGAATATGGTTTGTAAAACCACTGCTCAGATGTCTGATACGGATAATAATGTGTATCATTTTGTAGTCAGATTTCATGATATGATTTATTTTTTCTTGTCTCTGCCATTTCTCTAATATGACATGCTGTCATGTGTGACGGTAGGCAAGGATATATCATTTATGCCAGTGCTTCATTCAATATTTAAAAATGCAATCCGCAGTAAATCTCTAATCACCACGAATATGATTAGAGTTCTCGATATGAAGGTTTCAAAGGTGCAATACTAAAGTAGACATAACAAAAAAACTTTTTATTAAGGTGAACAATATCAAATGCTTAATTTGTTACGAATGCTTCTGTCTGTAATCATCAAGGATATATTGCGCAAAAAAACAAAAAAAACAAACTGTGTGAACGATAATGAAAACATGACATGGAGAAAACCCGTGGGTAATACATGTATAAATACAAATCCATCTCTCGGGCGTTTTTTCTTCCGTTTTAGTAGACATACAAACACACATATTTTTTAAGCATGTATATGGGACTCATACATTATAATACATACATACATTTATCTAATACATGTATATCATACACATTACATGTCTCTATATGACTCTATAGGCCTTTTAAGGGCAGGGGAGCCATTTTGCAATCCATTTTCAACAAAATATAAATCAGTTGGAATTGTGTTCGTTTTGCAGTCCACGAAGGAGCGTGCGTATCTACCGGCCATTCTAAGAGTGAATGCTAGATAGCCATTTTTGTAGTCAATATTTTCTTTTGGCGAATTGATCCTTCATTCTGTAGTCCTACTGATAATTGCCCAAACATTTGATTTTGCAAAGAAATTTTAGGCTTACACCCAGTAGAACTATGGATAGCATGCTCCATCCTGTACTTTTAACGGAAACAATATCCGTGCTAAACATGCTAAACATGCATTTCCTGCCGTTCTTATGATATACATATTATTCGTTTCATATTGAGGATGTATGCGAGCTATGACCTAATCACCCCTCCCCAAATCCCCCACTCATCCCTGTGTCTCTCATCTCTGTCTCGGTCTCTCCCCCATCTCTCTCGTTCTCCCCCCCCCCCCCCCTCTCTCTCTCTCTCTCTCTCTCTCTCTCTCATCCTCTCATTCTCTCTCCTTCTCTCCCTCTCTCTTTCCCTCCTCTCTTGATCCCCTTTCTGTGTCGTTCGTATTACTTAAAACAATTGTAATGTCTAGGTAAGTCTGCTCGGTACTCACATCGAAGCCCGAAGAATGACACGACTTCTGAGCTTTTAACTTGAGAGAGAGAGAGAGAGAGAGAATGATAAACTGCAACATAATCAATTGCCTGCTGTTATTGCAAGAGATATTTCATAAGTGACCTTAATGTGCATCATTATGCCTTTAGGCTTATTTCCTTTTTGTTGGTTGACTTCTCAACATCATGTCTCTCATGATCATAATAATTCACAACGATATTAGCCACTACTGTCCGCCAATTCTAGGTAAGTCCTTCTGCCCTAGATCTCTGGGAAGCTATATATTTATCTGTTCATCTTCATTTGAGACTGTCCTCGATGTATCTATCTATTGTGTTTTAAATCAATTTTACTAGAATACATGTCAAACTCAGCTTCCACAATTCAAAAAGCGTAGCCGGCTGTCATAGCCATTTCTTTAATCATCTCTGTTATTTGTAATAACTAATCAATTGTACAATCTTTATGAGTGCTAAAGTGGATATAATCAGTAACATCAGATTTATCATTGTTTCAGTTTAAATGAGAATAGCAGCTATCATTATTGACACTTCTGTAATATAATATATATACATTGGATCAATATCATACTTGGAAATGGTTGTAATGACTTACTAATTACAGCGTGCCGAGCCGTTTATATAAGTAATTAGCTAGTCGGGGCACGCACCAAATGTAATTTACATCACTCAATATGTTTTCGATTAAGATCGCCCTTTCAGTGCTTGCTCGGAGATATCAATGTTGTTGTTGCTGTTGTTGCTGAATGTATGTAAGTACTACATACATGTATGTCTCGTGCGGACGTTCATCGCTCGTACTGGCTAATGAATTAAATTCAAGAAGGAATAAGGCACATAGGCGAAGGCGCTAGCGACGGAGCTGTTGTGAATAACCTTCGTTGTCACTGTCCCGCGAGTGGTAACTCGAGGAAGCCAATTATAGCACAGCTCCTATAATTACACGCAATCTACATACTGATGACATGGGTAGAGAGACGTAACAAAAGGGAGGGCTACAGGTCCGGGTTAGTCTCGGATCTATGGCAACAGGACAAGACGTGTGGTGACGACTTTGCCGTGAACTCCCCAAAATCAGGAGAAGAGCACGTACATTTCGAGTTGGAAATGGGTAACATAAGATCCATCCCTCTATAATTTACTGTACTCCCACGTTATTTGTGGGAACGAAACACTGTTGACTTTCGCAGGGAATTCCCTTCTGCTTACTTCACATCAGCTCCTTTTATTTGACATGATACTGAAAAAAGCTCCTCTCCAAAAAGGTTCGATCAATTTACATTATATTATATAGTGTTTGCAGAAAAGGTGGTGTACTCTTTTTGCAGTCGTAATCGAGTTCTATGAAAAATCCATCGTAATTTGCTTCTCAGGCTTATAAAGCTTTCAGTTTATATGAAAAATCATATTTCAGCTATCCGTGTAATCTTCATATCACATCACGGAGCTGACAGGAACTGTCTCTGAAAGCAGCACTGATCTGATGGAATCAGATTAATCGCGATTTCCAGAATAATATGTTAGCACAATAGGCTGTATGCAGGCAGTAGACAAAAGTATAAGACGATCTAGTTACATCATGTATAATTAAAAAGAAATTAGAGGATAAAATAAGTTTATTAAATGTCGCTGTAGATTTTCCAGGTTTTATTTTTTCAGGGCGGGGGGGGGGGGGGGGGCGGGTTCTTAAATATTACTTGTTTTATATGTATTTAGACAACGTTATTTCTATGGCTTATAAAAAGGATGTAACATCGGGATATGCTCCGATTCAATATAAATAGAATCATTCTGAGCTGATAATCAGAGCACAATATTAGTGTCCTTTGGTGTTGGTATCAGAACGGAATAATTCTGAAAAAAACTAGATTAAGAAAAAAAAGGAATTTAGAGTGACGGGGCCGTGAGAATCATAAGTGAGCTCTTGAAAGGTTTATGTTCAATGCACGATTCCATAATTGAAATGATTTGAAATGCAGGGAAGAAAAAAAAAATACATGATGTCAAACATAATATCAGGGATGGAAATGGAAGGATATGAAGCAAATTTCTTTCTTTGAACCCATGCGTTGCACCGCCGAAAAATTATGTGGTCTCAGCATGTGCTTTTCAGGTGTTTTAATAATAATGAACAGGATCGCGTAGCAACGGTTTCTCAGAGAGAACAAAATAAATGTAGAGTCTTATTTCGCTTGTCTAGCTCTGTTGGATTGCATCGATGCTTTTGTGAGGGAAAGATATATCGGCGAACAAAAATAAAGTTTTTTTTTTCTAGTAAAATATCTTAGCTGCACGCAAATGCACGAAAACTCTGTTAATGAAAATACACTGCTTAAGATCTAATTTCGATAACGATTGAATCCCACATTTCCGGAAAAATCTGGAAAATTAAACAATCTTTCGTGGTGTTGCCCTTAACTTTCTTGAAAAGTCAAAAAAAAAATGTTTTAAGAAACACAGCTTCGAGATACAAAACAGGGAATTAAAGATATTTCTTTCCAAGTTGACAGCAGCTAAATTTCGGTGCCGCGCATGGGACATCAAAGCATTGTAGTGATTGCGGAATGCTTTGGAAATTCATCAGCACGCTTTAGTATCCATACAGATGTTTGAATATATTATGCTCGAGTTGTTTCTCTTTCCTAACATATCAATGATAACATATACCGCGCTTCCTGTTGTTGAATGGCGTAGACAAGCGTATAATTATTACTTTTTATTGGGAAAAGCAGGAAAATTGATGTTTGATTTGGTCGTGAAGTACGAATGGTACCCAGAAGGGTGATGGAGAGGAGAATGATCTGTCAACAAGAAGACACAAACAAGCCGAAATAGGTCAATTCTAAGCCAACATAGCGCCGCGCGGCTATGATTATATTTGGGCACGCACGTATTATCTGGAATGGACATGTACATAAACCAGGTCTCACGTGAGGGGGAAAGGACAGGAAAGCACAAACATTCCAGAAAGTGGATTGCAAATAAACAGAAAAGTATCGGGAAGACATTGGTGGTCGTTGAAGAGCATGGATCGCAAAGAGCGTTCAGTACACAAACGATTTGGTGAAAAAAAATAAACAAATGTTGGTCGTCGATTTCAAGAAATATGACTGTTGTGCAAAAAAGGAGAGATTGGAATTCCAGAAGAGTTGTTTCCCTGGAGCTGAAGAAGTCGACAGAGTTTACTTGTACCACTGCCATGAGCATACTGAACCATACTACTAACAACGTGTTGTGTGTGACATATGTTCATTTTAAGGAGATTGGGTGAAGGGGGATGCTCCATATTATATGTGTGACATGTTTGTGTAACCATTTTTTCTTTTCCACCAATCAGATGCTAAACGTTTAAGTGACATTTCATTCTAAACATATCATTTAGAAGAATACGAGATTGAAGACATTTATACAAGCCAGGCCTATACGGCCTCTATCACCTGCTACGTTGTTCCTTTATCTCATGTTCTCTTCCATTCTCTCTTTTAGATTATAGAAATGATACATGTGATATCTCATTCGCTTCCATAGTGTCACAGTTCCCCCCACCCCCCACCTCCCCCATGTCAATATGCTCAGCAATCCGACCAGTCTGAATCCACTCCTAACATTTACGCTATCATCTCACATCCAATCACGTGGGCCAACATAATCATTCCGTTCGTCACAAGGCTAAACACACGTTTATTGATGTTGATTGTTGTGTGCCAGATTAACAGAGCTCTGCTCTATACGTTTTGTGCTTTTTCATTCTATAAAAAAATACACCAATGCGCATAAAGATTTAATACCATAAATAACTCTCCCGAATATCCATTACGGGATGAATATCCCTCCACAGACAGTCTGCTCCAATTCTGTATTCGTGTGCATTATATTAACCCTTCCGCCGTCAGAAAAAAAAAACACATAACTACTGATCTATCGTCTTCATGTGTAGTACTTGTGCATATATACAGCAATGGCGGATATTCGGTTGAATGGTACACGTATCGTAAAAAAGAGTATTACATTAGATCATTAAAGGAGTAGGCTCGCCTCATCCGTCACAGATGTTTTGCCAGTTCTTTTCTTTCCTAACGTGTCCCCTCTGGGTTTCTTTCCAACGCATTTGGACGGTGTCCATGGTAACGTAATCCCTAATGCATGAGGTGAAAGCAAAAGGGCTGCATTTCTAAGAACGCTTTCTGCAATCTGAGCCTCTAATGATCACCTTGAAAGTAAGCAAGGTATCCAAGTACGTCTGGTCTTTACATGCTCTTCATCAATAAAATTCATGATCTACATCAACCTCGTCGTCTCTCATTAACGAAGTTATGGATCGAGGGCTTTGGGTGTTCTTTAACATTTAAGAGATCCTTGAAAACACAAGGATCTTAGCATACTACGCATCGTCAACTTACTGCATTGTTTGCCTGTTTCTTTTTTGTTTCCGTCTGTCCGTGTTTACTTTTATCTTTAAGTCAATTATTTAATGCATAATTTATGTATCTAAGGGAACTTACCTCACAAGGCCTTATTCGGCTTTATTCAAGTTTTCTTTTTTTTTTCTTTCATTTTCACATTTAAATGTAAAATAAGTGATTTTTATGTTTTGTATTGTGAACAATCAAATAATGATGTATTGTTTTATCAGAAAATGAGATGGAGAAATTAAGTGAAGGCTGTCTAGTGCTTTTATTGCCAAAGGTGCTTCAAACAAAGCAACTTTAACATTACTGGTCCTTTTGATTTTGTTTTTCATTGTTTAGAGTACACAATTCCTCGCGAGTGTGCGCTGCATCCTTAACCTCTGAATGCCACGTAAAAAGCTTCTAAATGCAATTCGTATGTATCATTTGCAAAGAAAAATACATGTGGCACACATAGGGTTAAGCTCGACATAATATACAATATTTGCATCTGTGTTATTATGATATATATAATAATTCTCAAAAGTATTATCAGGGGTAATATTTTTATTCATCTCCATTAATTGCGGGATTGTTTTATCACCTTTGTGTATGTACGGTAGCTGTATGATATATCATATTAATGGGCCTTTCTTTAAGATTGCTAATGGATTTCTGGCACGTACAATGTGATCTGTAAACAGAGATGCAATACATTTATATACATGTGTCCGCGACTCAGCTCACCTCCGCTCCGACCCCCCCCCCCCCCCCTCCCCCCTTTCCCCCAACCCACAGCCTGTAACATAAGCGGGAGAACCCCGCACATAAGTGGTGCTTGTAAAGAAATTATTCTTACCGCCTAAATGACCATTCAGTATAGCGTACTTGATGGGTCGGAAACACGTCACCGCACGACTCTAATAAATAGGCAACACGTTACTTACTTCATCAATTCACATTATTTTGGTATTGAAGCCGACAAAGATGGCAGGTACCGGGTTTTCATTCTAGTTAAGTCACGTGTGTTGGGTAGTGTGTGTTGTATAGATCCGTGTGAAAGGGCGGGGGATCCAATCGTTGCCTGTGACCCATGTCTTATTGGAAATATTATACTGTACTTGATTATATGGATACATCTTAAAATGTAAGTATGGCGTGTCACAGCGAAGATACTTAGACTTCGCCATTAATGATTTTGAGAAAATAAAATAAATTGAGTATTTTTTCTTACAATCTAGTACTCCGTGTACTTTATCCCTTTTTACTAGCTGGTATTGATTCCAAATGCTATCATGGTTCATAGCATTGACAGATTTGGAGTTGATTAAAGTGTTATGGGCTACAGTTCTTGGAACACACTGTTCACAAAGTGGGCGTTTATCAAGTTGCCCCTCTCTACACCCCCCCCCCCCCCCCACACACACACACGCACACAGGACCCGCTGTTATATAGCACCGCGTCACTGTAACATAATGAATCCGTACCCTGGCAACACAGGGATATTTGTGGGTATCAACAGGGCGGAGCATGGAAAGGGCCCTGAGATATTATCGAAACATATGCCCGTATCAATGTTTGCCAACGGATGCTGCGGGCCATTAGAAAATCAATACTTGACTCGTAGTAAAGGTTTGGGCGTTTATGCGGCTGATACAATGTGCCTGGAGGGTGAAGAGCGGAAGGAATCTTGCGAGGAGATGGAGTGACGAGGAGGAGTACATGGCTAGTGATACGTGAGGGATAGATGTTTCTGTTGTTTTATTCATGGTTACTAAGTATAGACTATTTTAGCCAGTACTATCACTTATTTACAACAAATTAACAAAAAAAAACAACTTCGAATTATATATTACGATATGAACAGTTGTTCCATTTCTTCCATGCTTTTAGACAGACAAATCCTGTGTAAGACATTGAATAATGATAGAAAAATTAAATTAAACTGTGACACACGCTTGCGTGCCGGGTTTGGCTTCGAGGCGTGTGGACATTTCTAATTACGCCTAAACAAATATCGGCTATCACTCACAAGACTAGATACTCTTTCATTCTCTATCTCTTCCTTCCATCTTGGGCGAGCTGGAGAAGGAATTAAGAGTGGTTAAGTGTACTGCAGCCAAACACATATATTAGACAGTGTAGTTTAGATTGACAATGATAAACAACCTATGAACAGAGAGGTGTAATGAATGGAGTCAGCACGAAGTGTAATTTATTCCTACAGCAGTCGCGTGCATTGATATTACAATGGAATATTGTACGCGCTTGGCTCTTTGATCGAGGGAGATCCGCCGCCAAATATGTAAGACAAATTTTGGATGCATTTAGAGAAATATATATTCTGTATGCACAGAAGATTTCAGAACCACTTCATGTACTGAAGTGCATGTACAGTAGAACATCGTATAACGATACGACTCTGTGAATTTCAGATTATATTGTTGCTTTTTTTTTTATAATTCGAGAATACTGTCGAAAACATGTCAGAGAAATGCCTCCATATCGCACATTGGGCAATCATACCTCCTTACAAATAGCTTGTAAATCGTTTATTGAGTGTTTCACCTTTCATGGAAGCAACCTCAATTTCATTTGCGGAGATATTCGAAAAAGGTACGGACCAAATTCTTTCTACAATTTTATGAAAATGTCCCTCCGCTCAACCCCAATCTAATTCCCAATGTTTGTAATAAGATCAGCTATGAACTCCCAGCGAAGTCTGAATGGTTGACATATTTCTCAAACCAGATTTTCTTTTGTTATTCAGAGGAAGGAACTGGGTAATAAGAAATATTGTTTGAAACACCTGAATGTCTTGAATTTGTATGAGGCGGCGGTCATCATAGATCAAAGGAAGTCTATCCGAGCACAGTCCATCCATGATATGTCCATGATGTGAACCAGGTTAAGATGAATGGGAAAGGAGAGCCGTAGATGTGTTTTGTGTGATGCGGTGTGAAACAGACACCATGATTGATTTTATGTTCCCTTTTCCTGTACGTGTTCAATAAACCGGTTTACAAATGTAGTCAAATTTATGGATGTTTCTTCCCTCAGGGCCTAGTAACGAGTTACTTCATTAACCTGTACCTAGCAATGGTATTTCAGTACATGGAATCCACTTTGCATACATTAGTTGTTGCTATGTCGGGAAAACATCGGGCAAGCTTTCCGGGTGTCAGGGGCAACCTTTGTTAAACTAGTATGGTCAATTGATATTATGACTCTTGAACCAATCAATAGATTAAGGGCTCATGAAAGCATGGTTTCAAGGTGAACTTCCGAAAATCTAAAACGGGTTGCACAGGAAGCGATTTGTTTTATCTTCATCAAGTAAAAAACGGGTGAGCAAGTTTGATCATTTTTTAGTTTGTACATACAATACATAACTTGCACGCCTTTTTTTCTGCGGCACCTTTGACATGTTTGAGGTGAGAATTGAACGTTCTCGTCACGATTAATGTGAGAAAGTATAAACCGTTTACGCTACGAATGCTAGCACTCATACTAATGTCAGATATTTCTGGAAGACGTATACAAAAGCGAAGCAATATGAGCATTTAGAGCGTACCTCAGGGCTCTGCCATCACGCTGTTCCTTAAAAAGGGTGTAAACATGTCTCTACCGAGAATGGAGTTGCCTCTCTAGCTTTGATATCAATGCGACACTTAAGAGGTCACGTTGACCGCAAGAAATTCGGCAAAATGGGATAAGCCGTTTCCATAATGTATTCAAAACTTTCCCTCGAACGGCGCAGTAACGTGATCACACAACAACAGCATAATAGTGATTCAATGCCAATGTATGGCATGCGTTCTATACGATGTAGTTGTTGATAGTCGGTCAGATTTTGCACAAGCTTTGTAATTACCTGTAGTAACGTATTACGTTACTACAGGTAATACGTTACTACAGGTAATAACGTATTACGTCATGCAAACCATTTGCAACTATTCGGATAATGATCAAATTAACTGAAGGCAAACCGCATCTGGCATACTGCGTTATGCATTTTCTTTGGTCAGATAAAGTGCTGCGCCTTGGGATGTATATTTATGACCATGAGAAGAGGCCCATACGATACCCGAAGGGTCAGTCTACATATCCCAGCTGGAATTCAGTTAATGATGCGTACTGACTGCAGACAAAAGACAATGTGAACAATGGCGCCATTGTCTAAAAGTACGTGAAAGAAATGTACGTCATAGAAGAGTAATTAGATTCAAAGTTCGTCATTACTATTCTTCTTGAGACTGTCGATGTTACATAATACAAAAGGACGTGGTGTTGATTGTATCATATCGTTACATTTGCATGATCTTATCAAAGGGTACTACACTGCATAACATACCCGAGTGGGTAGACTGCTGGACATGCTGGACCTCTTGACATTAACAAAACACATGATAAAAATCGCTCATCATTTTTACAATAACAACACGTTTTGCTATCAGTGACGCTGTGGAGGAAATAGATGTAATGTACTATACATTAACAACAATAAAAATGAAAATATTGGAAAAGAAAAAAAATGTAACTCCAATCAATGTTAAATGTGTAAAACATTAAGTTAAATGAGGTAGATATATTTAAGTGCAGCTTTTGTGACATCTTACAAATTGATAGATAGATAGATAGATAGATAGATAGATAGATAGATAGATAATGGTTTATGATGATAAAAACAACAACAACGGTACAAGACAGAAACACTTCGCGGCTCGCAGGCCGAATTGCGTGTGACTTTACAATACTGTACACAATTCTCTATAAACATATATAAACATTAAAATAGGATTCTGTACATAATTATCTACAAACATCAAAATGTAATTTACTATTTACTATAGGTGGCAAGAAAGTAACTTTATCTGCATTCATCCCACTATTGCTGACCTATCCTGCATTCATCCTACTATTACTAACTTAAGATATATATTTGTATAATAAAAAAAAACACAAATTATGCACATGATTTTGGACGGAATTATTACTTCAGGATTAAAGGGTAGACATAAATTTATCATAAAGGGTAAATATAGAACAATCAAATAAATACAACCCAGTTCCATCGCTGGTGCGTCTGTACAACTCAAACTAAAATAAGTTCGCCATTGTACCCTGTTCATATTGCATATTACGCTATACCCACTTGGGGTAAAATAACTTTTATAATGTGTCACCAAAACAGTCACCTCTGTAATCACTATTACGATACTTGAAGTAGTTACCAATTTCTCAAACCAAATTAATATCTGTCCTTCCATCAGACTCTACAATTTATAATGCATAATGTATACTAATTACTACGATCATGTTTATAGAAAACAGCGTCAATTACACGTCGAATTCCGTCATATGTGACAATCAATGACTTCCATGCAGAGTAACTTAGTGTTCAATTTTAGTACTTTGGCATGCATTATTTTTTGTTCTTCTCATTTTAAGATGTTTGATAAAACAGATGGGAAAAGCGAAACGGATTTTCCTTTTAAAGGAACATCTTATTACTACTTCGCCGTGTTTACCGATAATATTGACGCGGATATGTGCGAGAAACTATCACCTACAGTTCATCAACATGCCCGCACGCTTACCAGCAAAATATGCGTCGATTTGTGACTGAAATGCGATTTAAAAGTAGCTCTACCTGTATACTTCCTTCCTCTGAAACAGGCTTTAAATCTGATAAACTGTCTATTTAAAATGTAAGGTTATAATATTTATAAATCGTGAGAAGGAAGAAGGGCAGGCGTTTGCATTCTATAAATGAATTATTAATTTTTCTGTATTTGTTGAATCCATTGATAATTGAAATGAATGCTACGCGATACCCAGAATCAAATAGCGAGATCGGACGTGTAACTCGGGTAAATACTTCCCCTCCTTGAACACTATACGGTCTCTGCCGTAATGTTAGTGCGAGCGGCGGTTACCGACCTAGCGTGGGTAGCGCGTTACGTTATTAACGCACTTAATTATGTGGAATTTTAACATAATCCGGATGGGTCTGGTGAAGTTCAACACCTTTAAGTTGTGTCTGGACAGCCCATCGCATTTCCTCTGCGCTAAATTCACGAGGTTGGTGAAAACCAGATTCCCCCAGCCTCTCCAAATGTTTGAAACAAGCTCCAATTAACGAAATGCCTTCTATTGACGGTTTCATGTGCACCTGAATCCTGTTCCGTATTTGGTGTGGGTTTCCAAGATAGTATTCAGACACTCGTTTTAGATGAATATTGTTTTGATTAGTGATTTCGGCTTGAAATGTGATGTGATGTTATGTTGCGGTGGAAACACATTTCACACTGTCCCTCACCATTCCCGTTAAATATGCCTGGTGCCGGTGAGATAATTTCACATCACTTACGTAATTACAGAACACTCTTTGGATTTGCTAATTAAAAACAAGACATAACTTTAGAAACTATTCTGCATCAGATATAATGATAATTGTGGTTGGTAACTTCCTCAGTACTTATACGCGGAGGTTTTTCGATCTTTCTTGCTTGGGTGGTGCGTAGTCACATATTTTTTTTTGTAATTCCAGTTGCCCTCGGGGCGTGGGGAGGGGTAAACATATATGGAGGTATACATAGGCGCATTATAAATATATGGACATTTTGATATTACATACTGTTAACTCTGTTGATTAATGTCTTAGCTGTTAATCATTCGTTTCTTTTTGTTTTTGGATATCACGTATGTGTTAATCACGGCCCTGCAATGTACACAGCACATGGAAAGGCACCTCGCACTTGACGTCACAAAAAGCAAAAATTTAAAAGATCATAACTTTCTTATCCTTTGATGGATTTCTGTAATATGTCTGCTTTTATTGAAAGAAAGTTGATTTTAGATTGAATTATATTCCACATACTAAGAATGTTGCTATATGATTGGTCAAGAGTTGATCACGTGATGAAGCGTAGTTTTTCCCATCTGATCACCTGAGAAGAAAAGTTCGTTACACTGTAGGTGATAGTACTTTTTTGAGAAGGAAAGTTCGTTACACTCTAGGTGATAGTACTTTTTGGTTTCGCTGATCTCTTCACGCCTCACAGTCCTAACGCGTGATCAATATTTTGAGTACGCGCGAAATAAAAGTGCGTAGCTCGGACTATCGGCGCAGACGACACCGCGGTGCGCGCGCGGAAATTAAAATTTTTGGTTATAGCGCGCTGCGCCGCGCGCGTACGTACAAAGCAGTGCAAGCCTTCCATTTCCCCCACACAGTATTTCACCAAAGCAAGTGTGCAATTCTCTACCACCTCGTACCAAAATTGACCTAGAATTTCATTTGCCTGTAATTAATGAGAATTATGAAGAGTATTCTCGGAGGATCTATGTTCTCACCGATACCGCACAGGTAAGAGAATTTCGATTACTTCTTGCTTTTCCGTCAAAATCTTGCAAATTAGCATCACCATGTCATAGTGTTCGTTGGAATTTGTAGAGTCTATATAGAAACGTGCACAAAGTCAATTTGCTTCCGGGTTTCGGAGCGTCGCGTGAATATGTAGCCGCACCGACACGAATGCTTTTGTACGTTAAATTGTCATTTATTTTATAGATTGTTGGCATCAGATGTGGAATATAAAGCAAATAATCAACTTTTGGTTTCAGGCAATGAGACGAACTATCACTTCCTCGGCGATCTGAATGTATACGCTATCTTTCCTCAGCTAAAAGCTTCGGAAAGATAGCTACATCCAGATCGCCTCGGAAGTGATATTTCGTCCCATTACCTTCACCGACGTTGATTATTTGCTTACTATCCCTCATGTTAAGTTCTTTATTTTGTCATATGTGTAATTGAAGAGCTCATTTGCAAAAGGGGTTAGATCCATATTTCATCAAATTTGTTTTTATGTCTCGGTGTATAGATTTGAAGTAGCTCTATAATATGATACCAAAGAAAAGTTGAAATTCCCATACAAAAGTGAACAAACATTACAAAGAAAAATCACTTTTTTCAAAAGGGGTTGGATCCATTTCAATTTGTTTGCAAAAGGCGCTAAATCCACAAATATAATGGTCAGAATGGTCTAAAGTGGATCTAACCCCTTTTACAAACAAACTCTTCATTTTTTTTCACAAGCAATGCACACAAATCTCATAGAGAAGTAATTTGTCTGGCATAAAAAACCAACGAGGTCGCATCGTGCTGGAGACGATACTTATATCAGAGCTCTACAAGGCACCATACCATACTTCCCGTGCTACCCGTGGACACTGCGAATCTATTTTTAATTTCCCCCGTTTACCGCGCTAATAACTACTCAATTAATTGTCGCCACACATACACGTCATTATGTGTCCACAACCTTTAAACACGAACGCACTCTACGTGACGTAAGCATCTCTGCTGCACCATGTCTGTCTGTACCCTTTGTATGCCACATCTGATTAAACTCACAAGTAATGCACACGCTTCCCATAAATCTGATGTTAACCTGATACTTAAAGGGTTAATGGATTGCTATAT
Source organism: Arbacia lixula (assembly GCA_963669155.1). NCBI lineage: Eukaryota > Metazoa > Echinodermata > Echinoidea > Arbacioida > Arbaciidae > Arbacia > Arbacia lixula. Next base: position 12,862,617 of record OZ022593.1, read on the forward strand.
ACATATATATCTTGCAAGGCGCTTTTTTTATTCTCTGACACCGGAAATATGAAAGAGAAAAAAAAAACTTGCTAATAAGTTGAATCAGATGTTATTCGAAGTTTAAAAAATATTAGTGAAAATATCAAATCTATTTAACCAAGCTGTGATTTTTTGAAAATCATAGACATTCACGGACAACTCTACAATTATGGACATGTCTTTGTCTGTGGGAACCATGGAGACACAAGACGATACACAGAGAATCACTTGCCTACATTAGACCAAGGATGTTTAAAGGTCCCCTGTCATCAAAATGTATGTCGACTTAATGTTGATGCAACATAATATGTATATAACAAAATCACTAACTGTTCAATGGAAATATGTGTCCTATATCTTAAAATATTTTTTTTTTCTCAGCACTGATAAGCCCCGCCTCCAAAATATCCTCCAACTCAAGATTCCCCCTGTGACATCATCAAAGGTAGAAATTTGCAAGATAATAAGCAGAATTTATGCACAAACTAAACATTGTAATGACTACCTCCACCTGCCCACAAGATCATCACATGTCTTCACACAATACCATCTAACAACCTGTCATGTGGGAATAATCGTTTCCTTATGCCAGAAATGTGCTAGCTATGTGATGCTATTATAAGCACTTGCAGGTAGTCATTGCAATGTTTAGTTTGTGCATAAATTATGTTTATTATCCTGCTAATTTCTACCTTTGATGATGTCACAGGGGGAATCTTGAGTTGGAGGATATTTTGGAGGCGGGGCTTATCAGTGCTGAGAAAAAAATATCGAAAAATTATTTTAAAATATAGGACACATATTTCCAATAAACAGTTAGTGATTTTGTTATATACACATATGCATCAACAGAAGTCAACATATATTTTGATGACAGGGCCCATTTTAGTACACGGAGTACCATCAGCCGTTTGATTGATGTAGATTCATTGTACTCTCCTTCCAGTCACACAAGAATGATTTACAAAAAAAATTCTCCCTGACCTAATATGTTCAATGCCGCCAATTCTCTGCATGATTTTTGTCTGAATTTGACGGATAAGCAAAATCGGATGCGTAGAGGAATTTGGGGAAATATCATCACCCCATATCAAGCTTCGTGTTCGCTTCTCTCATAAACTACACAACAATCATTGAGTGACAAAATTAAAAGTTCAGCAGCGAAACCTGAAATGTATGCATGTATAGGAACGCGTATGACCTATTTTAAAATCCAGGTGAACGTGACGCAATCGAGTATGCATCATATTGTTGAGAGCAGCTGCTAGTCATGAATATTAAGTGGCGGAATAAAACCTTGTTTTATACTGAATATTTCGAAGTCCGATTCATGCTCATTATGTAATAACTATGAGCAATCCATAGAACATTTATTTTGGGATTGCCCAATTACTAGAGGTTTTATTATGGATGTACAACATTTTATTTTAGAAGATAAAGTTACATTAACTAAAAATAACTTTCTTTTTGGATTTTATGAAAATATAGGAGTTAAATTCAATTTTGTTATTCTATACGCCAAATATTTCATTTTTTTTCAAACAAAGGCAGAGATGGTACATTATCATTAAACGCATTTAAATCTATGTTGAATTCTTATCGCTCTGTTGAACATTACATTTATATTAAAAATAATAAATTTGTATCATTTGACAGTAGATGAAGAAACATCATTTTGCTGTAGATCTATTCTACTGAATATGTTATATTTAAAGTATACATTTGCTGTGGTATAGTTATAAACAGAAATATATTATGTTATGTTATATTTTGTTATGGTCGAAAGATATTATAAAATAAATATGATTTGATAAAGAAAAAAAAAACCTTGTTCAAAGGAATGGATATTATTCCACAAAGGGGTCTGGTAGCAGTAAATTAATCAAGTAGAAGTCCATACAGAAATCTAATTAATTGCTATTATACTAGAGCTGAAGTGGCAAATCAGGCAAAAGTCCAAAACATAATTTGCTTCTTTTTATACCACGGGGTTCAGTCTGTTATCTAGTTTTGTTTCGCAGTTGTGTTTACCCACTGCAAATTGAACGTAAAAGAAAACAACTGTATTGATAATTCTTTGTACTAGTAAGACATACGTTAAAGGTGATATTCATAGAAAATCTCTAAATAAGTATGAAGATACTCATCCACAAAAAGCTTATAAGCCATAAAATGAGCTTGGATGACATTCAAACAATATATCACTTCCGAAAAAAAATCGAAATAAGGGTGAAAACAATCACCCTATTCTCTGGGAAAAATTTGCCCTACTGTCATCCGAAACGGCCTTTAGGTTTGATGTATGAAAAAAGAGGCGTTATTGTGCATCACACATATGCCAATCCGCAGCTTCTTTTCCGCCAGAAGCATCATGCATTATTCATAAAACTGTGATGACAGTTGCTAGTGGATTAACAAGTGCGATACACAATGGTCATTGTGAACATTTGTGTGTAGATTGCAGTTAGTCTCTATAGCTGCGCGAAGCATATCCCGGCTGTGACGTACACGCAAAGCCATTTTCCCTTAGGCGATTTCGTAGGTCAGGAGAGAGTCAATTTAGTGAAATTTGATTTTTATAAACACAAAACTGAACCCTTTTATGGCATGTTAGCTGCATAAATTGCTTTAATAACTCATTCAATTTTAAAATAAACTATATCTTTTTTTTTATTTTATTTCCTATAGGTATCACCTTTAAGCTACTTGTGCGTTACACCCATGGGGACAAATAACAAAAAACTCCTAGAGAAACTGAAGTAAGCTAGATGTCCATGTACCTGCATTGAATGATTCTAACGAGGGATTTCATTCAATTATTCACGATTCTACCTATAACGGTGCACTTTTACTAACAAAAAATCGTCGGCACAATCTCGTTAAATGTCATGCACCGGTAGATAAAGACCGTGCCGATGGCTAAACGTATTTTACTTTCTCTCACGTAAGAACACAAATAGGTTATCATTTAAGATGAGAATAATTGTGCCCTTACTCTTGGGACTGTGTAGGTTGGGATGTATGCATGCAATGTAAGTCATGCAGGGCAACGCGTTGGCGGTCTGATTGGCCTCAGTTAGTGGCTGAAGTAACAAAGCAGTGAATTATTGTCAAATACAATACTTAAAACCGCAGGACGAAAAAGATGGAGAAATGGCAAACGAAAAGAGTGCAAATTCAAAAGATTAGGACAAAGAATACAAAGAACATGAAACGATGAATGAAGGAAATCATGAGTGACAAAGTAACGATTTAACATTTAACGATTGAAAGGCGAAAACACTTTTCATCAGTGAATCTAGAGTACTAGACGATTAAACAGGTTTGGAGTATATTGTTGGAAATCATATTTGAAAAGAAATGAAGAAAAAAATAAAAAAAAAGGATGTAGGCCTATATTATGGTCCTTCATAGAAGTATAATACAACGTGATACACACAAAACAGGTTATACGCGAAACATTCTAATATATAGTGGAAAAAAGGAGATTTGAAGAATACCGAAGCTGGGCGCAGATAATATCGCAAACGCGTGGGGAGTACACCCTGATGCTTAAACCACGTGACAAAAATCAATCTGTAATTGGCCGGCGGATATCGGTCCCTCAATGACGTCATTTTCTGTGTTCTGGATACCATCGTTTGAACAGAGGTCGTTCTTATTGTTAAGACGCATGACTCAGCAGGGTGATAACTAGGATACTAATCCATGTAACGCACGTCAGCAATGATCAGAGGGCATCCAAAGTAACAACGTCGATTTTCCAGAATAAACTTAAATATGCCACAGTTTACCATTACTGTTTCCAGAATAAGGGGCGGCGAGTAGTGGTGGTGGTAGTTGCTAGGGAGGGGGTGGGGGTGGAGGTGGAGGAGATTTAGGGGTGGCGACAGGGTTACTGCTGCTCCCCCCCCCCCCTCATATTGGCGTTTAGATAAATTTGTCGATATAAAATACATTTTGTCGGCACAAGGAACCCTTTGTCGACACCAATGAAATGACAAAATAGTGTTACTTGTGCCGACAAAATACAAAACATATTTATATAATTTGTGTGTATTTTTGCTGTTCACTCACTTTCGTTAGCTCAAAATAAAAATGAAGACCTGCCTTTTCAAAGAATGAAAAATTATTATCTAATCATTTTCTATTCTGGTATGCAGCAGTCATTTCCACATTTTGCACTGCCAACAAAGGCTCCTCTTTTGTAGAAGGGAAGGCACCCACTTTTGATATAATATAGTGCTCAGCTAAAGCAAAATGTGTGCCGTCTCAAGCGGGCAAATGTTCCGTCTGGAAAATACGTGCCTCGATGTAATGAGCGATTTGAGGCATTTCCTCATAATGTGAATATTTCATTCGCCGTAATGTATAATTAAGATATACAGAAAAGAAATGTACACACACACATAGCAGTATTAAATACTATATTTGACAAATGTGTTTGATGTTCTGCACACTTTATCATGTTTATAAGCTGAGCTGTCGCGAGAGTTTTCTCGAGAGCGTCGCCCACTCGCTCACAAATAATCCAGTAAAAAAACGAAAACTGTCATATAAAAGCTATGGAAATTAATTTTCCTGAACGCTGTGAGCTCGGTAATAATTTATAGAAAAGTGAACGGTAGCCATGAATGATGATGAATCTTATCGGTACCCTATGGGGGCCCATCAAACGATGATGGTAATTTAGGTTATGTACCACCCTCAACACCTTAGGTCATCATTCTTCGATTCGTTCTCCAGGCGATAACCTTTCTATGATTGATAGACGGGATCCGCACTGCACATTAAGCATGACTACCCATCCGAATGATACGCTTCTCGACATCATTCATTGTTGTGCTATGCTCTTGTAAAAAAAGAAAAAAAAAACAGTTTCCGAGTGGTGGCCAAGTCTTTTGCTCCTTTGCGAGACCTGGGTCATGTTACATATAGGATTTTTAATTATTGTAACTTACCATCAATGGTAACTACCATGTAAACAGCCAACGAACTCTCATTGTTGCTCCTGTTGCCATGGTAGTTACCCTTCATGGTAAGTTGCAATAAGTGAAAACCTATAAGCAACATGGCCCTGGGACCTGTTGCATGAGACTGAAAATTGATGGTAACTGATCTACCACTGGCAACATCCACGGAAACCTTGAATCTGATTGGCTGTTGAGTGATGTTTTCACGGTAATTACCATTGGTGGCAGAGTTATCATAATTGGTAAGTTCTTTATGCCACCGAGCCCTGCTATTATATGGCCAACAGTTGGACTTAAATTGATATGAGATTTGAACATGCATTCAACATGATTAAGTGGTTAATGAATTGGATAATTATTTAATCACGTTTTAGTGCAAATGTGGAGTGATTCAAAATACAAACAGACAAAGAAATACATAATTGTCGAGTTGCTATTACAGTAATTGCGAGTTGCGGGGGAAACCCCAAATTGTCGAAATTAAAAATTGACCATGACAGATGTGTGCTGCATCAGGCATCCTTTCAGTTTTTGTGAGAATTTCCCAAAGGAAGGTTCGAGGCGCCGCCGCTAAGGACTCGCAATTCATTCGAACAACTCAAGATCACCAACTGCCGATTTGAATTGGTTTCTGAGTCTGGATTTAGAGCACCCTGTCTGACTTCACCCGCACAGGCCTTCAATCAGGATTTCGATCATACTTGTGAATTCCTCGATGGTTCGAGAATTTGTCATTTGGCTTCAGTCTCTCGGGTGACGAAAATGATGTACTGACCCGTGCGTGTGATCAGAGGAACACTCCCCTACACAGAGGGTACGCGAGGTCACTTAATTAACTATTTGTGTGCTACATGTACCTTAATTCACGAGTAATATTATATGATATTACTGGAATAAAACATGAAACTTCGGCAGCAAAAAGGTTAAGGGATATATTCGCAGTCAATGACGGGGGAAGTATAGGCTAAGATATATGCCTTTTTGTATAGGGTGAGTGTGTGTGAATTATTGTTTGCAAGAACGTTGCCAAAAGGCTCCCCTGCATGATCAGAGCAATACATGCATGAAATCCTTACTTTTATACAAACAAAATGCGGCGATGGTTCTCAATCGTTTTTCCAGGTGGAAATGGAAAGTAAAGTATTGTTAGAATGTAGGACTTGAAAAGGTAATGTTGATTTGTTTATTAATCACATTGGTTTTGTGTCAGGTCGGTTAAATTACAGTCTAGGACCCGAAAACACGTTCTCTACCGAATACGTTCATGTTCATGAAAATGTTCAATTATTCAAACAGACCGATGCTGATCTCATTAACATTTCATTTCCTGTCCGCTAGATGGATACATCGATCATATCGATAGCTCCGTGTTCCGTCCTCGTTCATCATGTTCATATCATTTGAGCAGGAAGATGGAATCAAGTTACAAACCGCAATAATATGGCCTTTCATGTTGTATTTCAATCCGAGATATCAATGTTGCAAGCCAGTTTTATAATGTTTTGCTTTTGGTTCCTGCACTGTTTCGCATAATATGATTTGGTCTCCCAAAGGAGTTCGCTATGTTTAATTACAACGCGTTTTCTAGTACAAGCACGGCAAGTGCCATGGGTGATACTCCAAGTGATTGATGGTTATTACTTCCAGTCCCAAGTCCGCGACCATCTCCGTTCCCCATGGAACTTTCCTTGACCTCTCTCCAATTAAGTCTGTATGCGCCATTGATGCGCCATTGCACCATTGCGTCCGTAATACACGCAAACAACATTCAGCCCCCATGGGAGAGCTCTTCGCACGATACATTATATTCCTTGACAAAATAGTTGATATATGGTCAGGCATCCAGATCCAGATTCAAGTATCCAGAAAGAAAGGAGCTACTTTGAGCGTTGATTTGAGCGTTGATTTGAGTGTTGATTTTTCAAATCTTTCTCAGAAATGATTCATCTTAATGATTATAGACTGACTTATTTGAGCACATGCTTATTGTTGATTTAATTGAAAGGGAATCAAGTAAACGAGTGGGATCTAGAGTGTATGATTAAAGACTGACTTATTTGTTCCGCTTTTAACTCTGATCTCTAAAGGTTCACGCTATGTATCACCAAACACACATGTATAGCTCACCTATCATTATCGCATATCTGTTTACCCTTTCGTACCTCTCTCTCTTGTTTTAATCCTATAGCTCTACAAGTGTACTTCCCGACAAGCCAATATACTTACACCATTCCAACAGACTTCCCTACGAATCGAACTGTGGCGAGAGTTCTGGCACTAGCAAGACATACATCGGTGCAGGTGGGACTGCACATACATTATCGCATACTGAGGGCGCTGGTTCACGGCTACGGCTCGGACACAGATTTAATCAGTTATTTTTCCATTCATCCATCATCTACCCATCCATCGTCCGGTCTTCTAGTATTACGTAAGAGCCTGCAAACGGTGCATAACATTACAGGTAATAACGCCCTGTTTTCGCATGGAAATAGTACCGAATATACGACATTTAAAAGGGAATGTGCATGTAGGGGAAGAACGATAGAGAGTGTGGTGGGGATTGGTTTTGCTTGTGTGAAAGGAGGGGGCGTTATGGATCGTGGAGGTGAGCAAGCCAGACAAGGATATAGATGGTTTGGGAGTGAGGGAGAGGAGGAGGAGAAGAAGGAGAAGAGAGAGAGAGAGAGAGAGAGAGAGAGAGAGAGAGAGAGAGAGAGAGAGCGAGAGAGAGAGAGAGAGAGAGAGAGAGAGAGAGAGAGGCAGGGAGGGGGTGGGGTGGAGTGAGAACAAGTGGGTGACCGAGAATGACAGAAATATCTTTGGGTCTTTGGGAAAAGAGGGAGAGGGAGACAGACAGGCAGAGGAGACAGGCAGGCGTTAGCAGGGGTCAAACTGAGAGCAAGACACATAACAATTTAATCAGCCATCACAGCAGTTAAGAGGCTAGATGGAAATGACTATTGACAAATATCCCCTAAGGTTCCAAATTTCTGTGAAACGTTTCTCCTCACCCAAGCGAAGTTCTTCATATCCCCATGCTAATGACTTTTCATCTTCTCTACTGCAACAATCAAACAAACAAACAAACAAACACGCACACACTACCTACCACCAGGCAGTGAGATTAAACTCCGCGTTAGAGCAAATGCAAGTGTGTGTGGGAAGGAGAGCGAGGCCAAAGCATGGTTGCGGCTGAGGATTCGCCATAAATCATCGCCTGCCTGCATGGTCAAAGTCGGACCAGACGTCAGGTTTTCGGAGTACAGCTTTCCCGTCCAGTCCCTGGTGTTTCTCCTACGGCCGACAGATTTGGAAGCTGATGCGAGCGGCGCCACGCAGTTTAACATCATTTCAGGTGGGTGAGATTTAGACTAAGCGGCGTTTCCATGGAAATAAGGTGTCACTTGCAGGCTGGATTGCTATGTCAACAATGTAATATATTCATAGTGAACATAGTGACCTTACTCCTGTTTAGAACGACACTAGCGGGTTTTTTTGTTGTTTGCAATTTCATCTGTCCTTTGCACCTGTAAGATGATATCAACACATTAAGTGGAAGAAGCAAAACAGAACAGCCGATAAACTGGACGTTGGATATGTATATTTATCTACCCTTGCAGTCGTATGACAACAGCTAACATATTCTCTGAAGAAAAAAAAAAACAAAACACAAAATTCGACAAGAAACTGGATGCTGGGAATGTACAACATCAATAAAGACAACGCTGCCTCTTATTAAACTACACACTGTTTCAATAACACCTCTTCCCAGTTAAATAATAGCATCGATTTAAAGTCCCATAGCGCACATTACCGCCATTATCTATAGTCACTGTGCGCAGTGTGTTCATCTTGTTTTGAAATCATTACACCCTTATACAAATACATATACAATTTATAAGTTCCTCTTTATCTTTACATTTCAGCTGCAGATTTCCAATACACCATAATTATACTGGTACCAATTATGCCAAATGTGGACATACCGTTCACCGTCTTAACAATGAGAAAACTAAAAGTGGCAATGAGAAATAACAAATGAGCGATATGATGATTTTTACATGTTTTTTGTTCGGGACAAATATTGAAACTCCCAATCTAATCTCAAATCATTATACCAAAATACATGCTAATGAAAGTAACTTCTGCTTGAGATATGACCCCAGTATTAACCAGATAAAAAAAAAGACATATGTATATAAATGGTCTGCACAGATATGTGCCATCACATATAATTCACTCCGAGAGGATAAACGTCGAGTATCATAAAGAGAAAGATATTCTTCATACACTGTCATATGCGTTTGTCTGTAGATAAGTTGATTAAACTGACAACGTAATCTTCTGAAGATGTTAAAGTACCAATACGCCAATCCAATTCTGTTACGATGTTTTTTTTTAGTATTTGAAGCAATGTTTTATCAATTGTCATGGTTCTTCTCATTGTCTTCACCCCCCCCCCCCCCACACACACACACACTAAACTTACTTCATACTTCACACTCTTGGTCGAAAGTGACATTTTTTTTTCAACTTAACCGTCTTGTATCATTTGTATTTGCCCTCTATTTGGCTCGTATTAACAATGGAGGTTTAACTTAGACCACGTACTAACCGCAGACGAGATTAAATGGGGCGCAAGAATATCACCTGGTGCCGTCACAAAATCATTGATTTTTCAATCCAGAATAACATAAGTGAATGATTTCAATCAATTGTAATTATTATGTCGACAAATTCAATACCCCCACAGTGATTCCGATTATGATGTGTCATGCCGTTTTATTTCGTGTCCCGCAAAGTTAGTCCAGGTTAGGTAAATGTTTCAAAGTGAACTACCGTTGTAAATATGAGTCTTTAGTCTTTGGGCGTTGTGTTCTCATTTCTACTTTTTTTTAGTAAATTTCAATTGTTACACATGTTGTCTTTCATAAGTAATAAGTGTCTTTTACTTGTTATCATTCTCCATCTCGTTTTCATCGCGTTCTCATTTGCTTTGTTAGTTTCTCTCTTCGTCTTCTCTTGCATCTCTTTCTAATTCCCTTCATTTATCTTCCTTATCTCTTTTCTCCTCCCTTTTGATGAAATATATAACTACACATAATTAACTTGACATTCAACCACGCACCACGTACACATCATTTAACTTGGAGGGGTCGTTTGTTTTGTTTGATTTTTTTATTGGCATACAGGTGACCCGCACCACGTATTTCGCATTGAGAACAGCACGGGCGAGCTGAGTATGAACACGTTCACACGGGGAGATACCAGTCCGCTCAATCTCACGCTCGGAGTGCAGTGTGTTCGCACTGATGAGACAGGCATGGTGGTCAGGGAAGAGATTCAGGATATAACGCTGAGAATCGAGACCACACAGAGTGAGGTGTTCCATGGGAACGTGATGTATAAGCGTCAAAAGGTGAGCAATAACTACAATTTTTCCTAACCTGCATGTACCTGATACAATGCTGCTCTGTCATATGGCTGCGCATAAATGGTGCAAAAGTACACATATGACACATACATAGTAACCCTTTGTGTGGCAAATAAACTACTTCTCTATACGATGTGTATACTTATTTTTGTGCAAGGACGCGTCAATGGCGCATAAACGGTTAATATCAACCTTAATATGGTGTAGGCCTATACGTTACTGGAGTTTCTCATCCACCTCTAGACTTTTTCCTGACATACAGTATGATATGACTACACACTCAAAACAATACAACTGGTCATATTTGTAAAGTACGTAAGGAATCATTAACAAAAGAAAACAAAAACGCGTAAGTATGCTTTGCTTAAGGGATAATCGCCCAACTCAAAGAGTCACGAGTATTTGCCGTTCACGTGCCCGATACAATGCAATTATATCGTATTTGTGTATGTTAATGGCAACAAAACACACACATGGTATATATGTGCCAGGCAGATTGGCATTCGATGGGATTTTCTTTTGCATCAATTGTGAAAAGATATGCATATGTCACACAAAAAGTTAATGATAAAAAACTACTAAATTGGATTATTCAAATTGTTTTCAGGAGGACCCAGTTTTCAATGCGACAATATCCAGCTCTGCACGTCGAACATGGATGAGGCATGCTGATGTGTCTCTACTCGGTGAGAGGCGAGCACAGGACATGTTTCACGTCAGTCAACGCATCATTTATCATGAGGGCACTGACCATTTTACACCGGTGATAGGTACGCATACCTTCTTTCAAGCTATCTGACCTTCTGTGTGTCAAATATGCTTCCTCTCTATGTGTGTCAAATATACTTCCTCTCTATGTGTTTTGTGTGTAATGTCTGTTACGAAAATGCATCAAGGACGCCTCCAGACTCAATATTGTTTAACCCCTCTCATGCCCGATAAATCCTGGACAATGAGATTTATGTGAATCATTTTGTGACAACTTACACACCTGGGAAGTGTTTCACCAAGCTGTTCTTAAGGTAAGAACGACTGTACGCACGACTAGTGATCCTTTCTTGTGCTAAATCAGATTCTCAATGATTTTGATTCCCATGAGTTAAAGTTCAAATTTGATGTTTGTACATCAAAATATTTGTTGTTAACAAGTGTCTGAATACAAAGTTTATGGTTTGCAAATTTGATAAGTATTGTTGGAAATTAACTCCCACAATGTTAAAACAGAAACAAATTGGGGTATCACAGAATTAATGTACATTGACCATAAGAGGGTTTCCTCTTCATTGTCTATAATCGAAAAGATCCCAAGTGAGCGCATGGAAAGAATCATTGCTGACCCACAACAGATGCATTCTGAATTATATATATTACTCATTATAGGGGATAACGTTATGTAAAGTCGACGGCAACTATTATATGACACTTTAATGAGCTGATCCCTCGCGGTGCGCGCAATGTTTGCCTTTTAACGCAGTTTATATTATGGGCAATCACACAAACCTAACTGAGCGAAATTTAACATCGATCTTTCCACCTCATGCAAAATCTCACTCAATTTCTTATGTGAATGCAAACTGCTCACTAAAGTGTGATTTTTCATGAGCAGCCGACTTTTTTTCATCCGTAAAGTCCGCGATACTTGTTGGCTGATAAGATTTTCCATCTTTTGTGTGAATATGTGAAGTTTTTAGCCTCATTTGGGACCTGAATAATTCTGTGAATGCTCCTTTTTTCATCTCACTAAAAAAAAAATTAATGCATGAATGCCTCACTTAAAACCGACTAGAAAGAGAACCCTCCCTTTTTGTAAATAAAAACAGAAAGTGTCTAAAAATTAAAATAAAATGTTGTAAATCTTTCTTAAACCCTCATTCTATTTCAAAACCTCATATATTTCTCCCCCAAACCCTTTGTACTAGAGATGAAATAATTATGTTTCATGCATTTAGTACCTCATCATTATTTTCGTAAAGCTAATGGTTCATTATCCTACGGCCATATGCCTGTAATTATTTCCCCATGGGTTTGTGTTCATCATTAGAAATGATAAAATTATGAAAAATATGTGATACTAATGAGGTCAACCCTATTTTTGTCACTATTACCTAATCAAACTACCTGAGACTAATAGACATAAAGGGCAAGTCTTTGGCGCGATCTTATGTCACAAGCCTTTAACTGAGGCTACCACCTAATTTGCTCAATATATCAGTTGCGTTCCCTTTGCAAATTCAAATAGTCCTCTGACATTTAATCAGAAAACTACATCTGCTTAACCAGGACACTGCTCTCGGGCAATAATGATCACTCTGTATGCTCTGATTCGATACATTTTTTTTTCAATAATGATTGTATGTTTGATATGCATTTTAATCGTTAAGCTCCTAAAGAAATTAGGAGTGGGGAAGGCCTCAGGGGAGCTTAAGCACTCAGTTTCCTCTGATATAATGAATTTTAAGTGCTTCGATATTCATGTGTTGTTTCCCGTGTAGACAATATCGAAGAGAGTAAACCAAGATTTAAAAACGACTGTTTAAACCATTATAATATGCTGACATTTCTTTCCCGCGAGGGGGAAATTTCCCCGTACTTTCCCCTTTGTTTAATTTTTATATTTTGTACTCATCGTGGGCTAAGTTAACGGCACATACATTGGCCAATTCTGCCCCTGCCCCCCCCCCCCCCCCCCTCTCCTCCTTCCTGGCTGCACATATACTACGGTACCCGCATCATGACGTTTATCCCGTGGACGCCCCCCCCCCCCCCCCACCTCCTCATAAACATTACCCCTTATACTACTCTCAGGACATATATCCTGACCCCTCCTCACACGAAATGACCCCTCCTCCAACATGTCCAAGACCCCCCGAACTACCCCCACACCTATGACAGAAAAATACCCCCAATGAATACAGGTTTAATTCAATTTGTTAAACTCCTTTGTTGATTTTTCGTTTATCCTCCAGACATCTCTCTCGCCACGTCCATTCCCGCTAACTTCTCGGGTCCCTTATCTTTCACTGTCCGGCTGACCGAGAGGGAGTGCTCACGACAGAACGCTAGCGAGGGAGGAGGTGGAAGGAGCATGGACGTCGCCTTCATCGTCAACGTCTGGCCCGTGACCCATCATCACGTGACAGTATACAGCAACATCACCATGTGGAGCCGGGTAAGCCGATTGCATTTTAACCCTTAGCATGCGGAACTTGGTTATCCCATTGGGAAGTATGATTAATCAACGGATAGTTATGTGAAGAAGGAGGGGGGGGGGGGGGGCTAATACGCTCAATATCAGCTCAGACATATTGTCAAATAAAAGATAAGGCATGCATGGATCCTAACTGGTCTGTGATACATATTGAGATCAATAACGATTAAGTTCGCATGCACTTACGGAGTAGGCCCTACTGTAGGGGGCATTTGCATATAGGGAGGAGCACAGAGTGATGCAGAGAGAGGAATGAGAAGGCAATAATTTAGAAGAAGCCGGAGAAAGAGAAGTGAAAATAAAAGAAGAATGACCAAAAAGAAAAAAACAAACTATAGGTTCTCATAAAGGCTTTACATCATTTTAATTACTACAAGAATAATATGTGCTGTACTTCATAATGTTTAACCCTCCTTTCCGAGAGAAAATGTTGCTCGATATAATATCTGTATTAGTGACAAAATGAACCCTGAGCACACAACGGGTTATACCTAAATCCCAAGATGTCTCATGTGAAAAGAGGACATAACAACTTTTATAAGACAGGTTAAAGAATGTAACCAATATGAATCCCGTACGCAAGTCACATGATTATACATTAAGTTTACTAATTATTCCAGCCGTGCATTTGTTGTGCAGCACTGTACAATTTTCGTGCAGCATTTCCCTTTTGTGTACTAAACTCTATGCAAGCTAGGTTGCTCTGGGCCGCGATGTACTGTATGCGCGTGTGTGCGCAAGCTAGCTACATATGCATTTGCTGCGCTTGAGCGCGTTGTTGTTGTTGTTGTTGTTGTTGTTGTTTTTTTTACACGAGTTGGCGTTTAAATTAGACGTCCGCAGCCATTTGATTTTTTTTCGTAGTGCAAACTGTTATAATATGGGAGATCTTCAAGGTACCGGTATACCTAAGTGTAATAACCTCCATATTCAGACCTGTCTTATAAAACAATGCACAGTTTTAACGTTCGTGACGTTGAGGCCGTGCAGCGCACAGTAAACACCCTCCTGCACGGCCCCAACGCACTCACAACTGTCCATTATTTGTATAATACCTTTCAGTATGGCATGCTTTTACGCGTATGTAACGGGAAGAGAATACACTTGTAGACAAAACAGACACGACAGTCGCAAATCACAATTCAATTCAAACGCCTACAACATCGGAACAAGAGGATTTAAAAGTAATACAGTATCGCATCTTTTTGTCATGGAAAATAATGGCCTCGTCAGTCAAGGTCTTGTTATGGTCATGGTGTAGGTGTCTTGCCGTCTTTACTTTACCCAATGCAGGCCATGATAATCCTAACTGGGTTTCTAGTTTGATAGTGGAAAAGTGGTGTTAATCAATATCAAATGAAGTACTTTTGAAGATTCCCTCCAGGAACCATGGGTATACAATAATACAGTTGCGCGTTATAGGCGGGGTATTCAACGTGTCATGTGTTATAGGCGGGGTATCCAACGCCACCCCCCCCCCCCCCCCTAATTGCAACTGACCCCAACCGACTTATTATTATGCACATCAATCTTTTTAGCCCCCCCCCCCCTCCCCCCTCCCTCAGGACACTCATTGACATTAAGCTATTCGATAAAATACAGAAGAAGGACGTAGTTCACGTTTGGAAATTGGCAATAATACATGAATAATAAATGAATTCGATGACATTCTCAGTCGGATTTCTCCTGCAGTAAACCTACATTCTTTATTCATACACGCCACCGGCATGATCGGATAGATGGAAGATTACATTTAAAATCTTAGCGCAGCCGTTAATATAAGGTCGTCAGACCACTCAAAACCTTTAAATCTCCATGGCGACTAGCGAGACATGGTGATAACAGCCTTCCACGTCCTTCTTTTGACAAATTGGAGAGCACTTGCTACATAACAGGGGCTATGTTCGTGATGAGGGGATCTTATTTCTTTCTTGTGCGAGAAGGAGAGTATGGAGAAGGCAGTGAGGCGAGGTGATTTATTTCAGTAGTGGCTTGTATCCTGTTTCGCTGATTCGGCAGCGAATGTGTCACTAGAGAATTGGGAAACTGGTAGCGCGCCCGACAAACGCTGGACTGTTTATCAACTTGTTAGTTGGCATATGGGATAGCGGAGTAGAGATGGTACAGCCATGGAGACAGAGAGGGAGTGAAGGAGAGAGGAAATCTGTAGGGATTAGGGTAGATATGATTATGAGTATGAGAGCAAGACAGGGAGAGAGTTAGTGAGTGTGTGTGTGAGAGAGAGAGAGATAGAGAGAGAGAGAGAGAGAGAGAGAGAGAGAGCGGGAGAGCGGGAGAGAAAGAAGGAGTGAGAGGGTGAGAGGGAGTGAGAAAGAGATAGGGAGAGAGAAATAGAGCGAGCAAGCAAAACATATTTGTATGTATACAAACAAAGAGAAGAGAGAGAGAGAGAGAGAGAGAGAGATCAGGAAAGGGAGGGCAGAAGAGAGAGGGAAAGAGAGAAAGAAAGAGGGAGAGTAACATGAGCATGAATGTGTTGTCACGATTGATGCGAAAAGTGTAAACCGTAAATAAAGCATGTTTATCAACATTAAGTACCTTTTTGCATTGGGAATACTGATAGCTGGGTCCTCCAAATAAACATCGGCTGCACATTACAATAAAAAAGTAAAATTAATTCAGAGATATGAGCCTAAGTCGGTGTATACATGGTAGACAGTTAGGTATTCATCATTTTTTTTTTCATAAGTTGCATGAGGAGGTGTATGTACAACAATTTAGATGTAGCTAATTTTCTGTTCTGCACTTTAAAAACTGTTTCATATTCTGCAACTCGACTGATTAATTTTCTAATATTCTCTGCGTGCCCATGCTTGATCATGGACATTTTTAAATATGTCATTAGTATCATCATTATGCAATGATTTGCATCGATGTGCATCATTGTGGAGTTTTGTAACAGCGAAGATAAGACAAATACAAAACTTCATTTGGAGGGCAATTAGTAAACATAATAAGCTCTACTTCAAGATGCAAGCCCATTTTGTATCAGATGACTCTTACGTCTAAGATTCTAAGTGCAGAAACGATTAAAACGATTACCCGCAGGAGGGAAAAATACCCAATCAAGGCTTTGAAATAATCTGGAGTACGGGGAGCTAGTTTGGTGGAGGTGGTTTGTATATATATTAATAACCTAAAGAGCAGACACGAAATAACTGCCCCAACAGAATACACATGCATGGACATTGATAAACATATTTAACATGGGAATAGTTATTCGAAGAATTGTATGCTTTGCGGAGAAAAAAATGATATATGATGTAATCTTCATTGTGACGTCCTGCTGGGGACTCATGGATAAAAGAAACAACAACTAAAGAATGGGAGCGTTGGATACTGGTTTCTATGGTTATTGTCATTTTCATGGGTCAAGCGGTAGCCTAGTGTAAAGTGTCCTTGCCCGACAAGCAGCATACATAGATGCAGGTTCAAGTACCTGTGTTCTCTCTTTTCTCTGTCAATCATTCTATCTTAGTGATCAATCTATCACATTACTACAGCGATGAACATCAAAGAAAGGATTATATCATTAACTGTTTACCTAAACAATTCAATCATCTAAATAAACATTATCGCAGTGGGGATTATATCGACAAAGGAACTATTTTATTTTTGTATTTCCTTGTAGATTCTGGATCTCTTCAACGTGATATCATCCATGAAGCGGCCACCAACTCCCGAGGGCCAGTACTGGGGGACAGTATTTGAGTTCGACAAGACTCTTGGAGTTGTGTATTTATCAAATAAAACGGCTATGCTTGAAGAGACCCCTGGCAATGTATCGCTGTACTTGGAGTGCGAGGCAACGGGAGGGGGAAGTGGTGGAGGTGGTGGAGGGGTGCAATCGTCAGGTGTAATCATCAACATCACAGTCTCTCTTCGTAAAACAGGTGAGAATAAATTTTTAATTCATCTAAAATGGGTCACATGCACTTCTAGTCGAATTTACATGCACACGAAGGCAACATATAAGCAACATGATGAGCGTAAAACAAGCAACATGGTATTTGTAACTACAGCGAAACCTGATTTTATCGGCGACCTGCCGATAAAGATCAACAATTGTGTTTCTCTTTAAAACCTGTAGTTATATGTACAGAAGCACCACCTGCTCATGAAGACCACATTTTATGTCTCCCTTGAAAGGTCTTTAAAGATCCCGTCACACTTATTTGGAATCAGCAGGAATCAAGCAGAACTAGCCGGAATGATTTTCTTTTAAATTCGAGCCACATTCGGGAGGGAATTTCGAGCTTCTAAATATGTAAAAATGCCGTTCGAATGCGGCATGACCTCAATGCTCCTCAGCAACAGCTAGCCGTGCTTTTATGCGATTCAGTTCTCCTACGAATGCGATCGGCGTGTTCCAAATGTTGTTGAAATGTCGTAGGAATATTTGGAATGCAGTCAGACTACTGTTGGACTGCACTTTGAATGCCGTTCGATATTTTCCCAGTTCGAATGCACCTCGAAAGTTTTGAGCATAAGCAAAACATTCAGATCGGACACAAGAATGGATCCAAATATTTGGAATTCACTCAGAATGCAGTTTTTTTTTTTTAGAATTCAATTTGAATATCCAAGAATGTGCCAAGAATTTCCATTCCGGCTTATTCCGCCTCTAGTGTGAATAGGGTATAAACGAAGGTGTTACTTTCATCCTGCTGAAGAACTACAGCAAATAATAACCCGATATCACACTCCTAATATGTACAGTGCAGTAATACAGCCAGGCAATGAATGAAGCATAGACACATGCTTTTACGTCTAGAAGGGGTGAAGTTATGAAATTCAAATTTCACCACTATGTTTATAAATATTTCATAGCGGTCCTTAAACGTGACGTACCTATTTATTAAGCAGTATAACGAGGACCTTAGGCTCCGTGGTGTAAACGACATTGTAAGTGTGCATTGTAATAGCTTCAGTATCAAAGTTCCTCCATGAACGTGTGAAGATTTTGTGCCTCATTACTATTGAGACCTAATATAACACTGTAGCTATGATAAAGTTGATTGAAAAAAAAAGGCATACATACAGCAGAAAGTACAGAGTGCTTCATCCTGTAAACAAATGACAAATGACATAGTTTTCGAACAGCTTGGATAGGATAGGATGAGTAGTCATTGGATTTGAATTGATTGAGTAGTTATCATTCGAAATCATCGTGCGAGTTTTTCATTGATATGGCTCTTCATCATATTGAAGTCACGAAATTAACACATTTCATTTTACTCAATCATGTCAATTAACTAACAAAAACAAGAGGACATGGTAAACAAACGGCGTGGTGCCTTATGAACTGAAGATCATCATCATATGAATTACATACACTACAGCTCAAAGGTATTGGCATGGGTAAAGGGAAAGGGAAGAAAGTGAAGGAGCCGCAGTTTTGAACCGATGTATATTTTGTCCAGTGCAGCTTGAAACATGATGCCTTTTAGGCCTAAGCATCGTATTTCATGCTGAACTGGACAAAATATACTGCGGTTTAAAACTACGACTCCCTCCCTTTCTTGCCTTTCCCTTTACCCGTGC
The DNA here is from genome assembly GCA_963669155.1 of Arbacia lixula. Taxonomy (NCBI): domain Eukaryota; kingdom Metazoa; phylum Echinodermata; class Echinoidea; order Arbacioida; family Arbaciidae; genus Arbacia; species Arbacia lixula. The sequence goes on from OZ022593.1 coordinate 12,881,821, forward strand.
CAATTCCTTTGAGCTGTAGTGCATGAATGAAATCAATTTATAGAATATGTCAATATTGTGATTAAGTCTTTGTTTTCCCCATGTTCCCTTTTTCGCAAGTAATATGCACAACTCGCATAGGGCAGCAGTTTTACACTCAGAGGATTAAATGGCGTGTACGGGGTATACTTGGAGCTGTTTAAAAAGCTTAAAGGGCATATACTGTACCGGGAAGGCAGAATGGCCTTCAAAAGGTAATTGTTAGCAATCTTCTTGCCAATGGTCTTGAATTAATGCATTGTCCATTTTAGAAGCTTGCTGAAAGTTATTTGTCCTCAAATGATCTACATTTGGAGTAATGAAGGATTAAATCACAAAAACTCAAAATGTTCGGCCCGAGCATTTTGAGGATTTGATCAGAAATCATTAATTTCTCCAAATCTGGATCATTCGAAGGCAAATAACTTTCATCAAGCTTCTAAAGTTGACAAAACATTAATTTAAAACCATTGGCAAGAAGATTGCTACACTGTAAAAAATATTACCGTTTTTTTACGGGAAATTTCCTGGCAGTCCGGGACGCCAGGAACGCCCGTTTTTTCACATCCTCATACAGTGTTTTTACAGTCTAGTGTAAATTTACAGGTTCCCGTTATTGACCACCTTGTTATTGAACAGTTTCGCATTCCCGTTATTATACAGCCTCATTAAAATACAGGTTCCCGTTATTGACTACCTTGTTATTTAACAGTGTCGCATTCCCGTTTTTATACAGCCTCATTAAAATACAGGTTCCCGTTAATAAGTGCTCTGTAAATTGACAGTCCCTTCCTGTATTTATCATGTAATAACATGTTGTTAAATTGATGCAATTCCTGTTCTTTGACATTGGCTTAATTAAGGCAACCGTTAATTCAAGCCGACTTCCTTTCACTGTAAAAAATATTTCCGCTTTTTAACGGGAATGCCCGTTTAATTAAATCCTATTAATAAATTAATTAATTAATAAATACTTGGATAGCCAAATCCTAATCCTAGCCTACTCCTAATCTAACAATAAGCCTAATCTAACCTATACCTATTATCACTAACTATCATTAACTTGCTTGGACATTCTTATATATTGCATCCTATTTATACATACTTTCGTTATGGTTAGTACTTGCGGAAAGATGCACTAATTAGACAGATAAATTAACATTTTGATAGTACTTTCAATTCAATTAGCGATACTTTATAGATTAAATATTTTCTATTAATATGCCATTATTCACAATTGTAATATTCTATAAAATAGCAATCAATTTCAATGATAATTGTTATTTTCTAAATCCCTTGCTAACAGAATTATGCTAATGAATATTCATTGAAAATGAAAATGACGGAACAATTTGTAATTTAACAAAGTAGCTCGTTAAAATACCAGAACATAAGCTGACTTCCAGTAGAGAAACAAACTTACTGTTATTTTACATGGCAAAGACAGTAAATTTAATGCAACGGCAGTATCTTGTAATTTCAAGGGCAAAAAATCCTGTAGTTTTGCAAGTTATTTTTTACAGTGTATAGAAAAAAAAACAATTTCCTTGCCATTTTACAAGAAAAATACCGTAAAAATGGGAAAGCAACCAAAACTTGTATTTTTACAAGTCAAAAAGACTGTTAATTTACAGTTTTTTTTTTACAGTGTGCAGAACTATACGAGAACTTCCTGTTAGTGAACAAGGAAGCCCATTGATATAAGAGAAACATGTTGATCAACAGTACTATTTGTGTTATGTAGATTAATTATGAAATTTGTTGTTTTTTGACAGGAAAATGCTCGTTGCTGAAAATGGAATGATGGGAACAATTCGTAAATAAACAGGATGGCCTGTATGAATACGCGATTCCTGTTTATCAACAGTGACACGAGCTGGTAATCGTTAATTCAAGCCGACTTCCTAAAAAAAAAAAACGATTTCCCTGCCATTTTACAAGAAAAATGCCGTTATAATTGAAAAACAACCCAAACTTGTAATGTTACAAGTCAAACTAAGACTGTTAGTTTACATTTAGTTTTACAGTGTCCAGAACTATACGAGAACTTCCTGTTAGTGAACAAGGAAGGCCATTGATATACGAGAAACATGTTGATGAACAGTATTATTTGTTTTATGTTGTTTAATTAAGGAATTTGTTGTTTTTTGACAGGAAAATTCTCGTTGCTGAAAATGGAACTATGGGAACAATTCGTAAATAAACAGGATGGCCTGTATGAATACGCGATTCCTGTTTATTAACAGTTACATGTACTTGTAACCGTTAATTTAAGCCGACTTCGTAGACAAAAACGATTCCCCTGCCATTTTACAAGAAAAATACCGTAATAATGGAAAAACAACCAAAACTTGTAATTTTACAAGTCGAAAATGTTGTTAATTTACAGTTATTTTTTACAGTGTAACAATTACCTTTTGAAGGCTTTTTTGCCTTCCCGGTACAGTATTTGCCTTTTAAAGCCTGTGTGTGAATGTAGGTTGCTACAGAATGTATATTGAACTGTATATGCCATTGAAGCATGGAACTACCATTATCTACCTGATACTGCGAAGGCCTAGAACAAGCCACCCACATAACCAGGACGTTATAGAATATAACCCACGGCAGCTAAATACAACATACAATAACGCTTATAAGAGCACTAGTGGTAGTTTCATCACCTAGGGGAGTAAGGCCGTTTTGATCGAGTTCGACTTTCTCCGTGTTATAAACGTCAGAGGTGTAATCAAAGCGGCTAACATCGTCATACCTCTACACCGTTGATACTTTCCATGAGAAGAAATCTCTCAATTTGTCGGTCACACAGTGCGTGTATGCTACTGCCGCGACGCTTTTTATCTGCTCTCCATTCGAAAGGAGTCCCATCGGAAGGCAATTACGCAAACGAATTCAACAGCTGGCTCCCAAAAGACGTTGAATCCATTTTTCATCGAGATAGTATTAGTTCATGAACATGTTTGCAAAAGGGCATGAACATGAAGTGTGCGAACATCTATTTTTTTGAGCCCTTATATTTGTTGAGAAAATGTGGTAAATACAATGTTGCCTCTCTCTTAAACAACAATAATGCTGCACCATTGGGAACTAAGACGTTAATATTTTTAAAAACAAAACCAAAGAAACAGCTGTAGGTACCGTTTCTCCTTAATGGTGCTGAAATTCTTATCAATGTTTTATACCCTGATGGAAGAATATAGGTTAAAAATACAAACACTCACATTATGTAATTTAAACATATTTTCTTCCATCCGGATATAAAACATTAATACGAATTTATTAAAATATGTACACTCTCATACATATTTTTGAAGTGGTTAATATAATTTATCCGACTAAGACTAAATATTACTTCAATTGTGTAATGACATACGGATAGCTAATCAAACATTTATCTTCTTTTGCAGCTATACAATCGTGTAGAGTAGGTGAGTGTAAATGTAAAATATCCATTATTGTATTCACCATCATGACATCCTTCCCATCCCATCCCACCCCACCTAACACCCATCAGACCCCCACAACTAAGCCAGCCCTAACCCACACCTAACCCGCACCTATCTCACACATAATCCACATCTAATCCGCCATGTAACCTAACCCGCCTCTTCGCATGATTTTCGTTTTTGTTTTGATCTTCCGTCTTATTATTATGGCACCTATATGTGTGAACTGAATATGTCACAATCGCAACCATCATTACCTTTACCGTCTTGTCACGATTTTGTTCATTACTGTATAGTTTTCTTCTGTGCGTCATGCTTCACCTTTTTCTTGTTATGTATTTAATCGTAATTATTAGAGTTTACTTCTCGGTTTTCATCTTTCTATATGTATTATATTGGAAATAACAAATGATTTTTTTTCGTATTATGGTAAAAAATTGAAATCCGCCAAAAATAATGTGTTGTGAATTTGATGGAAAATACAGTTTTCTGCGAGTATCGCTGATCACAGCATATTGCAAAATAAATAAACGAGTGGCGAAGAATTTGAAGAAGTGTAGTTTTTTTTCCTCTTTAAGTTATGAACATATTGTTAATTGATTACTTTTAATTAAGTCTCCTGAAAAAGACATTCGTGTTTTTTAATTAACATCTTGTATATAAATATGTCAACCTTTGCTCCCAAATTCTTTCAATCGGCAACGTGTGTCCACACCACTTTGCTACCGGGAAGTCGACAGTTGCTCCCGTCTACGAAACCAGAGCGACTGTTTGCGACACTGTGGGGTTGGCTCTGCGCATGCTCACTGCACGTGGCGCAATAGCACTATCAGGACAATGTCGCAGCTGTATTCCACGTGCTCCGGGCACGCGCCGACGTGCCCAGACAGCAAGTGCGATGCCATGGAGAGCGAGATTAGTAGCCTGTGTCCTCAGGACTGCACAAGTGAGTAGGAAGGGGAGAAAGAAGAGACGCTCGGGTTAGGCTTGACCAAAACACGGGGTACACCACACCTATACATTGGTATAAATGCACAAGGATACCATTCATCAACATTCAAACCAATTGTCTATGAGCATGATGAGGGCGGAGGATGTTGGAATGTGGGGGGGGGGGATTTTTAAGATACGATTTTACACTATGGACTATACTATTAAGGCCACCTCAGACGGCCTCTGCCCGATCGGTCACACGACCCTGTGACCGTGGTGACAGGCCGAAACGTGTGACCCGGTCATTTGATTTGAAGGAGATGACGTCACATTTCCAGTCGTGTCGTTTCATGTGCGGTGTCCTTTAAATATACCAACACGCTGCTGTACCCGTCCATGCACGTAATTATGCTCATGAAATTAAGATATAACAACCAAAAGGCCATTTTCGTTATGTACGCAAATTTTATTCACGTAGTCCAAACAATACGTTACTAATGGTAACCCCAAAGCTTGCCCGAGGGTTGTCCGAGTAGCAACAACTAATAGCATCAGAGTGCGTTCCATCCATTGAGCTGAATCACGAGATGCAGGTGAATGTAAATTCACCAGGGAGTTAGGAGGGAAAGTTGTGAATACATTACGAAAATGGTTTATTTAACTTGAGTGCACTTTTATGTGTTGTTAAAATGTATTCATGACACACAAAGACATTAAAGGGGAAGTTCACTCTGAAATTATTTTGGTTTCAATAAAAAGAGACAAATGAAATAAACATATGAGTGAAGGTTTGAAGAAAATCAGTCAAAGGAAAAGAAAGTTATTTGATTTTAAAGTTTTGATTTTGTGACGTCACATGCGAGGTGCTCTCTCATATGTTGTGTATGCACCTTTTTATTTGTGCATTTGAGACATTATTAGAAATACGTTTTTTACACACATACCTGTACGAAAAAAAAATCCGTTGTCAAAAACAGAAAAAAAAAATCTAATCGACTTATTTTGTACACAACACATGGCAGAGCACCTCGCACGTGACGTCACAAAATAAACAAAATCAAATCAAATAACTTTCTTTTCCTTTGACCAATTTTCGTCAAACCTTCACTCATATGTTTCTTTAATTTGTCTCTTTTTTTTATTGAAACCCAAATAATTTCAGGGTGAACTTCCCCTTTAATGTCTTTGTGATATCATCTCGTCTACAACCCATCCACCTACTCTCCCTACAGCGCACACGACGGGCATGGTAGCACCGATTTCCCAACACCTCCCCGGCATTCAGCACGCTATCGGGCCGTGCTGGTGCGACTCCCAAGGACGATGTACGTGTACAGGCAGGGAGACCAACGCCATAAGCCCGGTGCGCCCCCATCGCCCTGCTCCAACACGTGTAGGTATGTGATGGAGGACAATTAAGTATATGGTGAAAAAAAATATTTGCATAATCATAATAACCGCCCTGCTCCCTCACCTGTAGGTATGTGATGGAGGTCAATTAAGTATTTGTAGCAAAAATATTTGCATAATCATGTTCTTCGTAATTCACCATGCTTCTTTGAGAGACACAGGGGTCCGCCGTAAAACGCGGATCTCATAGAAAGCAGTGCTCACACCGATGTGACAACTCTGAGTAAATAAGAATATTGTTATGATTAATGATAACATGATTATCAAAATCATCATCTTTATTTGTATTATTGTTATTTGTTTTATTTATATTTATTTCATCACTCTTTCTCATTATTGACACTTATTCTTATCATCATATTATTAATGTATTAAACTTTCTCACTTGCTAAAGTGATTTTTGATATATATATATAAACATACTTTGTATTGCATCCAAACGGAAAATCACTGAAATCCTCATTTTAAAGAGATCGTTCACTTTGAAATAATGGTTGTTTCAATAAAAGGAGTCACATGAAAAAAAAAGGGTCATTAGAGAAGGTTTCACGAAAATCGGTCAGAGGAAAAGAAAGTTATTTGATTTTAAACTTTTGATTTTGTGGCGTCGCGTGCGAGGTACTCGTATCAGTGTATAATTTACATACTTTTGTTGAAGCTACGACGACAGAACGTGTGGTGGCACCAGAAGCTGAAACCGGGTTCTGTGAGGTGGAATGCTACGCGGGCATCGGTGCGGGCGTGCTCTTCACCATTGTTGTTACGGCCGTGTTTCTATGGCGACGAAGGGCGATCGGGAGCCAAATTCGGCGCTCCTTGTACACGTCTAGTATCTTCAAAGCACCGGTAGACACTACCCACAGCGCCAGACGAGCGAGTATGGTGGTTGTTGAGTGCTCCGAAGAGCTAAGTAGCGGCAAGTCAGCAGGAATCAAGGGTCGTTATGAGGTAACACATGAATGGTAACAATACAAACATATTATGTCTTCATCTCTTTCTCTGTCCCTCTCCATAATTATCTCTCATTTGTATAACAAGTGTTTCGCGTTTTTTATGTCCTGCATTTTTGACCTGCTTTCTTAAGTGATGATGAGCGACGGAGACAGGAATACATGTATAAAGAGATTATTTTGGGGGGTGGGGTGGGGGTGGCAATGAAAATGTTATTGCGGGCAGTGGTATCGACATTTACATCTTGGTTGCCATGACGATCATACTGTCTATATTAACCTGTTACATTATATTGAAATTACACTTTAATATCTTTACGTCTTCTTTGTAATCATTTTAATATCTAGGCAGGAGATTGTGTTTTTTGCCCTTTTTAATGATATTTCATTTCATACTAATGATGTAAAATCAGGTGGAAAATTGTTTTGTGTGACAGATTTCTCCCTTATCTCTCTCTTGTTTGAGAACCACATTGCATCGTCTATTTTTGTTTATCTCATCTTCTTTCTCTCTCTCTCTCTCTCTCTCTCTCTCTCTTTCTCTTCGTTTCTGTTTTTACTTCTTTTTCTCCTCCTCCTCCTCCTTTGTTTTTCTTAATATATCTTCTTCCAATCCTTCCCTCCCCTCGTCACCTCTTAATACACGGGTCTCTCTTTCTTCATCTCTTTCTGTTACTCCCCTCTCTTGACGTTCTCTCTCTTCGTCCTTCCCTCATGGGAATGTCTTCTACTTCTCCCATGCCATCTCCGCTTCTAACCCCTTCAACTCCCCGTAATCCTCACTATCTCCCTTCACCCGCTTTGCTCTCACCGTCGCTCTTGTTCAGCATGACCCGAAGTGGGACTTCCCTCGGAGCAAGCTAGTACTGGAGAATGCACTCGGAGAGGGACACTTCGGCCGTGTGATCCGAGCCCAGGCGCTCAGTATACGAGGGCATACTGGATATACTACGGTGGCGGTCAAGATGCTCAAACGTAATCAATCCCACACCTGTAAAATCTTCATACCGCATATGAGGAACATTCGTCCCATGATGCACCGCGCAGCAATATTCAGATTGTGTTTGCAGTCAAGAGCCGCGTTCGGTCTACAGTCTAGTGTACTAGTGCGTAAGACCGAAAACAGAGGTGACTGCAAAACAAACAAACAAACAAGAAAAGATATTGATGCTCGGTGCAACGTAGGACAACTTTCCTCTATATGATTCAGCCTATGTATATTTTTTTTTGCCATAGGCTCATATAAACCATTATTTTTTAAAATCTGATTTAACAGACCGAACGAAAAGAGACCCTTACGTATTTGCGTAAAGCAAATTGAGTGGCTATTACTAAAACTATGTTTAAACTAGCTCGATCTCGAGATAAAGCAGTGTAAATGGTTAAATATGTCCTCAAAAGTATTAAGAAATGCACTGTGATCGATATCAATTGCATCGTTCCAAAGTTAATAACTATTTCTGCTAATATTTCAGGCAAGTAACTTTCCTTCTCAGTCATATTTGTCTATCCATAGGAAATCATCTTCCTATACGTCTCGAAATGACCTCTACCTAACATTATGACGTAACATCAAGATTTGTGTCGCACGTACCTCAGTTTTACAGTTCAGAGGTTGTTTCGTCCATAGAAACTAGTGACATTCTCAAAACCTATTGATTGTTTCCATTTCATTTATAACGTCAATGATTTACATGGTATGTAGCGATATGATCAACAGTACTTGCAAATTATCATTGCTGTGGCGATGAAGGCGTTATATTCCGGACAACCCTTCTAGCTATTTGTACGTAATATATCTTACATTTGCCTCCATTTTCAACTCGTGCTAGGGGATACTGCCACCACAAGCGAACTGCATGATCTACTGACCGAACTCGAGCTACTGAAGATGGTGAACCACCCGAACATCATTCGGCTACTCGGCGCGTGCCTTCCAAAAGGTACCGAATCATCCGAGTAAAACCGAGTATTCACCGAATCGGATACTTCGTACTGACACCCACCTCACGTCCAATATATTGTTTCGAGTTCATTTATTCGACATCATGGCGAAAGTAGATGATATTGTTTTGATGACAATGTACATCTCCATAGCTGTACCTATATGTGTAATCATTCTTTTACATTAAGGATACAAAGTCGAATACATATACTCACTATTTAAAGAGATTGTCATTTGATTATGCCTGGTTAACAGTAGTTTTCAGTCCTTGCGCATGCTGTGCGTAAGCTGTAAAGTATATGTAATGGATTCTTACATTTGGATTACCAGGATGACTTATTTCACATATTTTGTCTGTTATTTCTCTATTTGTCGATATGATAGTAACCAAAATATATTCCTATTTTATAAAATCAGATCCCTACGATATGTGTGTCATCGTGGAGTACTGTAAACACGGCTGCCTTCGAGAGTACCTCAGGAAGAATCGGAAAAGGGCGCTCTACACAGACGACCTGCCTGGAGACGTTTCCCCGTTGGTGGCGCCATCGGTCGTTCAAAGAGAGAGCACGCATCACAGACACGTCATAAGCATCAAAGATATCCACTCATTTGCCTGGCAGATATGTAAAGGAATGCATTACTTATCGTCACTAAAGGTAAGATCAGTACTCGGGTTTTAGATCTCGCGTAGGCGCAGCTTGGATGGTAATCTAAAATAAACCGATAAGAAGACAACTTTTGGGGTAGAAGGTCTCATGTTCCACAGAAGTGTGCGCTATGAGGCGATATAAAATCGTTCGGCGGTGGCTCTATCAGCACCACCATCAATATAGGTAAGACTTCGATAGTCGCGATCTTGCGCGCGTGCGATATCAGCTGCAATCTTTGAAGCGCTACGGCGCTTGCACACGGCGCTTGCACATACAATGAGTGCTGTGCGCACGTGTGTTTGAGCATTGCAGCATCCTTTTCTTACCAAACATTCGATCTGTTATGTTACAAGTCTGGCGATCACGTAAAGAGCGCGAACGATGTGTACAGGTCAGGTACAGGTCCGCAAAACCCATACGCTCCTCTCCTTACTATCGATAGTGACGTTCCTGTACTTATAAGAGGGGTAATAAAGAGGGCGCAAGGGGGAATTTCCACATTTCGCCCACCAAAGCTCTAATCATTTGTTAAGATCGACTATGTACATCAATCATTTTGTGAAGTGAATTCATTATGCGTCAAAATCGATTTTGTTCTACTAACTGCCCAATGTACATCGAAACATTATCTATGATGCACAGCATCTGTGTAATACAACGTGGGCATTGAAACGAATGAAACTCGTAGGGTGTATTGCACAAACTATGTAACAAGATTATAAAAGGTATATACAACCTGACGGGGCTGATCGATTACCCATACTTTGTACTGTGCGGTTGTTCTTTGTGTGATGGTAGAATTATTCGTCAGTGGCACAAGTCCATAAACACGCAAATCTCCAGTTAGATGTGTTGAGACGAGTAAGCCGACACAATATTAAATTCTTTGTATTTTCTTGTCTGGTTATCGCTAGATTTTCGCCAATCCTTCTATTGGCTAGCGTTCGCAGTCTTCCGTACTTGCCCGAGATCTTGACACAGTTATATATGTATAGATATGTATGCCTTTAGAATACAGTACCAATCCTCTTTATCCATTTAGAGTACCATCCATAATAAGCCTTTGATTCACTAGATAATACGCGTCTGATTGATTTTTATTCAACATTCCAAACAGCTCTTACACATACGCACATGTATTCCTGACATGTTTCCTGACTTACATAAACCAGTTTCGTATTTTAATCAAATTTTCTCCTTATCTGTATGTTACGCTTTAAGAGAAATGTTTCTCTTGTGCTAACATAGCTAAATTATGATTTACTTTGGACTTACCTTGGTACTCGTTTTTGGTATTTTTTCGAGTAAGGATTATAAGGATGCTAATGAAATGAAAAGAAGATGGTGTTTCCTTTTCCATTTGTACCTAGCTATTAATTTGTTGCGAGTCATGTTTTCTTTCTCCTTTTTCGAATCTTCATGCTTGTGCTTCCTAAATTAAATTTTAATTCTCTTCATCACTGTCTATCTGTGTTAATCTCTTTGCTTTCCTTCTTTTATCATATCGCTCGTATTCTGTCGTTCTGTCTCAAAATGTTTATATTCATTGTGTTTTATCATGTTTTCTATCTCGCTAGTGACACCCTTATCTATATATCATTGTATGAGCATATCTACCTACCGTCCATGTCATATTTTTTTTTTTCTATACTCACGTATTATTTCGATATGTCTTCATATATTTCGATTTATCGTTCTATTATATACATTATAATTTTAAATTTCCATCTACCAACGTAACGTTAGCACCTCTCCACCTTGTACCTTATCCTCCTTCACTCAACTAACCCACCCGTATCCAGGTAGTTCACCGTGATTTAGCAGCGCGCAATGTCTTAGTCGCTGAGGGTTTTCATCTCAAGATTTCAGACTTCGGGTTAACACGCGACGTGTATGAAAGGGGCCTTTACGAACGCCATAGCACGGTAAGTCTCCCATACGTTTCTGCTCTATAGAATTATTTAAACTTTAATGTGGCAGTTAAAACGTGCTCTCCTATCTAATTTCTGCTCGTAATAATTATCCATACAGCATGATAAAGTAAATTATCACCATGATGCAAAAGCAGCCACATTCTGATTTGTCATGTCACAAAAGACCGGAAGCAGACATGTGGCTTCGCGGTAACTTTCCCCTATATGTAATATGGATTATTTGTTGCTTCAACAGCTTGTTGGCCATTGAAAAACCATCGGAATGAGATTCTTCACCTAAAACGTTGTATTTACAGCTTGTTTGAACGAGCACTGTTCACTTTTGTAAAGGTATGAAAATTAAGCTGCTCATAAATTAGCCTTCCAATTCTGCGACAGGTTGAATATTCAATTGAATATTCATTGTTCAACTATATTTTGTTGAAAAAGAAAAGTAATGTCTCAGCTACTGGCTGTCTATTCCTCCTGTTATCCATCGATCTAAAGAATGAATGAATTGCAGCATCTTTGACATACTCTTTTTTTTCGGCAACCCATAATTGAATGTTCAATTGAATATTCAATATTCAACCTCTCGCAAAATTGGAAGGTTAATTCCTGCGCAGCCTAATTTTCATACCATTTACAAAAGTGAGTAGTGCTCATCCAAGCATGAATTATTATCAGAGGTTTTCATTTCATAAGCTATCCATGCATATAATCTTTTCCCCCAGAATCGTATATTTTTTTTTTTTGGCCTCCATTTCAAAAGTATATTTTTTGAGACATATGGTATTTACTATATACTACCGTCTGAACATGGACATCCCCCCCCCTCCCCATTACACCAGCATCAGTATTCGGATTAGAGGTAGAATTGTGACAAGATGAGTGGAATAAGATTAGAGATCTATCGCATTGGCCGTGCTTGTTGATATCTTTTTAAGGAGGATTCTGAAATCCAATAATGCTCTCTAAATCCCTATAGAGATCATCAGGTTTCGCTCAAAGCCACTATGCAATACGATTACCCCAGATACACTTTGCTGTTTCGTCATATTTTACATTCCCCTGAAGGTGTAGTATGCATTATCATACCACATAAGTATAAAAAAATATGCTTCATATGCTTAGTGATAATTGTATCCCGACCGCTATACATTTAAGTTAAGCATTGATATGGATAAGTAGTACAAATCTAATGTTTCAACCAATAACAACATGTATATATCATAACACATTAAACAATATACTAGTATCAGGGACTCTGAAGTTTCAGAAATATCTTTAATTAGGTCCGATTTGATTTTGGCCAGGTCAAGGTTGTTCCTTATGAAAGTGAAATATCATTTTTTTATTCTCCTTCTAGACAGTGCTACCTGTGAAATGGATGGCCGTCGAAGCCCTCTACGATAATGTATTTACAGTGAAGAGTGACGTGTGAGTACCTTTGATATATCTTTCAAGCTTAGAAATAACATGATTTTAATGATGTAATACACATTGGAAACCTATGGAATGCCATATTATGGACATTTGTAAGCTGACGTGATACTGCTTAAATGTTTAAATGTTTGACTTTTATTATTAAGAAATGACTCAAATCTCGTGTGCGGAACCAAATCCTTAAGCCTATGAGCAAGTTTTACTTGCGGCCACTTACAAAAGACATCCACGGACTAAACAATTTATAGAGATGGTAAGAGTATTAACCCTTTCAGGACAAGGCCAATAGAAAAACTATTTATTTGTTACATATGTTATACACCTGTGGTATTGAGTGGGTTAGATACGACAGCAGGTAATAAACCGGCCATAATGATATCTTTAGTGCTTTTCATCGCTAGCAAAAGTGAAAGACAGAGAAAACAAATAAATTTAATATGTTTACATCTCACTCAACAGTAATGAGATTAAAAAATAGATACTCAAAGACATGTATCCATCTGTTTAATTGTGCATTACATAGTTTTGGTGTCAAACACATTTAACTATTTCTGCATTTGCTTTTCTATATGTTTTTTATTGTCAGATGGTCTTTCGGTATAGTGTTGTGGGAGATAGTCACAATGGGTAAGTATGCATAAATGTTTTGCAACGCTCGTCCATCACATGATGTACCAATGTACATGTGCGTATCATGCTTGAATTATGTCGTTCAGTCCGTTTACAATCAAGCTTGACAATTTAAAGATTAACTATTATTCCGATGATGAATAGCATGCAAGCATTCAAAGAAAAAAAAAGAACATTAACACTGCATTAATAACTAACTCACACAATGTCTATGAACTTTGAATTACCTGACAAGTAATCAAATACATGTATTTTAAGTTAATTGTAGTAGAAAGTGTATAGGTGTTACAATACGGGGCTGCGTCATAAGTAAAATTAAACTTGAAAATCCGTTTTAATATAATTTGTCTTTATCTTCATTTGATATTGGCACATGTTCAAATCAGGGTAACAGCATGAACTATGTCGCTCAGATAAAATACAATTTTCCTGCTGGATTTCCGATCATCATTTCTTTCCATTAAATTAAGCCGACAAAGCAAATTGACCCAGTAAATGGCAGATCCGAAATTCGCCGGAGATAAGGGTATTCATGCAATGAATTCGTAGACATTTTTCGGACGCATTTCTTATACAGCCAATTTCCCCAGGTTTTAACTCGATTCATTCTTTTGTTATAAAGGTGCGTGCTATTGTGATTATTTAACGGTATTATTGTCATTGTATTCACCTCACCCAATTCACAATTGATATCTTCTCTCGAGCTAACAATCATTTCCGTAGGGTATTCAAGTCAAGCTGTGAAAATTATATCACTTATTGATACGTTGATGAACTCTTTTTCATAGTCTACATTATCGTGCTGTGGATATTAGTGTTCTTCTTGTATACTATTCTGTGAGACTGAAAGTGCGGAATATCTGTAATGGTGTATTAAAATGGGCGTCAAGATATGAATTAATTTCAATACGACACGGCATAATACATGGTACACGAGTAATCAACGATTGACGCATCTTTTTTTTTTCAGGGGCCATTCCCTACCCAGGAGTGACGGCTGAGAGGTTATGCCAGCTACTGAGGGACGGTTATAGGATGGAGAAACCCGAGGAGTGTCCTGAAAAGCTGTAATTATATATCGTGGATACCTTCGTATACTAGGCTCGTAATAAATTCATCATTTATAATTGTATACGTAGTAATGGAGAAGTCGACATGATAATGACATGATATCATGCTTAATATTTACATTAACTACATATTCGTACTGTTTACCAGCGTGAAACAAAGCATAATAAATGTTAGTTAAAAATAATATAATGATAACATATTTATTTTCTACATTTGGATTAGGTGGGGAAAACATTAATAACACGCCTTGCGGAAGCGTGTCAATAACATTCACCGCTATACCATTGTACATGTACTTGCTTTCTATATCAAGATCTTACTTGACACGTTTTGATTATTACTTTACTTTACTATGTGTGGTCTCTCATTGACTGTGTGTTATAAATACGTAGTCTCAAAATATACATTTTCAGATAACTATACTAATTATACAGAGAATAAGTTCACCTACAACTGTATTTGTATAGAAGAAATGAGATGTTTCGAGAGGAAAATAATCTATTTTGCTATTAAGTAACATGATTATTGCGATATAAATGTATTAAGTAGTCAATTAGCATCTTATCATTCAAGCGGGTCTGTATTACTAGACTACATTAGCATTATGGGTTAGGAAACTGGCCAGGTATAAGTACTTTAGGGCTCGGGATGGCGCTATTAGTTCGTATCTGCGGGTGTGAACTCACTATCTCACTCATGGATGTCTCCAATCACTAAACCAGAATGTTTTTTTTTATCATTTTTGTCTGGAAGGTATACTGTCATGAAGCAATGCTGGCAGGATGACCCCAAACATCGTCCCTCCTTCGAACGGCTCGGGGAACAGTTTGAGAAGATGCTCGAAGAAACGATGGTAAGAACGTATTGAGTTCACAACTGAGTGTTAAAGGTAGCCCGTCCCTTTTGCAGACCTAATTCTGAAAGTTCCCTGACTTTGTCATCATTTTAGAGAAAGTGGCTGTATAACCTTTCCCCGAAATCGACAAAGCGTAATATTCGGTTTTGAGGAAATAATCTTCGATAATTGATCGAGCTTTCTTTTTTCGTACCACGAGAATAGTCAAATCTCAGTGAAAACTATGTAGATTTTCATTTATTCTACGGACGTAATAGTACCTCTGACCTTAACATTTCACAGCTGGTAAATTTGTGCAAACTTTCATGAAGTTTTCAGATGTTTGTAAAAGGGACACATCAGACGGTATGATCTGATGAGTCGTACGACTCTGCGACTGGCTGAATCGCATGACCAATTCTCTGCACTTATGCCCAAATATTACGCACTGTCCAGTCGAAGGCTCTTACGACTACAAAAAATATTGGCAAAGTCATGCCGTATGTGGGGGTAAGGTATAGCAGAAGTAATGAGCAGCCCGAAATCGTTGAAGAATCGTTCTGCCATGGCCATTATAGGTCCCGTTCTCATATGATGTCACGACCATATAAAGTCCATCCTCCTCCTAAGGATGCCATTGTTAATATCAAAACAGGATTCGGACCCATTGTGACAGCAGAACGGTATTTCATATTTTACAATGTGTTTGTATATTGTATGTTGATTGTAAATGAGGAAATCAAGCCAATCCAAATCAAGTACTGTATATAAAAATGTTTTATTTATCTCTTGAGTAAATCACCAACAGCGTACTTGAACATACTCTCTCTTCCTCGCCGCACGCAGCAACAGGAATATCTGGATCTGTCCGACCTGAACGGGGACTTGTCATCGGACGACGAGCGGGAGGACTCCCCGGCCTGTCGGCTGGAGGAGCGCAGCCACCTGTTGCACCGCAACAGAGACGGTGAGAAGCGATCCTGCACAGACTCCCGGGGGATAGCGCACGCGGCCACCCTATGGTACATCAAGTAGACGGAATGCGTGTGACCATTTCTGCAGAACTCTAGGCCTTGCATTTAGACGTAGTATAGCCTGGCCATTGCTGGTCGTGAAATGAGCATGAACTGTCATTTACAGGCATGGTAGAAAGGCTCAACGTTTTCATAGTTTTTAATCATATGTTGTCTAGCAAATTAATGTTCCTTTGCAACGTCTTAAGAACCTTTTATTTAGATCAGCAATAGCATGAACTCTCTTTTATAGGCATGGCCATGATGGTAGACTCTCTTTCTTTATCACCTGCTGTCTAGTAAATTGAGTTTCCTTTGCAACATCTGATGAACCTTTTTAGTTTGCACGTTAGAGATGCCCAATATAGATTGTATGTAGGAATATCGCACGCGGTTAACCTTTGGTACATCATTCAAGTAGAATCACTGCATAGTTCTCGCAGTAAAACCCTTCTAGATAGACACGATGTTTAATCATTTTGGCCACTGCTAATCATGGTAGGAGCACGCGCTTTCGTCCATTGGCAAGGTAGATATGCTCACCTTCTTTATCATCTGTTGTCTAGCAAATTCATGTTTCTTTGCAACATCGTCGGAACCTCTTAGTTAGCATGTTAGAGCTGCCTTAAGTAGGTTTAACCCTTTTATGCACCATTGAGGTATTGCCGCACTGCTAATAAAAAAAAAAATACATAAACAAAAAAAAAAAAAACATATTCACACGGCAGTGTGAAGTCTGCAGTGAAGGGGTTAAGTTAAGGTGGACAACGGCCCTGATGTTTTACTCTTTGCGTGGTATTCACGATTTTTTTGCCAAAATACAATTGAAAGTACACACAAAATCCGCTCAGAAGCTTTTGTCTGGCAAACAAAGGATTAAGCAGTAAAGAATCTGCCATCTCACACTATCTACGCGCTTACAACTGGAAATCTCTGGCTTTCCATACAAGTTGTCGGTCCTGCAAAGTAAGATATATTTGAAGGAATAGTTCACCCTGAAATCAGACACACAAAAGAAATATATATTGGTGAAGTTTTGGTGAAATTGCGTCAAAGGATAAGAAAGTTGTGATATTTTTGATTTTGTGACCTCACGTGCGAGGTGTTCTCTCATATGTTGTGTACAATTTTTTTTCTCGAAAATGTGCATTTTCTCAAAGAAATGCACCTGCACCTGTGCATTTGACACATCATCAGAAATACGTTTTTACACACATGCCTGTACGAAAAAAAAAAATCATTCCGCTGTCAAGAACAGACAAGGAGCAATTTATGTTATCAAATTGTACACAACAAATGGGAGAGTATCTCACACGTGACGTCACAAAATTGAAATGTCAAAATTCAAACCTTCACTAATATTATGTTTCTTTTATGTTTCTGCTTTTCTTGAAACCAACTTATCTTCAGGGAGAATTATCACTTTAAGGTCAAGCTGCCCAACGGAGAGGGCAGTATACAAAGCTGGCGCGAAGTTGCATTACAGTGTATAGTAGAACAGCATGTACAATTATCACACACCTAAATGATATGCGTATGTACTGATGCACGGACACGTATTCACCTGTATATCGGAGGCATATTCAATCATATTGCATGTTTCAAACTGCATGATGGCAAATCACAATACGTGCATCCAAAACATATTTTCTAATCACCCGCAGTGTCTACTGACCGACTTCATTTGACAATGTTTGATGGGTTCTCTCGTGAAATCTAACAGTTCGGGATGATTTACTGATTTTGTGTTGACCTTTGTGTGCCAGGCAAAGTACCACTCGGTGATTGCTTGCTTTACATGTGATGAAACATGTAATATCGTTGGAAAGAACACGTATTGTACATTAACTCTGTATGCCCCACTAGTGTTTCTGTTTTGCATAGTCGTATAAAACAAATGGAGCAGAAACAATATCTTAAACCGAAGGAAACATCAGGACCTTCATCTGTGCATTGACACCGAACTTCTATTTTTTTCAATATCAATATCTATTTGACATTCAAAAATATTACTCAATTTATCTCATCTCAATTTATCCTTCTACCCCGTTTAGCCTCGACCTCATTTGAGACATCACCGGAAGATGATATAGCGCCCCCTAGCTATGGAGAGTGCGCCACTAGTGGTGACGGAAGGCCAGAACATATATCGCTGACAGAGATGCGCAAATGCTTCACGCGCCGAGTACCCAGCTCAGACGAGCAGGGGGAGGACACCACGTATGGCCATATAGAAGTCAAGGCTCAGATCGAAGCAGTGTGACGTTATCCATTCATGCAAGGCCGACGATTACAAAGCGCTCATATCTCACGTGTGGATTCGCTGATGTACATGGATATGGCTATTCGGCAGGCAGTACACAAACCGCCGTACACACGAACTATGATGCCATTGTGATTTTCGCTGATCCACTATTATGTTCATGTGTATATGAAACTTTTACAAATTTCGGTAATCAGCGGAAGTCGCCGGATGACCGAAATATGTTGTCAAAAAACATCTTTAACGACGGTGATATTTTATGCAAGCCGTCTTCAAGGATAGTTTTGTTCTTTTCATTTTGTGTGGATTATTTCTCGGAAAGGTGTTATTTCTTTTAAGAAATAGTGACGAGCACCCTGTATTAGACTGTATCGTACTTGGTGTTTTATCAACTTCTGAATGAATTGAGAACAGCATAAAAAATAAGAAACAATTCAAAACAAGCTAAATTTGATACATCCAAAAGTCAAGGGAACCAATTTTTTTAAAGAGGTTTGGTGACATTTCAGTAATTTTCTTTTAAAAATCCTTGGATATTTAATGATATTTTTCCTTTTGGACAAATTTTAATGTCAACATGTACGTGTATCAAATAACCAATTCAGAACACAATGATTGTGCATCACATTATGTCAGCCCACAACATCTTTTCTGCCAGAAGCATTATGCATTATCAATGACGCTAGGCTGGAAGTTGCTAGTGAATTAACATGTGTGACAAAAAAGGGTAATTCTTGTATTCTTGATTAATTAACTGATACATACAAATCTCTAGGTCAAATTTGTTCTGAAGTGAAGATGTAATTAAATATTCACAGGATTATGCCAAGAAAAGATAATACAGAGTCGTGGTTTGAGCTCCGTGATATATTTTGTGGTAAAAAAGCAAAACAAGTGTTACAAACTTGTGCGAGAGCCGGTCTGTATCCCTTTTGACTAATCGTCTGACTAAAACATGAATTTGTGTATGTACCATCTAATGAAAACACGTTTTTATTTGTGGTCCATGCTGCAATGTCTTACATCACTTAATCATGTCTGAACAAGGAACAGACGGCCTTTACTTGTAATAGTTTTATCTGAATGTCTATCTTCACTAATTCTCGGTGTTTGCTGCCACTGGCTCGTTTTTCATTTTATTACATGTTGAAGGTCATGCTTCAAAGTGATTGGGTAAAGGCCCGGTCACACCGCCAGAACTTTGCTGGAGCGTTCCCAGAGCGTTGCCTTAACGGAGGCCAACTTCTGTTAAACGGTGGTAAACGGTAACGAGCGGTAATTACCATTTTTTCACCCCTCTGGGAACGCTCCAGCAAAGTTCTGGCGGTGTGAACGGGCCTTAACGTAATGAAATGTATATTAACCCTAACCGAAATGCTGCCCTATGAGATGTGTGTGTATTGATGGTAAAGAAATCAACAAATGACACGTTATGGGCTACTTCCGCTTAGACGTTTGTGATTTTGACTGTGTGCAAACATTTGTATTACTTAAGACAAGTTTTGAAACATTTGAGCGATTGACAAACGGAAACACATACCTTTCAAACAGAGTGATTATGATTATACTTCATGTTAGATCATTGATATAATTTTGATAATTTTGTATTTTGAAAGTCAAACTATTATTGATATGAATGAACGTATTATAGTCGGCATGTACAAATGCATACTTGGGTTTGGTTTACTAGTAAGCAACCGGAATAAAAACATGCGATTCAATATTTCATGAAAATATCCGTACTTTTTTCATCTGGCATGTTTAAAACGAAATTTGAATATTAGTAATGATTGGGGAAAACATGTAGTAAAGAATACCAAAGACAACCATTATTTTAAATTACGTGCACTTAGGACACTTAACCAGACAGCACTGGTGTTTTTTATCAAACGTATGTTTTACCGTATTCATCAGTCTTTCAAAAACCGATATTACTTTATTTGCTGCAGCAATTTGTGTGTTGATTTTCTTTTTATGAGAGAAAAAAAGAATATATCATCGGAGGTTACAAAGAGGTGATAGTTCCGTGCAGTGTCTAGCAACAACAAATGCACGTTAGATTATTAGATATTGCATATATTCGGTATTCAGTGCCGCCGAATAAAGTGTTCTAATGGTTTACATGT
Source organism: Arbacia lixula (assembly GCA_963669155.1). Lineage (NCBI taxonomy): Eukaryota > Metazoa > Echinodermata > Echinoidea > Arbacioida > Arbaciidae > Arbacia > Arbacia lixula. Next base: position 12,902,473 of record OZ022593.1, read on the forward strand.
TTTGTCTTACATGTATATCGTATGTTATGTATTTCAATTTTCTTATTGGAAATGTCTTGATAATGTTAGTCTAATCCTTCAAACAAGTGTATAGCATAAAAAAGGAAGAGGACGTTCGACATATCATGTATAAAGTTAATGAAACATTGTATTTATATGTCAGTGAATGGATGTTGTTGATATTTTCTTTTATTTGCCTTGACTTGAAAACGTGGTTGGGAATGTGTTTAAAACAGAGCTTCCTTTTCGTCTTTCGTATCAGTTTAGTTGTCAACACAAACACACCTTTATTTTTTTCAATAAAGAAATGTGTGTTAATAAAAACAGGAATGGAAACTGTTCTTTACGAGGAAAAGGCGTTACGGGTATGTATCCATAATACAAATTTAAAATAGTTTATACTTGGGCCACAGATATATCCACTTCTAGGAAAATTACAACTGGTAATTTACGCTCGCTTATGTTTCCCCGCCTATACCACATACCTCAATATTGTAAGACTCATATCAGTTATTAATCAAACCTCTTTTTTTTTTTTGGGGGGGGGGGGATTTACCACATGATTTTTTTTTTCTGCCTCTGGCCATAAATATATTAAAATAGCGTCAGGAACTTTATACCATTTATAGTAAGCTCACATGATTTTTACCTAAAAGTATGGTACAAGTGTATGCCTTGAATTATATAAAGATGTATGGATATTCAACAAGGAACATGATAGTAATTCCCCTTTCATGTGAGTTAATGTACGTTTTCATGTGTATACACAATAATGTAAAGCTAATATAAATCTGTTAGAAATAAATCAGCGAAACTAAAAGAATAATTTCACGAAAAATTCGTAATGTGGTGAAATGAAGCCCGGGTCTGATTCCACGGTGATATCATTTATGTAGCACTTAAATAGAAACGTGTGGGAGAGCTTTGATTTCATGAATGTTCTGACAGATAAAATAAATGTGCTAACTATATCTAAGTTTGCTTTCTTTTCCACCTCTGGGAATACTTTAAAGCAATGATTTGACTCTGTGTGCAATATCTGGCATGATTGGTATATCATTGAGACATAAATCTGCTACTCTATTCCTATCTAAAGCGTGTATTATTGCCATTTTATGTATGTTCTACAAACATCGGAAAGTATATAAAATATAAACGAGGGTAAGGAAGACACATACACACAAGCTTCACCGTTGTCTCCATGTCTATTGGAATTCCAACACGTGTGTGTATGTCAGGCTTACTCATAATTATATAATCGATGTCAATTGAAAAAACACGATCAGTGATCGTACGTTTTGTTGTGGTATGTTTAACAAGTAATTACTGCGATTTTATACCTGAATATAGATATACATTTATCATAATTACTTGAGCTGTTATAAACGACTTTCTTTTGAAATTAATGATTTTTAATTGTTATCGAATCATATTTAGGTACTGTTATATGTTGGAATGAAATGGTAATCAATTAATTTGTACACATTTTTTATATAATGAATGTTACAATTGTATTGTTTAATGTACATAAGATACATATACGTATATTCTGAATGAAGAAAATACAGAATAAATACATTTCAAAGTGATACATTTTGTTTATGCTGTATCATATTACGATTATTTCTTTCACGTCCCTTGATAGTGTTGTTTGGGGGCATGAATTCTTTAAGCACCATTGAGGTGTGTTTGCACAGGTAATACACACCATTCTCATACAGTGTCATAGGACAGCATCAAGTCTGGTAGAAAAGGAGTTTACTTACATAATCGTCGTTTTGATAAATCTTAGCATCCATTTAAGTAGCATTGTTGCTAACACGTCTAAGATTTGTGCAAATATTTAGTTCCTTCTATATGTATGATGTTGATTACATTTCGTAGTTCTTTTCTTGCTTGATTTATAAAATGGAGTTTTACTGCATCGATATCAGCCCTCGAAGAGTTATGATTGACCAAGAAGGAAGCAAATTGCAATATTTGGAAAATATTTGCATACAGTGAACCTATTACAAAAAGGCGGCTTTCAAGGGATCCAACGAAAATTCAATTTGGTCTGTACCACATAACAGAGAGCTTTCATCAAATGATTCTTACAAGAACTAATTTGCTATTTCGGTAAAACCCTTTCATTACATGTTTTCATTAGATTTTTCATTAGATACACTGTCCTGTATACGTTTGCATGTTTCATGTACCTCGTTATCTTTGACTCTGTCACTGCCTTTCTTCACTCCTTTTTCTTTACTATATAACACTTTCCCCTTATAGTACTTCCCAGTTTGCCACTACAAAACAAAAGAAACCAGCTTTCTTAATCCCATTGCCTGTTTGTGAATCTGCTTAACCATTTACGGTTTCTTTTTGTTTTACCTCACTTGAGCTATTTAATGTGTCCCTTGAACCCTTGTCTCTGTCTACCCTTATTCCCAACTAATGTCTACTGTAACACGTTTATTGCGTCTGTTTTATTACCCTCACCCACTCTCATTAAGGTCCATGCAAGACCTCTTACATCATTCCGTGTCATATTATGAGATACTTAAATCCTGACGTTCTTTTCACCATCTCTCTTAAAGGACTGGTGTATCCCATTTGCATGGCTAACATACCAAATCATGATAATGTATATTCATATTCATTAGGCGCAAGTTGTTTGTATGAACCTCCCCCAGATAATGTGCGTATTAAAGGAATTTTAATGTATGTTTTCCCTTTTAATATGAAATTACCTTTGAGTCTGTAGGTAGTCTAACAGTGACAACATTATTGCGCCTCGGGATTCATCGTTAATGCTGCATAGAAAGGCATATCGTTTCAGCGTTGTATTACAAATGTGGTGATCATGACAAATGGGAGATACATGTATCAGCATTAAATCAAACCTTAATTTACTTCTGACAAAAAAATGAACCTAAAATCATATAGTGCTTTATTGTTACAGAATTAGGACATTTCTGCAAAAAGCCAAGACTACCTTTAACATCAACAGAGATGAGGTCAGTTTTCTGGCGCCATTACCATTGCTTTAGTGACGTTCGTCCTACATACCTCTCTTCATATGCCTCAGCATTGAGGAATTAAGATTTGTACAACTTGCTTAGTTTACAATAGGAGCGACGTTTACATTTATAAATGAATATGTTCTATTTACAGTAGGGTTCAATCAAGACCTTTCTGATCTGAATCACAGCACGACAATACGCATTCATGCAATGCATAACCTCGGTATTGTCTAATCTTGATTAAAGCAAGACCACCCCCGTTACTGCGATGCACAAACTAAATATTTTCACACGTTTATTTGAGCTTCATTGTACAGCTCTATATTCTTCATTAGCAATTATGCATCAGCCGATGTCGAGCTCTCATGACATGCCGATTTTTTTTAGATTCCTTCACCATTTGGTAGAGCTGACAATTGATATAGTTTGTTCCGCCTTGTACATGTTTCATTAGAGGTTTTCACAATTGCAAGATATATCTTGTTGTGAGATGTTCAGAATCAAAATGTTAATTTCCTTGAAAAAATCCCCATTGCATATTATTTTGATATAGAAAATTACACACACGATAAGGATATCTTTATTATGTAAGAATGATAAGAACGTCAAATGAAATCAACAAAATCATTTTATTTTATTGCCCTGCATTTTTTGGCAAATATTTAACAATGAAACACCAATGTTCGATGACCAAATTAAAACAGCTTTTATTTTGGTCACTCAAATGTTCATCCTGGTAATTTGACGGATGTTGACAGTTATGTCCTCGCTGCAATATCTACCGCCATCGTGATGTTTGTAGTTCACATCAGGTGAGAACATTTTTCATAACATCGGCAAATTCCATTGAACTACCAACACGAATCTCGCGCTCCTCGGGGAGGTACATTTTATTAGTCTCAGCCCCAGGGACCCTGTTTTTTTTTATTCTTTTATCGCCTCCTCTCTCAGTGGACTTAATTAGAGACACGTGTAAGGAGCCTTAGTCACGATCTATCAAAACAATATTGCGTCTTCCCGTGCTTCTTCGCCGCATCTCCGCTCTGACAGTTAAAGGGCATCCACGTGTTTCCTCTTCGTGTACTACTTGTGCCATTTTTTACAACTAATACACACAAATCCCATAGCACAGCAGTCCATATTACACTCAAATGGTTAACTATAATGTAACACGTGGCTGTTAATGTACACTTAGTGTCATAGTGTTACGAACTTCATTTACAACTTCAGAATTATAAGTACTATACATAGTACACCCAAACCTCAGAGCACTGTGCACTTAATGTAATACATCTTTTGGTACGATATTGGTATAACGTATCTTGTCATTCTATGATTTTACTTTTCCATTTATAATTTCAAGCTCTTGTATCGGTCGTTCTTTAAATGTTTTCATTTCCCCGCCAATGCTTATTTCCATACACCTTTTAGCGGTCCTAATCCAGTATTACCCTACAACTGGATCAAACAGGGCGAAATTCAGACTCCATGGACCCCTGGGGTAAATCTCATTATTGCATTATCGTAATATTTGGGTTCTGCCTATTCGTGTCAGGAAGTCGAATATAGGTTAATAATTTAGTTCTAAATAGCTCATCCCCACAGGAGGAATTCATGCAATATGTATATAACGCTAATGGCTAATGCACAGGTAATCTGCCCTTTGCAACCGATGCATGTTTCTGCTTATTTCCAATATCAACCATTGAAGAAGATATTCAAAAAACACGCCTTACAAAAATAGCTAAAGATGTGCTCTACTAGTATTTGAGCAAAGCGGTGACTTAATTTGTATTCCCGTTTCTTTAGCGCATTAGATTTATCTTAGCGTTACGGGAACATTTCGTAAACTTGTATTTTACTTTGTGCACTTTTGTTATGCGCTTTGGTCAAACCAACTTCATGATAACCCTCATTTACATTTAGTACGAGTCATGCCCTCATATCATCGATACATGACAATAAATAACATTCCACAAAGCAGGAAGGTAATCACTGGTAACGAGGCCTGTTTTAAGGCCAAGTCAAGTATAAATGAAAATCCAAGTAAGTTTCCAGTAATGCCGTTATGCTTGAGTAGCTGAAGACAGCAACTATATTGAAATAATATAATTGATTGGCCGACCTGATTGTTTATAACGTAACGAGGAGAATACTTTGTGTGACTTGGGCCTGCAATATACCGCTTGACGGGCAGCGACACTATCCACTGCCTGCCTTTTGGATAAAACAGTGTTAAAGAGACGGAACGTATGAACAACTACAAAATAAAAAAAATAAAAAAATAATAAAAAAAATGCTTTGTACATACAGCTTCCCAGTTTAATAGATTGCTATTCAAGAGATTGGATTTTCATTTTCGGAGAGACAATAGCTGATATATTTGTTTTGCTCTTGAACTTGTGATCTATTGTTTGTCGGGCAGCGACATAGCAATACGCGTCATGTATGCAGATGTGATGCACATTGTTCAAAACATATGCTGATAGCCTCAAAACCTGTTCGATTTGCAAAAAACTAATTGATTAAGAGTGCGTTCCTCCCATTAAAGCCGAATAACTTGAGACTAGTGAATGTCAGACGGGTAACAATGCAGTTAAGGGTAAAGTTGTGAAAATATTACGAAACTTGTTTATTGCGTGGTAGGAATTTTGCGTTCATTCATATCATTTCAAAGTGTTATCACACTGAAAAAGAGCGACACACAAGTGTATCCCCCCCCTCCACACACACACACACACACACACACACACACACACCACCACCACCACCACCATTGTGACTGTCGAGCTTGAATGTGTGCCTGCTGGGATGTGTTATGGAAGGATATGAAGCAACTTTCTCTCTTTGAACCCATGTGCCAAGCCGCTGAAAAGTTATGGTGTTCTCAACATATGCTGTTCAGTTTTTTGAACAATTATGAACATGATTGCGTGGCAACGGCTTCTCAGAGAGAACACAAGAAATGTACAGTCTCATTTCGCTTGTCCCGTCCCGTTAATGGAATTAATACTTCCATGAGCATAACAGCAAACACAAATAAACAATATTTCTAAGTAAAATATCTCCGCTGCACGCAAACGCACACAAACACCGTTAATGATAATACACAGCTTAATATATCATTTTCAGAATCGTTGAATCCCACAAATGCACAAGATGTCGGAAAGTGATGGAATTGGTCAACTTTTTAAGTGATACAAACATCTTCTATGTCCGTTTTTTTAATGATTCCTCATTACTTTTCGAAACAAAAGCAGAGTAAAGGATCTGTCATAATCTGTACTTAACTTCCTTATAATTTGCAAACAAATTTGTCAAAAACAAAGCTTCTAGAAACAAATGGGCAATTAAAGACATTTCTTTTTCAAGTTGACAACAGCTAAATGTCGGCCCGGCACATGGAATATCAAAGCAACGTGAAAGCTTTTGACTTTCATGAACACGCTTTAGAACCCATCCACATGTTTTGAATGCATAATGCTCGAGTTTCTTCTCCTTCATAACACCTCCCTGGTGCATGTAAGCAAACGGGCTATTCTTTTGAGCGAAGGTTTTCGGTTACATTTAGAGTACAACATATTCTGTACCATTGTGTGTCTGTTTGATCAATGTTTTCCTTGCATGGTAATATGTAGTTTTCGTTATGTATGCAGATGTTATGCGCTGTTCAAAACATATGTTACTAATGGTAGCCCCAAAGCTTGTCCGACCATGGACCTATCATGGATGGACGACGCTCGGATGGACTTCCTTTGATATATGATGAAAGCCGCCTCATAAAAAAATTCAAGACATGCAGGTGTTTCAAACAATACGCTGTATTTATAAATAGGCAGTGCCTTCCTCTGAATAACAAAAGAAAATCTGGTTTGAGAAATATGCCTACCATTCAGACTTCGCTGGGAGTTCATAGCTGATCTTATTACACCCACTGAAAATTAGATTGTGGGTGAGCGAAGGGCAATTCTGATAAAATTGTGGAAAGAATTTGGTCTGTACCGTTTTCGTACATCTCCGCACATGAAATCGAGGTTGTTTCCAGGGAAGGTGAAACACTCGATAAACGATTTACAAGATATTTGTAAAGGAAGAATTGCCAAATGTGCGATATGGAGGCATTTCTCTGACATGTTTTCGACAGTATTCTCCATTTATGGCGGCGGATCTCACTCGATCAAAGAGCCAAAGACGTCAAATATTCCACTGTGATATCAATGCACGCGGCTGTTGTAGGAATAAATTACACTTCGTGCTGACTCCATTCCTTACACCTCTCTGGTCTAACTAGCAACAACTAATGGATTGAGAGTGCGTTCATCCCATTACAGCGAATCACTTGAGACAGGTGAATGTAAAACGCGTAACAATGCAGTTTGGGGTTGGGGTTGGCGTAACAATATAGTTGTGAAAACATTACGAAACTTGTTCATTGCGTTGTGGGAATTTTCCCTTGCAGTTACCGATAATCGACATATCATTTCAAAGGGTTATCGCACTGAAAGAGAGCGATACACAAGTGTGTCTACCCCCCCCCCCCCCATCCACACACACACACACACACACACCCACATACACACCACCATTGTGACTGTCGAGCTTGAATGCATACCTGTAAGTAAACGGGCTATTCTTTTGAGCGAAGGTTTTCGGTTACATTTACAGTACAGCATATTCTGTGCCACTGTCTGTCTGTTTGATCAATGCTTTCCTTGCATGGTAATATGCAGTTTTCGCTATGTATGCAGATGTCAAGCACTTTGTTCAAAACATATGTTACTAATGGTAGCCCCAAATCTTGTCTGAATAGCAACAACTTATGGATTGAGAGTGTGTTCCTCCCATTACAACTTAATAACTTGAGACAGGTGAAAGTAAAACGCGTGGCAACGCAGTTTAGGGTTAAGTTGTGAAAACATTACGAAACTTATTTATTGCGTTGTGGGGATTTTCCCTTCCAACTACCGATAATCGACATTGTGTGCATTTATATCACTTCAAAATGTAATTGCACTGAAAAAGAGCGATACACAAGTGTGCCCCCCCCCCCCCCCACACACACACACACCAACACCCCCACCATTGTGACAATCGAGCTTGAATGCGCACCTGTAAGCATGGTAAGCAAACAGACTATTATTTCGATGGGAAGGTTTTCGGTTACAATTAGGTTGTGTTCATGCAACACTTTTTTTTGCCCGAGAATCATGATTAGAATCATGATTCAAAACGCGTTTCTGCAGAATCACGTTCGAAAAAGGTCGCTTGAACGCAACCGTTTTTTGAATCACGATTCTATGATGTAATTGTGTCGGCCTATTTCTGGTGTTGGTGAAGGAACCCATGTAGAAGTCAGAAATCACGCGCGTAAAAGCTGACATATACTTCCTGGGACAACCTGCGTACTGCAATGCGAACTGGATCGGCCCGAATCCGCGTAGAAACGTGAGAGGGAAGGTCGTCTGAACGTTTGAATCACGATTAGAATTGTAATTCAAATCATGATTCTGGCGGTACAGCATTTCTGTACCACTGTGGCTGTTTGTCTGATCAGTGTTTTTCTCGCATGTGTCACAAGAGCTCGGTTAAGATTTAACATCTTAAATAGTTATGAGTCACAAAGAATATGCAAGACTTTATTATGCGTTCGCCTTCACCCCGCTTCTGTCACTCTTCCCGTTATATTAGGTGATGCACAAAAATGGTTTTCTTAGGTAAATTGTGAAAAAAGTAATATTTCGAAAGAAGTTTAGCGCATAAAGCTGTTACCAAAAGAGCTTTTGGATATTACTATTACTTTGTCAACATCTGAGGAAGAGACAAGGAGGATCAAAGATGGCGTCCAAAATGGCTGCCAAAGCCATGTATTTAGCTTTTTCTGTTCCACTTCTACCTACAAGCATCAAATTTGGTACATAGGTTCATGATTATGAACTAAACAAAATTAGATGTAGAGGCGCTTAAACATATTGAGACGCCATTTTCAAGTAGGCGTCCAAATTTGCTGCCAAAACAATGTTTTTAGCTTTTTAGTTTTTGAGGCCTCAGAACTGGTGGCTATATCCATAATGGCTGGAAATGTCTGTCAGAACTCTTGTTCCACCGCCATACCATGGACCCTATCACGTGGGACGGTCCATGGAAAGGCGATGGACCAAGAGTTTATACAGATGATGGAATGAGCAGCTTCTGAAGAGGAACATGACATTGCATTGTGTGAAAAGAATGTCACCATGAATCTATCTAAAAAAATAGGTAAATAAACAGCATTTATTTGCATCACTTAATGTAGCAAACATTATATTTCTAAGTTAAGTAACTAGCGCACCAATTTTATATTCCCATTGACACTGATTTTTTTACGGTTTTCTATTCTATCTAGCCTTTTCACAATCAACTATCATGCAACACTGAGTGATGTGACAATTTGTATTTTGTTTATTCAAATTTTGATGGCCATTTTGAAAACAGATTGACTACATTTAATTTGTTTATATTTTCCATTATAGTTATTTTCTATGGAAATAGTATTTGCATCACTGTTTTTTCATTTTCTGAACACTACCGATTGTTCTTTCACTGTTAACTATCTTATATATGGTTATAAAAGGAGTCTTAAAACATTATAATGCCATGATACTGACTGAAAAATGGCGACCTTGATTAATTTTTAGATGCATCAAAACGATATCTCATATCATTCCAAATAGTATTTTAAACATACGTTCAAAATTTGGTGCTTGTCGAAAAAAGTTAACAAGACGAAAGAAAAAAGTTAAGACATGCACTGAGGGAGGGAACGAAGTCCCCCATGATAACAAGAGAGTAATTGACATGTAAGGCTCTATGTTAATTTCGAGAAGGGGGGGGGGGGGGTCCTCCTTGTCCCCTCATCAGATGAGTACGCGACTACATGTGTATGTTAGATTATCCTTGGTTACTGCACAGTTTGGATGAATTTGAGAAAACACTCCTGTTTTCTTAACATTTTGGACCGCAAGGCGCGTTTCTGAGGTGGTGGGCGAGGGAGAAGGGGGTAGGGTGGCTAATTCATGACAGATGGGATCCCCATTTGTAACAAATTTTTCCTATTGCCTCAGAATAATCTGTCGAGTTTTGATGAAATCTAACATTCATTTTTAGATATGTATCCCATTTTTACAACCTAAATAGGTCCTCTTTTTTCCGAGGTGACTTCTTTCAATTTCGTTAAAAGACAGTCATGTACTTTTGAGAAAAAGTAAAAAAAAAACAAGTGGACTTTGCCCCCTGGGGGCATTTGCCTCCCCCCCCCCCCTTGCCACTTGCGTAGCATCATTTTAATAACTTAAATATCATTATTTATTTGTTATGTATTCTTCTGAAAAAGTCAAAAATAAGAGGAACCGGAGGCTTTTTTTTTTTTTTTTTTGGGGGGGGGGGGGGGGGGCTACCCCCTCCCAGTTCCTTGCCACTTTTGTTCCCCTATTCTAACAACGTAAGGTACCTAATACCTAAGAATGGTTCCAGTTATTCATTCTTGAGAAAAAGTATTAGAAAAATAAAAAAGAAAATTTTCCCTGGGGCGTTTTGGGGGATAACCCCCCCCCCCCCTTCCCCAGCTACTTGCCACTTGGTACCCCAAATTTAACAGCTCATGTTCCTTATTACCACAGGATCATTCCTATCTACTTTCGTTAAAATCCAGTTATTTATTGTCGAGAAAATGTCCCAAAATAAGAGAAAAATTTGGGGCGTTTGGGGCTATCCCCGGCCCTCTTGCCATTTACGACCACACATTTGAACAAGGTAAGGTACCTATTGCCTAAGGATGATTCCTACCAAAGTATTTTTTTTTTCAAGTTCGGCCGTGCGTTTTCGAAAAGAGGTTAATAACATATAAGTGCCCCTGGGGCAATTTGGGGGCTGCCCCAGGTGCCCCTGAAAACATTTTGAGATACCTCTTTATTCAATACTGTCCAAAATATGATTTTAAATATGTGTGCCAAATTTGGTGTTTGCACACAAAAGTGCACAATTATTCACCTTATCCACTCCACTTATGTGGGTCGGTAAGTGTATGGGTGTGGATGTCTGTCTGTATGGGGTGTGTGCGTGTGTGTTTTTGTGTATGTGTGTGTGCTGTACGTGTAGTTAACACAAATATTGCTCTAAGAGGATAAAGACAGTTAACACAGTCAAGTTTTAGTTCTAACACATAAAAGTGGCGCAATACCAGAACGAACAACTCATAAACTCTTTCCCTTGCTTTCGTATTATTCCTAAAAGGAGATAATGAAATTTGACATTAACTGACTCGCTGTCTTTACACTCGAGCATTGTCAATTATTTTCATTTTGCCTCATTGGCACGATAATAAGCGTGATCTTATTTTGACATTTGTTTATAATTCCATTCACCATCATTACATTTTTTTTTTTTTTTTGTAATCACACCAATATCATAGTACGCCCGATGACCATCGTCATTGTGTAATTTTTATTATATATATATATGAACAACGAAACAGAGGGCGATGCAAAACCCATTGGCTAATTCCTCAACACGAATACACGACTTCACATCTACACAATGTACACATACACGTGCGCCTCCCCCCATCCCCTCACAAACACACAATCACACAACCACCACCATCACCATGCACCCACTCATAATAATCCGTACTTACACAGTTACGCACACATAACGCCCATACTAACATCCTCATACGCCAGCACACACATGCACCCACCCCCCCCCCCCCCCCCAAACACACACACACACACACACACACACCTTATACACACATCACATGCACAACAACACATGGCAATATTTTCAAGACTGGTGACAATTTATGCAACTAGTTAACAGTTTGCCTGCAAAAAATGTCGCCCGTGAGGGTAAAAAATGGGAACATCACCTACCTGCCTACAGCACAAATTGTCGCCGGTGACAATTTGTGCGGGGGGCGACAATTTGTGGTGTCAGGTTTTGTCAAATTTTGCAAAAACTGTCGCCGACGACAATTTGTGCAGGGACGTCAATTTGTGGTGCAACAGTAGGTATACATGTCACAACTGCGCAAGCATATGGGGTGAGGATATTTTAGATGTATATATGCTAGCTGGCATGCTGATATGAATTCTTAGGACTATATTAGTAATCGTAAAATTACACATTCTTAAGAACATTGCTCTCATCTATAACATGTGGAATTCTTGCATATTCATGAAACATCAAAATCTGAGATCTTGGTCCTGCACTGACTGATCATGTGTGAATTTCCTTTATAATTATAATTGTGACATAATAACCAGAGTAATATTGGATTTTAGAAATTGAGTTATCACTCAACTGGATAACTATACGATTTTGCTTACATAAGCACACATAATAATGGGCCTTGAGAACCTAGTAAGGAAAATGCTCAGAAATTCCTATCTGACCCTGTTAAGGCGATCGAGCAAAGTAAGAAATTAACTCCAAGGTCAATCTATATTTTTACCTAACCCTATCTGTCATTTGTACAGAAATGAACTCTCTTACCCGCGAAAAATATGGGCTTATAAATATCCGTAATTATAGAAGGCTTGTGGGAAAGAAGAAAAATGTTACTGGCCTGTATGGTGTGATGACAGCGACTGGAGGCTAACCCGAAAGCTCCCTTTCACCTAGCATAGCAACAATAACGTGTTGCGTAATCATATGCAAATCATCATACCCCTCAAATGAAATAACAATAGACCGTTTCGTAATGTATTCACGACTTTCCCTCTAACTGGGTAGCAACGTGTTATTGCACTCACCTCTATCTAGTCATTCATATTCAATGGATGGAATGCACTTTGAATCTTATTAATTGTTGCTACTCGGACAAACCTCAGTTTCCATTAGTCACGTTAGTAACGAATTGTTTGAACGACGTGAATAAAATCTGCGTACATAACAAAAATGGTCTATTCGCTTTCTATACAATGCTAAGAGAATTTCACATTCCACAGACTGGGTGTGTTTTAAATCCACGTACATTATACAGCGTTGAGCGCTACGTGCTACAGCGGAGATTTCAGTGCGTTGCGTCTGTCATTCGTACAGCATCCATCATCTTTCTGTTTTTATCGTTCTCAATTCATGACGTGCCACTGTTAACTGTCACCCGTTGTCGATTTTTAATGGAACACGTCTGAATCGGCTGCGATTTTGGAAGAGGGAGGTGTATTTTGAGCGGATTTGTTTCAGTTCGATTTATGGCGCAATAAATCCAATCGTGTTTGACTCCGTCGGAAACACTTTCTTCCCGTTTTGCCTTTTGGTCTTGATTGTGTACGATTTGTACTACAAGGGTACGGCTACTCTCTATGGGCACATGGTAAGCATGCTTAGAAAAACTTGTGAGAATTGGCCTTATTTCATGTTGTAACATGATACCTATGTTTTTACATTACTGACAATATTCTATATCACACGTGAGTATATCCAGGAAGGTGTTATGCACTGCAGTGATTGGGATGTGTGTATAGCTCGGCGAATGTGTGAGTGCGCGGGGGGGGGGGGGGGTCGGTCTGGAAGAGTCTAGGATTGAATGTGAGGAAGAAGAAACATGAGTGGGATAGGATAGGATATTAAGCATGTTAAGTGGGAGACAGCATAGAAAGGAATAAAGCCAGAAGAGAGAAAGAGAGAGAGAGAGCGCCCAAAAGAGAGAGATGTGTGTGTGTGTGTGTGTGTGTGTGTGTGTGTGTGTGTGTGTGTGTGTGTGTTTGTGTGTGTGCGTGACAGGAGGGGGGGGGGCACCGACATGTATGAGTGAGTGTGTGTGCGTTCCTTTGGAGATGCATGTCGAAAGAGAGAGCGGGAAATACAATGAACAAATGAGAGTTAAAAAGGACGATGGCCCAGAAGAAAAAGGAGAGGTGAAATAGTCGTGGGTATGTGAGGAATCAGAAAGGGGGGAAGGGAGAGTGATGTAATTATACCATTTTCGTTATGTATGCAATTTTTATTCACCCCAAAGCTTGACCGAGTTTTTCCGAGTAGCAACAACTAAAAAGATTCAAAAGTGCACTCCACCAATTGAATATGAATGGACAAATACAAGTCAATGTAATAACGCGTTGCTACCCAGTTAGGCGGTTAGTCGTGAATACAGTTCGAAAACGTCTATTCTGCGTATCTGGAAGAACAGAAAGGGGAAGAGAGAATGTGCGGATAGGGCCGTTGTTTAGACAAAAACACGAATAGACCTTTTTCGTTATGTATGCAAATTTTATTCACGCCGTTCAAACAATACGTTACCACTGGGAACCCCAAAGCTTGTCCGAGGTTTGTCCGAGTAGCAACAACTAATAGATTCAAAGTGCATTCCATCCATTGAATCTGAATGACAAGATACAGGTGAATGCAATAACGTATTACTACGCTGTTGGGGGAAAGTTGTGAATACATTACGAAAATGGTCTATTCAGAAAAAAGAGAATACATGTCGAAGGATTGTTTGCAAACTTGCTGTCCAATAGCCATTGAGATTAAAGGGCAAGTTTACCCGTGAAGCATGTCAATAGACCGTTTTCGTCATGCATGCACAAGACCTTTAATTTTGGACACGGCCGCAACCTCGGACAAACAAACGCTGCCCGTAATCTGCACCGTACCGTACCGCACGAATACGAAGTACACAATGCGGCGTTAGTTCATAAGTGTATCCATACTTTGGCTTTTATTTTATAAATTTGAACCCTAAACCTAACTCTGACCCTAACCCTAAACCTAATTCTAAACCTAACCCTGACCCTAACTCTAACCCTAGACAACTTCTTTGCCGTTGAATTCGTCCAAAAAGATGATTTCTACGTCTCCATTAGCGCCCGTTTCGGCCCTAGCCCTGATACTGCTGCGGCGAGTTATAGCCGTGACTAGCCGCATACGCTGCCATGACTTATGAACTATCGCCCACAATGCATGGGTCACGGGTACAATGCACTCGACTCACTTTTTTATTTGAATTAATTATACCTCGTTGTGGACAATACATATATCTGATTTACACAGCTGGCATATAACAATTAGTAAGATTGTCAGGAGTTTAGTTTTTCAGGGGAAAGTGATTTTTTTTAGAAGAAAGTTCGGAAATAATCGGGATAATTTCGGTGAACCACTGCTGCCAAGGGATGTGCACGGGACTCCACCCTCTCGGTATTAATTTGCAGCACGGCCTAAAATGCAAGGTGAAGATTTCCTCCATTCCCGAAACAAAAAAAAACAACAACAAATAAAACTCGATAATTGCCATCTCTGGATCAAGGCATGTGGAAGAAAAGACTTGACAACAGACAAAATCAGGAAAGACAGCTGCATTTTTGCTCAATGTATTTTTTTTTTACGGGAATGGCCGGCTGCTCGACAACAGATCACCCAACCCGAATACCTGCCGCCGCACCGCAGTCTCACAGCGCGAAACAAGTAAGACAGCGAAAGCAGTGCGCCCAGCTCCCCGAGAGAGAGCTAGTAGCCATCGACCCGCTTCCTAAACGACAGAAAGTTACCGAACATTCTTTCAGTTTGATGAACACATAGTGACATACCCCACCGTGTAACTGCAACTTCATGCAGTATACCTTATTATGAGTGAACGATGCAAGTTGTAAGTATGCGAAACTATTTCTTCTCATACGTTTGCATTCATTTTTTTTAGAGGGTTATATTTCCATTTCCACGTAGCGTAAGCTCCACGCTGTGGGACGGGCCGGCGAGGTATCGCTAGCTGAAAAAGCCGACCCTTCAAATACCCGGTGGTAGAAACACCCTTTTCCTTCAAAAAACATCCTGGAGCTGCTTGGCAGTCATGCAATCAAGAGTTCCTGTCGATGTCGACGACATCACAGAATTCCCTCTCATAAAAAAAAACAAACGCTATTTCAGGTAAAATGAGAATAAAACGAAAACCTCGGGACACCCGCTAGATTCGCACGCCACGATATGCGGACAAGATGGCGAGGAGCGCTAAGCTTGACCGAGGTAGCAACGGTAACTACGAATGACGTCATTTTTCAAACATTACAAAAACGGTCTATTCTATTCAAAAATTCATTCATGATACTTAAACATGGCTCTAAAATGACAGATTTTGGTTGAAACAGAACCAGCCGAAGCCCATCTTACTTTCCAGTTTCAGTCGCCAAAGCGTACGCCAAGAAAACTTACGGGCGCCGCCAGGTTCAGCGCTTCCATTCAAAACTGTGACGTCACATACGAACAAATATGACCTCTACGCCCATTGGTTCCATTCTGCACTCTCTTGTGCCGTAATATTAATAAACATATAAATATAAACTAAAAAAATCTGGACTATTAAAAAAAAACATATTTTTATCACTCGTTAAAAAAATATATATTTTTTAGCCTCAAAATATTGACTTATCTTTTCTTTGTAACGACAATCCAACGACAAATCGAAGAATAGCCATTTTCGTTATGTATACAGATTTTATTTATTCACGTCGTTCAAATAATACGTTACCAATGGTAACCCAGAAACTTGTCCGAGGTTTGTTGAGTAGCAACAACTAATAGATTCAAAGTGCGTTACATCCATTGAAACTGAAACTGAAACCCTATTTTTTAGTTTGCAATTTTCAAGAAAATTAAGGGCAACACCAAATCAAATATCAGTATTCGATGCCACCACGAAATCCGTTGAATTCCAATCGCATGTGTTTTCATATCACTCCATCTACCGCAGGGTCCACGTGCTCGTCTGCCTTCCTCGTCGTCCGACGTCTTCAATATGGTGGGAGACCTGGACATCTTCTCCCTCCTGGAACTCAACACAACAGTCATCTCCGACAACCTGGAGCTGAAAACCGACAAGAGTTCTGTAATGCAACTGTGATTACACGTGATCTAACACATTTCATTGTGACAATATTCGTATCAGATTTGTATATAATCTTGCGCAATCTAAATCGCCTGAACATATCAACAGAGCTGTGCTGTATACACCAGTTCGTAGTTAGCTCTGGAGCAAGTTTGGTCACTATGACCTTTCCCTTTTCCATTAGGATAAGCAGTTGATTAATATATCATTTCAAAAGGAGATGTTACGTAATGTGCTTACCCGACATAGCAATTTGCGATATTCAACCTCTAATAAAGGAACCATCTCAAAACAGGTGACAAGAATAGTAGGCTACGGTCTGTGAACAATTGGGAAAGCTTCTATTACATTATTTATTGTAAACTAATTGTTGTCGTTTGGCCTGTTGTCAAATGCCCCATGATTGAACACCTTGGTGTTCTTTTATAAATTGGATAACAAGCATATTCTAAAATAACTTATTAATGATGATGCTTATCTCAGTGATTTAAAAACCAACAAGCTGGTTTGGTCACTATGACCTTCATCTGCTCATGCGCAAATTGTAATTACGAACTGGCTTATTGTAAGTACACTCGTATAATTATGTTTCCATGACATCACCCGAATGAAACACGGCTCGCTCTCTCTCTCTTACTCTCTCCCTCTCTCATCCCCTTCTCTCTTTCTCTCTCTTTTGTCATTCTCCTTTTCTTTATCCAGTTATCTGTCTCCCATTCTATCTCCCTTTCGTTCTTTTCCCTATCTCTCTCTCTCTCTTATACACCTGTGTATATATTTTACGGTTAGCCGTAGAAATGCACTTGCGGGGGGGGGGGGGGGGGAGGGGTTGCACAAAGCAAGTAAGCTTTGACATAAATGGATTCAAAGTTATTTTACTTTTGATGAGACATTGCCACGACCTGTAACCTTTTCTCTCCCCCCCCCCCCTCCAACCCTCCCGAAAGCCAACCCACTCCCTCAAGCACCTGTGTCACACCGAAAAACATATCCGGTATACCATATTTAGCTATATACCTGCTCTTCGTTTTTATCTCATATAAAAGGTCTACATAGTCACTTTTTCCCTTATCTCACCGGATAATGACAGTCTATTTGTCAGGGATAATGACGCCCGGCAGAGTCAAATATCATGCTATGTCACCACGAGATCCGTTCAGTTCCAATCGCAAGTGTTTTCATATCACTCCATCTACCGCAGGGTCCACGTGCTCGTCTGTCGTCCTCGTCGTCAGACGTCTTTAATATGGTGGGAGACCTGGACATCTTTTTCCTTCTGGAACTCAACACCACGGTCACCTCCGACAACCTCGAGTGGAAAACCGACGACGACCAGTTCCAAGACGAAAGCCTCTTCGAACTCATACGTGTAAGAGTGTGCAACAATGATTGGTAATATATTTACTAACGCCTTTTAATGACCCTTGTTCCTCAGGAATTCTTTGTCTGACGCCAGCGATCACTTTGCGATTTTCTAAATAACAGAGAAATCTGTTACAAAGTCAAAAACATTTTGACGTAAGGTAACTCCTACCGCTATCCAATCGTTTCTTCGTAATTTAAGCCACATTGATTTGTCCGATGTCTTTGAAACTAATGACGTAAATAAACCATATGATTATTTCGTAAAACGTTTCTCATCGGTATATGATTTGCAGATGCCCTTAAAACCGGTGTGTTCTATCCTCCGACCAAAAGCCATGGAAAAATAATGCCATTTTAAATTCAATAAAAACAAAACAAAACATGTTTTTCACATGCATTCTTATACACTGAGAAAAACGAAACTAAATACCAAAAATATTGCAATAAAGTCAATACATTCATTGTTTTTTTTCCAAGGGAAAGTCCTTTCATTATGGGTTTCACAAATTACAAACTAATCTGAGAAAGACTTAGCAATTCCTAAATACACTTTTAGGTAAACATGCCTCAACTCAAACTGGCCCAATCATTCACAATGGTACTGAAATACATAATCCATACTGAATCGCTAATGTGTTTAATGACTTCTTTGTGAACATGGGGCACAAGTTGTAGAACTCTTTACCACGAACCAATTTACTTTTCTCTGATGTTATGCCTATAACGCTTTCAATACTTCTTTATATCTCAAGCATGTCCCCAAACCAGAAGTAATTCAAATTATCAAAAGTTTTCGTAACGGTAAAAGTCCCGGATATGACAACATATATGTTGATATTGTAAAACAGTGTACAGTACATACTTTATTCTCAGACCTTTGGCATACATATCACTCACTCACTCACTCATCCGTCTGCTGACGAAACTCCTATGATAGCTCTCCAAAGTCTCCTCTCTTGCATGCAGGCTTCCATCTCTGCTGTTGTAATGCCATTATCATATAATTGATTGATGAATATCTTAGCGGGTCGTCCAGGTAGTCGTTTGCCATGTAATAGGTTCCAAGTTAATAAATCACTTACAGGTTTCCCCACCCCTCTTTTGCAATGTCCTGCAAACTGTAGTCGCCTCTTTCTGATAGATATTGTTATCTTGGGAAGGTCACCATAGGGCTCTTTGTGGGCATTCCAACTTTCACAACTTTCTGGTGGAACATCCATCCAGAGACTTGCCAGTTATGTAAGTAATGGTCCATGTTTCTGAACCATACAGAAGCACACTTTCAACAGTAGCCTGGAAGAATTGTCTCTTAATATTCCATGGTAATTTTTAGCTCCAGATGTTGTTGAACTTATTACATGCTCTCCATGCCATGGCTTTCCCGATCTTAATGTCGTTTTCTGTGTTTTAGACCCAGGCTCCGAGATATTTGAAGTCCTGAACTTCTTTAAGAAATGTGCCGTTTTGTGTTTGGATATGAGTCTGCTGTGATTGGTTGAAAGCCATGAATTAAGTTTTCTTTGCATTCACATGCAATCCAACTTTTAATGCTTCTGTTTCAACTGCGTTCAGGAGTTCCTGAGCTGGGGATGTAGTATCCGAGATAAGTGAAATATCGTCGGCAAAGTCAATAAAGGTTATGGTAGCTGTTAAGTTCTTACCCTTAATGCCTTCTAGAATTCTTCATAAAGCTAGGATCTGTTCTGTAGTAGATCAACCTTCTCTAAAGCTGCTTTAATTTGGTATTAGTTTTGTCTCTAAATGGGGTCTCATTCTGTTCAGGATCATCCTATTGTATGTCTTTGCCACGAGAGAGCTCAAGCTAATTCCTCTATAACTGGATGTGTTACTTAAACCCCCCGCTTTAGGCACTGGAACCAGATTCAGTAAGGACCATTGTTTAGGTATTCTTCTGTTAAGAAGTGCATCGTTACAGAATTTAAGTAGGATGTCATTATTCTCACATCTTTTGATGATTTCTGGTGGAATGCCATCCTCTCCACAACTTTTGCCTTCTTTTGTAGCCCTCATCGCCTTATTACTTTCTTCTATCTCAAAAGCATCCGTTCGGATTGGGAGCTCACTAAGGATTTGTGGGATTCCCTCACCTTCATCTATGAAGTTGGAAGGATTCCCCAAAAGTGTTTTAAAGTGGTCATACCAGCAGCCTATCCGCTTCTCTTTTGTGCTACCTTGCAATCTACCAGCTCTTGTCTTTTTCCTTCCACTAACCTCATTGATTAATTTCCAAGCCGTTTGATGTTTCTGGTTCATATTGGGTTCTTCAAATTCCTGTAGTTTCTGCTCCAGATATTCACCGTTTGCTTAATGATATGCCTCATCCAACTTTTCTTTACACCTTTCAAATTCAACATGAGTGTCTCTGGCGTTTTCCTTTACATGTATCTTTTTTACTTCATTTAATACCTGCCTGGCCTTTTCCACTCTTCCATCATAGCACAGTGCCCTACGTTGCTTCTTAGGGACTTCGGGCATCACTTTCTCGGCTGCTTCCTTGTATGCCTGAATTAAGTGGCTATAGTTTACTGTCTTATCGCAGCTGTCATCTAGGGACAGCAGGGTATATTTTGTTCCTGATTTCAACAGTGTATCTTTCTTGTAGGTCTGTGTCCAACTTTAGCTTATTCCAATCATCCCTTATCTTCTTCTGAACTGTATTAGTGTTAGCTCTAAGACTAAGCCTGATTTTTGCTGTAACTATCCTTTCGTCTGATCCAATGCTAGAGAATGAGTTACGTGCTTCATCTAGGATACTGTTTTTTCCCATTTTCTTCTGATGGGAATATAATCCAGTTGTGCACAGTTTATTTGACTACGTTCATTTTGCAGACAACATTGCTTTAGTTGCTTCTGAGGAAAGCTTTGTCATTTTGATCAATAAATTGAATGTTCATTTAACATATTTAACATGTTTAATTCATGTTCATAATTGGCAATATATTAACTCTAAGCATTGTAAGAACTCAATTTTTTTTTCAGACATAGCCCAGACCTAAATACGTGTTATAATGATGCTCCCTTATACATCAACAACCTGAGAATTAAGCAATGTTCTGTGGTTACATATCTTGGAGTGCTTGTAACCTTCTTTACCCCTGTTCGACCATTAAATACGATGCAAGTTGACTGTTTAATGCGCAGATACTTTTCAAACTCTCTACCTACTGATCTCATGTACATGTTTTCATTGAATGCTGAAATTTATTAGTACAATTCCCGTCAGTCTGTTAAATTCCACAGAGTGGAAAGTTCATACAAATACTCTTTCCAAATAAGTCCGTTTTTAGGTCCAGTAACCAGCCCACAAACATAATGCTCAGTTTAGTAACTCTTTTAAAAATCAACGTACAGCATTCCTCCTCTCTAAGTACTCCTTACTACCTGGGGCAACATGGAATAAAATAAGTTAACAGCTTTAGCTCCCCGGTGGAAACTATTCTATTTATCTTCATGTTATGCTACATGGGTGCACCCAAAATATCAAGCCACCGAGGCTTTTACGGGTAAACCCTTTTTTTTCATTGTTCATACGTACATCTCTGCAATACTCATGTTGTGACAATTTTTTTCAATCGTCGCTATTGCCGATCCACTCTGTGGAATTTAACAGACTGACGGGAATTGTACGAATAAATTTCTAATAAATGTACTATTCATTTATCTTTTCCTAAGTTGATTCATATGTTGATGTAATACATGTTTCAATGTTATCATTTTTTTTATTGTTCTAGATTCGAAGTGCTGGTGGTCAACACGTGACCCATTTTTTTAAGGGGGGGGGGATTAGGGTTTAACCCCTCTAGTTGTTATTTTTAGTGTAATTTATATATATATTTTTTGGTTTTTTTTGTATAGATCTATCAATAGTACATAATGGGGTTTTTAGGGAGGGGGTGCCCCCTCCCATTTCCGTATCCTTTGCTCGTTTTTGTTAAAATTTGTTTATTTCTATCAAATGTCCCCCCCCCCCTATTTTTGGCCGTGTACAGGCGCGTACTTAAAGTTGTGCAGAGCCAGAAGAGAAATCATGGCTGCTCCCCCCCCCGAACTGATAGCACTTTCAGAGAAAAAAAAATTACCCCTCCCCCCCCCCCCCCCCCCCCATTAAGAGCACTTTCAGAGGTTGGGCGGGATAAAACAAAACATGGAAAAACATCATCCCTACCCCCCTACCCTTCCCCCCTGTTCAGCGAATACCTTCTTGACGAAAAACATGTCTCCCCCACCTTCGAGGAGCGATTTCCGCCCTTGCGGCGGTACAATAACGAATCGTTGCTCAGCTAGATCCTGGGCTATTTTGTTTTCTCCAGGGATAGCCACGAAGGTATCTACTCGCAGGCCGCCAACAACTCCTCCATAAGTTTGTCATCAAGAGGATTGCAGAGACCTACTTTGTGCTGACCAACAACAAGTACACCATGGATAGCATCGTCAAGGTGAGCTTGAAGGGTGAACTCTCTCGTGAATATTGGCGTGAAGATGTGTAGTAAGAAAGTGGGGTTGTCAGGGCCTGGTAATGTGTGGGTTAACTCTCTCATTACCATTGACACGAAAATAAGTAGTAAACCAATGGGGTTGTCAGGGCCTGGTAATGTAAGGATAAAGGTTTGTCTCATTGGTGGAAATTTTTCGGGGACATCACAGATAAGTTACCGAGAATAGCCACGGGACTTTAAAAAAGTATTCAAACAATCAAACACATTTCAATTCACCATGACTCTTTGGAGACCCGTCTAGTCTCGCAGAGACTCGGTCTCCAATAAGCCATATATCTATTCATTTTGGGATATTATGTATTACAAGGCATAACCAAGCAGTGATTTAGATCTTGGAGAATACTTCATAATGATGCATTAATATATGAAGGAAAGCGAGAATTCCAGAAGAATTTCCAAAGAAACGGAGTTTATCAACGGTCCCATTGTTCTGCACTGTCCTTTAGGTGAATGAGATCTTCACTGGCCGCCCGGTCAAGGCGCCCGCCCTGAACCTCTTCTCTCGCGATGATCCAATCGCCACGGCCAAGGAAAACGACGAGTTGGTCGAGCAGTGGCGCAAGCATCTGGAGAGCGACCTTGACGTCAAGTGTTGTAGAGCTCCCCACTTTGTGAAGCACAGTGACGAGTAGGAGGAGGACATCTACGGCTTTATGGGCATGATGGGCAAGCTGACACTGCAGAGCTGCCGCGCGTTCCAGTTAGAGAAACCTGCCCTTCCGTCGTCGGCGGGACGCTACTGTAGGAAGCGCCGAATTAAAGTAGAATGAGTGAGGGAGATTGTCGACAACTCGCGGAGCTCAACAAATGAACACTAGGCTAAATCTTCCTAAATGAGTGGTCACTATAGACTGTAAGATGGACTTTGGCACGACTTAACGAAGGATGAGTGAGGGAGATAATTAATATGCGCAGCCAGCTTGACAAACGAACAAGAAACCTCTCCTACCAGAGATGCCATTAAAGGATGGACTTTTGTGAAACTTGACAAAATGGTAAGGGAGAGAGAGAGAGAGAGAGAGAGAGAGAGCGCTGAGCGAGCGCAACAAATCAACTCTAAATCTTCCCTAAAATAAAGGTCACGATGTATTAATGGATGGGCTTTGGCACGATTTGAAGAGAACGCGCAGAGGTAGCTCAACTAATCTCTCCATAAGGAGAGGTTATTGAAGGGAGGACTTTCCCACAGAGGAACATCGGGGTAACGCCACACATGTCCTATATAAATATCAGCGACACATCTCTCTCTTGATTAAGCTGCGAGCTTTAGGATTGACTGGTCAGAAATAACCGCCAATCTTATTTGTTTACATGCCGAAACTCGCACATCATTATCGAACCAATAGACAATATCGGACCGCTAAGCCTCTCACTGTAGTGAGCTTAAGCCGATTGTCTTGACAACATGCTCATGTGGCGTCACCACTTCGGTGCTATATTCTCTATCCTGCGTTTCGTGTTCTATGCCACATATGTGTTTCATCATAAAGAGCGAGCTTCTTCATGTTTTTAGCACATATAGTTAATTAAATTTATTTTTATTTAAAATTATTTTAGAGCCTCACGATCTTTATGGAGAAAAGTCAGGAATGTGGATAGTTGTGATACTGCGACGCACCCAAGAGAAAGTAGCTTGATCGTGCATACAACTTTGGCAAGTCACAATGTAATCAAAGTTATTAAGTCACTCACACTATTTAAATGACTGAGCACGCGGAGGTTTTTCGAACTTGCTTGGGTGGTGCGTAGTCACATATTTTGTTGTAATTCGAGTTGCCATTCGGGGCGTGTGGAGGGGTATACATATATGGAGGTATACATAGCCGCATTATACTTCGACATTTTGATATTACAGACTGTTTACACTGTTGATTATTATCTTGGCTGTTCAACATTCGTTTGTTTTTGTTTTTGTTTTGTCTTTGATTTTTTGCTTCGTTTGTATTTACTTATGTTATTTAAATAATGGATTTTATACTTATGTGTTTTGAACCATATATTAAAGGTTATCACACCTCACAAGCCATCGGCTTTCTGGTGATGCCGTATATTCATTGTTCATGAAAGTTGTTTATTCTTGTTTGTTAAATGAATGAAGAATTGAATTGAATTTAATTTCATTGAACCCGCGGACTGCAGCTCCTTTGGGGTATTGAGCATGTGTTTTTCACTGATGCAGGGGAACAAAAGGTATTTTGTCTCCACCCATTGGACAGTCAGTATAGACATGTTCACCGTAATAGCGGATCCTATTCAGATATGCCTAGAACGAGTATTTACCTAACTTGTGACATATGACTCAAGTCATAGCTGTATGTGTTATGTCACACAAAGAAGAATGTTTCATTATCATGTATGTATACTATGAAACTGATATGTGAGCCAAGAATTTGAAGGTTGAGATTTTGTACGTCGTTTACTGTGTAAAGTTGACTTGAAAGACTTTGAATTGATGGAAAAGAACCAGGAGTATGGGGCATGGAAAGAAGGATTTTTAAGTTGATAGGCTTCCTGACTGACTGGTTTACCATGATATGCAATTGATACAAAGAGCTCAGTACAGAGAACTGTGTGGCCCTCCATGATCGCCTACGTCAAAACACCCAGAGAGAGAGAGAGAGTATATCAAGCAGGCGTCTGGGGAAAACGTGGTCATATTAACTATCAAGATAGCTTGGACAGACAATAGTCAACTCATGGTCGTTGAATTATTTCACGAAAAGTTGGATTGCACACATGAATACTTTTGAACAAAAATGATACCACTTCTCTTAACCCTAATACTACCGGGGTATTTCAAAGCATGTTGATAAGGTTGGGAGGGGGGGGGGGGCATTATGGCCATGGGCCGCCCAATTACCTGAAACATTTTTTTAGAAGGGTCAAGAATTATGTATTCTACAAAGTTGTATGGCTAAATTTACGAAAGTCCCTTTATTTTTAAATCATTCAATAATGTATGCTCAGTTATGCCAAAAATCACTAGATAAAGCCTCAGGATTATCACTTTCTGTTACAAATGTCTTTCAAAAATCCCTCATCAATTCCTGAAAAAAAGATAGGTTGTGGTAATTATTTCTCACGTATTTCATTGTTTTTCGTCAAACGTATTTTGCGATTTAGGTGTAAGTGTGTGTGAATGTGGGTGTATATGGGTTTGTGTGTGTTTTAAATATTTACACTACTTGAAACACTTATGCATGTCTTTGCCCATATGGTTATGCTCAGCCATATAAAAAAAAATAGCGAAATTTCAGTGACATGTGTTTGGTAAACGTAATCTGATATCCGCACGGTAGGTGCGATCGTCATAAATTTGGTATCAAAATGTGTGGAAGGGATCAGAAAAAAAAATCATGAAATTTCGCTTCGAAATATTGAGGTGTTCGGAAATAACGACAAAAAAAAATGACGGGGGGGGGGATAATGCGGCCCCGTGAGTATTAGGATTAAAGGATTATATGATGCGCGTTGATTCCTCAATACTGCACAGATAAGGGAAAGTCTTCCAATGATGTATTAGTGTAAGAGACCGGCGGCATATATAGTTCTTGGACATAAGTCCCCGTCACACACACGCCAATTTTGCAAGTAATAGCATGTGAAGTCTTCATGCAAGAACACGACGTAGAATTCGTTCTCTATAGGAAGCAGAATAATTATGGTTGTATTTAATTGAAAGCAATGCTTGAACAAACTATTTCTCTCTCTCAAAATGATATTCTATTGCAGGTGAATCTCCAACTATTTAAGCTATTCACCATGTACATTGTATATCTATATATTCATGTTATCAGAATCAGTGTTGGCATGTGTAAAGTATCTAATTGGTGAATCCAATGGCTTAGCTTCTTTGCATTTTAGAGTGTACAGGTCTTTTTTTCTTGATTTCCCCCGAGATTTTCCACCACACATACATATATGCTTCTCTCTGCTTGTGGTCTGCGCTGGGTTCCGCAGAAACTCCTTGCGTCGGACAAAATGACGACGCAGGGAAGGATCGTAGAAGTTGGCAAGCAAGCTGCCAACTCGCACATAGAAAAACACGGACGGCCGGTTGTGACCATGGCATGAGGAATCCTAGTATAAATTTACTTATCTTTTTAAGGATGGAATAAATAAGAACTTAAGTTATATTTCTAAGCGTTTAATAAAGACAGCATTTTAAAATGATATTTATGTGTTTTAAATGTTTAGTTTTTGAAATAAAAAAGAAATATGTATGTTAGTCACATATCCCACCAAATATCCCTCATTTTTATTGATAAATTTTATTTTGTAATAAATTATCTTACTTTCTTACTTTGATTTTAGTTGTATTTTGGTGGGAGGGGGGTGGGGGGGGGGGGAATCAGCCAGCAAATGATTATATTGAGGAGAGTTTTTGTCGACAATTGCCAAGGTGTTGCATCACTGTTTGAATTGAGTTTTGA
Source organism: Arbacia lixula (assembly GCA_963669155.1). Taxonomy (NCBI): domain Eukaryota; kingdom Metazoa; phylum Echinodermata; class Echinoidea; order Arbacioida; family Arbaciidae; genus Arbacia; species Arbacia lixula. Next base: position 12,929,651 of record OZ022593.1, read on the forward strand.
CGAGGACAATTCTCTGCATCTGCAATACAGATATTTGAGGGTTTCCTTCATCGAAACAATTAGAATTTACATGATTATACATGGATCAGTGTCATCATTAATGTATTGATATATGTCATGAATTTGAAAATGTTGATGCATTCAAGAATAAAAAAAAATTGTGGGGAAAATAAACAACCGTCTACGTCTGCTTATCTGAAAAAAAAGTACCAAAGTGTGACGCCATTTGAGCATTATTGTCAAGATAAATGGCCCTAAACAATACGGGCAGAATAACCAGCGGTGATTACAACGGGGAACATAATTGAGAATGCCGGACACTAGCCCGATATACAATATCGGAGAGGTAAACCTCTCATTGGAGTAAGTTTGTTTAGAGCCAATGTGTCTTGACAACGTGTTCATATGACGACACCACCTCGGTACTTTATATGAAAGAATGCTTGCATCGGAAGAGAAACGAACAACGAAGATGGCTTTAGAGAAAAAGAGGCGGGGGGGGGGGGGTAAAGAGAGAGAGAGGATGGAGGGGTAGAAAAAAGAACAACGAAGATGGCTTTAGAGAAAGAGAGGCGGGGGGGGGGGGTAGAGAGAGAGAGAGGTGGAGAGGGAAGAGGTTGGGAGAGAGAGACGGAGAGAAAAGCAAGCGCCATGGAAAAGTAACATTTCAATGGCCAATTATCTCACAGCATATAAGATTTCATATCATACTTCATGTTACTACAAGATTGTATCAGATTTAGAAGGCTCTCGGGTCACTTTCACGATACATTTGGGCAAAAAATCCCCCCCCCCCCTCCCATGTGATTTTGTCATAAATTGCACATTTCTTTCAATCAAAAAAGAAAATTACCTCCGTAATAGAAAGAAACTTGTTGACAATCTGCAAGGATATATTTTTAATACTCTTTGAAAAGATTACAACATCAGAAATCGGTCTGTTGGCTCAGTTGGTAGAGCGTCAGACTGATAACCTGAAGGTCGGGAGTTCGATTCCCTGACATGGATGCTCTTTTGCTTTTTCTCTCGTAGATTTGAAACTAATAGTCTATACGCTAAAATCACCAAGCAAAACCACCGACGTCTTATAGCCTAGTGGTAGGGTAAGCGCCGGGACTACCTCACACTCGTGCTAGCGAGCACGGGTTCGAAACCCGCTAACTCTAAGGTTGCAAAGCCAAGGTTCAAGGATTGTCGGATGGCCCGGCAAAGGCATTGGGATCACCCTTGTTCCTCCCCTAAAGAGTTAGAGTCTATAGTTTTTATAGGCTACAGTTTTTAGGAGGTAGGAAGAGATACGCGAATGGGCCGGTCGCCATACCAGAAGGGAACTAATGGTAGTCGGTAAGGGCGGAAGCCCGAAGTCACGACACCTGAACTCCTGGCAAACCATCGCTTAACCTTTTATTTTTTTTTGTTGAAATATTCACTTTAATTTTCCTTCTGTCTCTGATGAGAACAATCAACAATAGCTGAATCATCTTTCTTGTTCCGTTTTTCAATAGTCCATATTCCTCTCATTATCATTATTATTGTTATTATTGTAATGATAGTAAGTGTTGAGACAAGACTAGCACTTCTCAAGATGGCAACTAGTGTCAACACACACACGTATAGTCTGCTGCAATAAAGTTACTGCAAAGTAGAACTAGAAGATCTAGAAGAACTAGAAGAACTAGAAGAACTAGAAGATCACATCATGGTGTTAGAAGTCCAAGAACCAGCTCAGAAAATGTCCATTTCCAAGGATCAAGGCCCCACACAGGTGCAGACATTCCAATATTAAATGTGAGTTACGTGTGTATTAGACTGGCTAGCCAGCAGTGCATTGATATGTATGGTGCAAGATATGTGCACTCTTCTGTGTATATATGTCTATGACTATGTGCGTGTATAGACATAGCATTGTGCGTATGGCATACTGTTGAATTAAATTGTTTAGCTCGTTAGTCTGACGGGTTGAAAAGATACCACTAAAATAGAATAAGAGATAAAGTATGATAAGAGAGAACATCTATAAGGACTCTAGTGCCCGTGTACATCTAGAAAGCACTACAACACATGCCTTTAAAATCCTGAAAGGGGTAAGACAAGGTGATCCCATCTCACCAAAGCTCTTCACTGCAGCTATTGAGGATGTCTTCAGAAACCTTGATTGGTTATGATCGGGAATAGTGGTGGATGGCGAACACCTGACACATCTCAGATTTGCAGATGACATTTAAAACTGCCTAGCCACACACCTTATGAACTGGAGAAAATGATCCGCGAACTAAGTGAAGAAAGTAGAAAAACTGGACTGAAAATTAATATCACAAAGACAAAGGAAATGCTGAGAAGTAGATTCAAAGAACACAAAATCACAGTCCGGGGGTAGGACCGTATAAAAGGCAGACAACTATATATACTTGGGCAAAAAGATCTCCATAGCAAAAGAAACAGCAAGGGAAGTGATTAGAAGGATCCAGTTGGCTTGGGCAAAATTTTAGCAAGCTCAACTTTATCTTTCGTGATAAGAAGCTCCCTCTTTCTCTCAAGAAACAGATTTTCAGCCAATGCATCATACCTGTGCTCTCTTATAGAACAGAAATATGGGCATCTAAGAAACTGGAGAGAAGACTTAGAGTAACCGAAAGGGATATGGAAAGAATTATGATTGGTGTTGTAGAAACCAGTTAGAAACCAGGATTTGAGAAAGAAAACTAAAGTATGGGACATAGTACAGGAAATTAAACCAAAGATATGGAGGTGGACTGGTCATCTGCCCAGAAGGAAAGATGATAGATGGACATATAAATTAACCATCTGGACCCCCAGATCTAACACCAGAAGAAGAGGCAAAGTAGGAGGTGGATTGATGATATTAGAGAATATGGTAGTGTGACATGGAAACGAACGGCACAGGATAGATGAATATGGACAAATGATGGGGAGGCCTTCCTGCAGCAGTGGAGAGAAATAGGCTAAATAAAAACAAAACAACGACCCTTAAGGCTACCCGACTGTAGCCTGTCAACTTTACTTTAGCTAAATGCAGCTATGGTTTGGGTCTGGTTTGAGTCTGGAAGGAGGTTGGTCTGAGCACCAGTATATAACTTGAAATCCACTGGCCTTTTATTCACCACAAGATTAACCGTCCATTCATCAGAACAATCACCAACACCAACCAACACCAACCGATAACACTTTGCAAAACGATTCTCTACCGCATTTCTTGCAGAAACAGACCTTGTGCCGGACAAGCACTTCTACTGTGTCTATATCCGCATCTACCACAAGCATATTTTGATTTCTGTCTTTGTTGTTTTGGACCTTTGTGTGACTTGAACGACTATTTCTTACTCCCTAGAGCATCAACTCAGACTCTCTCACTGGTGGAACTCATCTCGTGGGCCTGAGTTCGAGTGGTTTCAGCAGCACGACAAAGCCGCAACGCCTTCTCTAGCGTCAAATCATCCTGCATAAGCAAACGTTCATGAACACTATTGTCCAAAATAACACAAATAATTCTATCCCGTATCAGATTGATAGTCAACTCTCCGAACTCACACGGCTGTGCGCGACTGCTCAATTCTGTTGCGCAATGATCAATATTCTCACTGACCTCTTGTGACCTTGTGAGAAATGTGTGCCTCTCATAGGTCACATTTCGTTCTGGCATGCAATAGCTCTCAAATCACTTTCTCAAGTCTCATATCTCATCACCAGGCACGGCAAATGTGAATGTATTGTATTAAGTCAAGATATTTTTCTCCTATGACATGCAGAAGCATGAATGTCTGTGTTTTTCATCTTTTTTTTCGACAGACCATTAGCAACATTGTACAGTTCAAACCTCTGTTTGAAAAGTTTAAAAAATTTCTGCTACATTTCCTGTCGCGTGTAACGGCGCTGACTAGCCTAGATTGGTTGCCATATTTGCATTTCTTTTTCAGTAATTCACTCTCCGAACAAAGCTTAAATCTCTTATTCTACTTTAGTGATATCTTTTTAACCCGTCAGAATAACGAGATAAACAATTTCATTGAGCAGTATGCCATACGCACAATGCGATGTCTCTACACGCACATAGTCATAGACATATATACACAGTAGAGTGCACATTTATTGCACCATACATATCAATGCACAAATGGACATTTTCTGAGCTGGTTCTTGGACTTCTGACACCATGATGTGATCTTGTGTAGACTCAGATAGGATGACTCGAACAAGGCTTTTAGTTCTACTTTGCAGTAACTTTATTGCAGCAGACTATACGTGTGTGCGTTGACACTAGTTGCCATCTTGAGAAGTGCTAGTCTTGTCTCAACACTTACTATCATTACAATAATAATAACAATGATAATAATGAGAGGAATATGGAATATTGAAAAACGGAACAAAAAAGATGATTAAGCTATTGTTGATTGTTGTCATCAGAGACAGAAGGAAAATTAAAGTGAATATTTCAACAAAAAAATAAAAGGTTAAGCGATGGTTTGCCAGGAGTTCAGGTGTCGTGACTTCGGGCTTCCGCCCTTACCGACTACCATTAGTTCCCTTCTGGTATGGCGACCGGCCCATTCGCGTATCTCTTCCTACCTCCTAAAAACTGTAGCCTATAAAAACTATAGACTCTAACTCTTTAGGGGAGGAACAAGGGTGATCCCAATGCCTTTGCCGGGCCATCCGACAATCCTTGAACCTTGGTTTTGCAACCTTGGAGTTAGCGGGTTTCGAACCCGTGCTCGCTAGCACGAGTGTGAGGTAGTCCCGGCGCTTACCCTACCACTAGGCTATAAGACGTCGGTGGTTTTGCTTGGTGATTTTAGCGTATAGACTATTAGTTTCAAATCTACGAGAGAAAAAGCAAAAGAGCATCCATGTCAGGGAATCGAACTCCCGACCTTCAGGTTATCAGTCTGACGCTCTACCAACTGAGCCAACAGACCGATTTCTGATGTTGTTATCTTTTCAAAGAGTATTAAAAATATATCCTTGCAGATTGTCAACAAGTTTCTTTCTATAACGGTGGTAATTTTCTTTTTTGATTTAAAGAAATGTGCAATTTATGACAAAATCACATGGGAGGGGGGGGGGGGAGGGGGGGGAATTTGTTGCCCAAATGTATCCTGAAAGTGACCCGAGAGCCTTCTAAATCTGATACAATCTTGTAGTAACATGAAGTATGATATGACATCTTATATGCTGTGAGATAATTGGCCATTGAAATGTTACTTTTCCATGGCGCTCGCTTTTCTCTTCGTCTCTCTCTCCCAACCTCTTCTTTCTCCACCTCTCTCCCTCCATCCTCTCCCTCTCTCTCTCTACCCCCCCCCCCCCGCCTCTTTTTCTCTAAAGCCATCTTCGTTGTTCTTTTCTCTTCCGATGCAAGCATTCTTTCATATAAAGTACCGAGGTGGTGTCGTCATATGAACACGTTGTCAAGACACATTGGCTCTAAACAAACTTACTCGAATGAGAGGTTTACCTCTTCGATATTGTATATCGGGCTAGTGTCCGGCATTCTCAATTATATTCCCTGTTGTAATCAACGCTGGTTGTTCTGCCCGTATTGTTTAGGGCCATTTATCTTGACAATAATGCTCAAATGGCGTCACACTTAGGTACTCTATTTTCAGATAAGCAGACGTAGATGGTTGTTTATTTTCCCCACAATTTTTTTATTCTTGAATGCATCAACATTTTCAAATTCATGACATATATCAATACATTAATGATGACACTGATCCATGTATAATCATGTAAATGCTAATTGTTTCGATGAAGGAAACCCTCAAATATCTGTATTGCAGATGGAGAGAATTGTCCTAGTCAAAACTCAATTCAAACAGTTATGAAACACCTTGGCAATTGTCGACAAAAAACTCTCAATATAAAAAAAATGTAACGTTTTTTTCTTACATATCATTCGCTGGCTGAGTCCCCAAGACCCCCCCCCCCCCTTCCCCCCAAAATACAACTAAAATCAGAGTAAGAAAGTAAGATAATTTATTACAAAATAAAATTTATAAATGAAAATGAGGGATGTTAAGTGGGATATGTAACAAACATACATATTTTTTTTATTTCAAAAAATAAAAATTTAAAACACATAAATATCATTTTATAATGCTGTCTTTATTAAACGCTTAGAAATATAACTTATTAAGTTCTTATTAATTCCATTCTTAAAAAGATAAGTAAATTTATATCCCTTCTATGAATATTCATGAGTATTCTAGGAACGTGATTGGTCAATTGATGCTCGAAGAGCTCCGGATATTTTTCACTATTTTTTCCTGGGGAGGACTGCGCATGCTCTATTTACTATTTTCTTCCTTGGGACTACTGCGCATTCTCTCTACCTGAGCGGGCGTAAATTAGTGCGCGCATGAATGCAGTGCGCGGTGTGTTGCGCATTTACCTGGGATGAACCGATATCGAGACAGAGAAAAAAAAGGCGACATACAACCACATGGTGTTACCGAAAATTTTACTATTTTCTAAATAGTATTTATTAGTTATTATTTTACAAAAAGGATATAAAACAAATATACCAAGCATTGAGTTCGAAAGTATAGTGAAAATTATCCATCTTCGGAGGGACTGGCATAAGTAACTATTTTTTCCTCGGGGGCTTCACCCCTCGGAAAAAAGTGGTTCTATGCCACTCCCTCCTCAGAATGATAATTTCCACTATACAATCTCACAGCTTGGTATATTTGTATACTATACTAGGATTCCTCATGCCATGGTCACAACCGGCCGTCCGTGTTTTTCTACGTGCGAGTTGGCAGCTTGCTTGCCAACTTCTACGATCCTTCCCTGCGTCGTCCTTGCGTCCGACGCAAGGAGTTTCTGCGAATCCCGACGCAGACCACAAGCAGAGAGAAGCATATATGTATATGTGAAGAAACATCTCGGGGGTAATCAAGAGAAAAACGAGCTGTACACTCTAAAATGCAAAGAAGCTAAGCCATTTGAAGCACCAATTACATACTTTACACATGCCAACACTGATTCTGATGACATGAATATAAAGATATACAATGTACATGGTGGGTAGCTTATACCGTTGGAGATTCACATGCAATAGAATATCATTTTGAGAGAGAGAGAGAGAAATAGTTTGTTCAAGCATTGCTTCCCTCAATTAAATACAACCGTAATTATTCTTCTTCTTTTAACTAGAGAATGAATTCCATGTCGTCTTCTTGCATCAAGACTGTGTGTGCACTTTACATACTATTACTTGTAATTTTTTCTCTGATCCTTTCGGCACATTTTGTTACTAAATTCATGACGATCGGACCTACCGTGCGGATATCAGATTACGTTTACCAAACACATTTCACTGAAATTTCGCTATTTTCCACATGGCTGAGCATGGAAAAAATCATTCAGGATGTTTTCCATTTTATGTAAATACTTTTCAAATAGGTATAATTTTTCGGCGGTGGCACGCATGGGTTCAAAGAAATAAAGTTGTTTCATATCATTTCATAACACATCCCTGGCTATATGCACGATCAAGCTACTTGCTCCTGGATGGGTCGCAGTGTCACAACTATCCACATTCCTGACTTTTCACCAAAAAGAGCGTGAGGCTCTACAATAAAATTAAAGAAAAATAACCTTAATTAACTATATGTCTTAAAAACACCAAGTTCGCTCTTTATGATGAAACACAAATGTGACATAGAACATGAAACGCAGGATAGAGAATATAGCATCGAAGTGGTGATGCCACATGAGCATGTTGTCAAGACAATCGGCTTAAACTCACTACAGTGAGAGGTTTAGCGGTCCGATATTGTCTATTGGTTGATAATGATGTGCGAGTTTCGGCATGTAAACAATTAAGATTGGCGGTTATTTCTGACCAGTCAATCCTAAAGCTCGCAGTTTAATCAAGAGAGAGATGTGTCGCTGTTATTTATATAGGACATGTGTGGAGTTACCACGATGTTCCTTTGTGGGGAAAGTCCTCCCTTCAATAAACTCTCCTTAAGGAGAGATGTAGCGTTGATTAGTTGAGCTTCCTCTGCGCGTTCTCTTCAAATCGTGCCAAAGCCCATCCGTTAATTCATCGTGACCCTTATTTTAGGGAAGATTTAGAGTTCATTTGTTGCGCTAGCTCATCAGGCTCTCTCTCTCTCCCTTACCCTTTTGTCAAGTTTCGCAAAAGTCAATCCTATAATTGCATCTCTGGTAGGAGAGGTTTCTTGTTCATTTGTCAAGCTGGCTGCGCGGATTAATTTTCTCCCTCACTCATCCTTCGTTAAGTCGTGCCAAAGTCCATCCTACATTCTCTAGTGACCACTCCTTTAGGAAGATTTAGCCTAGTATTCATTTGTTGAGCTCCGCGAGTTGTCGACATCTCCCTCACTCATTCTACTTTAATTCGGCCTGCTTTGGCGCTTCTTACAGTAGCGTCCCCGCCGGTGACGGAAGGATAGGTCACTGTGCTTCGCAAAGTGGGGAGCTCTGCAACACTTGACGTCAAGGTCGCTCTTCAGATAGATGCTTGCGCCACTGCTCGAACAACTCGTCGTTTTCCATGGCAGTGGCGATCGGGTCATCGCGAGAGAAGAGGTTCAGGGCGGGCGCCCTGACCGGGCGGCCAGTAAAGATTTCATTTACCTGAAGGACAACGCAGAACAAAAGGACCGTTAATAAACTCCGTTTCTTTGGATATTCTTATGGAATTCTCGCTTTCCTTCATACATTAATGAATCATTATGAAGTATTCTCCAAGATCCAAATTACTGCTTAGTTATGCCTTGTAATAAATAATATTCCAAAATGTTATAAATATATGGCTTATTGGAGACCGAGTCTCTGCGAGACTAGACGGGTCTCCGAGGAGTCATGGTGAATTGAAATGTGTTTGATTGTTTGAATACTTTTTTAAAGTCTCGTGGCTATTCTCGGTAACTTATCTGTGATGTCCCCGAAACATCTCCACCAATGAGACAAACCTTTACCCTTTACCAGGCCCTGAAAACCACATTGGCTTACTACATATCTTCGTGTCAATGGTAATGCGAGAGTTAACCCATACATTACCAGTCCCTGACAATTCCATTGGCTTACTACACATCTTCACGCCAATATTCACGAGAGAGTTCACCCTTCAAGCTCACCTTGACGATGCTATCCATGGTGTACTTGTTGTTGGTCAGCCCAAAGTAGGTCTCTGCAATCCTCTTGATGACAAACTGGTGGAGGAGTTGTTGGCGGCCTGCGAGTAGATATCCTCGTGGCTATCCCTGGAGAAAACACAATAGTCCAGGATATGACCAACGATGCGGTATCACACCGACGCAAGGGCGGAAATCGATCGTTCCTCGAAGATGGGGGAGACATGTTTTTCCTCAAGAGGGTAACCGCTGAGTGGGGTAAGGGGGGGGGGGGGGTGCTAGGGATGATGTTTTTCCATATATTTTTTTTAATCCCGCCCAGTCTCTGAAAGTGCTGTCAATGGGTGTGTGTGTGTGTGGGGGGGGGGGGGCAGTGGGGAGGGATTTTTTTCTCCGAAAGTGCTATCAGTTCGGGGGGGGGGGGGGAGCAGCCATGATTTCTCTTCCGGCTTTGCACAACTTTAAAAGTACGCGCCTGTACACGGCAAAAATGGGGGTGGGAGACATTTGATAGAAATAAACAAATTTGAACCAAAATAAGCAAAGGGTATGGAAATTGGAAGGGGGCAACCCCGTAAAAAACCCATTATATACTATTAATAGATCTATAAAAATAAACAAATATATACCTTACATTAAACATAACAACTAGAGGGATTAAACCCTAACCTCCCCCCCCCCCCCCCTCCCAAAAAAAAATCGGTCCCGTCTTGACCACCAGCACATCGAATCTAGAACAATTGAAAATAATGATAGCATTGAAACATGTATTACATCAACATATGAATCAACGTAGGAAAAGATAAATGAATAGTATCTGATCGGCAAAAGCGACGATTGATGAAAATCGGCACAACATGAGTATTGCAGAGATGTAGGTATAAACAATAGAGAAAAGGGTTTGCCCGTAAAAGCCTCAGTGGCTTGATACATTGGGTACACCCGTGTTGCATAACATGAAGATAAATAAAATAGTTCCACCGGGGAGCTAAAGCTGTTAACTTATTTTATTCCATGTTGCCCCAGGTAGTAAGGAGTACTTAGAGAGGAGGAATGCTGTACGTTGATTTTTAAAAGAGTTACTAAACTGAGCATTCTGTATGTGGGTTGGTAATGAATTCCAGATTACTGGACCTAAACAACGGACTGATTTGGAAAGAGTATTTGTATTAACTCTCCACCTGTGGAATTTAACAGACTGACGGTAATTGTACTAATGAATTTCAGCATTCAATGAAAACATGTGCATGAGATAAGAAGGTAGAGAGTTTGAAAATTATCTGCGCATTAAACAGGCAGCTTGTATCGCATTTAACGGTCGAATAGGGGGAAAGAAGGTTATAAGCACTTCAAGATATGTAACCACAGAACATTGCTTAATTCTAAGGTTGTTGATGTATAAGGGAGCATCATTATAACACGTATTTAGGTTTGGGCTATGTCTGAAAACAACAAATTGAGTTTTTAAAAGGTTTAGAGTTAATCTATTGCACAAAAGCCAATTATGAACATGCATTAAACATGTTAAATGAACATTCACTCTATTGATCAAAATGACAAAGCTTTCCTCAGAGGCAACTAAAACAGTGTTGTCTGCAACATGAACGTAGTCAAATAAACTGTGCTCCTACAAGGAAAACAAAACGAATTCATGAGGAATAAGAAAAAGCTGAAAGAAAGCGGGTTTTCCTTCCAGGAGGACCTCACGACGACGACACTGAGCTGCTCCTGACGACGAGTGACCACGACAAAGTGTCGGCTGCCTGGACCATTGACGCCGCTTTACCGACAGTCGACGGAAAAAACAACTGAAGAAGAGGAGTTTTAATTAAAACGATCTTTCCAAACTATAACCATCAACTTAGCAAACAATACCGAATGCTCAATATCAATATCTTGCATATAATCATTATCAGTGGATGATCATTTTCATTATGAAAGATACAGCTTTGTGATGATAGTTGTTCTGGTATACTGAGCATTAAGTACATGTATGCAGACGACGCCAGACAGCAAAGCGACAATATGTATGATTTCTTTGTCTATATTCGTCTCAAGGTAAAGGAAAATTCATGTTGTCATGTTAATATATAATCTCTTTCAAATGTATGCATGTATTTCGATTACAATGGTCACACATACGATTCAGTATGTAGTTTGACTCTATTTGTGATCTTTCTATGATTTCACCAAATGCATTGCAACACCTCCACGAATCCTGATAAAGCATGTTTGTAATTTTAAATTGTATTAATTGTTTTATTTTTTAATTCATTCGCTGTTAATTATATCTTTTATTTGCCTTAGTAATTTCAAGTCATTTCGCTGTAATTAAATTTCATATCAGTGCATTTGCATAACGTTAATACCCCTTTAGCAGGGATGTGTTAGGAAGGAGGGACAACTCGAGCATAATACATTCAAACATCTGTATGGATACTATAAGCGTGCTAATGAATGCCAAAAGCACTCCACAATCACTGCAATGATTTGACGTCCCATGAGCGCCACCGACATTTAGCTGTATTTAACTTGGAAAGCAATATCTTTAATTCTCTATTTTGTCTCTCGAAGCTGTGTTTCTCATCAAATTTTCATTTTGCAATTTTCAAGAAAGTTTAGGACAGCACCACTAAAGATCCTGGACTCGGTTTTCTTCTAAATAATTGTTGAATGATGCACGAACGAAGATATAAGATATTATTCTTACTAACACAATTAAAAAGTTTCTGCACTTTCCGCAGATTTCCGCAAATGTGGGAATCAATCATTATCAACATCATATCTTAAGCTGTTTATTTCCATTATCACAATTTGCGTGCATTTGCGTGCAGCTGAGATACTTGAATAGAAAAAAAAACTGGTTATTTTTGTTCTCTAATATATCTTTTACTCACAAAAGTATTGAAGCAATCCAGTAGAACTGGACAAGCAAAAAAAAAAGACTCTACATTTCTTTTGTTCTCTCTGTGAAACCGTTGCTACGAAATCCTGTTCGTTATTGTTAAAACACCTGAAAAGCACATGCTGAGACCACATCATTTTTGTCGGTGGCACACAAGGGTTCAAAGAAAGAAAGAAAGCTGTTTCGTATCCTTCCATATCACATCCCTGCCTATAATAAGAACAGTGTAGTCTTCACTGGTATTTTGTGTTCAACCCTTCCTGTATTGTATGTATTTTTTTCTCTAATTTTAAAGCACTCATTCCGATGCCGCTGAAGCTGTAGTTGTTAGCAGCTGTTACTTTGTCGATGAACGATACTGTAGGGACACCAATAGATAATGAGGACACTGGTTTAACCCCATCCACAAAGTGCTATTTCTACTGACCGGACGAACTAAACAATAAGATCAATAGGCTTAATTATGGGTTTAGTCTGTTGCACCTGAATGCACGTAGCTTAAATCGTAAATTTGACTTTAATGTCATTTCAAAATCCATTCTCGGCTATATGTATTAGTGAAACATGGCTACACGATAAATCGCATACAGTAGTTATTTTGTTATGCAAACTAGAACGGTATGGAATACTGGGTATACCATTAAAATGATTTCAAGATTATCTGTCAGATAGGAAACAATTTATTCAAATTGATTGTGAGCAATCTGAAATTTTGATATTACGATGTGGTGTACCCAAGGGCCAATTCTTGGTCCCCTGTTTTTCAATGTCTTTATCAATGACACCATAAATACTTCTGCTGAGTTGTTCTATATATAATATTTGCTGACGATACAAACATACTGTATGCGCACAAAGATTTCGATCAACTTATCAATAATGTAAATAACGAATTATCGAAGCTTAAATAATAGTTTAATTGCAATAAATTATCTCTGAACCTATCCAAGACTAATCACATAATTTTCAGAAGACTAAGAACTGTCATAGCTGATAATTAATGTAACATCGAGACTGGAAACTGCAAAATAGAGCGTAAGTACAGTACAAAGTTTTTGGGAGTCATGATAGACAAGCATCTCAACTGCAAAAGTTATCTCTTTGCGAAATTTGTCTCTTCGGTAGCCAAATCTATTGGGATAATATATAAACTTAAAGATTTTCTCCCTGAACTGGCTCTGATAATATTGTATAATTCCTTATTTCTTTCACATTTATTTTACTGTAATACTGCATGGGCCAAAAGCAACCGGAAGAATATGAGTTAAATATCCGTCTCCAAAAGAAAGCGGTACGATTATTTATTGTCTTCACTTTCTTGCTCACACGGCTCTCCTATTTCAAAGACAAAACCTACTTAAAGTGAATGGTATAAATTGTCTGCACACTACAATATTCATCGATAAACTAGAGCATGGACTCTTCCCTCCAAATTTCACATCAATGTTTAAACAGAATTCCGATTTGCACCAATATAATACCCAAATTGCAAACGATTTTCACTAACTTAACCCAAAGATCATTTTACCATATAAATCAATTAAGCACAGTGGTCTACACTCTGTCAACAGAGACCAAAATGTGCTCTTCATTTTTTTTGTTTGTAAAAAAATAAGTTGCTTCTCACATATACTTGATTTTAAAAAAGGTGCACGATTTCAAAGTTTGATTTCCTGTCTTCTTTTATTCGAATTATATTAATTCAGATATACTAACGCTGTTATCAAAGTACGACCTGTAACTAGGCTCGGACAGAGGGAAGAGGGTAGAGCATGGGGGCGTAACGTTAGGTTATTGTAATTAATTGGTAAGATTAATTTGCCATACATATGTGTAGTTTGTATTAGTAGTGTTATGCATAGCAAACAAACCAACCATTTAATGTCATATACCATATCGGGCTGAATAATTTTGTTAAGCCATTGAGCGTTTAATTTCAGTCCATTTTCCAATCTAGTAAGCTGTGAAATACTGTATCGTGTACATAATGTATTGCACTTTGTAGAACTAAACTTCAAATGTATTGATTTTGTTATTACCCATTTTATTACCCATATTGTACAATGCATTATTTTCATATTGGAAATCAATTTTATCTTGAATCTTGAATCTTGAAAATATTATTGATGTATATTAGCTACAATAAAGAACCAAGAATCGAACCCTGTGGTACACCAGAAATTAGAAGTATGCGAGTTATAAACAGTGTTTTGTTTTCTGTCAGTTTGTTAGCTTTGAAACCAAAGATGTGGTATGCCCCAAATCCCGTAATAACGCAAGTTTGCTAAAAGTATTGGATGAGACAGGGTATCAAATGCTTTTGATATATCCATAAAAATAGTTATTGAATGCTTATTCAGATTTAAATCATTCATAATTTTATCATAAAGATTGATTAAAGCAAATTCGGTAGAGCAATTCGTATTACACACCAAGAAATTGTAGATACGATTGTATATTAAAGAACTCTCCCAAGTACCTTAGAAAAAAATGGAAGGATAGAAATGGGTATGTAACTGCTACAATCTGAAGTGAGGCCTTTCGTGAATATCAGTACAACGTTTGGCGATTTTCATTTTAGATGGGAATACACCAGTTTGTATTGACAGATTGCGTATGTATGCACACAACTTCTAGCTTGTTATAGGTGATTTCAACTCCAGAGTAGGCCTTGATAAAGCACCATATTCTTATCATGACCACACTAATAGAAATGGAGAACAACTACTTGACTATCAACTAGAGAATCATTTAATCATTTCAAACACTACCTTCCAGAAAAAGTCAACCAAATTATGGACATGTGAACTACCAACCGGACATAAAGCACAAGTGGATTATATTCCCATCAGAAGAACATGGAAAAAACAGTATCATTCTCTAGCATTGGATCAGACCACACTATAGTTACAGCAAAAATCAGCTAACACTAATACAGTTCAGAAGAAGATAAGGGATGACTGGAATAAGCTAAAGTTGGACACAGAACTACAAGAAAGATACACTGTTGAAATCAGGAACAATATGCCCTGCTATCCCTAGATGACAGCTGCGATAAGACAGTAAACTATAGCCACTTAATTCAGGCAAACTAGGAAGCAGCCGA
Organism: Arbacia lixula; assembly: GCA_963669155.1. Taxonomy (NCBI): domain Eukaryota; kingdom Metazoa; phylum Echinodermata; class Echinoidea; order Arbacioida; family Arbaciidae; genus Arbacia; species Arbacia lixula. The sequence goes on from OZ022593.1 coordinate 12,944,790, forward strand.
GAAAGTGATGCCCAAAGTCCCTAAGAAGTAACATAGGGCACTGTGCTATGATGGAAGAGTGGAAAAAGCGAGGCAGGTATTAAATGAAGTAAACAAGATACATGTAACGGAAAACACCAGAGACACTCATTGAATTTGAAAGGTGTAAAGACAATTTGGATGAGGCATATGATAAGGCAAATGGTGAATGTGTGGAGCAGAAACTAAAGGAATTTGAAGAAGCCAATATGAACCAGAAACAGCAAACGACTTGGCAATTAATCAGTGAGGTTAGTGGAAGGAAAAGGACAAGAGCTGGTAGATTGCAAGGTAGCACAAAAGAGGAGCGGATAGGCTGCTGGTATGACCACTTTAAAACACTTTTGGGGAATCCTTCCAATGTCATAGATAAAGGTGAGGAAAACCCACAAATCCTTAGTGAGCTCTCAATCCGAACTGATGCTTTTGAGATAGAAGAATATAATAAGGCGAAGAAGGTTACAAAAAAAGGCAAACGTTGTGGAAAGGATGGCATCCCACCAGAAGTCATCAAAAGATGTGAGAATGATAAAATCATACTTAAATTCTGTAACGATGCACTTCTCAACAGAAGAATTCCTAAACAATGGTCCTTACTGAATCTGGTTTTAGTGCCTAAAGCACGAAGCAACACATCCAGTTATAGAGGAATTAGCTTGAGCTCTCTCGTGGCAAAGACATACAACATGATGATCCTGGACAGATTGAGACCCCATTTAGAGACAAAATTAATACCAAATTAAAGCAGTTTTAGAGAAGGTCGATCTACTACAAAACGAAGAATTCTAGAAGGCATTAAGGATAAGAACTTACCAGCTATCATAACCTTTCTTGACTTTGCCGACGATATTTCACTTCTCTCGGATACTATATCCCAAACTCAGGAACTCCTGAACGCAGTTGAAACAGCAGCATTAAAAGTTGGATTGCATATGAATGCAAAGAAAACTTAATTCATGACATTCAACCAATCACATGAGACTCATATCCAAACACAAAACGGCACATTTCTTAAAGAAGTTCAAGACCTCAAATATCTCGGAGCATGAGTCCAAAACACAGAAAACGACATTAAGATCCGGAAAGTCATGGCATGGAGTGCATGTAATAAGCTCAACAACACCTGGAGCTCAAAATTACCATGGAATATTAAGACACAATTCTTCCAGGCTACTGTTGAAAGTGTGCTTCTGTATGGTTCAGAAACATGGACCATTACTAACAGAACTGGCAAGTCTCTGGATGGATGTTACACCAGAATGCTGCGAAAAGCACTTGATATAAGTTGGAAGGCCCACAAAGAGCTCTATGGTGACCTTCCAAAGATAACAACATCTATCAGAAAGAGGCGACTACAGTTTGCAGGCCATTGCAAAAGAGGGGTGGGGAAAACTGTAATTGATTTATTAACTTGGAACCCATTACATGGCAAACGACTACCTGGACGACCCGCTAAGACATTCATCAATTATATGACACTGGCATTACAACAGCAGAGATGGAAGCCTGCATGCAAGAGAGGAGACTTTGGAGAGCTATCATAGGAGTTTTGTCAGCATACGGATGAGTGAGTGAATGAGTGATATGTATGCCAAAGGTCTGCGAATAAAGTATATACTGTACACTGTTTTACAATATCAACATATATGTTGTTATATCCGGGACTATAACCGTTACGAAAACTTTTGATAATTTGAATTACTTCTAGTTTGGGGACAGGCTTGAGATATACAGAAGTATTGAAAGCGTTATAGACATAACATCAGAGAAAGGTAAATTGGTTGGTGGTAAAGAGTTCGACAAATTGTGCCCCACGTTCACAAAGAAGTCATTAAACACATTAGCGATTCAGTATGGATTATGTATTTTAGTACCATTGTGAATGATTGGGCCAGTTTGAGTTGAGGCATGTTTACCTAAAAAGTTTTTTTTAGGAATTGCTAAGTCTCTCTCAGATTATTTTGTAATTTATCAAACCCATCATGAAAATACTTTCCCTTGAAAAACCAATACATGTATTGAGTTTATTACAATATTTTTGGTATTTAGTTTCGTTTTCCTCAATGTATAAAGAATGCATGTAAAAAAACATGTTTTGTTTTGTTTTTATTGAGTTTAAAATGGCATTATTTTTCCATGGCTTTTGAACGGCGGATAGAACATACCGGTTTTAAAGGCATCTGCAAATCATATATCGATGCGAAACGTTTTACGAAATAATCATATGCTTTATTTACGTCATTAGTTTCAAAGAAATTGGACCAATCAATGCGGCTTAAATTACGAAGAAACGATTGGATAGCGGTAGGAGTTACCTTACGTCTTTGTAACAGATTTCTCTGTTATTTGGAAAATCGAAAAGTGATCGCTGGCGTCAGACAAAAGAATTCCTGTAGAACTAGGATCATTAAAGGCGTTAGTAAATATCTTACCAATCAATGTTGCACACTCTTACACGTACGAGTTCGAAGAGGCTTTCGTCTTGGAGCTCGCCATCGTCGGTTTTCAGCTCGGGGTTGTCGGAGGTGACCGTGGTGTTGAGTTCCAGAAGGAAGAAGCTGTCCAGGTCTCCCACCACATTGAACACGTCTGACGACGAGGACGACAGGCGAGCACGTGGGCCCTGCGGTAGATGGAGTGATGTGAAAACACTTGCGATTGGAACTGAACGGATCTCGTGGTGGCATAGCATGATATTTGACACTGCCGGGCGTCATTATCCTTGACAAATATACTGTCATGTAGACCTTTTTATATGAGATTAAAACGAAGAGCAGGTACATAGCATTATATAGTATGAGAGCTGAAAAACTGATTTTTTTCGGTGTGACACAGGTGCTTGAGGGGTTGGGTTGCCTTTCGGGAGGGTGGGAGGTTTCCGGTCATGGCAATGTCTCATCAAAAGTAATAGCGACCACAACGAATGTACTGCTGCCGATTTCCATTCATGTCAATGAAAAACTAACAGTAATCCCATTTGGAAGCCTGTCAGCGACGGGCACGGGAATATTAATCAGGTCATATGGACAGAGGAGAGAGAGAGGCAGAAAGAGAGAGAGGGGGTAGAGAGAGAGAGGAATGGGGAGGGTAGATGGGGAACGACAGATAGAGAAAGATATACACTGGTATATAAGAGAGAGATAGGGAAAAGAACGAAAGGGAGATAGAATGGGAGACAGATAAAGAAAAGGAGAAAGACAAAAGAGAGAGAAAGAGAGAAGGGAATGAGAGAGAGAGAGAAAGAGAGAGAGAGCCGTGTTTCATTCGGGTGATGTCATGGAAACATAATTATACGTGTGTACCTACAACACAGCACAGCTTGGTTGATATGTTCAGACGATTTATATTGCAAACGATTATATACAAATCTGATACGAATATTGTCACAATAAAATGTGTTAGATCACAGATGCATTACATAACTCTTGTCGGTTTTCAGCTCCAGGTTGTCGGAGATGACTGTGGTGTTGAGTTTCAGGAGGGACAAGCTGTTCAGGTCTCCCACCATAAGACGTCGGACGACGAGGAAGACAGACCCTGAGCACAACAGGCAGAGCACGTAGACCCTGCGGTAGATGAAGTGATGTGAAAACACTTGCGATTGGAATTCAACGGATTTCGTGGTGGCATAGAATAATATTTGATTTGGTGTTGCACTTATTTTTCTTGAAAATTGCAAAATAAAAATGTGATAAGAAACACAGTTTCGAGAGACAAAATAGGGAAATAAAGATACTTTTTTCCAAGCTGACAACAGCTAATTCGTGCTGTGCAAAGGTCATCAAAGCATTGTATTGATTGTGGAATGCTTTGAAAATCCATTAGCATGCTTTAGTATATCCATACAGATGTTTAAATATGTTATGCAAGAGTTGTTTCTCCTTCCTAACACTTTCTGGTCATATGGTCTTTGAGCTGAAGAAGGGGGGGGGGGTCTTGGTAATGTCTCGTTTAAAAGTAGAATTAATATGAATCCATTTACTTCAAAGAGGTACTTGCTCAAAGGGAAAGTTTACCCATGTAACATGTCGATTCTATGTTTATGTTCATGTAAGATACTTTAAAATGGCTCTAAAATGATAGCTTTTGGTTGAGAAAGTACCACACGAAACCCGTCTTACATTTTCCGTGCTGCCATTCAAAATTGTGACATGACATACAAACAAATTAAACCCCTCTACTCATTGGTTGCAATCTGTTCTCTCTCGTGCCTTAATATTCAGAAACGTTTGAATGTAAATTCCAAATTTCATTTATCGCTATACTGCTATTATAAGAAATAAAATCGTATTTCATAAAATATTTCTATCACTCGTTAAAACATTACATATATTTTTTAGCTTCAAAATATCGAATTATCTTTCCTTTGTAACGACAATCTAAGAGCAAATCAGAAGAATTCAACCCAAATCTGCCGTTTTAGAGCCATGTTTAACTATCATGAATGAATTGTTGACATGTGTCATGGGTAAACTTGCCCTTTAATCTCAATGGCTATTCGACAGCAAGGTTGCCCCCCCCCCCCCCCCGCTATATCCGCCGGTTTCGTTTTGGTGGAGCCCGTATAATTACCTCAACGAATGTACTGCTGCCGATTTTCATTCGTGTCAATGAAAAAGTAACAGTAATCCCATTAGTTAGCCTGTCAGCGACGAGCACATCCGGACGGGAATATCAATCGGTTCATATAGACAGAGGAGAGAGAGAAAGAGAGATAGAGAAAGAAAGAGAAAGAGAGAGAGAGAGAGAGAGAGAGAGAGAGAGAAGGGGTGGGGTTAGCTGGGGAACGAGAAAGAGACATATACACACAGGTTTATAGGGAGAGTGAGAGATAGGGAAAAATACTGATACGAATATTGTCACAGTAAATTGTGTTATATCACGTTTAATCACATTTGCATTACATGACTTGTGTACAAGTGAAAGTGTTTGCCTGTCTCTGTCTCTCCAAAAACGCCCTCTTTCTCCCTAACCTCATGATTAATTCAGGAAGAGCTCTTGAAATCATTTATTAATGCACACAAACAATCCTTCAACATGTATTATCCTTGTCTGAATTCGTGTTTTTGTCTAAAAAACGGTCCTATCAGCACTTTCTTTCTTCGTCTTTCTGTTCTTCGAGATACGCAGAATAGACGTTTTCAAAATGTATTCACGACTAAACAGCCTAACTGGGTAGCAACGTGTTATTACATTGACTTGTACTTGTCCATTCATATTGAATTGGTGGAGTGCACTTTTGAATCTTATTAGTTGTTGCTTCTCGGACAAACCTCAGACAAGCTTTGGGGTGTATAAAAATGGCATACATAACGAAAATGGTATAATTACATAACTCTCCCTTTCCCCCTTCCTGATTCCTCACATACCCACGACTATTTCACCTCTGATTTTTTTCTTCTGGGCCATCGTCCTTTTAACTCTCGTTTGTTCATTGTATTTCCCCCTCTCTCTTTCGACATACATCTCCAAACTCACGCACACACACTCACTCACTCATACATTTCGGTGGTCTCCCCCCCCCCCCGTCCTGTCACACGCACACACACACACACACACACACACACACACACACTCACACACAAACACACATACACACACCCATCCCTTTCGGGCGCTCTCTCTCTCTCCATCTCTCTTCTGGCTTTATTCCTTTTTTTGCTGTCTCCCACTTTATATCCTATCCTATCCCACTCATGATGTCTCTTCTCTCTCACATTCAATCCTAAACTCTTCCAGATCGACCCCCCCCCCCCCCCGCACTCACACATACGCCGAGGTATACACACATCCCAATCACTGCAGTGCATAGTGATACGCACTTGTGATATAGAATATTGTCAGTAATGTAAAAACATAGGTATCATGTTACAACATGAAATAAGGCAAATTCTCACAAGTTTTTCTAAGCATGCTTACCATGTGCCCATCGAGGGTGGTCGTACCCCTGTAGTGCAAATCGTACACAATCAAGACCAAAACGGGAAGACGGAGTCAAACACGATTGGATTTATTGCGCCATAAATCAAACTAAAACAAATCCGCTCAAAATACACCTCCCTCTTCAAAAATCGCTGCCGATGCAGACGTGTTCCATTAAAAACTGACAGGCGACAGTTAAGTAGCACGTCATGAATTGAGAACGATGAAAAAAAAATAAAGATGTTGGATGCTGTATGAATAGTAAACGCAACGCGCTGAAATTTCCGCTGTAGCACGTAGCGCTCAACGCTGTATGATGTACGGGGATTTAAAACACGCCCAGTCTGTGGAATGTGAAATTCTCTTAGCATTGCATAGAAAGCGAATAGACCATTTTTGTTATGTACGCAGATTTTATTCACGTTGTTCAAACAATTCGTTACTAATGGCAACTGAGGTTTGTCTAAGTAGCAACAATTAATAAGATTCAAAGTGCATTCCATCCATTAAATACAATAACACGTTGCTACCCAGTTAGGGGGAAAGTCGTGAATACACTACGGAACGGTCTATTGTTGTTTCATTTGAGGGGGAATGTTGATTTGCATATGATTACGCAACACGTTATTGTTGCTATGCTAGGTGGAAGGGAGCTTTCGGGTTAGCCTCCAGTCGCGGTCATGACACTATACAGGCCAGTGACATATTTTGTTCTTTCCCACAAGCCTTCTATAATTACGGACATTTATAAACCCATACTTTTCGCCGGTAAGACAATTCATTTCTGTACAAATGAAAGATAGGGTTAGGTAAAAAAAAAAAAAAAAGGTTGACCTTGGAGTTAATTTCTTCCTTTGCTCGATCGCCTTAACGGGGTCAGATAGGAATTTCTCAGCATTTTCCTTACTAGGTTCGCAAGGTCCATTATTTTGTGCGCTTATGTAAGCAAAATCGTATAGTTATCAAGTTGAGTGATAACTCAATTTCTAAAATTCAATATTACACTGGTTATCGTCTCACAGTTATAATTATAAAGGAAATTCACACGTGATCAGTCAGTGTAATCGATACGACCAAGATCTCAAATATTGATGCTTCACGAATATGCAAGCATTCCACATGTTATACATGAGAGCAATGTTCTTCAGAATGTGCAATTTGACGATTACTAATATAAGTCTTAGGAATTCATTTCAGCATGCATGCTGGCGTACATCTAAACTATCCTCACCCCATATGCTTGCGCAGTTGTAACATGTAATACCTACAATGAATTTATAGAGATCCAATCGAGGAATATTGTTACAACATGGCAAAAAAGCTCTAGACGAGATATCATCTTGAAGTACAAAAGTCTCAATTTCACAATATTCCGCATGATGTTTCATTAAAAGATTGCATGAATCGTTACTTTCAGATATTTTCCTTTCAGACAGGTAACATGAAAAACGTTACCAGCTGCTCCAAAGCTAGTATTTTCATCTCAAAAAGGATCAAACTTCGTGATCGTTTGTTCTCATTAACTATAATATAGTTAATGAGAACAAACTTAACTTTAACTTTAACTTAACTTTCATTGCTGAACTATTAATGCTGTCACTAAGAGCTTGTTGTATCTGTATATTATACAGATACAACAAGCTCTTAGTGACAGCATTAATAGTTCAGCAATGAAAGTTAAAATGTACAAATCAGTGGCGCCCGAGCGAGGGAGCGAAGCGACCGATCCGGGGGGAGGGTGTGGGAGGTGGGTGTCCCCCCTCCCACGGTAGGAAGCTTTTGCAATTTTGAACCTGGAATCGTGCAATCTGATTCATACTTAATGAGGTAAAATAACAAACACAAGCGTGCACGCACGCACATACATACTCACACAAACACATACACGCGCGCGCACACACACACACACACACACACGAATAGTTTCGACAAGATCTACACACCGTGCCATACGAGTACAGAATGGACTGACACATATTAATTTTGCAGGGAGGGTTCATAATGGATCCAGGCGTAGTCTGGGTACCATTTGGCTTTAGTTTACTTAAATTTCTAGTAAGGGAATGGAAGAAGTTGCAGGTGATTGGGGCTATCTCAGCCGTCACAACCGGCATCAGTTTCATCCTCATCTTTCGCCTCAGATGCTCCATCGCCCTTAACGGCACTTTCTTCTGGTTGAACTTCCGAACGAAGAGGCCTATCTCCGACATCATCCGATTTCGATTCAGACGGCTGTTCGTCATTATGTTCTTCTTTCTCAATATGCTTGAAAAAGAAGTAATCTTTGATGTCTTCCTCTTCTTATTATGAATCCGAAAAAACAATTCACGCTGTGAATTATGTAAGGGACACACTCACATATATTTCCCCCCTAAAAAGTTAAGGAAGACAAGCCCTCCTGCTTAGCGGACTCACCACGTGTCTTTGTTTTCTAAATACAACAAAAAAAAAGTAAGCCCCCCCCCCCCCCCCCTGAGCAAAATAGTATAACTTCTTATAGAAGCGGTTTTGGGCAAAATAATTTGACTAACCTCTGTGTGAAAATGAAATTAGTCTAATTAGTCATGCATGAGAGGGCAAATTGTAAAGCCAAAAATGTAACTTTTAAAAAGTCACACGGGCAATTGTTTTTACCGATTTAACAGTATGTTTTGGCATTTCTTATGCGATTTTTAAAGTGTAATTCACTCAACCATGACACGGAAATGACTTCTTATGTTTACATAATAGGTCATGTTAGATCTTTGTCAAAATATCCAGTTGTATTTTTTTCATAAAAATAAAGGGTTTTTAAAAGTTTAAGACTCAAGAGGGATGAGTATTTTAAACGGGGCTCACTCCACCATAACAATGGGTTAAATGTCGGGATAGGAGTAGGTGCATCGATAGATGGATGATAAACAATGAAAGGACATAAGTTATGCACCAGAAATGGAATTCATCAAACATTCATATGACAGAAACCCCAGATTACCCTTGTGACTTTTGAAAAGTTACATTTTTGCCTCTTTAATTTGCCCACTCACGCATTCCTTATTGGATGAATATAATTTTCACACAGCAGTTAGTCAATAAGATGAGAAACAATCATGCCAAATTATTTTGCCCAAAACCTCTTCAAAAAAAAAGTTATGCTATTTTGCTTAGTGAGGACAAACCACACGATAACCACAAAATACTTGCAAGATTCTTTCTTTTTTACCGTCTGAATTGGCATTCACCGTGTGAATGCAGCTAAAACTAATAAACACAATTGCAATAATGATGAGGATTATTATTATCATCATCATCATCATTATCATTATCAATATTATAGTTGTTTAGTTGTTATCATTATCATTTTTACTATTATAATCATCATTATGACTTATGAAGAAAGTAAATATCATTCCCCCAAACCTGGGGGCGGGGGGGGGGGGGGGTTGTACATGGCACCCCCTTACCTTGTGAGGTGGGGGGTATGCATACCCCTCATCCCCCCCCCCCTCCCCCACCCGGTTGTCTACGCCCCTGGTACAAATGCAGGTAAGCGTGACGCAATCGTTGCTGCACCATATTGTTGAGAGCAGCTGCTAATACGAGACGGCTTCGATGCTGGTAGAAAGAATTCCTGCAAGCTGACCAAGAGTTTATAAAGAAAAGAATGCCACCATGAATCTTTTTTTTCTTCAAAAAATAGATAAATTAACAGTATTTATTTGCATCACTTAATGTAGCAAACGTTATGTTTCTTGGTTAAAGGTGATATTCATAGAAAATCCAAAAATATGAAGATATTCATCTACAGAAAGTTGATAAGCCATACAATGAGCTCGGATGACATTCAAACAATATATCACTTTCCAAAAAGCGAGATTAGGGTGAAAACAATCACCGTATTCTCGGGGACAAATTTGCCCTACTGTCATCCGAAACAGCCTTTAGGTTTGACGTAAGAAAAGGGAGGCGTTATTGTGCATCAAATATGCAAATCCGCAGCTTCTTTTCCGCCAGAAGCATCATGCATTGTTAATGAAACTGTCATGGCAGTTGCTAGTGGATTAACAGGTGTGATATACAATGGTCATTGTGAAGCGTATCCCGGCTGTGACGTACACACAACGCCGCTTTCCCTGAGGCGATTTCGTAGGTCAGGAAGAGAGTCAATTTAGTAAAATTTTACTGTCATTAAACACAAAACTGAACACTTTCATGGCATGTTAGCTTCATAAATTGCTTTAATAAATCATTCAATTATAAAATAAACCATATTCATATTTATTTCCTATGAATATCACCTTTAAGTAATTAGGGGATCAATATTATCTTCCCGTTGACACTGATTTTTTATTTTTTTGCGGGCTTCTATTCTATCTAGCCTTTTCACAATCAACTATCATGCACCATTGAGTGACAATTTGTGTTTTGTTTATTTCAATTTTGGTGGCCATTTTCAAAACTCATTGACTACATTTAATTTGTTTATATTTTCCATGATAGTTATTTTTCTATGGAAATAGTATTTGCATCACTGTTCTTTCACGTTCTGAGCACTACCGAGTGTTCTTTCACTGTTAACTATCTTATATATGGTTATAAAAAGAGTCTTAAAAGATCTATTATGTTTTATTTATTAGCATTATTATGTCATGATACTGAAGAATGGCGACCTTGAAAACATTTTTAGATGCCTCAAAACGATATCTCATATCATTCAAGATAGTATTTTAAACAAATGTTCAAAATGTGGTGCTTGTCGAAAAAAAAGTTAACAGGACGAAAGAAAAAAGTTAAGGCATGCACTGAGGGAGGGAACGAAGTCCCCCCATAATAACAAGGCGCTATGTTAATTTCGAGGATGGGGGGGGGGGGTCCTCCTTGTCCCCTCATCACATCAGTACGCGACTACATGTATATGTTAGATTATCCTTGGTTACTGCACAGTTTGGATAAATTTGAGAAAATACTCTTTTTTTTCTTAACATTTCGGACCGCAAGGCGCATTTCTGAGGTGGTGGGCGAGGGAGAAGAAGGGGGGGGGGGGGGGTGGCTAGTTCATGGGATGGGACAGATGGGATCCCCATTTGTAACAAATTTTTGCCATCCCCTCAGAATGATCTGTCGAGTTCTTATGAAATCTAGCATTCTTAGATATGTATCCCAATTTTACAACCATTTGTGTCCCCCAATCTAACAAATCGAACAGCTTAAGGTCCCTAATACCTAAGGTGTTCTAGTTATTTATTCTTGAGAGTATTAGAAATATAAAAGAAAGTTTTTCCCCCTGGGGCGTTTTGTGGGATAACCCCCCCCCCCCCTCCCCAAGCCCCTTACTAATGTTCCCTATTACCACAGGATGATTCCTATCTAAAATTGGTTAAAATCCAGTTATTTATCTTGAAGAGAATGTTCGAGAATAAGTGAAAAAAAATTCCCCCAGGGGGCTTCTGGGGGGTATCCCCTGGCCCTCTTGCCATTTATGACCACACATTTGAACAAGGTAAGGTACATATTGCCTAAGGATGATTCCTATCAAGTTTTTTTTTCAAGTCCGGCTGTGCGTTTTCGAAAAGAAGTTAATAACATTTAAATGCCCCCAGGACAATTTGGGGGCTGCCCCCATTTTGAGATACCTCTATATCTAATATTGTCTGAACTATGATTTTGAACATGTGTGCCACATTTGGTGCTTGTACACAAAAGTGCACGGTTATTAACCTTATCAACCCCACTACTGTGGGTCGGTAAGTGTATGGATGAATGTATGTCTGTATGGGGGTGTGTGCGTGTGTGTTTTTGTGTATGTGTGTGTGGTGAACGTGCAGTTCATACAAATACTGCTCTAAGAGAATAAAGACAGTTAACACAGTCAAGTTTTTAGTTCTAACACATAAAAGTGGCGCAATGCCAGAACAAACAATTCAAAACTGTTTTCCCTGATTTCGTATTATTCCTAGAAGGAGATAATGAAATTTGACATAACTGACTCGCTGCCTTTACTCTCGAGCATTGTAAATTACTTTAGTTTTTCCTAATTGGCATGATCATGAGCATGATCATATTTTGACATTTGTTTATAATTCCACTCACCATCATGACATTTGCTTTTGTAATCACACCAATATCATAGTACGCCCGATGACCATCGTCATTGTGTATTTTTTATTATATTTATAGAACAATTAAACAGAGGGCAATGCAAAACCTATTGGCTAATTCCTGAACAGAAATACACGACTACACAATGTACACATACACGCGCGCGCGCCCACACATACATATAGCAAACGCACACGCAAACAACCTAGCCCATACTAACATCCTCATACGCCAGCACGCACGCAACACACACACACACACACACACAGACACACAGACACACACATACACATACACACACATACACCCACCCACCTACCCCCCCCCCCCCCACCACACACACACACACACACACACACACACACACCTTACATACACATCACAGGTACAACCACACATGGCAATATTTTGAAGACAGGGACTGGTGACAATTTGTGCAAGGGGTGACAATTAGTGCAAGGAGTGACAATTTGTGCAACTAGTTATCAGTTTGCCTGCACAAATTGTCGCCCCTGAGGGTAAAAAATGGGAACATCACCTGCAGCACAAATTGACGTCGGCGACAATTTGTGCAGGGACGACAATTTGTGGTGCAACAGACGCTATAAAATATGCGCGCTGAAAATCATAAGAGAACAAGAGTTAAATGGATTGTCAAAGGAAAAAAAAATGTAACAATAAACTTCTAGATCATGATCTTGAATGCACCTCTAACAAAAATTATTAACAATGTAAATTCTTAACAGTAAACTAAACAAATAAACTAAACGTGCACAGTACAGGGTCGTAGACTCCTTTCCGGAGAGCCAGCCACTTCCTCAGTGACGTGTAGCTGCATTCGACCAGGGAAGTGTTATAGGAAGGAGTAGAAATTCGAGCATAATACATTCAAACATCTGTATGGGTTCTAAAGCGTGCTCATGAATGTCAAAAGAACTCCATAATCATGACAATGCTTTGATGTTCCATGTGCCGAACGACATTTAGCTGATGTCAACTTGAAAAGACATTTCTTTAATTTCCCATTTGTCTGTGGACGTTTTGTTTTTAACAAATTTGTTTGCAAACTATAAGGAAGTTAACGGCAGATAATGAAATACCCTAATACTCTGCTTTTGTTTCGAAAAGTATTGAGGAATCATTAAAAATCGGACATATATAAAGCTATTTGTATTAAATACAAAATTGACAAATTTCTTCACTTACCGACAACTTGTGCATTTGGGAGATTGAACCACCCTCAAAATTTTATATTAAGATGTGTGTTATCATTAACGGCGTTTGTAAGTGTTTGCGTGAAGCAGAGATATTTTACTTGAAAAACTTGTTTATTTGTGTTTGCTGATACCTGTTGTGCTCATGGAAGTATTAATGTCATTAACAGAACCGGACAAGCAAAATGAGACTGTACATTTCTTTTGTTCTCTCTGAGAAACCGTTGCCACACAGTCATATTCATAATTGTTCAAACACCTGAACAGCACCTGTTGAGAAGATTATAACTTTTCAGCGGCTTGGCACATGGGTTCAAAGAAAGAAAGTAGCTCCCTATGCTTCCATAACACATCCCTGATTCGACCCACTACAATGCCGGCGTGTACATAATCGGGTGTGATTGAACACGCGCCTAAAATCAATCAGCAACAACAACAACAACGATTGTCCACATTGCCTGACGAAAACTAGCAGTAGAGGTCGAAACGTCGCAATCTTCAGTTTGCTTTATCGTGATACAACAGATTACTACTCTGGCGGTGTACATTTTTCTTTGGAAAATGTCAATTTCCTCAAAAGGATATTTACCATTTTACCTGTTGGCTTGATGTATCATTAGACAAATGTTTTTTTTACACACATATCGCTAACAAATGAACATATTCCTTCGACAAAGAACATAAAAAGGCGATTTATGTAAAAAGTAGTACATAACATATGGGAGAGCACCTCGCACGTGACGTCACTAAATCAAAACTTTAAAATCAAATAAGTTTCTTTTCTTTTGACCAATTTTCGTCAAACCTTAACTGATATGTTTCTTTAATTTGTCTCCTTTTTATTGAAACCGAAAAAAATCAGGGTAGAATATCCCTTCAACCGTGAATGCTGTCTACAAGTGCAAAGCTATTATAAGGCACGGGCATTTGTTCTTTCTCTCAGTCTCTCTCTCTCTCTCTCCCTCTCTCTCTCTGCCCGTCTCCATTGTTGTCTGTATTTACTTCCTCATCTATGTTTATAAATCACTCTCGCCCTCTCTCTCTCTACACGCACGTGTGTGAGAAAGACAGACAGACAGGGAGACAGAGAGAGGGGTGGGGGGAGAGAGAGGGAGATAGAGAGAGAGAGAGAGAGGGGCTGAGAGGGAGAGAGAGAGAGAGAGAGAGAGAGAGAGAGAGAGATAGAGAGAGAGGCCTATCTAGGGGGGATATAGTTGTGGAGAGCGGGATAGAAAAGGGGTAATCTTGCCTAATCCGGAATTTTTGTAATGATTTTCCAGCATTCAAATTAAACTTCATCTCAAATTTCTTCGTCATGTTTTAGGAAATATAATTTTCTTTAATTTTGTATTAAAATCATTAAATTTGGCTTCCTAAGTAGACGGCTAGAAACTTTCAGGAGGTACCAAAAGAAAACGAACTTTAACCGTCGTCTGCTCTGAATGGGTGCGACCATGTTGTAGCTTTTTGGCCAGTGTACATGTACATAGCGCAGCTCGCATCGTGTTCATTCTTGCCTGCATTTCTGCTTACATTCATGCTGGCACTTCTTCTTAAAGCTTTTGTTTAACTGCCGTGAGATTAGTAGACTGAGCTGGGTCACCCGTATTGTTGATATCTGTAGTTGTTTATCACGATTTCACGTAATATTTTTCAGGTCAATAAAATCCGGAATCGTCGACGGACGAGCGGCTAGTTATACGTACACGTGATAGCGCTAGCAGACTGTTTTTTTTTTTTTTTTATCGACTAGCGCTCGTCGAGCTGCTCACTACTCATTCCAGGTTCCATTTGAGTAGATTGGAAATTGTTTAAAGAGAGATTGACGAAACATGTTAATTTTCCCCATGAAATATCTTTTGACGCAAAAACAATATTGTTTTTACCAGCATGTATTAAGTATGATGGACATTCGAAATTTGGTTATTCACTTAAAATTCCTCTTGTACTGGACATGCTGGAACATCGCCCAATCAAATCAATGATCAAGTAATTGCGTCTAGAACATAATATCACGGAAAGTCTACGAATATTGCGATGCTCGGTGAGCTTTCATTTTGTTAATAGTGTTGCGATTTTAATCCCTCTTAAATATTTAAATGGGGCTTAAAGAAGATCGTTACGAAGGGTCAAAATTCATCTTTCAGCATAATATTGAGTTATGATTTGTGGTGAGGCTTCCTTTAACATATGGCATACTGGTATTGATGACTCAAATATTTTAACAAAGGGGACCAAAGGTTGAAAGGACAATTCCAAACTCGTACCAGTCACTCAGCATACCGCGCTAGCATTATGTAAAATGGAAAATCCATGCCCCAATGGTTTCTTTCATACATCAAATCAATTGAGCGCATGTACATCGAGTGTGTGGTATCTGCCATTCAACTCTATATGACCAGATTGAATCTGATGAGAATCTAAATGAGAAATGAGAATCTAACTAGTTTTCACTGAGATTTTACTATTTTCGTGGTACGAAAAAAAGAAAGCTCGATCAATTATCGAAGATTATTTCTTCAAAACCGAATATCATGCTTTGTCGATTCCAGGGATAGGTCTCTCAAATGATGACAAAGTCAGGGAACTTTCAGAATTAGGTCTGCAGAAGGGACGGGCTACATTTAATAAAACATTTTGACAAATATCACAACCCTTTCGAACTATTTGAAACCACTAGTCTTAAAAAGAAATCTCACATACAATTGTATATAGTGTCCCTGTTTAACTCTCTCAGGCCCATAGGCATTACATTATATCAAAATTGACATGGGACTCATTACGGGAGGTACTGAGAGGCTTCACGATGAAGGGACGACCCAAAGAGGAAGTTGTCGCCAAAAATCATGACATGCTCGCTGTATCATAAAACCTGAACCGCTAACTGTGTTGAAAGAGGTGCAGTGACGCCCAAGGCAAAGGAATTAATCCCCGAATGTTGTACAATCCATTTCCGTTTTTTGTCACACTTATACTACGGCCAAGTGCGTGTTGCAGACAGTGTGTAGCTGTATTCAATTGGGCCGCACTGAATACTTAAACATCGTTGATATTTTTAGTTCATAATTCAACAAATACATTTGCTTTGCCCATAGGCTTTATAGTTCCACATTACTTCATAAAATAGTGTCTGACTGGACCTAGGAATATGGCAGCACAAAGAACGGAGTGGAATCTACTCTTGACAGTAATTCTGTTCAGTGTCGTCGTGTCTGTCTGCACGGCAAGGGGTGCAGGTAAGGAGGAAATGCTTAAGTTTGTTTGCCATGTTAGGCATTCCATCTGTTAGCTGTGTTCACGCCACGTTTTCAAGTTTGCATCAGAAATAAAACAAACAGCATGGAGTATAATAAGTTCGCCTTGAACGGGTTCATCTTTTTTTGAATACCTTGTACATTTATCCCATTTCTTAATGCCGTTAGTTCAACAATATTGTGTGTGTGTGTGTGTGTGTGAGAGAGAGAGAGAGAGAGAGAGAGAGATTATTTACAATGAACTTAAAAGGCCTGGAAAAATTGAAGAGCCTATTCCCAAAAGGCGCTATATTCATTTTTTAATACCAAAATGGAGTTATTAGTTAGAGTACATACTTATTTATGATGTGCATTCATGAAGCCAATACTTTTCTCAAAATAATTTTCAGAAATGTAAACAAAAGACATACAAAATGTGTTCAGTTCCAAAAGGCGCTAAATCCAAATTTGTTCAGTTCTTTAAAAGCGCTAAATCCATAGTCATGAACCTTCTGTGATTTGACCAATCAGAGCGCAGTGACCCCGCTTTTCAACACCAACAATGTTCATCATCGTATAGGTATATGTGTTCAGCGAAACAAACCTTATGTAGAAACATGTTTACAGAAATTTACATAAAAAATATCTTTACAAAGGGGTCATCGTTAAGGAAATAACGAGTACCAACGCAGTGAATAAAATGTAGCATATGAGGTGTTATAAGATCGGTGGATTAAGGTAAAGGTGTGAGTTGTGTACCCCCTCCCCTACCAACTACTCTTCAAGCTTCAACAGAGACGGGTATATTTTCTTTTATCTAACCAAGAAGGGTGAAGGAAGGGCGGGGGTGGGGGCACGGGATATTTTAATCCATGCTCTCCTAGGAAGACTACAAATTTAGATAACAATATGATTTATGATACAATTATGACATAATATGCATTATGTCTTACAGATGTTACAATCGTCCTGCAAGTTGGAGAAAATGAGACCATAACATCTCCTAACTACCCGAACTATTACAACAGCAACGCCGATATTTTGTGGAACATTGAGGCACCAGCGGAACACACGTTGGGCCTGGTGTTCACCGCATTTTATCTGGAGGAATCACATGATTACCTGACCATCTACAAGCAGATAAAGGACACTGATTTCGATGAGAATACTGCAGAACAGATCACCGAGCTGACTGGGTACTATCTACCAGAGCTAGTCAAATCAGATGGGGGAAACATGTGGATTCGTTTTACAAGTGACAGCTATGGAGTGAGACCGGGGTTCTCCCTTCATCTGTTTGTGCTTTCAAGTAATGGAGGTACCTTCAAAAACGAATACCGGCATTTGGTGTATTTTTTCCAGATATCGAACAAAAAGGAGTTGATGCTTAGTTGTTGTTGATTAAGTATTTTTTTAATGGCGGTGGTAATGGGAAAAGGAGTCGATTTTCTTTGAGACGAGGACAAAAACTCTATGACCCTTGAAACTGATATTTCATATGGGTAAAAGTGCTGATAGCGCCTCTCAGTATCATAGATTCATTTATAAATGTGTAATGGCAGGTAGGTCCTCAATGGCTTGGTACTGTGCCCAGGGAGCAAAACCCCAGTTTTGGGGGCCCATCAAATATGGGCAGTTGTAAAAGGATGTTGGATATTAAAGTGTTCGGGAGACCAGCCTGCACATTTTCTACGTTGACTTCCTTTGTGATACGCTCCTGGAAAGAAATGGCAGCCATTTTTCAAAATGGCCGCCGTGAAAATGTGGTATTGACCTCTATTTCAGATAAAATTCAAATGGAACACTTTCGCACATGAACATGTGATTCGACAGTTATTCTAAGGAGATGTAGCGCACCTCATGAATTAATAATAAAAAAAACTTGATTCGTAGCTATGAAAACAAACATTACATAATACCTGCATTTAGGGCGGGTTCCCCACTTGGAGATTTTCACATGCATCAGTCATGCGTACCCATACATCTCGATTAGGAACACCCATCTCTTTACCGAACACGAGCATGATAATGAAGAAAAATTAAAAAAAATGTAATATGGGAGAAAATGTGGACACAAGAGGCCCATAATGGACACAAGGGACATACATACCCCAAGTTAAATGACAGAGAAACATATATGTACGAAAAGCAGCTTTGGCTGATATCAATTTATGGACTTTAAATAACTTTAACTACGTATGAAGATAAGCACTGTCAACATTATTTGCACATCGTATAGGACAGTTGCTTGGATAGTCTCCTGACAAGTTGCACTTCGTAAATGAATAAATGTTCGGAGATATGAGGAAATGTGTATTACCATAAAATGAACACCCTTGGAAAATAAATCATGTTCTTTTCCATTTTCATTTTCATTGTAATAAAAATCATTACAAAACCCAACAAATGAAATTTCATCGTATAATACATGTTTTCCACTTTGATATGACACCTCAAATGATGTGGGGAAATGTTCCGTTCCAGTTTTACCTTGAACATTATTCAATATTACATTTCCACCGCGGCCATTTGCATATTGCAAAGGTAGTCCACGTAAAAAAAAATGAGCAGGCTGGTCTCCCGAGCACATTGATATCCAACAACTTTTTTACAACAGCCCACGTTTAGTAAACCTGTGTTGCTCCCTGGGTACTGAGAGTTTTGATTCAGTATATCCGACACTGTCAAGTAATTTCAACCCTATAACCCCTGCACAATTCTTTGTAGATCATACGATAAAGATAATCACGGAAATTATATACAAAAAAGATATAAATATGTTGAGGTAGAGTAATGTACTTTCAAGTGCAAGAATATTTTCACTCTCATAGATAGAAATTTAAGCGATATGTAATCAACTCTACACGATCAGCAATGACATCGAAGCGCAATATCTAAAGTAGAGACATCTGATTAAGAGTGCTACGTCGTTTTTGTTTGTCGCAGTTGGTTTCAACTTTCACCATGTTTCCTCTTATTGATGGGTCTTACTGTTTAACCCTATATAGCCCAGGCTATTTTGAAATCGCATAGCCCGGGGGGGGGGGGATGAGGGGGGGGGGGAGGGGGGGGGGAACAGCCCCCTTTCCCCAAAGATCTCGACCGTTGAACGCGCGATCCCGACGAAAATTTGCACGTACGTCACCGATGACGTAATCTCCACAATTCAATTCTCAATTGCTTCAAAATTATTCAAATTAATTCATCAAGTAATTAATTATGCTAATTATATGCATACAATCATAATTTAGTTGTAAATCTTTAAATGTATAGGCCCAAAACTGCTAGATTTCAGTCCAGACAATCTTCTTATGATAATTATCAAATTAGGATTTAAAAAAAGGAAATATCAATTTCTTTCTTATGTATTTTATTGTTTTTTTATTTCTTGTGTATTTCTTTGTTTGGTTTACTTTATGTGTTTCATTTTTTTTTATGGAAATCATCGGCAACACTATTTCAGTCATAACTGACATGAAATCTAATGTTTTTCATCAGTAAGCATAAAGATATTGATACATTTATGATTTTGGCTAGATACAGAATTTGCACATAAAATCACGTTTTTCAGCAATTTTTGGTCTGACCTGCACTTACAAAATGTTACGTAACTTCGGAACCACGTAACTCCGCGTCGCAAATTTGGTCTTAAAGGCTGCGTGAGACTTAAAAGAGAAAAGAGAGGGGGGGGGGGTGGCTGTTTTTGCCCCCCCCCCCCCCCCGGGCTAGATAGGGTTAGATAGGTTAAACAAATTCACTACATAATAGAACAATACACAGTCAATCTCTTCGGAGTCAAAGGCAGTTGCCTTTATTTGCACACTTCTTCCTAACAATATTGTGCACGTATTGACTTTTATTTCAGTTTGGTATTGTGATTTTGGAGACGACGAGTGTAACATGACGCCTAGAGAGGGGTCTTGGTCAATCATAGGGGCAAATCCTGCTCTTCGTAAGTAATTGTTCCTTATAAAGTGATTTGTGATATTTAAAGGGAATATACTGTACTGGGAAGACAAAAAAACCTTCAAAAGGTGATCGTCAGCAATCTTCTTGCCAATGGTCTTAAATTCATGTATTGCCCATTTTTGAGACTCACTAAAAGTTATTTACCCTCATATGATCCACATTTAGAGTAATCAGTGATTAAATCACAAATCCCTGAAATGTTCGGCCCGAACAATTTTAGGATTTGTGATTTAATCACTCATTTATCCAAATGTGGAAAATGTTAGGGCCAATAACTTTCACCAAATTTCTAAAATGGACAATACATGAATTTAAGACCATTGGCAAGAATATTGCTCACAGTCACCTTTTGAAGGCCTTTTTGTCTTCCCAGCACAGTTTATGCCCTTTAAACAGATCATAGCGATATACAGAATTGATAGCGATGTGGTAAGCTCGTTTGCCTTTTGAATAAAGAAGATTGTTTCGATCACGAACCGGTACATATACTGGTGTACAAAGCGTTTTAATCATGCTTTTTCCTCCCAATGGAGATATAGTACATGTGTATCGGGCAAAAATTATGTCCAATCTATTTAAATCATATAGCCTTTAACAGTGTCTACGGCTGCTTAACACAGCCCATGGCAATAATCACGCAGTCTTAGTGGAACCGAGGAAAATACTTGGAAAATCATAAAATCATAAATGTACAAACACTGTAATCTTCTTTGAGTCACAAAAAAACTGTACAAGCATGTTTGTTCTTTTTGATCTCACGTTCGTTTCCGCCAGTTTTCCGAATGACTTTTGATTGCTTTTGACGCATAAACATAATAGGATGCGCAGAAGGCTTATACACAGATTAGACGATGGCGCAGTCGTAAGATGCACCACTTACAATTAATCTTAACATAATATTTGTCCGTGCATAGGCGCGCCCGATCTTGTATTTTTATTTAGAAAAGCAGCACATCTAGTATTTGCTTGTCTTTATAATAAACTACAAACATTGCTACCAGTTTATCAGCGAAAATTGAAATATATGCATATGTAGGACTATGCATGACACATCTTAAATTCAGGTGAACATGATTAAATTCCACATGCATTTTGTTGTTAACAGCACCTGTCGGACATAAATGGTACGTGGCTAAATCCAACCTCGTTCTGAAATGATCTGAAATTATTAACCATTATCACAAGTTGCTGCATAATAAACGTACTAAACACGTCCACTCATGAATATATGAAATGTTTTATCGAAGTTTAAAATACTTGAAAGTATTTTCTAGAATCAAACTGAATGAACATTAACAGATCAAGCACGATATATTCAATGCTTCTTCTGGGCATGGCTTATGGTAGTGTTTCTCTGTTCGTTTTTGGTCAGATTGTTATCAAGCAAATGTGAATAGAGACCATACATCCGCATCATTCACCTTACCCACCCAGGCCAGCACGAGGACTGGCTTTATATCTTTCCGATATATCGCCTCGATGGTTAGCGTGGGTGATGAGGAATGTTCACTTGGCGTGGATATTTGTGGGACCAACATCTTTTTTGTCAACAATTCTGTGGCTTTATGGCGGTTTACGGGCTTCATGTACTTTACCTGCTTATTCGTTGACGATGTTGAGGTAACTGCATTGTAAACACTGTGCATGTACGTGAGGAGGGGGAATGGGTAGGGGTTGGGGGAGGGGGGGGGGGGGGGTTCTCGCCCCCAGCCGAACGGTGAGAGAAAAAGACAAGCTATACAATTATATAGTCTTTGTGTATGACATGTGCATACATTATGCATAGCATAATATCATTGTATGCAGCATGGTAAACTACAGTGACGCTTGCGCCTCGACAAATCTACTCTTGAGGTATGTGTGTTTGTGTGGAGGGGGAGGGGGAGGATAGGGGGGGGGGGGGAGGAGGGAGAGGTGGTTATAATGGCATCTTCGTAATAGCTAAGGGGTTTTAAGACATGTGGTTTAATCACACCATTTCCTTTATTGATTCATTCTTCACTTGTGTATCTATAAGAGTATCAATTATATCCCCACAATGATCATATGTAGCATAATCTCTTGTGCAATAACACATTTGAATATACGATATATTCTGAATATGTAAGAAAAACTCAATTGCATGAATATTGCACAATTAATTATGACAGTACCTGTTCTTTGTTTGGTACATACACTTTTTTTATTTATGTATTCGCATATGTGTACCAGTTTTTGATATCATTGCAGGGATCTGAATGAAGCTACCCTACTGAAAGGTGTCTTGAATTGATACTAAATACCATAAATACTAACACATTAATTTTGATCATTTCAGATTACATTTACGGCCACGAGAGGTTCGGTTGCAACGTACTTATGGGTGGATGAAATACTGGTTATTGGAATTCCTGAGTCAGTAGGTAAGCTACAACACTGATCTTTCTTACTGATTACGCATGTGACGGACTATTGTACAACATATATAGATAGAGGCAGTATACATAGACCCTAAAAAGCATGAGTTCAGCTGCACACAAAGAAGTAAAAGATTAAGTAACGCCAGGATAAAAAAAAAAACACGTAACATCTGTGCTTAATAATACGTCTCTGCCTTATCACACTTACACAGAAAGAACTGTTTAAGCAGTATACATTTCACAGGCTTACGTAATGTATGTTTACTCTTAAATACAGGCTTATGAAGCCTATTATGTAAGATTAAAGGTGTACATAAATGATACAACATAATACACAGTTATGGCGCTGCGAATTTTTAATGAGGAAATCTGCAAAACGATTTAACGTGCTTTAAACATAATGTTTTGTGTGCGCGTCGCTACATAATTATTATTAAGGGGCATTGGCAAGGGAATTGGAAGAAAGGAGATGGATAAGGTGTCTTCGCACGTTTATAAAATACAAATGATATATTAATGCCTCATATACATGCATACTGTCATTACGTTTTAATATCTAAGAAAATTAATTGTAGAGATGATATTACCGCCAACACAATGTCCTGACTTAGAGCAAACCACGCAACTGGTTCCTACACCGCCGCCTCTAGGGATCACTACGACGGGATCAAGCATTTCGATGTCCTTGATTGAAACGACTACTGTAGTAACCACCAATGTGATGTCGATGCCTCAAACTACAGCAGAAGCTGCGACCACGGTGCGATCATCTGAAGTGACTACTCCAGGGAGACCCACCTCCCCGGTAGTGACACAGTCTGGTCCAACGACAATGGCTATGTTGACGGCATCCCTGCATTTAACCGCCGCACCGGGTATGTATTCACTTATAAGATACTTGGAAATGTTCAGCTTCCTTAATAGCAAAAAATTAGTTTGAAAGCATAACTTTAACCTTAAAAAAACTATATATATATATATATATATATATATATATATATATATATATATATATATATATATTGACTATACGAAACTGCAGTTACTGAAAAGTGCTCAACTACATGTACATATAGGAGCTTCATGTAGCATAGTATTAGGGTGGAGCGAGTTGCTTAGATTTTATTTGTACAGACTGTTTCCCCCTGAGGGGTCATCAGCAATATATATATATATATATATATATATATATATATATATATACATATATATATATGACATCTTTTAATCAACCGCGGCCATGTAACTACGAATATGTGTTTGTTTGTGGGTGTGTGTGTGTGTGTGTGTGGAGGAGAGCTCTGCAGTATCTAGTCTACTATTTTCTCTTCCTTCATCGCTTGTTACTTTTAAGGATTAAAAGTGTTATTCATGCATGTTTAGAAAGGGGATATATACAATAATCGAGGTAGTAGTATTGATAAAATGTTTTGTTTTGAATTGCTGTTACCTGAATTCCTATTGGCAGTTTTTAAATGCATGCCTTTTTCATCTTTACTACATTATCATTGAATTTGTTAGATGTTGAAACTTACAGGTGTATTTTTAATCAAAGGCAGACATTCCCTCATCTCCCATCATGATATATTTTGTACAAGCAATTCCCAAACATCTAGATGTACTTACATGCAGCCTAATCATGTCATTTATATCATTCATATAAATCCTACTATTACAAGAAATATATATCACTTTTGAAAATTGTTAACACCTAACCAAATGAGCACACATCACCGTGTGCATGTTTCATGTATTTTATAGGTTTGTATGCATTTTCTAGGCATATTTTGCGTCTTGGATGCATGCGGATGGGTACCCTGGCAGCCCATTTTGTTGCATCCAAGCCATAAAAATGTGTATTCTGAAGAAATCGTGCTCCTTATTGTTGCTATATATTGTAAATTCCGAATCAATCAAAATAACAATCAAAATAATAACAGTATTAATAAAAAACAATGATAATCCACGATATTGTTTATAAAACACATTCTTACATGGAAATGGATACCACATGTACGTATCGTTCCATACTCGATATATATATATATATATATATATATATATATATATATATATATATATATATATATATCGTTTTATATAACCAAGAAGGGTGAAGGAAGGGCGGGGATGGGGGCATGGGATATTTTAATCCATGCTCTCCTAGGAAGACCACAAATCAAAATAAGAAAATGATTATGATACAATTGGCTACTAATATGCATTATGTCTTGCAGATGTTACAATCGTCCTGCAAGTTGGAGAAAATGAGACCATAACATCTCCTAACTACCCAAACTATTACTACAGCAACGCCGATATTTTGTGGAACATTGAGGCACCAGCGGAACACACGTTGGGCCTGGTGTTCACCGCATTTAATCTGGAGGAATCACATGATTACCTGATCATCTACAAGCAGATAAAGGACACTGATTTCGATGAGAATACTGCAGAACAGATCACCGAGCTGACTGGGTACTATCTACCAGAGCTAGTCAAATCAGATGGGGGAAACATGTGGATTCGTTTTACAAGTGACAGCTATGGAGTGAGACCGGGGTTCTCCCTTCATCTGTTTGTGCTTTCAAGTAATGGAGGTACCTTCAAAAACGAATACCGGCATTTGGTGTATTTTTTCCAGATATCGAACAAAAAGGAGTTGATGCTTAGTTGTTGTTGATTAAGTATTTTTTTAATGGCGGTGGTAATGGGAAAAGGAGTCGATTTTCTTTGAGACGAGGACAAAAACTCTATGACCCTTGAAACTGATATTTCATATGGGTAAAAGTGCTGATAGCGCCTCTCAGTATCATAGATTCATTTATAAATGTGTAATGGCTTGGTAGGTCCTCAATGGCTTGGTACTGTGCCCAGGGAGCAAAACCCCATTTTTGGGGGCCCATCAAATATGGGCAGTTGTAAAAGGATGTTGGATATTAAAGTGTTCGGGAGACCAGCCTGCACATTTTCTACGTTGACTTCCTTTGTGATACGATCCTGGAAAGAAATGGCAGCCATTTTTCAAAATGGCCGCCGTGAAAATGTGGTATTGACCTCTATTTCAGATAAAATTCAAATGGAACACTTTCGCACATGAAGACGTGATTCGACAGTTATTCTAAGGAGATGTAGCGCACCTCATGAATTAATAATAAAAAAAACTTGATTCGTAGCTATGAAAACAAACATTACATAATACCTGCATTTAGGGCGGGTTCCCCACTTGGAGATTTTCACATGCATCAGTCATGCGTACCCGTACATCTCGATTAGGAACACCCATCTCTTTACTGAACACGAGCATGATAATGAAGAAAAATTTAAAAAAATGTAATATGGGAGAAAATGTGGACACAAGAGGCCCATAATGGACACAAGGGACATACATACCCCAAGTTAAATGACAGAGAAACATATATGTACGAAAAGCAGCTTTGGCTGATATCAATTTATGGACTTTAAATAACTTTAACTACGTATGAAGATAAGCACTGTCAACATTATTTGCACATCGTATAGGACAGTTGCTTGGATAGTCTCCTGACAAGTTGCACTTCGTAAATGAATAAATGTTCGGAGATATGAGGAAATGTGTATTACCATAAAATGAACACCCTTGGAAAATAAATCATGTTCTTTTCCATTTTCATTTTCATTGTAATAAAAATCATTACAAAACCCATCAAATTAAATTTCATCGTATAATACATGTTTTCCACTTTGATATGACACCTCAAATGATGTGGGGAAATGTTCAGTTCCAGTTTTAACTTGAACATTATTCAATATTACATTTCCACCGCGGCCATTTCAAAATTTCTCGACAGCAGCATATTGCAAAGGTAGTCCACGTAAAAAAAAAAATGAGCAGGCTGGTCTCCCGAGCACATTGATATCCAACAACTTTTTTACAACAGCCCACGTTTAGTAAACCTGTGTTGCTCCCTGGGTACTGAGAGTTTTGATTCAGTATATTCGACACTGTCAAGTAATTTCAACCCTAACCCCTGCACAATTCTTTGTAGATCATACGATAAAGATAATCACGGAAATTATATACAAAAAAGATATAAATATGTTGAGGTAGAGTAATGTACTTTCAAGTGCAAGAATATTTTCACTCTCATAGATAGAAATTTTTTTGTAATCAACTCTACACGATCAGCAATGACATCGAAGCGCAATATCTGAAGTAGAGACATCTGATTAAGAGTGCTACGTCGTTTTTGTTTGTCGCAGTTGGTTTCAACTTTCACCATGTTTCCTCTCCTCTTATTGATGGGTCTTACTGTTTAACCCTATATAGCCCGGGCTATTTTGAAATCGCATAGCCCGGGGGGGGGGGGATGAGGGGGGGGGGGGAACAGCCCCCTTTCCCCAAAGATCTCGACCGTTGAACGCGCGATCCCGACGAAAATTTGCACGTACGTCACCGATGACGTAATCTCCACAATTCAATTCTCAATTGCTTCAAAATTATTCAAATTAATTCATCAAGTAATTAATTATGCTAATTATATGCATACAATCATAATTTAGTTGTAAATCTTTAAATGTATAGGCCCAAAACTGCTAGATTTCAGTCCAGACAATCTTCTTATGATAATTATCAAATTAGGATTTAAAAAAAGGAAATATCAATTTCTTTCTTATGTATTTTATTGTTTTTTTATTTCTTGTGCATTTCTTTGTTTGGTTTACTTTATGTTTTTCATTTTTTTTATGGAAATCATCGGCAACACTATTTCAGTCATAACTGACATGAAATCTAATGTTTTTCATCAGTAAGCATAAAGATATTGATACATTTATGATTTTGGCTAGATACAGAATTTGCACATAAAATCACGTTTTTCAGCAATTTTTGGTCTGACCTGCAATTACAAAATGTTACGTAACTTCGGAACCACGTAACTCCGCGTCGCAAATTTGGTCTTAAAGGCTGCGTGAGACTTAAAAGAGAAAAGAGGGGGCGGGGGTGGCTGTTTTTGCCCACCCCCCCCCCCCCCCCCCCCCGGGCTAGATAGGGTTAGATAGGTTAAACAAATTCACTACATAATAGAACAATACACAGTCAATCTCTTCGGAGTCAAAGGCAGTTGCCTTTATTTGCACACTTCTTCCTAACAATATCGTGCACGTATTGACTTTTATTTCAGTTTGGTATTGTGATTTTGGAGACGACGAGTGTAACATGACGCCTAGAGAGGGGTCTTGGTCAATCATAGGGGCAAATCCTGCTCTTCGTAAGTAATTGTTCCTTATAAAGTGATTTGTGATATTTAAAGGGAATATACTGTACTGGGAAGACAAAAAAACCTTCAAAAGGTGATCGTCAGCAATCTTCTTGCCAATGGTCTTAAATTCATGTATTGCCCATTTTTGAGACTCACTAAAAGTTATTTACCCTCATATGATCCACATTTAGAGTAATCAGTGATTAAATCACAAATCCCTGAAATGTTCGGCCCGAACAATTTTAGGATTTGTGATTTAATCACTCATTTCTCCAAATGTGGAAAATGTTAGGGCCAATAACTTTCAGCAAATTTCTAAAATGAACAATACACGAATTTAAGACCATTGGCAAGAATATTGCTCACAGTCACGTTTTGAAGGCCTTTTTGTCTTCCCAGCACAGTTTATGCCCTTTAAACAGATCATAGCGATATACAGAATTGATAGCGATGTGGTAAGCTCGTTTGCCTTTTGAATAAAGAAAATTGTTTCGATCACGAACCGGTACATATACTGGTGTACAAAGCGTTTTGATCATGCTTTTTCCTCCCAATGGAGCTATAGTACATGTGTATCTGGCAAAAATTATGTCCAATCTATTTAAATCATATAGCCTTTAACAGTGTCTACGGCTGCTTAACACAGCCCATGGCAGTAGTCGCGCAGTCTTAGTGGAACCGAGGAAAATACTTGGAAAGTCATAAAATCATAAATGTAAAAACACTGTAATCTTCTTTGAGTCACAAAAAAACTGTACAAGCGTGTTTGTTCTTTTTGATCTCACGTTCGTTTCCGCCAGTTTTCCGAATGAGTTTTGCTTGCTTTTGAGGCATTAACATAACAGGATGCGCAGTAGACTTAGGGTGAAGATACACAGATTAGATGATGGCGCAGTCGTAAGATGTATCACTTACAACTAATCTTAACATAATATATCCGTGCATAGGCGCGCCCGATCTTGTTTTTTATATTTAGAAAAGCAGCGAGAATTGAAATATATGCATATGTAGGACTATGCATGACACATCTTAAATTCAGGTGAACATGATTAAATTGCACATGCATTTTGTTGTTAACGGCACCTGTCGGACATAAATGGTACGTGGCTAAATCCAACCTCGTTCTGAAATGATCTGAAATTATTAACCATTATCACAAGTTGCTGCATAATGAACGTACTAAACACGTACACTCATGAATATATGAAATGTTTTATCGAAGTTTTAAATACTTAAAAGTATTTTTTAGAATCAAACTGAATGAACATTAACAGATCAAGCACGATGTATTCAATGCTTCTTCCGGGCATGGCTTATGGTAGTGTCTTTCTGTTCGTTTTTGGTCAGATTGTTATCAAGCAAATGTGAATGGAGGCCATACATCCGCATCATTCACCTTACCCGCCCAGGGAAGCACGAGGACTGGCTTTATATCTTTCCGATATATCGCCTGGATGGTTAGCGTGGGTGATGAGGAAGGTTCACTTGGCGTGGACATTTGTGGGAACAACATTTTTTTGGTCAGCACTCATGCGGGTTCATGGCGTAATACGGGCTTCATGTACTTTACCTGCTTAGGCGTTGACGTTGTTGAGGTAACTGCATTTTAAACACTGTGCGTGTACGTGAGGAGGGGGAAGGAGAAAGAGGTAAGGGAGGGGGGGGGGGGGTGGGGGGGGGGGGGGCTCTCACCCCTAGCCGAACGGTGTGAGAAAAAGACAAGCTATACAATTATAAAGTCTTTGTGTATGATATGTGCATACTTTATGCATAGCATAATATAATTGTATTCAGCATGGTAAACTGCAGTGACACTTGCGACTCAGCAAATCTACTCTTGAAGTATGTGTGTTTTTGTGGAGGGGGAGGGGGAGGATAGGGGGGAAGAAGGAGGGAGAGGTGGTTATAATGGTATTGTCGTAATAGCATAAAAGGGCATAAACTGTACTGAAAAGACAAAAAATCTTCAAAATGTGACTGTGAGCAATTTTCTTGCCAATGGTCTTAAATTCATGTATTGTCCATTTTAGAAATTTGGCTGAAAGTTATTGGCCCTAAAATTTTCCACATTTGGAGAAATGAGTGATTTAATCACAGATTTTCAAATTGTTCGGGCCGAACATTTCAAGGATTTGTTATTTAATCACTAATTACTACAAATGTGGATCATATAAGGGTAAATAATGTTCAGTGAGTCTCTAAAATGGACAATACATAATTTTAGCCAATTGGCTTTTTGTAAAATTTGGATCACTTGTATAACTCGATCTGAATAAAGCTACCCTGCTGAATGGTGTATTGAATCAATACTAAATAACATAAATACTAACACATTACTTTGAATCATTTCAGATTACATTTACGGCCACGAGAGGTTCGGTTACAACGTACTTATGGGTGGATGAAATACTGGTTATTGGAATTCCTGAGTCAGTAGGTAAGCTACAACACTGATCTTTCTTACTGATTACGCATGTGACGGACTATTGTACAACATAGATAAAGGCAGTACACATAGATCCTAAAAAGAGTTCAGCTGCACACAAAGAAATAAAAGATTAAGTAACGCCAGGATAAAAAACCGCAACATTTGTGCTTAATAATTCGTCTATGCCTTATTACACTGTTTAAGAACTGTTTAAGCAGTATACATTTCACATGTTCACGTAATATACGTTTACTCTTAAATACAGGCTTATGAAGCCTATTATGTAAGATTAAAGGTGTACATCAACGATACAACATAATACATAGTTATGGCGATGCGAATTGTTAATGACGAAATCTGCAAAACGATTTAACGTGCTTTAAACATAATGTTTTGTGTGCGCGTCGCTACATAATTATTATAAAGGAGAATTAACAAGGGAATTGGAAGAAAGGAGATGGATAAGTGTCTTCGCACGTTTATAAAATACAAATAATAAAAAAAATGCATCATATACATGCATATTGTCATTACGTTTCAATATCTAAGAAAATTATTTGTAGAGATGATGTTATCGCCAACACAATGTCCTGACTTAGAGCAAACCACGCAACTGGTTCCTACACCGCCGCCTCTAGGGATCACTAGTATTTCGATGTCCTTGATTGAAACGACTACTGTAGTAACCACCAATGTGATGTCGATGCCTCAAACTACAGCAGAAGCTGCGACCACGGTGCGATCATCTGAAGTGACTACTCCAGGGAGACCCACCTCCCCGGTAGTGACACGGTCTGGTCCAACGACAATGGCTATGTTGACGGCATCCCTGCATTTAACCGCCGCACCGGGTATGTATTCACTTATAAGATACTTGGAAATGTTCAGCTTCCTTAAAAGACAAAAAGTTAGTTTGAAAGCATAACTTTAACCTTAAATACTATATATACATGACATCTTTTAATCAACCGCGACCATGTAACTACAAATATGTGTTTGTTTGTGTGTGAGTGTGTGTGTATGTGTGTGTGAGTGTGTGTATGTATGTGTATGTGTGTGTGTGTGTATGTGTGTGTGTGTATGGGGGAGAGCTCTGCAGTATCTAGTCTACTACTTTCTCTTCCTTCATCGCTTGTTACTTTTAAGGATTAAAAATGTTATTCATGCATGTTTAGAAAGGGGATATATACAGTAATCGAGGTAGGTAGTCTTGATAAAATATTTTGCTTTGAATTCCTATTGGCAGTTTTTAAATGCATGCCTTTTTCATCTTTACTACATTATCATTGAATTTGTTATATGTTGAAATTTACAGGTATATTTTTAATCAAAGGTAGAAATTCCCTCATCTCCCATCATGATATATTTTGTACAAGCAATTTCCAAACATATAGATGTACTTACATGCAGCCTAATCATGTCATATATAGCATTCATAATTATAAATCCTACTATTACAAGAAATATATATCACCTTTGAAAATTGTTAACACCTAACCAAATGAGCACACATTAACGTGTGCATGTATTTTGTAGGTTTGTATGTATTTTCTATGCATATTTTGCGCCTTGGATGTATGCAAATGGGTATCGAAAGGAGTGTTTATGAACCACGAGCTTTAAAGTCACCGTTTTCCTTCCCTGGCAGCCCATTTGCTTGCGTCCAAGCCATAACAAATGTGAATAAATCGTGCTCCTTATTGTTGCTTTATATTGTAAATTCCAAATCAATTAAAATGACAATCAAAATAATAATAGTATTACTAAAAACAATAATAATCCACGATTTTGTTGATAACACACATTCTTACATGGAAATGGATACCACATGTACGTATCGTTTCATACTAGAGAGAATCTTAATGATAAACAAGTTTTCGAAATATGTTGTACTACCAATGTTTATGATGTTGAATCCATAAAAAAAAAAACACTTAACACAATCATACAAACCTTCCTCTGCCATAAAAAATCAAATGAAATAGGCATATGGGCATATCAGTTTCTGCTTGTAAGGGTTTTGTGAAGACCTTTAAATGTTGATTATCAATTCTTGTAAAATTAAGCTATTATTACCAATACACATATAACTGATACGCAACGGTCCTTGATTACCACCAGAGGAACTTACAACAGTGTAGTACGCTTCCAAGATTACTAACCTTGCCATGGTTTTGTTCTTTGCTCTTCCTGATCAGATACCGGAGGTCGTGGCTCCTTAGTGGTCCCCGTATTGGCTACTCTCCTGGGCGTGTTTGTCATTGCCTTTTTGGTCCTAGCACTACTATTCGTCCGAGAGAGGTATACAATTGTTGTTTATATTATCTTAATTTATGTGCAATGAAGTAGTCAGCAATTTAATATCTGTGTTTTGTTTGTTTTCCATTTAATGTACACCATTACAATCATTTAGAAGGTGATATATCACAAGAAGTAAATTACTGCAAATGAAATTCATATTAGTTAAGATTACGCATCTGATATACAAATACGTCGATTTTGTATGGTGTAAATTCAAGCAACAGGCTTAACTTAGTTAAGCTAAGCTGATGATCTAGACGATCTACGTTTTATTTTTTTTTTTTTAAATTTCATAGTCAGGGTAGTCCTATCAGTTTCGAGGACTGTTTTTCAAAGGAGCCTTGGGATTGAAATTATTTCTAGTTCTCGTTATTGTCACTTTTGCTTTGACTTATTTGATGCATGTTACTTATTCTGTGACTAAAAATTATTCTGTTATTTACATTCTGGATTCCTCCTTTTTTGGTACTAACAGAATTTTCCAAAGGCGTCATTTTTCACCGCCAGAAGCGTCTAAGACCAAAGAGTACGATCCCGGCCTCAACAGATACGAGACATTGGACGAACTAGCACGCCACACCTACCAAGACATGACTGAAATGGGTAGCACCGCTACTCTTTCAGATACCAAAGCCACCTGTGACAACCACGGCAACGTTCTGAACAAGGAGAAGGAGACCGGGGACTATCACCTTTACTCGACCCTAGTGGTCAGCTTTAAAGAATGAGCCATTCTATATCAATGAGCCTTTATATGCTAATGGGATTTGTGTGTAGAGTAAAGACAAACCACACTGGATCCCAATGAAGCTATGAAGTAAATTGCCACGCACCAAGTGTGACGATTTGTGTGAAAAAAATATTGTGTAATTTTTCTCCACAAATACATCTATACGAAAGTTGTGATCAGAAATTTATGTAGGAAATATGAATTTATTAAACCTCGTTATTCTGTAAGAATAATTTGTCCTCGATTAAGATTTGTTAACTCATCAAAGCAAGTAATAGTCTACACGGTATGAAGCATATCTAATATACTGTTATTATGAGCACTTTATAAGCAGTTTAATGCCAGGTTGTCATGCCATAACACATGACAATTTGCACATACCATTATGTAAATATATATGTAGTTTTTTTACGTACAACCATGATGTTAAATGAACCGAAAGGGTGGAATGATACACAAGTTGAAATTCGAAAGTCTTAAGCAAAGACATTAACATCATTAATTCCCATTCAACTATTGATATCAAACATGTGCAGATTTTATCAGAATAATTTCAACTTGTCAATATCATGCATGTCTTCTGTTTTCTTTTAACGCCTTTTCTCTTTCCTTTTTCCTCTTAACCGTGAGATCATAATGGGGATTAACATTCAATAAGCCTCTAGCTTTTTGGTAATCCCCACATTCTTATTATTCTTTGAGCAGTAGTATTCTCTTTTTTTGTGCGTGTAAGCCTGTGTTTTGGTTGTCCTTGTAGTTGCAATCTTAAATCACTTGCGTTCATTGAATATATGTATTTTTTAATGCGTAATGTGGAATCAAATGAAATAAATGGTATGACATTTTTGTTATGTAATCATGGTTATGTAAGTTTAAGGCAAAATACGTTTCAAGCATTTTTGCTAAGGCATGTCAATTAAGATATTATATTGTTGAATGTGTGTTTCCATTACATATTGCAATTATAAGATGTATGAAATATATATAAGTGCGAGTAAACAAATGTACTTTTGATAAAGGTCTGTGACCGAAATGTTGCGTACGTATTTTTCTTCACACTTTTTTTCTCTTTGTATTTTGCATTTATCGCTCTGTCTCTCTTTATGATGTATATATGTATGTATATTTTATGTAATTGGGGGCGAACAACAAAGCTCAAGTAGAGCGAGCATGGTGGATAAAAAGTAAAGAAGCATTCATTCCGACCACGATAGTATGCTCGCTAATATGATGGTCTGCAGCTGTGGCCAATTTACCTTTCCTACCATGCCCCCCCCCCGTCCCTCAGCCCCCCCCCCTTCCCCCCCCCCCGTCCCTCAGCCCCCCCCCCTTCCCCCCCCCCCCCCGTCCCTCAGCCCCCCCCTCACATCTGTCTCTATCTTAAAATCATGCTCTCTCCAGATTGGGCATCCTTGATATTCATTGTTCCCACCTTCATTCTTTCCCTTTCTCTGGCAGTCTGCATTTGTTTTCCCCGGTCGGCTTTTGGTATACACTCTCTACTAATCGACTAACTATTAATAACTATTAAATTACTAGCTCTTGTACACTAGCATTGCTTCAACATACATCGTTTTGTAAATAACACTTTAAAGATTCCCCGTATTATGTATTGCATTTAAATGTATACTTCATGTTTATGTTATGAATAGTAATATTATCATTATATTGGCTGAGCATATATAAATGATTATCTTATGTTTACTTCTACAGAAAAGTGTGATTATTGTTTCTCACTATGTAATATGTACATATGACGTCATTTATATATATGTGTTCTGCTGGTTATATATTGTGATGTCTGTGACCAGATACGCGGGAAAGCGCTATATGAAACAAATATCTCGAAATATTCTTCACGCTCATTATTTTTTTTTTATGTACAGTATGACACGACTTGATTTTTATATTTGTTTTAATAATGATATGCATAATCATGTCTTTGTCTGGGAATGCGGGAAGCATATGAAATAGTCTTATATTCTACTTGATGTTTACTTTATATATGTATTTTTTTTTGGTGCGATTTCTATGCAATGATATGCGGAGATTTACCCTTCGATAGCAGATATACTTTATAATCCCATTTGTTCACACAGTTTACTCATTATATTAATGTAAAGCTTCTTTTTGCTTTACTCTTTCTATAATGATTTGTATGTACCAAAATGTGGGGAAGAATACAACAGAAAAATAGCTGACGATCTATTTGCATGTATACTATTCGTTATATTACAACATTATTTTTGCTATATGTATTCACTTATTTCAGGTTCTCGACATAGTGGCCCGATATGTGATTGTTTCAGATATTTTCGGTATGTTGTGCATGTGTTTATGGCATTGAACATGTATGTTCTCATGATGACAATGTGTGTACACGTCACTTGGTATTGTTCATTTTGATGGTTCCGGTATCGCTTAAACTCAAACAAGAACGGAACGTGTCGACCATCGCATAATAACTGTTTACACATGTTCAACGGGCCCCGGGGAACTTAATACCATTATCCCTGATATTTAAAATGACATATATGTACTAGGATTTTAAAGAAACTTTTGAAACTTAAAGGAAATTGTTACAAATAAGTTACAATTCGAATTAAACTGGAAATGACAGATCACAAAGTGAAGAAATGTCATTCTGTTTAAGAAGCTGGTTTTGTGGCACACCAATGTTCACAATGAAATATTGTTCAAAATATGAGAGTCTCATATTTCATATTCCAAGGAATATTACAAAAATGATAATTAATGAAATATAACGAAACCTGCTTCAAAAAAACATGTATCATTTTACTTCATGATATCTCAATTTTTGTTTATCCTAGTTGTAACCGATTTTTTAAAAGTATGTTTGTGTACGGATTGTTCATATTTTTTCTCCAGGGGGAAATCATTAGAAGTTTACTTCTTCATGATTGAATTAATACGTTATGTACAAGCATTATATGGTCTCGTCTAGTTAATATAAGTCATAAACGATGCATTAATGAAGTAATCATGTTGTCACACATGCTAGTTTATATATACTTGCGATATACAATTATACAAACAAAGAAAGCAATTTACATTTAATGGATATATTATTTTGTGTTCGTATCTTTTTTAGGACGGTCAAATGTAGAGCAGAGGGAGTAAAGAATACTCAAAATACAGCGGAAAAGAATGAGAGATTGGGTGAAAGAAAATATGAATAAATAGAAAGAGATATATACAGAGAAGGAGGGACGAAGGAGGGAGGAAGATGAGACAAAAAAAAGAAATAAAAAAAAGTATGAGGTGAATACAGAGGTTGGGTTGTATACTCGATATGTGTAAACGAAAGTGCTGGACTTAGAGTTTTCTGCTTCTGTTGTCTTTTTCAGTAATGTAACATCATTCTCGACATGAGACGCTCGACACGAGACGCTTCAAGTATGATAAACTTAGTGCAGCGCCAGTCCTGGGGAAGGGGGGGGGGGGGGGGGGGTTGCCGAGTTGCTAGTATTAAAGCTAAGTACGATTTCACACACGACTTGTTACCCTTTCTTGTGGTACATAAGATACCCAAAATGGACAACCCCCAAAAAGTGGAATTTCCAACAATCCAAATCAAATATGACAAATCATAAACTTTGTATCCAGAATTAAAAATTCTAAAGATCTGCTGATGGGAATCAAAATCATTGAGAATCTGATGAAGCACAAGTAAGGATCACCAGTCGTGCGTAAAATCGTTCTTAGCTTAAGAACAGTTTGGTGACCCCCCCCCCCCCCCCCTTCTCTCCCCGGCAAGGTACATACATGTATCAAAATAAAGCGACCTGTTGTTGTCTGAAAACATTGTCTCCTTTAGTCAAGCTGTTTCTTTGGATGACAATGCTCCGAGCTAGCTCTCTCTCTCATCCCTGAGTAATCTCTCTCTCTCTCTCTCTCTCTCTCTCTCCCTCTCTTTCTCTCTCTCTCTCTCTCACTCTCTCTCACACACACATAAACACACACACTACGCACACACGCACACACGCACACACACACACACACGAACGCACACACACACATACACACACACACCTATCCCCCTCTCTCTTTCTCTTTCTCCAACTCTTCATGATACATAAGCATGTGTACACATATTTTTTCTCACTCTTTATTTTTTTCCTCTCTCCCGCTCTTTCTTCCCCCTCTCTCTCTCTTTCTCTTTCTCACTCGTTATAATTAATATACAAATAAAAGACGAGCAACACTACTGAAACTAGGTCAGATAATTGTCCTTTACAGATCAACTGGAATCTGAATGACTTTGGGTATATCAAAACATGTCCTTCTCTCTCTCTCTCTCTCTCTCTCTCTCTTGCCCACTCGTTATAATTAATATACAAAGGAACGATGAGCTACACTATTGGAACTAGGTCAGATCATTGTCCTTCAGAGATCAACTGAAATCGGAATGACTTTGGGGTATCATAATTCTTTAAGAAGAGAGCCTGCGTGGGTATCAAAACATGTCCACAAAAATAACACCAATACGATACCACACTAATTGAAACCACAAGTGGTGACGACAAATATATATTAATGAACGGTACTCCCGTTTAACGCTGCAACGAGTCCAACTTAAACTTGTCTGATCTAGATCTCTATATCGAATCGACACCACACGCGCTCATGCAATGCACAATTAGGGAAATATTATCTGATGTAAATCTATATCAAAGGTAAACCATATGCGTTCAAGCCAGATATATTGAATGTTTTAGTTGAGCTCCACTGTAGACCTAAACAAATGAAATGCTCGCCGTACCATACAATCAGACGCTGAGGTGAAGCGCTTCATAATACCTGAGCCACTTGCTGTGTCAACATAAGTGCAGTGATAATGCATACAGTGTAATACACGAAACTTGTAATTGTGTATGTACCAGAGCGTGTTGCAGACAACTGTCTTTGATTGTGCTGCACTGAATATTAGAACGTCACACATACCTTCAGTTCATATTACAATAAGTAACTTTGCTTTGCTCATGGGCCGTATAGTTCTACATTTTGTCAAAGAATAGTTTTTGACTAGACGTAGAAAAATGGCAGCAAGAAGAACGGAGTGGAATCAACTCTTGGTAGTAGTTCTTCTTGGTTTGATCGTATCTGTCTGCACAGCAAGAGAAGCAGGTAAGAAGGATAATGATGAGTACTGTACGTGCCATGTGGGCATCTTGTACCCAGTAATGTACACAAAGCCCATTGAACACCATTTCATCTGACACAGAAAGGGTTAACGATATTAACGCCACAATTGAAGGTTCGCACCAGTAATACTCGCAACTTACTACAAGAATAGTTGCTTTCTGGAGTAAATTTAATTTTGAAATAAAATTTTAGTGCCACATGAGAGCATTTGTAAGCATTATGCATGTGTTAATACATAAATGTAACATCACAGGGATTTCATTAATTTGTTTATTTGTTTGTATGTGGGAGATATTATACAGTGTGTATGGATGTATGAGTACGTGTATTAGTAACAAACACGCCATTGGGAAAGGGAGTGGGATGTAGATATGTTTCCATATTAGTACATATGCACGTGGCTCCTGTAGTTATGTAGTTCATTGTTATAACCATTGGTATGTTTTAGCCAAATGAACTTCATATCGAAACAAGTTCATACACATGTCCTTAGACAGTTCAAAGGGGGTCTTGTATGGAAAATACGAAGCGTTGACGCCTTGATGCTTACTGAAGGACCTGTTGGATTGTTTAGGACATTGATGTGCATGTGTTACCACCACACCCCCTCCTCTTCATCCATCCCATCCACAATCTCTGGATTATCTTTTTCTTTTGTACAATCCAAGGGGTGGTAGAAGGAAATATGTTATTTCAAATCATTTCATCCTAAAATGACCAAAAAGCGAGAGAATTATACAATTATAATTCCAATGATTACCACTATCATTTATTTCTTTCATATTATACTATCATCGTGAAGGTTGGGGAATATGAGACCACAACATCTCCCAATTAGCCAAAAAATTACTACCACAACGCCGACATATTGTGGAGCATTCAGTCAACAGCAGGGCGCACGTTAGAGGTGGTGTTTGTAGCATTTGATCTGCCTTTAAGACAAAGACACTCTATGATCTGCAATGCTGATATTGCATGTGGGTAAAATAGTTGTGGCATGGTACTGATCATTTTAAATTGATATATCCAACACTCTCTTGTTATTTTATTTTAACCGAAAGCACCCCTGCAGAATACTTTTTGGATCGTGTGATTGAGGTTATTTTGTACAAAATAATATGATGATAATAAAATAAAAAAACGACGACTGTTGCACCACAAATTGTCGTCCCTGCACAAATTGTCGTCGGCGACAATTTGTGCAAAATTTGACAAAGCCTGACACCACAAATTGTCGTCCCCTGCACAAATTGTCGCCGGCGTCAATTTGTGCTGAAGGTGATGTTCCCATTTTTCACCCTCACGGACGACAATTTGTGCAGGCAAACTGATAGCTCGTTGCACAAATTGTCACCCCTTGCACAAATTGTCACCCCTTGTACAAATTGTCACCAGTCCCTGTCTTCAAAATATTGCCATGTGTGGTTGTGCCTGTGATGTGTATGTAAGGTGTGTGTGTGTGTGTGTGTGTGTGTGTGTAATTGTGTGTGTGCGTGTGTCTGTGAGTGTGTGTGTGTTTTTTTGTGTGAGTATGTATGTGAGTGTGTATGTGTGTGTGTGTAGGGGGATGGGGTGGACTTACATGTTTTGTGTGGAGGTGGATTTATATGTTTCGGGGGGGGGGGGGTATCAGAAAAGATTTCATTCTTATGTATTATGGAATTGCTTTATTATCATTACTATTATACATATCTATTAGTATTATGATTATTATTCTATTTAAGAGGAATATAATTTATAAGTTGCATATTCGGGTAGAATATGGCACATATATATTGTGTTTATATACAAGTGGTATATCATACTTTATGGTGTTTATCGAATCAATAGAAATATTACGTTTATGGATTTGTAATTCTGTTATAAAGTGAAATTGTTTATTTCATTATGTGAATGAAATCAAATAAAGAATATGGAAAAAAAAAAAGGAAAAAAAAAAGTGTATGTGTGTGGGTGGGTGTGTGTGTGTGTGTGTGTGTCTGTGTGTATGTATGTGTGTGGGTGGGTGTGTGTGTGTATGTATATGTGTGTGTATGTGTGTGGGTGTGTGTGTGGGTGGGTGCACGTGTGTGTGTATGTGTGTGTGTGTGTGTGTGTGTGTGTGTGTGTGTGTTGCGCGCGTACTGGCGTATGGGCTAGGTTGTTTGCGTGTGCGTGTGTTAGCGATGAGTGTTGAGCTGGTATGTATGTGTACGTGATGGGGATGTTGAGGTGGTTGTGTGCAATATATATGTGCGTAACTGTGTAAGTACGGAATATTACGTGTGGTTGCATGGTGATGGTGGTGGTTGTGTGATTGTGTGTGTGTGGGGGTGGGGGGGGGGGCGAGCGCGCGTGTATGTGTACATTGTGTAGATGTGAAGTCGTGTATTTGTGTTGAGGAATTAGCCAATGGGTTTTGCATTGCCCTCTGTTTCATTGTTCTATAAATATAATAAAAATTACACAGTGACGATGGTCATTGGGGTTACTATATTGGTGTGATTACAAAAAAGAAATGTCATGATGGTGAATGGAATTATAAACAAATATCAAACTATGATCACCCTTATGATCAGGCCAATAAGGCAAAATGAAAATAATTGACAATGCTCTAGATAAAGACAGCGAGTCAGTTAAAGTCAAATTTCATTATCTCCTTCTAGGAATAATACGAAAGCAGGGGAAACAGTTTATGAATTGTTTGTTCTGGTATTGCCCCACTTTTATGTGTTAGAACTCAAAACTTGACTGTGTTAACTGTCTTTATTCTCTTAGAGCAGTATTTGTGTTAACTGCACGTACACCACACACACACACACACATACACAAAAAAACACACGCACACCACCATACAGACAGACATCCACACCCATACACTTACCAACCCACACTAGTGGAGTGGATAAGGTGAATAATTGTGCACTTTTTGGCACACATGTTCAAAATCATAATCATATCTATATTAGATATAGAGGTATCTCAAAATGTTTTCAGGGACACCTGGGTGCAGCCCCCAAATTGCCCCAGGGGCACTTATATGTTATTAACTTCTTTTCGAAAACGCACGGCCGGACTTGAAAAAAGAAACCTTGATAGGAATCACCCCTAGGCAATAGGTACCTTACCTTTTTTCAAATGTGTGGTCGTAAATGGCAAGAAGGCCGGGGGATAGCCCCCAAACTCCCCCTGGGGGCATTTTTCTCTTATTTTGGGACATTTTCTCAAGAATAAATAACTGGATTTTAACCAAACTAGATAGGAATCATCCTGTGGTAATAGGGAACATTAGATGTTAGATTTGGGGTACACAAGTGGCAAGGGGCTGGGGAAGGAAGGGGGGGGGGGTATCCCCCAAAACGCCCCAGGGGGAAGTTTTCTTCTATTTTTCTAATACTTTTTCTCAAGAATAAATAACTGGATCCACCCTTAGGTATTAGGGACCTTAAGTTGTTAGATTGGGGGGACACAAATTGCAAGGAACTGGGAGGGGGTAGCCCCCCCCCCCCAAAAAAAAAAAAAATGCCTCCAGTTCCTCTTATCCTTTACTTTTTCAGAAGAATACATAAAAAATAAATAATAATAGGTACCTAAGTTATTAAGATGATGCTATGCAAGTGGCGGGGGGGGGGGGAATGCCACAAGGGGGCAAAGTCCACTGGTTTTGTTACCTTTTCGCAAAGGTACATGACTGTCTTTTAACCAAGTTGAAAGAAGTCACCTCGGAAAAGAGGACCTAAGTAGGTTGTAAAAATGGGATACATATCTAAAAATGAATTTTAGATTTCATCAAAACTCGACAGATTATTCTGAGGCAATGGGAAAATTTGTTAAAAATGGGGATCCCATCTGTCATGAACTAGCCACCCTCCCCCTTCTCCCTCGCCCACCACCTCATAAATGCGCCTTGCGGTCCAAAATGTTAAGAAAAAAGGAGTGTTTTCTCAAATTTATCCAAACTGTGCAGTAACCAAGGATAATCTAACATACACATGTAGTCGCGTACTCATCTGATGAGGGGACAAGGAGGACCCCCCCCCCCCACCCTCGAAATTAATATAGCGCCTTACATGTCAATTACTATCTTGTTTTCATGGGGGGACTTCGTTCCCTCCCTCAGTGCATGTCTTAACTTTTTTCTTTCGTCCTGCTAACATTTTTCGACAAGCACCAAATTTTGAACATATGTTTAAGATACTATCTGAATTGATATGAGATATCGTTTTGAGGCATTTAAAAATTTTATCAATTTCGCCATCCTTCAGTATCATGACATAATAATACTTATAAATGTTTTAAGACTCTTTTTATAACCATATATAAGATAGTTAGCAGTGAACATGGTGAAAGAACAATCGGTAATGCTCATAATATGAAAGAACAGTGATGCAATTACTATTTCCATAGAAAATAACTATAATGGAAAATATAAACAAATTAAATGTAGTCAATCATTTTTTCAAGATGGCCACCACAATTTGAATAAACAAAACACAAATTGTCACATAACTCAATGGTGCATGATAGTTGATTGTGAAAAGGCTAGATAGAATAGAAATCCGTAAAAAATCAGTGTCAACGGGAAGATAAAATTGATGCGCTAATTACTTAACTAAGAAACATAATGTTTGCTACATTAAGTGATGTAAATAAATGCTCTTTATTTATCTATTTTTTGGATAGATTCATGGTGACATTCTTTTCACACAATGCAATGTCATGTTCCTCTTCAGGAGCTGCTCATTCCATCATCTGTATAAACTCTTGGTCCATCGCCTTTCCATGGACCGTCCCACATGATAGGGTCCATGGTATGGCGGTGGACCAGGAGTTCTGACAGAAATTTCCAGCCATTATGGATATAGCCACCAGTTCTGAGGCCTCAAACAGAATAAAGCTAAATACATGGCTTTGACAGTCATTTTGGACTCAATCTTTGATCCTCCTTGTCTCCTCCTTATCCTTGTTTACTGTGCAGTTTGGATACATTCGAGAAAACATTCCGTTTTTCTTGAAATAATGGACCGCAAGGCGCATTTCTGAGGTGGTGGGGGAGGGGCTGTGCTGTAGCTAGTTAATGTCAGATGGGGTACAATAGTCTTAGAATAATTTGTGGAGCTTTGATGAAATCCAACATTCATTTTTTAGATATGTATCCCATTTTTACAACCTTAAGTCCACTTTTTACAGGTGACTTCTTTCAAGTTTGATTAAAATTTACCTTTGAGTAAAAAGGAAAACATAAGTGGAATTTATCCCCTTGGGGAACTTTTGGGGCTAGCCCCCCCCCCCCCCCGTCCCTTGCCACTTGCATACCACCATTTTAAGAACTTAAGGTCCCTTATACCTAAGGATGGTTGCTATCAAGTTTGGTTAAAAAGTTATTCATTCTTCTGAAAAAGTAGAAAAATAAGAAGAAGTTGCTCCATGGGGGCATCGTTTTTTTCTCTCTCTCTCTTTTTTTTTTTTTTTTTTTTTTTTTTTTGGGGGGGGGGGGGGGCTACCCCCTCCCGGCACCTTGCGATTTGTGTCCCCCCCCCCCCATTCTAACAACTTAAGGTCCCTAATACCTAAGGATGATTCTAGTTATTTATTCTTGAGAAAAGGTATTTAAAAAATTTAAAGAAAGTTTCCCCCGCCGCGTTTTGGGGGCTACCCCCCCCCCTTCCCCAGCCACTTGCTTCTTGTTGTATCCCAAGTTTAACAATTAAAGTTTGCTATTACCTAAGGATGATTCCTATCAAGTTTGGTTGAAATCAAGTTATTTTTTCTTGAGGAAATGTCCTAAAACAAGAGAAAAATGCTCCCCCGGGGGCGTTTGGAGGCTATCCACCGGCTTCCTTGCCCCTTATGAATACACATTTTAACAAGGTAAGGTCCCTATTATCCAAGGATGATTCATATCAATTTTTTTTTTTTTTTTCAAGTCGGGGAGTGCGTTTTCAAAAAGAAGTAAAAATAACATATGAGGGCCCCTAGGGCACTTTGGTGGCTGTTCCCAGGCGCCCCTA
Organism: Arbacia lixula; assembly: GCA_963669155.1. Taxonomy (NCBI): domain Eukaryota; kingdom Metazoa; phylum Echinodermata; class Echinoidea; order Arbacioida; family Arbaciidae; genus Arbacia; species Arbacia lixula. The sequence goes on from OZ022593.1 coordinate 12,989,478, forward strand.
AAAATGCCTCTATATCTAATATTGTTCCAAATATGATTTTGAACATGTGTGCCAAATTTGGTGCTGGTAGACAAAAGTGCACAATTCACCTCATATTTGTTGCTTAACCGCCCCACTATCTGACTGATTCACACAATTCTAGTCGACTAAATGGGGACTATTTCGGGCACAATACACACAAACCTTGATTCAATCCGTTGACCTGGTACCGCTACCCCATAACCCCCCCCCCCCACACACACACACACACACAGACACACACACCCACACACATACGCACACACGCACACACACACTCACACACACGCACATACACAAACACCGCACACACACACACTCACACACGCACACACACACATTCACACACACACGCACATACTAACACACGCACACACACGCGTACACATACACACACACACACACGCACACACAATCACACACACATGCACACACACACACTCACACTCACACACACGCACACACACAATCACATAAACATGCACGCACACACACACTCACACTCACACACGCACATACACACACACCCGCACGCACACACTCACACACACACCCACTCACGCACACACTCACACATGCACACACGCAAACATACACACTCACGCACACACGTACACACACACACACACACAAACTTTAACGTGACCTGTTATTTTGGTTTGTGTGCATTCATATACTTGAGTTATGTGTTGGTTTTCATGTATTATGTTTGTCAGGAATTATTATATTACCAAAAATGTAAGCCCCTAATGGCCTTGAAGGCTTCAACGTCATATTAAATGTGTTTCGAGGGGGGGACGACAATTTGTGGTGTCAGCCCCCTGCACAACTTGTCGTCGACGTCAATTTGTGCAGGGACGACAATTTGTGGTGTCAGGGTTCTGCACAAATTGACGTCGACGACAATTTGTGCAGGGACGACAATAGCCTTGAAGATAAAGTGAAACAAAAAAGTTGTGTGTTACCCCCCCCCCCCTTTTTTTTCTTCAAACTTTTCCACAAGCTCACACCGAGGTGGATTAGTTTCTCTTTCATAAAACCAAGGAAGGTGGAGGAAGGGGATGTGATATTTTAACTCATGCTCTCCTAAAATTACTAAAATGTTGGATTATCATGTAATTATAATTCAAAAGTGATTCTGGTATCCATTATTTCTTGCAGATGTTACTATCGTTCTGCAGGTTGGGGAGAGTGAGACTCTGACATCTCCCAATTACCCAAACAATTACGACAACAACGCCGATATATTGTGGAGCATTGAGGCACCAGCACGGCACAAGTTAGGCGTGGTGTTCACATCATTTGATCTGGAGAATAGATATGATTATCTCACCATCTACGAGCAGATAGAGGGCACCGATTTTGATGAGAACAATGCAAAGGAGATCGCCTGGTTGACTGGGTCTGTTCAACCTAATCTAGTTACTTCAGATGGAACAGGAATGTGGATTCGTTTCACAAGTGACGACACTAACACGAATGCGGGGTTCTCCCTAGATGTGTATGTGTTGTCAGGTGATGGAGGTACGTTTTGATGTATAACACGTGTGCCAGTATTTTGATACTTTTTGCAGGATATCGAACAATCAAGAGCTGATGCTGTTGTTCTTGTCGTTGAAGTATCACTTTGTAATGTCGGTGGTGATATATTCACTGCGCTCGCCTGACCAAACAATAAAGAAAAAAGGTCGGCTTTCTTTTAGACGAAGAAAATGCTTAATGAGCCTTACTGCTGATATTAATACCTGCTTAACGCTCTCAGTTCCATGGGTGTATATTGAATGCGTAATAGCTTGGAATGCCCTTAATGTCTTGGTATTCAGAGTCTTATATCAGTATATGCGACACCGTCGAAGAATTTCATTTTTATTAAAAAAAAACCCCACATAATCAATATCTGATAGATCGTACGATGAAGGTCATAATATACAAAATGATATCAATATATTAATGGCATTATCGTTCTTTCAAATGCAAGGATACTCTTTCATTGTGAAGCACCAATTCAAACGATGTGTTATGAGCTCTTCACGGTCACCCATGACATCGAAGCGCCCTATTAACAGTATTTACAGGCGTCTGCAAATTAAAAGCTTGCAACGTCTTTATCGCTTGTCCATTTCGGTACAAACTGCCATCATGTTTCCCTTTCACTTTTCGCCCTCAATTGAAACATATTCATATCATAGTGGGAAGGAGGGGGGGGGGTCCCCCCCCCCCCCTCCCCCCGGGATTTCCGCCCAGGTATGAAGGATGCAGCATTGTATTTCCAAGTGCAATAAAAGGTCTTCTTTGTAAAACCGAAATTAAACAGATATGTAATCACCTTTACACGGTCAGCCATGACGTCGAAACGCGGTATCAAGAGATGAAGCAACCCAGTGAGCTTGCAACGTCGTTATCCTTTGTCCTATGTGTTTCAAATTTCGATCAAGTTTTCCTGACACTTGTCGCCCTTACTTGAAAACATAAGTTATTTTAATTGGATAAACAATTCCATTACATTATAGGATAATACACAACTTGCTTTCCCTAAAGTCAAATGCGGTTTTAAATCCGTTACAACCATCATCTGCGCACTTATTCCTGTAATTATTTGGTACCTATCTACTTTCTTTCAGTTTGGGATTGTGATTTTGACAACGGCAATTGTAGTGTGACGCATGGAGTGGGATCTTGGTCGATCGCCGAAGTTGACACTTTTGATAGCAGTAAGTATCTATACCTTATACAGTGATGTGTGATGTTTTAATAGATCATAGCGTTCTTAACTTTTGTAGGAAGAGCATAGCTTCGACGTTGAATGTATACCCATGGACGAACTGTTTTTTGATCTTGAATCTAGCTTCGACGCTGAATGTATACCAATGGACGAAGTGTTTTGATCTTCATTCTCAACCCAGGTGTAGTAAATGAGTACCTGGTTAGTATTCTTTCGCATCTATTCAAATCAAATAGCCTCTCCAGATTTCTAAGCCTGCTTGACCCAAGCTGTCCGATTAAATCCAATTCACTCTACTTTCCTTCAAGATACGAAAAAGCTCTGCAAACATGTGTTTTCTCTCCAGATCCCGCGGGATCGAATCTCGTTAAACATCCTTGGCTGACCATGTTGCACACTAGAAGAGCGTCATATACTACATTTAAAAAAAAACAGATTAATATAATTTACGTTGACAATTCCTGTGTCACTTAAGTTAAACCTAAGAGGGTCTAACTCACTGCCTTGAAGATTAGTTCGTGACATGTTTGCGACTTAGTTTTCGCTCAGTCGCAGCGACGTAGCGACAAGGTTTCTTGGAGACAAATAGGGTCACCGGGAGGTCACGGGAACTTTCTCTACATCCGCTCTCCTGGACGACTTTTGCCTTTATTTGACAGATTAACAAGACATGAGGTGCAGAAATATGCAACGCAGATTATACTACTTTCAACGCACCTTAACATTTTTTTGATAAGCGATACTCGTTATAAATGTTATTCTATGTTGCAATATTGAAGTTTTGTCGTCGCCTTGTTGAGTTTCGAATTCTGATTCATAAGTCGTAAACCCAGTATATTTTAAATCAGAAACTCGCCCAGGTGCGACCAAACTTGTATTTTCATGCAGAAGAATATCACATTTCGTATGTGCTTGTTCTCATATACAAGTATTTCGTGACACAACTTTGAGTTCATCAGCAAAAGTTAAGACATGTCCATGTTCAGGAATATATATTGTACATTTTAACCCCCAGGTGGACATGACGCAGTTGCGTATGCATTTGATTGTAAAGGGCACATGTCGGTCAGGAATAATACTTGCGGGATCGAATATCGTTAAACATCAATAGCTGACCATGCTGCACACTAGAAGAGCGTTATATACTACATTAAAGAAACACACAGATTATTATCATTTACGTTGACAATTCCTGTGTCACTTACATTAAACCTAAGAGGGTCTAACTCACTGACTTGGAGATTAGTTCGTGACATGTCTGCGACTTAGTTTTCGCTCAGTCGCAGCGACGTAGCGATAACGTTCTTGGAGACAAATAGGGTTACCGGGAGGTCGCGGGAACTTTAAAAATGCTCGATTTATTTTTACACCTTTTCCAGTGTCAAACAGGTCTCGGAGACTAACATTGCCCGTGACTGGGAAAGTGTCCGAACCTGCTTTAGACCGAGAAGACTGAGGAGAAAAGCGTATGATAGATGCAGTTGTAGATCTAGGTAAATATAGACATGATAGACGCGAAAAGTCACGGCGACGTGTCCGTCAGTGAGATAGGCCCTTAAGGCGACATCGCTGTAACTTTGTCCAGGCTATACCTAGATTCACATCTGTCATACGCTCTTGTCCGCAGTCGCCTTGGTCTGAAGCAGGTCTCATGGACATCTCCCAAGTCACGGGCAATCTTAGTCTTGGAGACATGCTTGAGACCGGAGAATGTCTTCTACTCTGCAGGAGATGTTGCCGCGACTGAGCCGAAAATGGAAAATGAATTGCCAACACGTAGTCTTAGGAGGGGTGGAAGGGAGGGGGGGGGGGGGACCTTAAAGGTTCTACAATATTGACAATACTTATCATAATCATAAATTGCTAAGTAGTTCAAGAACGTTGAAGACAACTCCATACTAAATCATAAATATTGGCATTTGGCAATTTTGCATTGAGTTTAGAATAACGTCGTTATAACATGTATAATATTCAATCCAGTAAACATTTATCAATCAATAACAATATTTCAATGCGTATTTATTCTCTTTCTCATAACAATTTGAAGACAATGTCTATAATATTGTGATTCTGTTCGTTTCTGGTTAGAATATTATGCAGCCGATCTGAATGAAGATGGTGCATCTGGCGTAGCATCATTCACCTTACCCACCCAGGATATCTCAAAGACTGGCCTTATATCATTTACATACTACTCCTGGACGAATGTCAGGAACCAGCATGATATGGAAGGGTCACTTAGCGTGGATATTTGTGGGAGCAACATTTTCCTTGTGAGCTCTATAAGCTATTATTATTCTTATGATTCGGGTCCTATTTACTTCATCTGCTCAGGCGCTGACGAGGTTGAGGTAATTACATGGTAAATGTTATGTAGAAAAAAAGCTGTGGGGGGGGGGGCGGGGGTCTCGTTCCTCACCAATAGGTAAGGGGGAAAACGTAATTCTTATTTTACAGCTATCATAATACATATCAACATTTTATTTGTAGGGCTCTAGAAATATGGCGTATAAACTATATTCTGAAACTGCAAATGCTAACTTGTCTTGACAATGTGGGCACATATTTCATCAGAAAAGAAAAACCCCGCACAAGAAGGTGTCATGTGGTTGATGTGGCTGAGTTATAGACACGTAAGAATTGTTCAAATGGTAACAGCGGGGCGTAAATTAGAATTTATCTTTCAATCAATGTTATCATACTACACTAGGTAACATGATTAATATTTGAATATAAGACTTATTATGAAAATGTAAGCAATACTAAATTGTTCCTCGCTTGCAATGGTGGATACATTGTATATTCATGCATCGTTATATGGATATCATGTCTTTGTTTATTGCATAGTCTCCTTGTAAGCCAGGCTCACATGTATAAGCGGAGCTAAATCAAGCTACCCTGCTGAAAGACGTCTTGAATGAATAATAAGTATTATGATGTACCCATAAATCATTGCAGATTACATTTACGGCTACAAGAGGATCGCATACAACGTACATATTTGTGGATGACATACATGTGATTGGCATTCCTGATCCACCAGGTAAGCTACCAAACTGATCTACCTTACTAGTTTTACTGCGAAAATGACGGCCTATTGCAAGGCATTCACTTCACCTTCTTCTGTCTCTCTTTAAAACTTTCACTCGTTCTGCGCAACTGCTGCATTTGTGCACAGGCAATGCACACACATCCCATAGAGCAGTTTATCTGACACACAAGCGGATACATAATATGTAATTACGAGCCGACAGAATCAAAACATGTCTTTTGGGGTTAAGATAGTCACAGTATCAACTACATTTAAGATACTACCTTAATCATTTTGTGATCCTTCATAGGAAAAAAAAATAGTACATGAACACGTGTTTAATTAATGTACGTTTTTTTTTTTTTACTACATACGGGATTATGAAAAATTAAATAAATATTGTAAAATATAGCTACTGTAAAATTGCACATTTGTTCAAACAAGTATCAATAATTCAACATAATTAACAGTCAAGGCGATGGTTTTTCGTTCGAAATGTTAATGACAGAGTCGGACTAACGATATAATACATTTGTATTTTTTTTAATTTTTTTTTTGCTAAATACGAAAAAAATCACTTTAAAAGGGCAACCTATGAAAGAAAATAGCAGGGAATGTAATAAGAGGTTTACGCACATTTATGTAATGCAGATATTTTATGTATACATCATATACATGCATTATGTCATTGCGTTTACAGTATCTAAGCTATCAATTGAGGAGATAATATTATCTCTAACACAATGTCCTAATATAAAACAAACCACCCAACTGGTTCCTACAACAATGCTTTTCGGGATCACTACCATGGCTATGACAGAATCCATCATTACGACGTCCTTGATTGAAACGACGACGGCAGAAACTGCGAACTCTGTGCAATCATCTGAAGTGACTACGGTAGAGAGACCGACCTCACAGGCAATGGCAGGGTCTGATTCTGCGACAATGACCATAACGACGATTATGACTTCAGAAAGGAAAGGTATGTATTGATTTGTTGGGGGCCATATTCATGAAACCTTTTAATTTTGCATCAAATGATAAATGGTGTGTGGTCAGCTGCATCATAATTTTTCCCCACTTGACAGTACACACTCTACATATACATATATAAAATATGCGAAGCATTTTTTTTTTTATCGATATTGCTTCAATCAAAAAGTCTGTCATACATAAAGAAAAAAAAATATTTTCAGGTTCCTGAAAAATATATTTTCTATTTTGTAATGGTTTGCATAAATAAATTTCAAATTCTGCCCCACTTCTGAACCATACCTTCAAGAGGATAACTGGCTCTATTTAGAAAGGATGCCAAATGAACAAGCCCCAGCACTATTGTTCATATGATCCGAGTCTCTGGGGTTCAGAGCAGATAACATCCCGACAGGCTGGCCTCACAAATGGTCTAATGTATTTGAATAGTTTTAGCGGTCGAGGGTCAGTCCAGTGGGCTTCCGCATAGCCCGGCACATAGCATTTGGTGGCTCCATGCCCCTCTTGAGAAGGCATTTGGCGGTTTCTTCGTCGTCCATTCTATGCCGTACAAGGACGACACCAGGCTTGTCTTGGCGTAATCGAAAATATGCGTACTTCCTGATGCCTGTCAGTTTGTGAAAGTACTTGGAGAGGAAGCTCTTCCAGTCATACCACTGCCAACCCTGACCACTGTTGTAAAGCTTTAGGACACTTGAGGATAACGACTTGTCCACCACTGATGCAAACTCACCTAGGCTGTCACAGTCGGACCTGAAATGTATGAACAGTTTGAATATTGAAAATACTTGCACAATGCACCCAATACCAAACACAAAATGACTGCAGTCACTGTACACAGGATAAACCAGGCATGTAACACATTGTTTGTACAGTAAAACATACTATTAAACAGACTAACAATTAGTATTCTTACTCGTTAAATAAGATCACTTTATACATTGGACCACAAAAACAATGTTTATAACAAGTTTGGCTTTAAACATGGTAAACAAATATCATAAAGAGCTAGGACCAGATAAATTACCATGCTATTAGAGGGTGTTTGTTATCTATATCTGACCTGTTTATAACGAGTCTTTACTATTTTGATTGATTTGATTTGATTGATTCAATGATGACAAATAAAAATATCATTAGTTCATTGTTAAAACAGATACATTTCAAGACAATTTAAGAAAAAGAAAAGTATTGTCAGCCTTTAGAAAGTAGTCAACTGTGATTAACTTTTTAAGAAAAAAATCCTCTATTTACAACTTGGCAGAGTTTACAAACTTATGAGGCCACCACAAACTTTCTACACAGCCCACTTGACTCCCATGGTCAAGAGATTACAGAACAAAGGAACCAAAATATCCTTACATTTTGATAACAAAATAAATTTGAATTTCAGAGGGGGTTATAGAAACCACATGAAAGCTGTCAGCCTATCACTACATTCAACTGCCTAAACAGTCAATATCAAATACAAACCTTCGATAGATTTGCTTGATTCTTCCAAGACCACCATCAACCATACACCGGGCATGTCTCCTCTCCTTTTGGCAGTATTCTATCTAGGTGTGCAGTCCAAGTATGGTGCGCAGGCTGAAGTAGGCAAGAACTGCCCAGTTCTTGTTTTGTCCTGAAATACAATACAAAAGCAAACTTAATCATAGCTATTAACATGTGAATTTGAAGATAAAAAAACATGTTCATGGACAATGATCGTTGTAATCTCATTAATGACAATCCCTATTTTCGCATAGGAATAGGAATTTTCATGAAATTAAGGCTTGAACGAACTAGTTGTTGTTTCATATATCCATAACATGTTGGATCAAGCAATATTAAACTTAGAGCAGAAGAAAATATAATTACAAGGATGACCCATAGGCTTACAGACATCCGATTGCACTTGTTTATTTCCCTACTATTAGTCATGGCCCTACATTTAGATTTTGCGTTCAATCACTACATGATAAAGATTTGTATATGAACAGTTTTCTAATTTACATTTAAGAATTATTTGCATAGTCTTGAAGAAGACGGATAAAAGTGGTTGGACTATCGGTTGGGACGATGGATCTGCCTGTTCGGATTAGCTAGATCTAGATTTAGATTATAGTCTAGAAACGCCTAACGCCAACGGCGAGTCTGACACTGACTGTCAGTGACACTTAAGTTAAAGTATAATCCTTGTTTTCTCCATGTAGCCTTGAAATTTAAGTTGAATGAAGCAAATTGTAAATAATCATAAAGTAAACAACAAATTTTCTCATCTCAAGGGCCTGAAAATAAAGATCAAGTCTGCATTTTACATTAATTTCACACATGACTAGCTCAATTGAATTGAATTGGTTATGACTACTTCTAGTTCAACGAAAAACATCAACTTGCTAACAAAAAAAGTCAAAGCTTCGGACTTTTGGACTTTTGGACTGTCTGTGGTCTGTGCATATAAGGTTCACTTGGCCACTCATCATGCCGTTTAGTTTTATCCAGACAAACATATTAATTTTTCTTACCGTTTCATCCATGTCTGAAAGTTCCATGTACAGCATAAAACAGGATTTTTGTGTGGGCTTATTCGAACTTGATTCAACAACAACACCGTTTCTTGTCAAAGCAGTAATACTTGTAATTAACGTACGCGGTGTTGCAGCTTGCACACGCGCGAACTGCATGCTTTTGAACTTGCGGGCTGATTTACAGCGTATTGTCTCAGCAGCTCTAACATTTTCTCGCGTCGCGGCTCATTTGCAATAGTGCACATTCGCTTGTAGAGATTATGTGAACACCTATTATACATGTTGAATATAAATCATACGAAAATACCAACATACACACCATTGATAAGAAATGGTTGTGGTTTCCAATTGGAGGAACTTACAACCAGGTATCGCATTTCCAAGATTACGACTCTTGTAACTGTATTGTTGTTTGATTTTCCCGATCAGAGACCGGGGATCGTGGCTCCATAGTGGTCCCCGTGGTAGCATCTCTCCTGTCCGTGATTGTCATTGCCTCCTTGCTCCTGCCTCTACTTGTCATTGTCCGAAAGAGGTACACTCTTCTAGTTCATATTAATTTGGTTCATATATTTGTATAGTCAGTAAAAACAAACAAATAGATATTACTGTCACCGAGCCATTCGGAAAAGTAGTGGGATGTCGATGTCCACTATAATCAGTCCAATACAACATATTTGAAAACAAATCATTCTGATTATAAAGCCAAAAATTAAAAGGAGAAAAAGGGTGTGTAATGCAAAATCCTGCACCAAAGGTGCATGTAGAAATATAAATAGAACTTTTAAAAGAGATTTGATTGGATTTCACCATAGTGTGTGTCTTCCATTGAAGGTAACCAGTTACAATCGTATCAAATGATACATTATAACAACTCTATCAGTGTAGGTAAATGAAACAGTAGTTAAAGGCACATCTTTAATATATAGATACATTGGCAAGAGTTATGTAACCACAATGATTTTGTGTTGTGTAACATATAGAAAAGGTCAATATGAGTTAAGCTAAGATCGCTGAGCGAGCTATCTTTAACACAAAATGGACACAAATAGACACACACGCAAATAGAACTTGTCGTCAAAATGGAAAGGGAGAAGTGCGTAGAGAAAAACGATGAAACAAAAGGGTCGGATTGTTTGTTTGAATACTTTGATGTTGTGTATTTTGTTCTTTGTATTTAAAATTTCCTATTTTAAGTAAAGACATGTTTTTCATTGCTTTTATTATTTGCTCCGTCCATCCTCAAAAGGCGACATGCTGTTCCACCGGAGCCGTCTGAGACGACAGAAGACCATCCGGCCCTCTACGAGAACACAGCGTTCTGCTCCAAAGACATTCCTGAAACACCAGGCACCGCTATAGGTGTGCATTTTCCCCCAAGTACCAGTCCAGCACGTGATGAAGAGCACGCCTCTAATACGGAGGGTCAAAAATGTGTGGATCAAGATGATTTCAACAGATACGAGACATTGGACCAATCAGCACACCACAACTACCAAGACCTGACTAAAATGCGTACCGCCGCTATTCCTGCAGATAACCAAGCCACCTGTGACAAGCAGGGCAACGGTCTAAACGGGGAAGAGGGGACGGGGGACAACCATCTTCAACATGTTTTCCACACAACCAAGGATCTCCCTTCGAAAGACGATGCAGTTTACGCAGAGATTCAACCCGAGACTGACGGACCAAGTCCTGAGAAAGAGATTTCTTCAGTCAACCAGGACCGGAAAAGGCCTTCAAACCGAGTAGAGCCTGATTTGAACCATGAGGCATTCTACATTAATGAGGCTCAGGCGCGTAGGGTGAAGGCAATCAACGCTGGAACTCCGTGAAGCTATGAGGTAAATTGCTCTGCACCAATTATGACCTTTTTTGTGTTAAATCATCATCATCATCATCATCATCATCATCATCATCATCATCATCATCATCATCATCACGTGCCGTCTTCGACTCCAAGGTTGGCCCCCATGGCTCTCTACCTGGGGATGGTTTTCTGCAGCTCTATTTGTTTCAGCCTAAGAAGTTGAGAACAGAAGCACAACACTATTTCTTGATGCCATCACTTCATTTGATTCACTTTCTTCCTCTTGCTCTCTTTCCTCCAATTGTGCCTTCCAGAAGTGCAATTGCAAGCGTTAAATGCCTGTTGTATATTTTATCTCAATAAATGTATTTCTATATAATGGAGATGTGGACTAAATATGATTTTCAATGTACAGCCATTTATTACGATGTTTACCCTGCACCAGTTATGACCTTGCGTGTTAAATACTTGTATATATTGCTCAGGATTTTTTTTTTCTATATGGGAGTTGTGTACTGGTCATCAATCATTGTTGCAAATATGGATGTGTGTTACATATGTTTAATCCTTAGGTACACCTTGTTCTTCATTAAGCTTTTTTTACTCATGAAAAGATTGATAAACTAAACGGATCATAACATATCTTATAAACTTTTCTTTTTAAGCCAGGTTTTTAAGTAGTTTAAAGACATGTTATAATACCAGAACACGTTGAAATTTGCACGTACCATTATTTTCAATGTACAGTCATTCATTTACTATGTTTATTGGAACGACATAGCAGTAGAAATTAGGAAATGGTCAACTTTACTAAATCTTAAGTACAGTTATAAACTTTATTTATCTCGCCTGTGATATATAGGGAATATACGCTGCTTTGAAGAAGTTATTATATTATGGCACATATAAAGAATATACTTCCGATATACAATTATACCTGCAAAGAAAAAGTGTTTATCGACATGTAATGGTTATGTTTGTGCTCTAGATTATTGTTAAGGATGGAGAGGTTTGTGTGTGTGTGTGTGTGTGTGTGGGTGTGTGTGTGTGTGTTTGTGTGTGTGCGTGTAGGTGTGTGAGTGTATGTGTGTGAGTGTGAGTGTGTGTGTGTATATGTGTGTGTAGAAATGAGTAGGGATTTAAGCATACATATAATACTGAGAGACAGAAAGAGAGATAGGTGAAAGTAAATATGAACAAATCGTATGGACAGAAAGAGGGACAGAAAAATGATCAGAGAATGTAATAGAAGGGCTATGAGACAGAAAAATGAGTAAACGAAAGAAAAAAAAGAGTGGGAATAAAAAGAGGGAGTTGCCTACTCCTTATGTGTAGACAGACAGTGCCAGGCCTTGGAATTTCTCCTTCTGTCGTCTTCTTCAGTAATGTAACATCATTCTTTTTTTTTTGGCGTGCAATTAAAAGGGCTCGACACGAGACGCTTTAAGCGTGATAAAGTTAGAGCTGTACCAGTCCTGGGCGTGTTTCACCAAGCTGTTCGTAAGCTAAGAACAACTTTGCGCACGACTGCTTACACTTCCTTGCGCTACATGAGATGTAATACCCCCCCCCCCCCCCCCAAAAAAAAAAAAACAAAAAAAACAAAAAAAACAAAAACAAAAAACAAAAACAAAAACAAAAACAAAAACAAAAAAAAACAAAAACAAAAAAAAACAAAAAAAAAACAAAACAAAAAAAAACAAAACAAAACAAACAAAAAAAACAAAAAAAGCCGGAACTCATTTTCAACCATCCAAATCAAGTTTGACAAATTATAAACTTTGCATCCATGCAGAATTTTAATTAATAAAGATCAGATTTCAACTTCAGCTGATGGGAATCAAAATGATTGAGAATCTGATTAAAAAGCTCAAGAAAGGGTCACCATTCGTGCGTAAAATCGTTCTTGGCATAAGAACAGCTTGCTGAAACACTCCTGGCAAGGTCCACGTATCAAAATACTGGACCTATTGTTGTCTGAATACATTGTCTCCTTTAGTCCAGCTGTTTCTGTGGATGACAATAAAACAAAACAAATGAATGCATTAATGAGTGGAGTGAGAAGAGAGCGGAGTGGGGGAATGAGATTGCGTGTGTGAATAACAAATAAGGGGAACAGTGGGAAAGTCTACGGGAACCGTCTTTAATGGGGTATAGGACGTGATCATGGGTCTTGTTTTTATTTGATTTCAGGATACTAGGAATAAATCGTCGTAGGCATAGTGGTATCCAATTATGATTGCCAAACTGAGCCACCATGTTTAAGGTCCGTAATGATTACCACTATACGCAGTGTTAAAAGTGTAATACGTTGCATTCCTTCACATATAATGATGTCAAGGCAATGGGGTACGTTTGATTATTCGGAAAATATACAATGGACCCACATATCAACACAAGACACCTAGCCCCCTACCCCCCCCCCCCTTCAGAATTTGGAGGGAGGGGGGGGGGGGTCATATTAAATAGGAACACACACACAAACAACACACGCACGCACACCTACACACACACCTACAAACACACGCAAACACCTACACATACCCACCATGCCCACTGTCTCTATGTAGTCCTCTCTCTCTCTGTAGTCCTCCTTAACTCTTGCCGCACACACAAATACACTCAAACACGCACGCACACCGACGCATACCCGCTGCCTCTATGTACTCCTCTCTTCATACCATAAACCTTACGGCACACACACACACACACACACACACGTTGTCACAGCCATCTATTCCAGTTTGGCCAACTCTACAGAGAACAGCATGGCCCGTGTTGCTTTGACGGGCAAGCAGATAACTAAATGCCAAGCTGTCATGCTGTTAATCACGGAAACCGAGTTGACCAAACGCTGTACATTGATCGCTCTGATGTGTTCCGAGCTAGCTCTCCCTCTCTTTGTGTATTCCTCCATAACTCTCCTCCCTCGCAATGTCTCCCTCTCTTTCTCACTCTCTCTCTCTCTCTCTCTCTCTGTCTCTCTCTGTCTCTCTGTCTCTCTGTCTCTCTCTTTCTGTCATTCTTTCTCTCTCTCTCGTTCCCTCTCTTTCTCTCTCTATTTTTTGCTCTCTCTCTCTCTCTCTCTCTCTCTTTCTTTCTATCACTCGTTATTTTTTATATTCATGTGTATACTTCCTCATTCTTGACATGTATTTTTCCCTCTCTCCCTCTTTCTATCCTTTCTCTCTCTCTCACTCTCTCTCTCTCTCTTTACAATAATTGCATATACATTTTATTCTAGTTCTATAACTACCTGTGCCCCCTCCCCCCTCTCTCTCTTCCTCTCTCTCTCTCTCTCTCTCCCTCTCTCTCTCTCTCTCACACACACACACACACACACACCATCAACAGTTTTTTTTCATCTCTCCCCTCTCCCTTTCATCGTTTTCCTCACTTCGATCATTTTGAAGTGCACTTGATATTGCTATTTGTTACTCAAGTTCAATGTTCACGTCATGTTTTATTCCAACATATACCCTCCATTCCAAAGTTTCGGGGTTTTTTTCAAACATGAATGAGATGTTGATATCAAGTGACATATCCTATACGTTTTTAATTAGTTGTCATAAAATCACATTCTTTTGATTTATTTATTTTGATATCATGTAGGTAAAAGTGTCTGAAAAAAATGTTTGGAGGAATAAGAGGAAAATTAGCATATGTGCAAAGAAGCGAACATAGGCCTTATATATATTATCTTTTAAGTGGCCTATAAAATTTCACCTACATTAATTACACGCCAAAATACAACAACAAGCATGACAAGTGAACGCAATTACATGGTGGGCTAAAACATCTTTTATTAGCGTGTTATTGTTCACAATTTGTGTAATATATATAGGCCTTACATGTGCGTGCATGACGTCACATGATGCAGCGCGCATGCAAACTTTCGTTGGCAGCCATGCTCGATTCCGGCCTAACTCATTAATGAAATAGACCGGATCACCGAAAGCAGACATGACTGCAAACAAACAATTCAGATGTCGCTGAGCGGTGCATTATGGGACCATCAATTACCACTTGATAAACCACAGCCATATACTAACAAAGATTTACAGGTGAATATTAGGAATTGCATCCTTCATAAATCACATTCCGTTCCGTAATATATCTACGTAACGTTACGTGACCAAACATAGCGTTGCTATGACGTCGGTGAGGCTAAAAACAAAATACCAGTGAAGAAATATGTGCTATACTTTCACGTCGGTCAGTGTATAGTGCTTTACCATGGTTCTGAAGTAATATATAATCACATTCTTTTAATAAGCAATACGCGTAAAATCAGCTGCAATAGGTTGAAAGCTACCAAAAGGAAAAAGAACAAACCATGTACATATATCAGAAAAAAATAAAATATGTTAAAACAATTCTTAAACAAAATATACAAACGATTTAAGAACAAACAGCTCGTGAATTATCAATATTTAGAACTATTACCATAACTTGCAGAGCTCCCATAATGAAACGTGCCAAGTTCGTCAGTGTCAGTGCAAATTACGATTCCAGTAAAGCGAGCATTTAAAGCTTTTCAGATGAGCAAGACCTGCAACACATAATTGAATTGAAAAGCATGTTTTTTTTTCAACGCGGATCTAACATATTTTGGAAAGGAACTCTCTCTCTATATATATGTGTGTACAATATTGATACATCCGTTCATTCACTTTCGACATATACATGCATATTTACATGCCTGCATCGAAACAAAACGTAATCATTCTAATCATAACAATATATATGATGGAAATACACATGGGGCAATATTTACACGATTGATATGCTTTACAACAATATAACAATTGGTAGCCCATTTGCAAAAGTTGTGAAACTGGGCAGGATTCACTAGTTTACGCTAACAATTACGTGCATGAATTATCACTGTCATAAGTCCATTTATACACCGTAATTTGTTGCACAGAACATTGATTGGCGGTGCGCCCCTCGTCTCAACGTGTCACTGCAGTTGGGAGAGCCGCGATATGCGCTGAATATTGTCCCCGGTCTCTAGGCTACGGGCACAGCTAAGTTTTTGACGACCCGCCCAATACCGACTCTAAGTTCTTCAATCAAAATATTTCTGCTTGAATTCAGTTTCCAGTACTGTTATTTGGAGAGAAGTTCTTACACATATATTTTTTGTTGAAACAGTTGATCTGCAAAAGAGCTACCCTCTGTATATCTCATCAAACTGCAGTACCTACTGTAGATTAGTATCTTACACTCATGAAGGAAAAACAGTAACATGTAATATTTTAAAATGTCTGCATCAGTGACAATGTATTCGTAAAGAAAAACATACAAAACAGGTATATGTTTGTCAGTATTATCAGGCCTAAAGGCCCGATTGAACATGATAAAAGTGTTTTGTTTGAGGAGAGTAATATCAAAATTATTCTACCCAACATGTAGTCATAGTAGATGCATTGGTAATGTACTTTAAAACTGTCCTTACCCCTACAGATTGTCTTTACACCACGTGTATATCCGCTAATCGTAGATGGAGTTTATGTTTTTGTTAAAATCAATATTCTCCGTAAACTTCATCGCTGTAAATTGGCTGATGCTGATTAGCCGGCTCCACCTGGTTCGAACGCGTCTTCAAATCCTGGTTGATGGTAGAATACTCATCCACAGGGCTAAGCTTCTCGGATTGAAATTCTTCGTAGACTGCATCATCTGTCGGAGGGAGGTCTTTGGCTGCCTGGTAAAGGTGGTAGTTTCCCATCTCCTTCCCACTGTGCAGAACGTTGTACTGGCTATCGTAGAGGGCTTGTGGGTCGGCAGGTGTAGTGGTGTTACCCTTCTTCCCCATGTCAGTCGGGTCTTGGTAGCTGTGGTATTCTGGTTCGTCCACCGACTGGTATGTGTTGTCAACGATGCGGAGCGGGTCGTAACCCGCGGAGCAGTTTGTCTGCCCCAGCTTTCCCGAGGTGATATCCCCAGCTGGTTCATCACAGCTCGCGTAGTCCTGATCACCATTCCTACTACTCAGATCAAGTTCGTTGTACACGTTGGGCGGCTCTTTCTTTTCTTCAGGAACGCTTTCACTTTCGCCAAGGGTGTTGTATTGATTGTCACTAAGGATGTCGCCAGGCCTTTCCGCCATTGTGGAATCATTTTCTAAACGAGCAAGAGCACTGTATCCACCCTCTATCCCATCAACCGTCGAACTGCCTGGAACCTTTTTCGGGTTTTGAGGAGGAACCTGCCAAGTTTTCCCTCCAAGCGGTGACTTATTGAGAGTGTTGTATTCCTCTTCATCATACAGCGTAGCATTCCCACCAGCTGGGGTCAGCTCCAAGTTGACTGAAGGCTTGCAACTTTCATGTGAACCGACAGATGGATTCTCAAGGGTGTGGTAAGCGGGGTTATTCTCCCCGTCGTTAGCGGCGTGGGGTCGACGCAGCTCCTGGTATGGGTTTGCCGACCCTGCGCTGTTTACAGGACCGCTTCTTTCGGGGTTCGCAGAGGGTTTTGTTGTCGCCATTGAGTCAGCAGCAGACGCATCTTGATAGATATGTCCGTCATCTTCAGTCCTTGGAGACGTGATGCCTATGTAGTTATACTCCGTCTGGGGATCTTCAAGACTATAGTATGCATGGTTAGCTTCTGTGTCCAGTGCAGTTTCACATTCACTGCTGCTGACATCTTGAGCCAAACGCGTTTGACCCCCCATGTTAGAGGGAAGCACTGCAGCACCTGCTGGACTGGTACTCGGAGGAACATGCACACCCATTATGATGTCAGGTGTGTCGAGAATGTCTTTGGAACAGTAAGCTGGGTTGTCGAAGAGAGTAGGATCGTCTTCTTCAGTCTTCGATGGGTCTAGTGGGGGTGCAGCATTTCGCCGTCTGTGGAGGTTTGGCATGAATAATTTGAACTGTACTGAGAAGTCTGCTCTCATAACAAAAAGAATATAGGGATTTGTATTAGTATAATCGTTTTAACACATAATTTGATATACGATCATAATTTTGTACCTTGAATGGGAAACAAAACAAAGCAAGACGAGTGAAATAAAATCGACCCCCCACCCCTCTGCTCTTACTTCTTAACTACATTTAACTCACTTTTTCTGTTCACCTTTGGTTTTATAGTTATGACAATTTGTTTTTAATAGGTTATATTGACGCTGTAATTTGTAACTGTTTCGGTCAGTGACTTGTTGATAGATAACTGATACATTCAAAATCATATGCATTTTATTGACCATATAAGATATGCATGAAAACATTAGAATAAACAACAGTGGTGTACCTTTTTCGGACGAGAAAAAGTAGAAC
Organism: Arbacia lixula; assembly: GCA_963669155.1. Classification (NCBI taxonomy): domain Eukaryota; kingdom Metazoa; phylum Echinodermata; class Echinoidea; order Arbacioida; family Arbaciidae; genus Arbacia; species Arbacia lixula. The sequence continues at coordinate 13,007,857 of OZ022593.1, forward strand.
CAGGACCAAGACGGCGATGATAATCACAGACAGGAGAGAAGCCACCACAGGGACCACTACGGCGCCACGATTCCCGGTCACTGATCGGGAAGATCAAAGAACAATACCATGACAAGATTAGTAATCTTGGAAATGCGCTACATGGTTGTAAGTTTATCCAATTGGAAACCACAACCATACCTTAGTTATGGTATGTGTGTTGGTATCAATCGGTTTACTTTATTGAAATTCAGCATGTATAGGAACTCACTTGGCCCTTACGAGCAGATGTGCCCCTGGATGACTAAACACTGTATTCTAACTCCTTTTTGTGCCCCATTGTGCAATGTCCATAAAACAGAACGGCTAAATAATCGTGTTTGTTATTGGTTTCATGGGTTCAACATTATAAAGACACTGAGCAAACTTATCTTTCTACAGTGTAACATTTCGGGAAAAAAATAAGTTATGACTAAACATGCATTGTAGTATGGAGCAAAGACTTACATGTGATAATAATGTATATGAAACAATGTATTTCATGGACACAAACATTGATGAGATTGTATGACATTTATTCGGGGGAATTAAATGTAACAAACTCCCTTTTTTAAACTAATTGCCTGTCTAAGAAAGTTGCACCTTAACAATCATTTAACAAATTGATACATACCTGATGCATCGTTTACATATAGGGATGTCGTTGAACCTTTTGTGCTCTCTGAAGTCATAATCGTCGACATGGTCATTGTCGCAGAGTCGGACCCCGTCATTGCCAGTGAATTCGATCTTCCTTTCGTAGTCACTTTAGATGATCGCACCGTGGTGGCAGCTTCTGCTGTTTGAGACATCGACGTTACGATGGTGGTTTCTTCTGTAGTCGTTTCAATCAAGGACGTCGTAATGATGGATCCCGTCGTGGTGATCCCGAGAAGCGGCGTTGTAGGAGCCAATTGGGTAGTTTGTTGTGTATATATTATTGATATGTGAATAAAACAACGCGTACGCAGACGCTCTATTGCATTTATCAAAATTTTCAATTCATTTTATTATATTTACAAATTCAAAAAATATACAGTCGTGCTATATTGTTATCCGAACTCTGTCATTAACATTTCTTAATAGCATAGCCGTGACTGTATATTATAGTGTATCACTGACGTTTTACATAATTTCTCAGCAATTATTTTACATAGTAGGTCTTTTTAGCCTGTATTTATATCCCAAACCACGTTTATCATGTAAACATGTGTTATTGTACTCGTGAAGATGTACAAAAGGATTAAGGTAGTATTTTCAGGTAGTTAATACGATGACTATTTGAAGAACCAAAGCTACGTTTTGATCCTGTCGGCTCATAATTATAGCCTATCCCCTTGTTTGCCAGATAAACTGCTAATCTATGAGACGTGTGTTTATTGCCTGTGCCACAAATGCAACAATTCCGCAGAACGAGTGAAAGTTTTAAAGAGAGACAGAAGATGGTGAACTAGATTTAATGCAATATGCCGTCATATTTTTTTTTTGATTATGCACAGTAAAGCGAGTAAGGTAGATCAGTTTGGTAGCTTACCTGGTAGGCCAGGAATGCTAATCACCAGTATGTCATCCACAGCTATGGTCGTTGGACGCGACCCTCTTGTAGCTGTAAATGTAATCTGAAAGGATTTACATGGGTATTTAGTATTTAGCATTCATTAAAGACATTTTTCAAAGGTTACTTTAATTCAAGTCCACTTCATATACGACATGTGCGAGTGAGCTTGCTTTATATGAGCGCCCTCCAATATTATGCAAAGACATGGTATTGTATAAATACATGAATACAACATGCATGCACCAGGCACACACTTTGTGATTATCATGATCAATGATATGAATTTACTATTGCTTTAATTTTCAGATTAAATTGTATTCTCAGGTGGATTGCAAATTCTTTTACCTAGTGCAATACGATAACTTAACGATGAGCAAAAGGAGGAATTACAGACTTCGGCTCGGTGTAACGTTTTGAACAATTATTAGTTGACTACATAACGCACACACGTAAACCACATGAAATCTTGGGGTGTGGGCTCTTTCTTTCTTGATGTAATACTGTATTTACAAATTGCGAATACAAGTTATCATATGCAGTATCGGGGTATACGATGTGTTATACTTTTAGATCCCTATAAGTAACACTGATTATATTATGATCTGTATAAAATGAGAATTACAGTTTTTCCCATACATTTCGGTGATTGACGCATTCTTTATTTCGTAGGTTCGTAGGTTCCGTAGGTTCGTTAGTCCGAAAACAAAATAAGATTCTTTATTCCGTAGGTATGTTAGTCCGAAAACGAAATAAGGCTCATTATTCCATTCCTTTTTATTATTATTCATCTCAGTTTTATTTAAGCAGGGTGGCCTCTTCAGTTTTAAAACTGCTGTCACTCAGGGCCCTGACAGTTAAAAAAAACATTACATTACATAAAAATGACGAAAATAGATAAATACAATACCTATCTTTGGGAAGTTTTACCTCAGATGCTGGCCCTCTGAGCACCGGCGGATGCAGGGGTACTATGCCTCAGAAATATACGAAGGAGATCTCTTGCGAAAAGTAACATTCATGAAAAGTAAAAGTTACCCTGAACGATGCTTGTTCATATCCTAATTACGAACAGATGAACCAAAAAAAGAATAGTTGTAATTAGAAGTAATACTAGTATTCATGTTTATAATGATATTAATATTTTCATTAAAACTAGATAATAATGCCACTATAATATGACTGTTAACAGTTCATTATCACATCATCATCATCATCATCATCATCATCATCATCATTATCAGTACTAAAAAGGCTGGCTACGACGGCTGCGGATGTTTTTTGGCCCCCCCCCCCCTCCCCGCCCCAGCCAAAAAAGGGGATCGACAACCCTGTTTGAAGTCTTAATCTCTCCGAATCTGATCCTCCCACCCCGCGCAGAGCGACATTTCTTTAGGTTTATAAGTGGTAAACATTTAATCAAGAAGGGATCTTGATTAAATTTTGAACTATGACAAAACAATTTAAAAATGCACCAATACTCCCCCAGCGAAATTTACATGTTTTGCAATGAGAGGTAAACATGATATCGATTTTTGCATGATAATGAACTAGCCCCATAAGCCTATGATCATCCCTTTGAAAGAATTATGCGCATTTAATCGCCCCTGGTAATGGTAGATCAGCCCCTTCACACCCCATAACAATTGAACAGCAACAGTGATTCTATCCCCCCCCCCCCCCCCCCCGCCCTACACACACACCACGCCTGCCCTTCCGCACTGTTCCGGTTTTCGCGGCTTCGCCACAGATTGTTTCAGTTTCGGACTACCTCATTTCGTTTTCGGGTTAACGAACCTTCGGAAAAACGAACCTTTTTTCTTTTCCGGATTACCGATCCTTTGGAACAACGAACCTCCGGAATAACGCCACAAATATTCAGATTAACGAGCCCTTTTTCTTTTTCGGACTAACGAGCATCGAGGAATAGGTAATTTACGTGTTTCGGAATGACGAACCTTCGGAATAACGAACCATCGGAATATCGAGCTGTAACCGACGAGACAACCCCCCCCCCTTCCTCCCTACCACTGTGTACAATGCGATTACCTCAACCTCATCAACGTCTAAGCAGGTGAAAAAGTGGACACGTATCATAAATTACGTCTGAAGAGTAAGCAAGAAGAACGTTACTCCCGCAATATGATCTGTGTAAATATGAATTTTCGTTTTCTCCCATACCTTTCGATGAGGGACGAGACACCCCCCTCCCCCACCCCCCAAACCCCACACACATAATATTTATTTAATATGTGATTACCTCAACATCGTCAACGTCTAAGCAGGTGAACAACATAGGACCCGTATCATGAAATAATGCCCCTGTATAGTGGACAAGAAAAATGTTGCTTCCGCAAATATCCACGCTAAGTGAACCTTGTGCTTGATCAGAATCCATGATATTAGTCCAGGAGTAATATCGGAATGATATAAAGCCAGTCTTTGAGGTGCTCTGGGTGGGTAAGGTGAATGATGCTACGGTGCCAACCATTCCCCCCAGATCTGCTTCATAATATTCTAATCGGAAACGAACATAATAACAATAACATGAGCATAGTCCTCCAATTGAAAAAGGGAAAAAGGAAAAGTATGCAATAAAAGAATATTGTGATTCATTCCTGGCTTGGGCCAAGCAGCCTTAGAAACCGGGAGACGCTATTTGATATGAATAGATGCGGAAGAATACTTGCCAGGTACTCATTTACTACACCTGGGTGTTGAGAATCATGATCAGAACACTTTGTCCATGGGTTTACGTAACGGTTCTGTGTCGAAGCCATGCTACAAACATTAAGAGCGCTTGCCAATATGCTACCTATACCATGTATACTGCATCACATATCATTGTATAAGTTACAGGTACTTACTACTATCGTAAGTGTTATCTTCGACTGACCAAGTTCCCTGTCCATGCGTCACATCACACTCGTCGATTTCAAAATCACAATTCCAGACTGAAATAAAGTAGATACATGCATAATAATCACAGGAAAAATTGTTGCAACGAACTTGTATAGTTCGTAATCATATTGTTTATCACATTGTAAATATGTTTTCAAGAAAGAGCGACAAGTAAATAGGAAACATAAAGGAAGTTCGAACCAAATAAGAAAAAAAGATTACGACGCTGCAAGCTTACTCGGATGTCTCTACGTCAATGTTGTGTTTTGATGTCATATGTGTATAGCTGAATCTATTTCATTTGAATGTTTTGCTTTGCAAATATACATTTTTTTGCAATAGAAAGTACAAGACTATATTGATATTATTTTGCATATTATGGATTTTGTGATCTTCAATGTATTGTGCATTTTTCTTAAAATGAAATTACTCGACAGTGTCCAATAAACCGATTTAAAGTTTTCAGTAAGGATTAAAGGTGATATTCATAGGAAATACAATCAAATAAATATAGTTTAATTTATAATTGAATGAGTTTTTAAAGCAATTTATGCAGCTAACATGCCATGAAAGTGCTCAGTTTTGTGTTTAATGAAAGTCAAAGTTTACTAGATTGACTCTCTTCCTGTCCTACGAAATCGCCTCAGGGAAAGTGGCGTTGTGTGTACGTCACAGCCGGGATACGCTTCACAATGACCATTGTGTATCACACCTGTTAATCCACTAGCAACTGCCATCGCAGTTTCATTAACAATGCATGATGCTTCTGGCGGAAAAGGAGCTGCGGATTGGCATGTTTGATGCACAATAACGCATCCCTTTTCTAACGTCAGACCTAAAGGCCGTTTCGGATGACAGTAGGGCAAATTTGTCCCCGAGAATACGGTGATTGTTTTCATCCTAATTTCGTTTTTTGGAAAGTGATATATTGTTTGAATATCATCCGAGCTCATTGTATGGCTTATAAGCTTTCTGTAGATGAATATCTTCATATTTTTGGATTTTCTATGAATATCACCTTTAAGGATCTACTGAGCTATTACGCATTAAATGAACTCATGACACTGAGAGGATTTAGCAGCGGTTTTACCCAAATGCAAAATCAGTGTCAAGGCTTTAGAGTGTATGTCTTCGTCTCAAAGAAAGTTGATATTTTCTGCATTTTTTTCCCGATGAGCTTAATGAACGTTTCACCACAGCCATTACAAAATGCTAGATGAGCTCTAACAACAGCATCAGCTCCTTCTTGTTCGATATCTGGAAGAAAAAAAAAATTACAAATGCTGACTACACATGTTTTACAGTAAAACGTACCTCCATCATCTGACAACGCAAACACTTTTAGGGAGAAACCCGGCTTTGTGATACTGAAGTCAGTTGAGAAACGAATCCACATTCTTCTTCCAACTGAAGTGACTAGATTAGGTAGATCGGACCCAGTCAGCTGGATGATCTGTCTTGTAGTATTCTCATCAACGTTAGAGCTCTCTATCTGTTCATAGATAGTAAGATCATCATGTCCATCCTCTAGATCAAATGATATGAATACCACGCCTAACGTGTGCCCTGCTGGTGCTGTAATCCTCCACAATATATCGTTGTTATTGTCGTACATGTCGGGGTAATTGGGAGATGTTATAGTCTTATTTTCTCCAACCTGCAGGACGATAGTAGTATCTGCAAGACATAATATTCATAACCATTCAAATTTTAATGACATGTTTATTTAACATTTCAGGAAAACGTGACTTTAAATAACATATTCCCTGGCCCAACCCTCCTTGGTTATACAAAAAAGTATAAAAACCGCCTCGATTTGAGCTCGTGAAAATGTTTGAAAGGGGGACCAGAGATTACTAATTTGCTTCGCTTAATCTTTAACGCTTCATTTCTCGCATAGATTGTCGGTATTTATAGTATTATTGCAGTATTATATAATTGTGTAAATGATAGGCTCCATCGTATGATCTACAAAGAATTGTGCTGGGATGATTTGTCTCCAAATGAAGTTATTGGACAGTGTTGGATACACTGATATAAAACTCTCAGTACCAAACCATCCAGGTGCCATTGAGCAATTACGTATTTATTATTACTATTTGACTTAACCTAGAAGAAAGCCGGCTCAATTTTTCTTGATTTTGCCCGGACGAGCATGATAAACACATCTCCACTGCCATTGCAAAATGCTACATTAACAACAACAACAATAACAACAACAACATTAGCTCTTCTTTGATCCATGTGTGGAAAAAAAGGACTAAATGCCGATGGTGTGTATTATACATAAAACCGTACCTCCATCAGCTGATAGCACAAAAACGTGTATGGACAACCCCGATCCCGTGATTGTATTGTCAGTTGTAAAACGAATCCACATTCGTCTTCCACCTGAAGTGATTGGATTAGGTAGATCAGACCCGGTCAATCTGGCGATCTCATCTGCATTGTGCTCATTGAAATCAGTGTCTTCTTTCGGCTCGAAGATGGTGAGGTAATCAAATCCATTCTGCAGATCAAATTCTGTGAAAACCAAACCTAACGTGTGCTCTGCTGGTGCCTCAACGCTCGCCAATATATCGGCGTTGTTGTTGTAATTGGATGGGTAATTGGGAGATACTAGAGTCACACTTTCTCCAACCTGCAGGACGATAGTAACATCTGCAAGAAATAATGGATACCAGAATCACTTTTGAATTATAATTACATGATAATCCAACATTTTCGTAATTTTCAGGAAAGCATGAGTTAAAATTGCACATCCCCTTGCCTCACCTTCCTTGGTTGTATGAAGGAGAAAATAATCCACCTCGGTGTGAGCTTGTGGAAAGGTCTGGAGGGGAAGGGGTGGGGGGGGGGGCGGAGGGGGGGGGGTAATTAACAACCCATTCTTTTCGCTTTACATTCAATTCCTTGCATAGTCCTCGGTATTTATATTATTAGTATCATATTATGTTGTACATTTCAATTTTCAACGTAGGCCTATGATCTAAAAAGTGTTGTGCAGGAGTGCTTTGGATTAAAATGAAATCACTCGACAGAGTCGAATATACTCATTTAAAACTCTAGTGCATGTGCTTTTATATGTACATGTGTCTATATGCCACTCACTTAACCAAATTACGTGTTTGTTATTGATACACGTATTCATACATATATATATATATATATATATATATATATATATATATATATATATATATATATATATATATATATATGTGTGATCAGGAGAGGGGGGTCGAAGAGGGCCGTTGCAAGACATGTTTACCACTAGTTATAGGACCAAGCTTTCGGGCACCTGCCCTTCATCAGGATCTGTAATCAATAACATTATACAGTACAGTGCAGTGCACATATGAACTAACAATAAATACATCAACAAAAAGAACATAAGTTATGAAACGATAAACATATAGACGGCAGAAATATACAAAGTATAAGGTAGAATCGGTAGAAATAAATCGTATCATACTAATCAATATACAAAAATATACAAGAAATGGCCAATTACCTTCCCGATTTGGTGTACGTATTGGAATTGTTATGTGTCTCGTGTGCTATAGTGAAGTGATGTGGCGTGTTTGGGGGTCAGTGTTTACTTAAGCGTGAAAATGGATGGTCATTGGTCTGCATTGATACCACGTGGTCTTAAGGTTTGTAGTTTGGATATCCAATGAGACTCTCGTTTCATGATGGTGTCGTGGTGCTTTGTTTTGACTATTTCGATGCCAGTGATGTTGATGTTTTGAACTGAGTGTCCCGGGAGATTGAAGTGTATAGTGTATGGTAGAGTCTTGCTGTTTGGCTTGTTTTTGTTGTAGTTGGTAACTTCCGATCTAGTGTTATTTAGGCGTGTATATAGCGTTGTCTCTGTCTTTCCTACGTATTGCATATTACATTTAGTGCATGTGAGAAGGTATATTGCCCAGGATGATTTACAATTGATGTGATCGCGTATTTTGAACTTCTGTCCCGTGGAGGTGCTTTTGAACGTGGTTGTATCTTGAATGTGTTGATGAAGTGAGCATTTTTTGGCGTTGCATTTGTAGAATCCTAGTTGGTTTGTCTCAGCCAGAGGGGTGGTTGAGTTGTTGGCGTGGTTGTTGTTGCTGGTGGTTGTGTGGTTGTTGTTGTTTGCGTGATTGTTGTTGTTTGTCCCGATGTTCGGTGCTTTGGCGTTAACAAGTAGGTCGCGGAGTGATTTACTGCGGCGGAATGATGTCATGGGAGCTCTAGGGAAGATGGTTTGTAGTGTATGGCATTGTTGGATAAGTTGATAGTGTTTGTGGATGATTTTGGGTACTGCTGATGTGCCGGGTGTAAATGTGATAGAGAAGTGCACATTATTGGACGCCTTCTTCTCCTTTTTGGTGAGGAGTTGGTCTCGGGGTATGTTGGCGGCTTTGTGTAATTGTCGACTGACCATGTTTGTGTTGTATTGACGATGTGTGAGATGTGCTTTTAGTTTGTTGAGATGATGGGTTGCTCTGTCCTGATTCGAGCAAATTCGTCTGATGCGGGTGGCTTGACTAAAAGGGATACTGCGGAAAGTGTGTTTGGGGTGGCAGGATGTGGGGAGAAGATACGTATGTTTATCTGTAGGTTTGTTGTACAGTTCTGTTTGGAGTGTTCCTTCTTTAAGTTGAAGTAGTGTGTCAAGGAAGCTGACTTCCGAGTTAGAGTAGTTAGAGTAGTGTCAGTAAACACTGACCCCCAAACACGCCACATCACTTCACTATAGCACACGAGACACATAACAATTCCAATACGTACACCAAATCGGGAAGGTAATTGACCATTTCTTGTATATTTTTGTATATTGATTAGTATGATACGATTTATTTCTACCGATTCTACCTTATACTTTGTATATTTCTGCCGTCTATATGTTTATCGTTTCATAACTTATGTTCTTTTTGTTGATGTATTTATTGTTAGTTCATATGTGCACTGCACTGTACTGTATAATGTTATTGATTACAGATCCTGATGAAGGGCAGGTGCCCGAAAGCTTGGTCCTATAACTAGTGGTAAACATGTCTTGCAACGGCCCTCTTCGACCCCCCTCTCCTGATCACACATATATGACGAAGAACCGCAAAAAACGTACATCACCGAGACTGATTACAATTATATATATATATATATATATATATATATGTGTATATATATACACACACACTGTATAATATCTCCCACATACATACAAAACACACATCTGATCAATTACATCCCTGTGGTGTTACATGATTGTATATGTTCTCATGTAACAATAACGATTCCAACCAGATAAGATGATTAAACAAGATTAACTCTTTGTGTGCCAAGTAATCTAGACTTATTGTAAGTTGCGACTATTTCTGGTGCTAACCTGCAATAATGGCATAAAGATCGTTAACCCTTTCTGTGTCAGATGAAATGCTGGTCAATGGGTTTTGTGTACATTACTGGGTAAAAATGCCCACATGGCACGTACAGTTCTCATCACATCATCCTTACCTGCTTTTCTTGCTGTGCAGACAGATACGATCACACCAACAAGAACTACTACCAAGAGTCGATTCCACTCCGTTTTTCTTGCTGCCATTTTCCTAGGTCCAGTCAGACGCTATTGCATGACACAACGTAAAGCTACACAGTCCATATGTATTATGTGCAAAGTAACTTTTAGGAAAGTATATCTCTGATACGAGCTTAAGATAGTTACTCAAGTACAGCTGAACTGTCCAACTGCAACGTGCGCTTAGACGGAAACACAACTACCTGAGTTCCGTGTACCACTCGGTACCAATGTAACAATAAACGAAAAATGGATTATACAGAATTCAAGGACGTGTTTGTTTTGTTCGAATCACCATTGGGCTTTCTATTGACACTACTCAGCTTTAAACTGCCACCCCACCTCAGTCCCGTTTTGTATGGTACGGTGAGCATTCCATGATTTTTGGTCGACAACTTCCTCTTTTGATCGCCCTAGCATGATAAACCCTCCCAGTACCATCCATTAAGGATCCCGTGCTAATTCCAATAAAGTATATTGTCTATGGGCCTGGGCGAGTTAAACAGATGCACTATGATCAATCTTATGTAAGTTTCTAGTCAAGATGTATGATTTTTTATAGTGCAGTTTCTTATTGGTGTTATTTTTTGTCGACATGTTTCATTACCATGCATGTTCATTTTGTCACATACCACGATCCATCCAGTCTGCCAAAAATTCAGATTCAATATGACGATCTGACGTAGTTCCAATAGTGTAGCTCGTGTGTCTTTATTTCCGACATGCCTGAACTAGTCCATGCATTTATAACAATGAGCTTTATGTAGACAAGAAACCAGAAAAAACAGGAGGTGATATTTTTACATTTAAAGGTTCGTTAATTCACCATGGTCGGTTACTGGTACGCTGCGGCTGTGTGTACTGTGCAGCTTTGTATTACTCTAAAGTCATCATCATAAAGTACACACAACTTCTATTGCTGAGTAATGATACAATTAGTTTCCAAAATATCCAAATAGCTTACTGTACCATGTCTATTTGCGTTCACTTCACACAGAATACTGATAATACAACTGAAATTTGGCAAAGTATCTCGTTGTATGGATCGATATATCTACGAAAGTAATATGTATAGTATACGATACCATGTCAGCATATTTCGCGTGTAGTAAACGAAAACTACAGGTTGGCGGAACATTGGCATATTTTACTGGCGCAGTTACTTTTTTGTATTCATTCACCTGCATCTTCTTGCCATCTCCCTTAGGTCCAGACCGATGATAGGTAAGGACAACATGTGCAGCTAAAATGATGGGAAAATATAATTTTTATATGAGCTAGATCTATGTGTGAAGGGTGGAGTGTGCACTAGTTTAATTTGAGCACACTGTATTGCAGATGCACACTGAATGCAACACGCACCAACCGCATTACTACTAAATGTCAAATTTACTATAGATGATTCAAGGATTTATATTTTTTTAATACCATTGCATTCCCATAGTTCTGCTTGTATAAACCATCTCAATGCAACCACCGTTTGCATAGTACTGCAAACATGCCTTTCATCATGCGTGAAGTTTGCTTCTTTCGTGGTTTGTTTATGCCCATATCTGGCATCGTTTTACAGGAGTACTCTGTACACTAATGTGTGTATTTCTAGTCAACATTTGTAGTTTTGAATAGTGTAGTTGGTGTTTCGTTGTGTGCAGAACTGTAATTACCTTGCAGGACCTTATATAAATATATTGTGATACCTCAATCATTCGAACTTTGTTGGTCTTTTAGGGTGGACAAGCAATCCCAGCCCCCCCCCCCCCTCTATCGTTTTCTCCTTCACACAAACAAATGCACACACAAACACACCATCCATCCATCTTTATACCTTTTCCCACATTTGACTCGAGTAGTAGCAGTGGAAGTAGACATGACAGAAATGCAAGAAGGATATGAGTAGTATCAGTAGTGATCGTAGAAATTTGATTAGGACAGTCCTGTCAAGTCAAGTGCTTTTCTTCCAATACTCTAAGTAGTATTTGTCGAAGCGGTATAGTTAAGTATGGAAATAAAAATACAGTAACAATGACATTTCTTCTGTTTTTTTTTTGTAGTACGTGGAAGTGTAGTATAATTAAAAGCGGCGTTAATAGTTACCTCGTCAAGAAAAAATATTGCTATTTCAACATATTTGTTTGGCATTAGATAGTGTCTCTTGCCACGCCTACGTCTGTTCCAGTTTTTCTTTTCCAAACACTCGTGTGAAGTAGCACGCTATGTATTTCTGCAGGAGCAAACCTAAAAAAAACATACAATGAAAACAGGTTTATGAGGACATGGGCATATGCTAAGGTAGTGAACAGAAATAGAAACACCATCACCTATCTTCAATTTCACGTGAGCTATTCTGAGTTTCGCTTTCAACCCGTGTGATAGGTTTCGCGTCATTGTTGAAGGCAGAATGTATAGCGAGAGCAAACGACGAAAGCAACTTGTCTTTCATTCCCTCAGGACAAAATAAAAACTTATTCGTCTTCTGTCCTAGCTGTACTTCAGGCTCTACTTTTCGATCACTATCTCTCTTTTTTTTGCTTTTCTTTTCTTTGTCATTCTCTCTCTCTCTCTCTCTCTCTCTCTCTCTTTCTCTCTCCCTTTCCCTCCCTCTCCCCCCTCTCTCTCTCTCCCTCCCTCACACACACACACACACACACTCTCTCTCTCTCTCTCTCTCTCTCTCTCTTGCTGTCGTATCCATTCGAGTTCCTTTCCTTGTCATTTCACATTCTCTATTATATTGGTCTTCTATCGTTCCTTTTCTATGTTTATCCGTCTTTCCTTTGCCCACACCACCTCTCTCCCTCTTTTGCTCTCACTATATCTATCTATGTATTTGTTATCGCTCTACACCTCTCACACTTTGCAGCTATCGTTTTATTCTTTCGTTCTGTCCATCCAGTTCCTCGTTCCTCTTCTTTTAGCCTTCGTTTGGTTATTCTTGTTCTTCTCCATTTTTTAACGGTCGTACATCTGCAGATTGACCACATTAAATAAAAGATAAACTACACATCAAAACACACCAATTACCACTTCGCAAGGGCTAAAATAACAATTTAGAGTGAGACAGAGAGAAAGAGAGAAAAATGGGGAGGGGGTGAAAAATGATGAAATAAAATACAAATAGAACAGAAGAGAGAATACACAGAGAGGCACACTTGGAGATGTCGATACAACGGGTAGAGGTTAAAACAGAACGAAAGAAGGGATACAATGAAAGAGAGAGGGAGAGAGAGAGAGAGAGAGAGAGAGAGAGAGATAGAGGGGATGAGTGGAATAGAAGGAGATAAATAATACTACAACGGGAGGGGGGGGGGAGATGAGGGAGTGAGACAGATGAAGAAAGGATACAGATGAACACTCTAATGTAAGTTTGGAAAATGAAAAGATTAGAAAGGTCAATTGAATAAGAAGAGGGTCTAAGCGATGGGGTAGGAAAGAGAGAGAGGGAGAGAGAGAGAGAGAGAGAGAGAGAGAGAGAGAGATAGAGAGAGAGAGATAGAGGGGATGAGTGGAATAGAAGGAGATAAATAATACTACAACGGGAAGGGGGGGGGGAGATGAGGGAATGAGACAGATGAAGAAAGGATACAGATGAACACTCTAATGTAAGTTTGGAAAATGAAAAGATTAGAAAGGTCAATTGAATAAGAAGAGGGTCTAAGCGATGGGGTAGGAAAGAGAGAGAGGGAGAGAGAGAGAGAGAGAGAGAGAGAGAGAGAGAGAGAAGGGGAGAGAGAGAGAAATAGAGTGGGAGAGAGAGAGAGAGAGAGAGAGAGGGGGGGAGGGGGAGGGGAGAGATATTTATTTATTTATATATATGTGTAGGGGGAGAGAAAGATGGGGAGGGGGGGGGGGGGGCTCTTAAAAGAGGGGGGCGGGGCAGTACGGGATTAACGTAGTAAGAAAGAGGAATACACTTAGCAATGGAGATATAAGCCATAGAGACACTCCTGATTAGTAGAGAAAGAGGAAGTGGCTAGATAGAAAAACAGAATGAAAAAGAAATGGAGAGAATGAGAGAGAGAGAGAGAGAGAGAGGGAGAGAGAGAGGGAGAGAGAGGGAGAGAGAGAGAGAGAGAGAGAGAGAGAGAGAGAGAGAGGGAAAGGGGGAGGGGGGGGGGTGCTCGTGAAAAGAAAAGGAACTAGGCAGTCAGGAATTAACGTAATGAGATAGAGGAATACAATTAGCAATTAATTCATATGACACAGAGACACCCCTGAGAATTGGAGAAAGAGGTAATGGCTAGAAAAAAACAACCAAAAACAAACCATTCCCTGCAAGAGAGAGAGAGAGAGAGATAGAGAGAGAGGGTGGGGGGGGGGGCGAGAAAGGGAGAGAGAGAGGAAGATAGAGAGACAGATGACAAACAAACAGATGGAAAGAGAGAAAGATAATGATGTAGACACGACGAGGAGGAGGAAATGGAGGAGGCAATGAACACGGGAAATAAACAGAAAATAAAAGAACGAATTGATCCGTTACTTGACTCGTGTGAGCAGCACCGAAGAAACTAATTAAACGACCCGGACACAACCGGTTGCACGATCTCTTGAAAGCCGGCTGTCTCGCAGGAGTGGCATGCGGTTTCACGGACCATGCAGACGAAAAAAAAAGAAGCATAACAACACAACACACATTTCTCTTTCCACTCACTGTGTGACATTTCTTTTCAATAAACATTCTCATATTTCATTGCGTTTCCGTGAAAGACGCTGATGACGTACTGATTTATGACACAACAAAAGCGCCATACCGTTCAGCTTGCAATCACATGCATTATACACGGATTACAATTGAAGTGGCCATTAAGTCATAAATAATGGTATCTTCTCGTAAAGACTGACAAAAAGTCAGCGTCAATCGTTCCCAATGAAAGGAAAAAGTTCAGACAACTGACTTTAAAGCTAAAAATGACTTTAAACAATCTATACTTTCAGGAGAAAATATTACGTACTTCTAGCTAAACAGCATTAGCGAAAAGATAAAGTAATTTCAAAATGTATACTTAGTATTGGCTTACTATCAAGCCATGCTATATATATATATATAGGTACAATAGTTTCAGTAGTGAAAATGCGTAGATTGCCACAAATGTGACTGTGGTTGTGAGTGTGACTTTGACTTTGACTGTGACTGTGATTGGGACTGTAACTGTGACTGTGACTATGACTGTGACTGTGACTGTGACTGTGATTGGGACTGTGACTGTGATTGGGACTGTAACTGTGACTGTGACTATGACTGTTGACTGTGACAGTGATTGTGACTGTGATTGTAATTTTACCTGTGACTGTGACTGTGATTGGGACTGTGACTGTGACTGTCATGACTGTGACTGTGACTGTGACTGTGACTGTGACTGTGATTGGCAGCCGCTCTCAGCAATGCGATGCATACAAGATTGAGCCACGTCCTCCTGAATGACACAATATGACATGCATATTCCACGTCACAGTCACAGTGTCAGTCGTGGAAAACCCTCTAACATGTCTAATATCGCAACTAGTATGCAACGACTCAGCTGCAAAACTACCCGTTGTGAACATTAACGTTTGAAGCGATCATTGCTCTAAAACAGTAACACGCTCCACCTTATCGTTCAGTGGCATATTGGACTAATTATTGGCGGCAGCTATTTGTACGCATGTCACGGCATGTAAAATGGTATACGTGACGAGGCATCGCAAGTATACGTGACATTTGGAACGAGGGGGAAAACGAAGATGGACATGAAAATACATCCGATTCCTTGAACAGGTAATACGTGGTAAGTTATACCACTATACCGAGACCATATTGACAATGATAATGAGGCTGCATCAGTACTTTGTAGTTAAACCCTTTGTGTGACAGACACAAATGCTGCTCTACGGGATTTATATGTTTTAATGGTGAAAAAAAAATCCACACGTGTCACGTAAACGGTCAAACCACTTTGAGCTTACATTCCCTCGTATCACTGCGTGCTTGTTTGCCGAAGTCAACGGTTATACGGAGATTCCCGAATATTAATCGAGCCGGGCCATATTCGATTCACGACAAATGTTACCCGAGCCAAGCCACGTTCTAAAACACATCGATTTGCAACTTAACACGAAATCGCCTTAACACAGTTTTTCCAATATTGAAGGTGGAGCAGTGCCGGCACTGGGGTGGGGCTGATAAGACCGCCGCCGAACGTCGCCGATTGCAGCGCCGTCTATAAACGATATCGCGCCACAAAAGCTCAGTTGTACGCCCTTTTAACTGCTACATCTGTACATGAAATGGGATAAAGATGGACGCTGCCACATTCAGGACATTGCGGGGCTAATAACCATGGTAAACTAAATAAAAACATTGCTAAAGAACTGTTTTGAAGTGTAGGAACGGACAAATAATTTTTAATGTGCTAATATTTGAAGATTTTAAAATAATTTTTAGAGTGTAGCTCATAATTTTGTATGATATCAAAATGTTTGATAATATTTCTGTCAGACCTTTACACAGGCAAAAATAGTTACTTATTGCAGTCAAATCTGTTTAGTCAGATAAATAGTTTGTAGAATCAATTTTTCGGTGAAGTGTATAATGATAACTTAACGATTGATAGGCCTAGCTTTAAAGTAATCTTCTTCCTTTGGAATTTCAAAACAAAATGCGTGGTAAAAGCAAATACAAAACTACTACGTGTAGAGTGCCGTTTGTTAACCATTTGTTGGTGCTACATTCATATTTCACAAACCCAGTGTGTTTATGATGTTATTAAGGTTCATGGAATTTGTCAAGCATGTCAAAATTGTTGTTTCGTCTGCAAAATCAATGTTGAGAAACCAAGGTAGAGCTATCGCCCTTGCATATGTTCCTAAGATCGCAACTGTGAATCACATCATACATATCGGCGCATCGGCAATAGATATAACCTAGTTGATAAGCTATTCCTTAGAGGTGATTACTAATTAGGGCATACACCGTTCTCGTGCTGTGATTGGCTGGGGAAGTTGCGATGTCATCACTGCGACATTCATAAACTGGACCCCTCTCTCTCGTCTACCGGTTGTCATTATAATTCCCCATCCTTGATAAAAGCTGTTGGAACTTGCACCCAGACAAACCGCTTAATTAAGAGAGTCGCAGAAAAAAAAAACACTTTTATATCGTTGATCAGTCTAACAGCCTTGAAAGAAAAATAAAAGCTAGGGCACTTCGTGATTTTCTGTAATTAGGAAAGAAGGGAATGTGTGCATGGATGAAAAGGAAAATAAATGAAAAGTGAAGGTAATCTATAGAGAGAGAGGGGGAGGGGGTGAGAAAGGGAGACTGCTTGTAATAGTCTCAACAAATCTCCTTTATTAGCTGTGACGTAAAGAGTTAAGACTCTTGAAAAAAATACTGCAGAAATATTAAATTAAATAAGGGGTTGGAAATCATTAGCATTATCCTCCACATTCGGTCTTTTGCAAGCTCCGGTTTCAAAGAGATCGTGGAGAGAACGGGACCTTGCATATTGCAGGGCCAACCCTGTGGAATTCTCTTCCACAGAGTTTGAAAACCCTGACGTCAGTGACCACCTTCAAGGGCAACCTAAAGACATAACTGTATAATAGTGCTTTTTGACATACAAGTTCACACTTTTGTATTTGTTTTTTCCTCTCTCTCTCTTTAATTTTCTCTGAAGCGCCATGAGCATCTGATTAAGATGGAACGTACGCTATATAAATTCTATGTATTATTATATATATGAAGATACAATTTACATTTCTAAAATATTTCCTTACATGTAGGTCTATTATACATATAATATCGTGACACGATTGTCAACAACAAAGTTAACAACGTCAACATCATTCACACTTATAACAGCGTTTCTTTCGTTGCATGCCACCACAAGGCAATCGAGCTGCGTGACGTCAGCAGTATCGGTGAATAATTAAACCAGGGATCCTGTTACGTGATCTGAGATACCTGATATATGATAACATCATACCAATGTATGTGACAAATAGTGGTGGACGGTGGACGGTCGACCGCAGGCACGCAGCTCGGGAGAATGATACGATTATATTTTCTACCCTGACTTAGTCCGGAGATCGTGGAGAAAAAGTGCATATGCCCATTGCCTGATCGACATGCGAACGGCCACATGTGGTGGTCAGCTCCAAAATTCAAAACCATCGGTTTTAGGAGAGGATCATCCTGCCTGTCGTATTGTGCTAAAGAAAAACATATTAAGTCCATTCAATACCCTTAAGGTAAGAGGCAGTAGGTAAAATCATTTCGGGACCTGTTACCAAAACATAAACGTTGTACTGTCATCACGGATCTGAATCTGGTGGTTTGATTTCAGTGATTTTCCAAAGACAAGTCTTTTACATTATTCTAAAATTGAGAGTAAAATTGAGACGTAGGCACGGTACAAAACAGTCATCTATCTCATGGTTACGGGTCTTGAAACATTTAACCCTACACAATTTAAAATGAAACTTGAACATTACACATTAAACAACTCTACAAATGAATGTATCCTAACTCTACGAAATATAGAGGTGAAGGCTCTTTGCTAAAACAAAACCCACGAACAGCAAACTTAACATTACACACTACCCCAAACTCTCACAAACACTAAACTTAACCCCTGGATCGGGGGATCGGGGATTACAGAGGTTTAAGGACTAACCTCAACTTAACCCTGAAAACAATCCACACGAAAGAAACATTTGAATGAACGCGTTTAACATGATGCAGGAGAATCATTGTTCAACAACCCATTAAGCGCATTATGTCTTAAGTCGGTTTGTTTTTCAAGTACCTTTCACATAGTCTAGTTAAGTGCGATATATAATCCCTTCTGTATAAAATAAAGCCAGCAGTTTCAAATGCGGTTGCTCTTTTCCGCGCTACCTACATTATCTTTGGCCAACATCACTAAAGTCCAGAGTAACTCAACATAAACATTGTACCGTTCAGTTATTTCCGTTAATTTTCTCAAATTTAATTTCCTCAAGTTACTCATCTCTACCACGATTACATACTCATTAAAAATGGTCATTGTTAAGAAACGAAAGTGTTATCGCTTCAATAACAAGTGTTGTCCTCCAAATGTAGGTTTATGCTATGAATATCATTATATACAGTGACATCACTCAAGCCGTAATTCGGACATGACCACAGCTGACATAAAACCCACATTTTTTAAGGTAATACAATTCATCAAAAACATCTCCAAGGCCAAATTGTAATAATTAATTATTCGCGTCTCAAAAGGAACGTTTCTCGAAAAAAAAATCACAATCAATTTATTACTTGACTTAATCACATTAATCAATCCAATCAACACCGAGACCTTGTTCAATATATCTCTTTTTGTGTTCGTAAAATTTATGTTCTTTCCTTTCCCCCTTTTTGTGTATCGTGTTCTTCTTGTAATTATTGATGTTGTTGCTGTTTTGTCCTCTTTTATATTCATCCTATGTTTTCTTTGAATTGTCTACTTTCTCTCTCATTTTCACTTTCTTCTTCCTGTCCTGTTACCTTTCGTTACAACTCGGAAAAGACTTTGTTTTTGCAAACATTCTGCAAGCATCCCTTCATAGGCCCTTTATATATCTATACACTTTTATTTAAGAGTGAGATAAAGGTTGGGAGATCAGCATCCTTGTGACGGACGGACGACCCCAGGACAGAAACCACAAGGAGGTACTTAAAGATTAGTTTGACTTGTCAAGACACTCTTCTGTAACCTTCTTTTAACTAGACCTTGACAGCTGAAGTACGATGTTGATGTCTAGTCCACCGATGAGTACCGACCAAGTAGTTGTTACTTATTTCAGAGGCTCCGAGGTATTTCCATTGTAATTAATATTTGCACAAACACCTTCTTCGTCCTCGTGGAATTAGGTATTATGAGGTCTTTCCACCAAAAAAAGCTACGAACCGTACAACCCCTTTTCATACTACAATCCTTTCCCGCCCTGTTTTTGAATTGTACGTGGGAGGATCCAAAGGTGTTCGAAACAACGTTCTCCCTCCCCCCCCCCCCCCCCCCCCCCCCAATCAAAAGCACATTGCCCTTTGAATCAATCAATCCATTTTCCTATTACGATCTACCCCAAGGCAGAGTGATGGTGGTTGAAATCGACAGAGTCCCCATCTCTCTTTTCCGCCCCCCCCCCCCCCCCATCTCTTATCAAAGCCTCATTTTCGTGTCGATGGTATATCTTTCCTCCTTTTATCCGAAAGTTGATATCTTGCACGCTCATTCTTATTCCCCCTTTTTTCTATTCATACTTTCCCATTTCCACTCCTCGTTTTGTTCTTACTATTGTACCCCTCTCCATCCCATGCCTATTTGCGTTGTCATTTCCCGCGCCCTAAATTGCGTTGACCACGACCTATTTTAATCCCGTTATTCCTTCTCAGCCGTTCCTCCCCTCTCCAAATCTTCCCTTCTTCCTCCTCAACAAAACTTCTCCTCATTTCCGTCCGACATGTGACTTCATCCACAGGTAACAAGGACAATTCCCATAGAGCAGAAGTTTGTTTTTGCACACGAAGGAAACTCCAGGGATGCTCTCCCTTGCTTCTTCCGCCCTCGCCCACCCCTTTCCACGAAATTCCTGCCCCTCCACTGCGGGTGTTCGGATCCGCTGACGGGGGCGTACAGGGGTGAGCAATAAGTGGATGGACGGTAGATGTCCTTCAGCTCTCTCGGCTGGAGTGGCCTAGTATCAGATTCTAGTATTTCTAGCAAACACTCCAGGCCACGACTTATACGTCGGAGGGACGTTTGCCGTGTTACACGTACAGATGTTCAATGTACCTGACAATGCAGGACTTACATAAATCCAAATTTTACCAAAGAACGTATGATGTCGAAATTGTACCGCTATCATGTTGTTCCATTTCAGAACAATACTCACCTATCAATTCCTTTAACAAAGATTTGATCCTATTTCATGGCATTACACAGTTTACACTGAAATGATATTTTATTAAACGCATGCAATACCACATACCTTTTATCAAAACCGTAATTGTTCTGTCCAAATAAGTACACTTTACTTTTCATTTCCATAGTATAGACACGGGAGGTAAACAAATACGTTTCGAAGAGAGACAACATAAAGTTATATGTTTATTTTGTTAGTATAGAGAGAGACATCTACACTTGCACAGTTGCATTGTAATTCGTCATACCCGCTTTAGTGACCATTCCCTGCAAGAGAGAGAGAGAGAGAGAGAGAGAGAGAGAGAGAGAATATCGTTATTACCATAATGTGAATGCCCAAACGACGTTTTTTTTAAAAAAAGAACATTCAGTTACATTTGTGTTCCATTAAATCGATTCAGGATGGAACACACAAATTAGCATACACGTCCTTTGGAAAAAAATATACAAATACGTTACGACCATCTTGAGGTTATTCTACAAGTCAGGAACAAAAAGTGCAATGCTGTTTAGTTTTTTGATTTGATATGGGGGGGTGCAGAAAGGAGGTTCTAAAGAAATTGCAAAGAATAGGTAACTATGCGAGCAAGATGACTGACGAAGTGACATAGTTGACTCATGAATGCAGTCATACGATTTTGCAGCAGGTAGCACAGATGTTGAAAAATGGTAATCATCCCTCTTATCCTTACTTGACTCTAATGCGATAGGGATTGTAGTACAACTGAATAAAGGCTCGAACGCTTTATTAATTCTTTTGTTCCGGTCTTCGTTCGTAAATGAAAAGGAACAACTTCAATCAAATGGAATAGGCGTATATCTTGCCATCTACCTGCTCATAAACTGTATTGCAACATTTGGTTCAACTACATGTACCAGTATTATGAACAGAAGAAGCTAGCTAAAACAAGGGATGTATTAGGAAGGAGGGACAACTCGAGCATAATATATTTAAACATATTTATGGATACTAAAGCGTGCTAATAAATGTCTAACGCATTCCACAATCACTACAATGCTTTGATGTTCCATGCGCGCCACCGACATTTAGCTGCTGTCAACTTGGAAAGCAATATCTTTAATTCACTGTTTTGTCTCTGGAAGCTATGTTTCTTATGATATTTTTGTGCAATTTTCAAGAAAGTTACGGGCAACACAACCAAAGACCATGTACTCGGTTTTATTCTAAATAATTGTTGAATGATGCACAAACGGAGATATGAGATAATATTCTTACTTACACGATTAACAAATTTCTTCACTTTCCGCAGATTTCCGCAAATGTGGGATTCAATCATCATCAATGTTTATTTTCATTAACATAGTTTGCGTGCATTTGCGTGCATCTGCAATATTTTAGTAAAAAAAAACTGTTTATTTTTTTCGCTGATATCTGTTTTCCTCACAAAAGTATTGATGCAATCCAACAGAACTAGACAAGCGAAATAAGACTCTACATTTCTTTTGTTCTATCTGAGAAACCGTTGCTACGCAATCCTGTTCGTTATTATTATTGAAACACCTGAAAGGCACATGTTGGGAAGACATTTTTTTCGGCGGTGCCACGCATGGGTTCAAAGAAAGTTGTTTCATATCCTTCAATAGGACATCCCTGCTAAAACCCTTTGTTAAATTTGTTATCACAAATCGTTTTATTCATCATTTAATTATTTAAGAAAAAACAAGAATCCAGTCATATTACCATGATAAACAGCATCTGATGTTAAATACCGATAATGATTTTGAAGGATAATGATATTAGTTATAATCAATGATAACAGCAATGAAAAAAAATGGCATAATTATATCCGATTCCTTCGCATTTGTATCCTTTCAGCTTTTGCAAGTTTATTTATTTTACAATGCAATTCCACTTTATTGTAAAACGCTATATGTGTATGTGTGTAATATATATATAAATATATATGTGTGTGTGTGTGTGTGTGTGTGTGTGTGTGTGTGTGTATGTGTGTGTGTGATGTGTATGTGTATTTCATGTATGTATACATGTCCATGGGCGGAAATCGCTCCCCGAAGGTGGAGGGGACATGTTTTTCCTCAAGAAGTGGCTGAGCGGGGGTGGGGTGGGGTGGGGGGGGGGGGGGGGGTTGGTGGTAGTGATTGGATGTTGGGGAGGTGTTTTTTTACCCTTCACTTTTTTTTAACCCGCCCAGTTTGTGAAAATGCTCTCAGTGGGGGGGGGGGGGGGGGGGGGACATTTGATATTGTGTCCCACCCTTTCGAAATGGTGGTGGTGGTGGGGGGGGGGGGGGTTATGACGTTTTTACTAACAAAAATTTGTACACGAACGAAAAAAGTGGGGGGACATTTGATATTGTGTCCCCCCCTTCCGAAATGGTGGTGGGGGGGGGGGGGGGGTCACGACCCCCCCGCCCCCCCCCCCGGGATTTCCGCCCATGTACATGTCACTGTAACTCTGTTATCTAATGGCGTACACTATTACTCTTTATATTCCTTATGTGCTTCATATTATGACGACAAAATGAAATTCCTAATGGACCAAGAAAATTAAACGGAATCTGACTCTGAATCTGAACTAAAGAAAAGGTGAAATTTACACAACATACTGTCAAAGGATGTCAGTGTTATTAACAATGATACATAATAGTAATACATAATTTGTATAACGCAATTTCCATCTTAATTAACGGCGCTTCAGAGAAAATTAAAGAGAAAAAAATACAATACAGATATACTTCAAAAGGAAAAAAAAGTAAAAAAGCACCATTATACAGGTATGTCTTTTCGTGACATTTCATCAATTAATATTCTTGTTATAGTCTTTGAATGTTTTGATGAGATTTTCACTTTGGGTAAATTGTTATTCTTGTTATAAACTTTTAATGTTTTGATGAGATTTTCACTTTTGCTAAAACTTGGACCCGTAAATGTGTGTATATTAGATGATTAATTTAGAACGCAAAGCGGCAAGAATGACCATTGCGTATCACAACTGAAATTCCACTAGCAATTGCCATCATAAAAGACCTTGTGGGTTGGCATGTGTGATGAAAATTGGGCATTGTTGATTTACCTAATGCACACACATTTTCAGGTCCAAATTTGTTTGATTTTCAACTACTTTTGTAATTCATCTTTGGTAAGTATCAGATGTTGTTTTTAACACCTAGTAGTAGGCACCATAAACCAAGTCTTATTCAGTATTTCCAGTACGCCAAACGTGTTATAAATACGTCTAAAATTGGCGATGCGCGATCAAGGTCAACGCGCATGCCCAGTGTGATCTTCGCACTGACAGGTGCAGTAATGGTATTTCAAGAATGCGTAAATATCATCTTGCCTCGGGCACAGTCGAGGATACGTAGTATACCTGCAACCATTTAAAGCAAAAAAAAAATGGTCCATATCTGGTATCGAATTCCTACTCACGCACTTAGTGCCCTGCTCTGCAAATACGGCACATGTTGACAGCTTTGCTGACAAAGGGAATTCAGCCATCATATTGCTCTATATGTTTTCCCCGTCTTCCTTTCCTAGCAATCAATACTATAGTTGGCGCATGAGTGTGTACTCGGGAAGCAGAGAGGTGGGTTAAATTTGTTTGAGGGATGTGGAAATTTGCTTTGCGCATACTGGGTAATACAATCATGCACAATTGCGCATAGCTTCACATCTGCCGACTGGCAAAAGAGGAGGCTGAGGCAGAAATAGAATTTCGAATTAGCTCTTCGTATGCCAGATTAACCGCTGCTCTGAGGGAATTGCATGCATTACATGTGAAAATATAGGTGCGGCAAACAAGGAGTTAACCAATGTCATAAAAGCTAGTTAAGAGTTATTATAAGCAAAGACAGGTGTTTGTGTGTGGGTGAGGGTGGGGTGGAGAGGGGGGGGGGGGGTGTTACAAAGACCAGATGGAGGAAGCACTGAGGAAGAGATGGAGAATAACGTTTGCTCAGTGATTCTTGAGTGCATCCCTGGTTTCCCGAAGCAGGTTTTAATTTCGTGGTGATCTTGTCGTCCGTCTGTTTGGAAGGGTGTGTGGATTAGATGTGTGTGGGGGTGGGGGGGGGGGGTGGGGCGGAGGGGAAGGGGTGTAAGAGGGGCTAGGAAGCTTAACATCAGATTGCGAATTATTCACATGGCGGCATATTTGGTCGCTGATATTTACACTGCATTTTTGCACAAGATATACACTCGATTAACAGCACTTTGGCCAACAAATAGTTGAAGAATAATGTGTTTTTCAATATGTCACCCGCTCGTTGTATTAGCGATCAAGTGGAATGCTGTTCTGAGGCATGTTTGGTATGAAAAGTTCAAGGAACTGAGCTCAATGCCCAGTTTCACCTCCACGTTCCCCATTTCTGCGAATCCCTGACCACCCGTCTCCGTCCGGTAGAAGGCGGCTGCAATGGACAGAGGCCAACAGCTCCTAAGAGGGATGTATCTAGAACAGTGGAGGACCGTGACATTTTGATTGGCGTTATCGAGCAGGACATTTTACTATCAAATTTAGGGGTTGAGGCACTAAAGATTTGCGAAGAAAATGCGTTGAACCCAGCCAATTCGGACACAATCTTGAAATACCATTCACCTGACGTCCTTGGAAAAGAGCTCGATTACCGCGGCAGAAATATTTGTGAGGACGTCTTAAACGAAGCGCTGAGACACGGTGGAGTATTGATCTAGCGGGGTTAATCCAATACGGGAAACCAGACAGCGAAATGAGGAGCGTGATTGCCAGTGCTAATGAACGTGAGTGCGCTCTGGGACGTGTGCGAAATACCGCGGGGAGGGTGTGTTTGCATGAACACTTGTTGCGTGACCAGGCTAATTCACAAACACCCCGATTAGACGTTTTGTTCAAGTCGTTGAACACGGAGTGGGCTTTAAGTCCAATCAGTCATGTCAGTGGAAACGATGCGTAATTGGCCAAATATAACTAGCTGAAAAGGGAGGTAGATAAAGCAAGCAAGAATGAAAGGCATACAGTAAAACACTGTATTCATTTGGAAATTTTTAAGAGTACGGATGGGGTATTAAATCAAATCAGTAGATATAATGTGTTATCTTTGAAAAAGAGATATAATTAAACCACAAAGAAAGGAATACTACAAAACACAAATCAGTACATAAGCAAATTTAGGAAACAAACAACGAAAAGAATTACAGGGAGAACAAACATACAAAACGTCACTAATATTACTTAAAGAAAGAAGGAAGGAATGACAGAATTAATTCATGAATGCGAAAATGAAATACATTGTCGAGTTAAGAAGCACAAAAAAGGAACCAAGAATAGTAGGAAAATCACGAAGGATACGAAGGCATTTAAAAAACAGAAATAATACTTAAACTAATCATACTAATAAAAGATGCAAGCAACAATGAGAATAAGGGGTGGGGTATTTACCACGACATTTAAAAGCATCCTCAGCGTTTCTTCATCTGTTTTTTTAATATTCTCAAGACATTTATGGTCAGTCGTCATCCAATTTTGTCTCAATGTTTGTTACCATAGTTGTGCCATATGTGTATTTTTCACTAGTATTACACCCAAATCCCAGAGGAAATCAGTCTCCCTGGCACACAAATGGCATAGTGGTCTGCCCGATCACAGTCTAGGAACTGAATTGAAAGGTGTGTTATAATCAAAACACTGTTCAATGAATACAAGGACGTAATAATGACACATGTTGAACCCTCTCTACCTGTCCAAGATCACACCAGATTCACATCATCATCATCACCATCATCATCATCATCATCATCATTATCATCATCATCATCATCATCATTATCATTATCATCATCATTATTATTATTATTATCATTATTATCATCATCATCATCATCATTATCATCATCATCATCATTATTATCATTATCATCATCATCATCATCATCATCATCATTATCATCATCATCATCGTCATCATCATCATCATCATCATCATCATCATCATCATCCTCATTCACCTCTTGACAGGTACCTGTCATGTTCCTGGGCGGCGAACGGAAAATCATCACCTCTACCATGAACACACAAGATTTGCATATTCATTCACCTCCTACCAAGTACATCCTTATATTATTGCGTGGGGAGCAGCAGTGTGGATAAAATATCTTGCTGGACGACATAAGTGCCATGGCGAGGCTCAAACCGTAAATGCCCATGTCACCCATGCCGCTGCTTACAAACACTATATCGCAGCACACCGTCTTACTGTGGACACCATGTTCAAACAACGAAAGTGATCTATACTGGTGTCGGATTTGCATGACAATTGCGGTCATATATTTCATATTTTAATCGAAGTGATATCCTCGTCTATAGTTGGCTTTGAGTGTGGTTTTCGCATCTGGCAAACTGGAAAGTTATTGATTCACGAAGATAGCTATCCCCTACTCAATGAGGTAAATGAATCTAAAAAGGTGCTCATATTTGTTCGTAAATTCATGAGCCCCATAGAGATATGAAAGCTATAAATATCATATCTATGGAGGATAGTTAGCAGATTAGTACCTGCTTTAAGAAAAAGTGATATCATTCTTAGCATAAGTACCCCGAACGCTTTTGCCACCCCTCCCCCTTCCGCCTTCCCCATACATGTCATGTATTGTACTCATGTGCATCCCATCCTCTCCCTATTTCTCGTTCTCCCCTTCCCTTCCACTTCCATCGTCTAACGCCCTCCCCCCCCCCCCCCCCACCTTCCACCCCCGAAAAAAATAAAGAAACACACACACACACACACACACACACACATACAAAAAAAGAAAACAAAATAAAACAAGAACCTCTCCCTCACACTACCCCCTTCTACTCACATTTATGTGTTTTATCTCTTTGTGCTATATTCCAATATCTTTCTCATCTCTCTCTCTCTCTCTCTCTCTCTCTCTCTTCTTCTTCTTCTTCTTCTTCTTCTTCTTCTTTCTCCCCCCTCCCCTTCACTCACTTTCTTTCATTCCCCTCTTTATTTCTCTCCCTCTCCCTCTCCTTCCTTCCACCTGTCCCCCTTCCCCTATTTCTCTGTCACTCAACACCCGTTTTGCTTCCCCTCTCTTCGTCACAACCCTTCACTTCTTACGTCAATGTACGGATGACTGTTATTCCCACCGAGAACAATTTGTCCTTTCCGTGTAAAAGTCACAATAACACCGATTACGGTGATGACAAGCAGTGACTGGCTATAATGCTTGAAGTGAAAAGGAATTAATGGTTTTCCCAGCATCAAAACGTAAATCGTGTCAAGATCGTGTCAAGCGAATAATTAAGACATTGCATGGAATTGTTGGCACACACACACACACACGGCCATGTGACAGTTAGCTGAAAAACGTACTTCACAACGATGATCTACAACGAAACATACCTACCAATTTATGTAAAAAAAAAAAAAATGCGGCCTCCCATCCCCGCTTCCCACATGAAATCACTTACAATGTTATCATTCACCGTCAAGGTTATCAAGCAATGTTTTCTACCCTGGAGAAACATAAATGCATTTCTTAGGGATTTCCGATAAACACGCATACTACAAACACGATAGGAAGACCGGTGACGAGGGATCAGTTTCGGATGGGGACAACTTATAGTGCTCCTCAAGGCCACGCGATTTCGAGATGCGTGCTCTTTACGCGATGGAGCGGCCCTATCTGGCTTCGATATCTCGCGGAGTAATTTCCCATGCGCCGACATCCCAAGCTTTAAGTCTTAAACTATACAGAGATATCGGATGTATAGAATGTGATGAAAACGCTAGATAGACATGCAATAATGTGCACTTTGCAAAGTATTGTCCTAGAAGTTGTGTTTTATATTTCCGGAAGGAAAAGAGTGTTTGAGACACCGAATCTAGTGCCACATGAACTTTTACAGGGACATTCATCCACTGCAGATAGTCCAATAGCTATGACTTTAAATTGAAGTAGATCGAAAAAGAGCCACAGTTGTATTTCTCATTCTTCTTTAACTCTTTGAGTGCCCCGTATGATTTTTTACAATGATATATTCATGTCGTCTTTATATTTTACAGATACTGTAAACTAATGCATTGTCCGTGGTGTGTGCGTATTTAGATATAACTGCTTTACGAGGGCGCCCTGCACTTGAACTTACAAAACATATTAATCAAATAATGGCAGACAATAATACAAAGTAAATCATATATCAGCGGAAAGTTACCATACAAAACATATAAACAGCTTGCAATACAAGCAATTATTTTCGACATGTTAGAGCAATAATTTAATCGGCACAAAAAACATTAAAAAAAGTATATGATTCCATAAATCTAATATTAATCTTAGATTATTTATGTCGATGCAAAAGATTTTTTTGTTCAATATCAACATCTTTAACGTTGAGATACAATATGAACTACTCCTTGAACTCTTTATTTAGAGGACAACTTTCTCTATGGCATATCATGTGTATTTCTAGTTGCAGAATGCAACGATGACACCAAGGGGGGTAATCTCTATATGGTCCTTCGAACCCTTTAGAACCCTTAGCAGGAGACAAATATTGAGTACACTGGACCACATTTCCAGCAACTCATTCGGGTTAAACCTTACACATCAATTGTGGATTATACATCGTCAGAACACGTACATCCCATAAACAGCCTTATATCTGCAACACAAAGGATCAATGTTTTAAACAGGCACATTTCCAGTTTGTTGACACCGTATTCATCACAGTACTGTTGGTCCACATTAAACATTGTCATATAATCAGCTGAACTAGATGAATCACATTTGCAGCAATGTTTCTGGAAAGCTTGCGATAATATAATTGTTCCAGTAACAAAAAAGTACATTATTTTGCTATCATTAGCCCTCACTTTGCATTTAAAAAAGGAGCTGACCCGTAGAGGCCACTACAAACAAGAATGTTATCCATGTATTTGGGGATTATACGTCACTGTTATTGCTCATTATTTACAAAACTAATTCAAACTATATCCGACTGGTATACAACGTCATGCATCATTAAAAACATAAGTTTATTTCATTATTTTACACATTAACACAATTATATCGCTTTAATTTTCATAAAATCTTTAATATTGACACTTTGATACCGAGATTCTTGGAAAAGCATGCATACAAAAAAAATGCAGCCGCGAATTTCCGTTTCTCGTTTTGCCCAAATGGTATTCGGTTTCTTTCGGTGACTGCCGATGATTCGACATGAGAGAGAACAAGAGAGAAACAAACCCCTGCGCTCGATAACTCCGCATGCCGTGCCTCTATATCCCACAAGTGCTGTTTCCATTGAGATTTTATTCATTTTAAGTAACGGTGTGCGCTCTACGAGTTCGGACGTAACTGGTGCGGGTTTCTTTTTATGACTGGCTCGATTCAATGCTACGGATATAGCGAAACTGGGCCACGTGTCTAGCTATGGGAACGGACCGTGTCCCTGATTCTATTATCACAGATGTGCACGAGACATTCAAGACGCTGCAGTGAAGCATCCGCCACTTCATCAAGTAAATTAAGCGCAGCGAGACTTGAGAGTTAGGCGTGGCGTAGGTCATGTCGTCCATGTAAGGAGATCAAAGAGTCAACCCTCTCGGATCATGACCTTGTTTACAGTATCAAATTGGAGAGAGGATCCGAACCTTCCCTTCACTGCCAGAATCCCTCCCACGCAATGTCCCATCCTAACCGACCTTTCTTCTTCAAAAACCTGCCAATTTTCCACCGTCACTTCCCTAAAAAACTACTTGTGTTGATGTACGATTGCTACATATTACAACATAGCGCAACATTCAAATACAAATACAATGACACACACACACACACACACACACACACACACACACACACACACACACGGCCATTATCTTTTTCTATGTCATCTTACCACAAACAACCTAAACCTACAACATATTCATACCATTCATTTATGTAGCTACACGTATCTCGATTCATTATACGCCGACAAGCTGGCTTCCGCACTCCAATCCCAAATCAATCAAACAGTGCGTCGTTGTAAGACATGCACACTGCCATCTAGAAAAGGGACGTACTTGTATTATATATTAACCCATTGGCCTCTAGATCGCCACAACATCATAGACTTAACACACGAACCACGGCACACGGGAGCAAGGGGCTTAGCGCGTCATTTCTTGTTGAGTGTGCGTTTCCTCACACCTTTGAGGGAGGGGAAGAATGGGGAGCTGATTGCTTGATTGGTCGGTGAATGCAGTTAATGAGCTCTACCCGCCGAAAGCACTGCATGCAGACAGACGTGGCAAACCTGCGACCTAAGCCTTGCTAGACTGATCAGTTAGAAAAGGGGAAAACACGGCATGGATAATTGTATTAACCCTGTGCGTATAAGGCAATTTCAAACTATGCTGGATGTGCGTGTATTAAGTGTACAGAAATGCATCAAAGACATATACAGAGTTAACACCTTGAGCGCCAGGCAAAATGCTAAGCTATGTGTTGCGTGTGTATTATTTTTGCGAAAATGCATGAAAGACAGATACAAGAGTTAAACATGGACGAGTTATCCGGCGAGTGTAGACAAGAGATGAGAGGATCACAGCGCTGATGAAAGTCCACGGAGCAGATTCAGAAGAGTCTTACATGTACATGTATTTATGATATAACAAAATAGCGAATTGAATGTTTTTTTTTTCTGTCTCTTCAATACATTTTTTCTCTTGTAAATGACTAAGTATAAACATTTCTTGTTTACATTGGATCACCTAGAAAAAAATAGCTATGTTTCTTAAAAACTAAGTATGTTCATTTCCTGTGTGTTTTTTGGTTTTGTTTATATATTTTAATATGTTCTTTTGATAGTTGATTATGTTTAAATGTATTACGAGTAATGTTTTTTGATCTTGCACGGCTCCAAGAAAAACGGCCTTTCGCTAAAGGTCACCATGCTAAAATAAAATGAATTCAGCTGAAAAGAAATATGCTGAATGTATGATGACTTGGGAGCATCCGTCTATGTAGATTATATGTGTCGAGTGCATTGTTATTGTAATATAAAACGCCCATAGGATATACGTTATAACACAGGTAATTGGTGTACTAATGTCGGGATCATCAGATGCACTGTAAGAAGCCCGGCGTATTTTAATACATCCTTTTATCGGTGATACCTGAAAACAGTGATGGAGACATGTCGTAAGTAAAAAGGACCATGTGGATTGCAAGGAGGATGTGCACGAATCTATCAAACGAAATCGATCGTGCGATCAATTTCTTTCCGTAATATGATGTAACCCCATAGAGGACCCGTAACGAGGACACATCACTCCGTATAGGCTGTAAAGGAGAATAAACAATTTTGTTGCGTGCGTGGCGCACATTACGCTGCATTAGGGTATTATTTGGTGCATTGGCTAATGATCAAACATGATCTTCTTCAAGAACACGGGATCACGCACGACAATGCACCGCCGGTAATTCTAGAAAACAGTAGCACATATTGGCTATGGTATTCCAAAGGGGGTGAGGTGGGCGTGTTGGCATTTTTGGAGAGCACGTGACGTCACAGAATTGAAATTTCAAAAAAGATTATGACTTTTTTTATCCTTCGACGGATTTTCGTCAAACCTTTACTAATGTGTGTCTTTCATGTTTCGGCTTTCATTGATACCAACTTATCTTCAAGGTAAACTATCAATTTAAAAGTTACTAATCATATTACCTCGAAAAATGTGTTACTAAACAAATCGGAGTTTGTTCGTGTGAGAGAGAGAGAGAGAGAGAGAGAGAGAGAGAGAGAGAGCGAGAGGGAGAGAGAGCGCTTTTGTGTTTTCGGAAAATTCATCCCTCTTCAGCCAGTTGATGTATCTTTTCCGATGGCATATATCTTGAACTCGGAGCATCGAGACATTCGGCAGTGTATTCATGAATCTTGCTATGTGGCTCGTTTATAACGTACCTGCCGATCAATCGTCATCTTCTGTAGATGTGGATATGGGGTTGGGAGCCAAACACAAGTATATATTTTACTCTCCCATTAGCACAAGATCAAGTCAAGGGTTCCGATAGTATTGGGTACTTGGCTTAAAAAGTATATCAAGCACACGCACTCGTACTGTATACAGTACACTAGGGGTAAGTAGCTAATACGTTTATGTACAATAATTTATACAGGACTCAGTGTTTTTAACCGTTCCTGTCCGGAAAAATTGTCGGAGTTTTGCAAGTGCCTCGTTAATTTTTTTTTTTAAATCCTTAGGGACTTTTTCAAGCTTACATAGACAAAGTTCTTGTGGTGGCATTGTGCTTTGTATAGACAAATGTACTTATAGATACATTTATGGACAAATTCATTGAAAAAAAATATTTATAGACAAAGTTATTTTGATTTAATCCCCTTGAGTCACCTTATCCATACAAAGGCGGCTTTGTTAAGTGGACCATGAAACTTTCAATCAATAATTAGTGTCGGAAATAATAAAATGTCCAAAATACCATACTTTTTGTTGTCTGCCTATGGCACATATTTTCATTATGGAAAGGGGTGGAGGTCAAAACCGAGTGTACTAATTAATTAATGCAACGTGATCATCTACTTTGATCCAGAATAACGCGCGGATAGCCAATGTTATAATGAACCATTACGATGCACCTAAACATAATACATTCAACACAGTGACATATTAGTAGCATTATTTGTAACATGGCTGAAATAACGAAAGCACAGGTAACGTAAAAGTGTGTAGGTATTACAACAATGTACGACAGTCATTATTGTATTGATGTTAGTCTCCGTAGTGTTGTTTCTCCGGATAAAATAAAAAGAAAATCAATTTTCTGAATAATGATTATTCTGCTAATACACATCAGCATGCAAGTAAGTAAGACGGGCGGAGGAATAATTTTCAGTAAGGATAATTAAGTAATCTTAAGCAGAGGAATGGAATAAAGAAGGAAAAACTGTTGCATAGCATGTACTGCTGACCCGACCTGGCTCAAATACCCGTCTTTTTGCAGAGTTCCAGTTTACCTTTGTCTTTCTCTTGTTTGACAAATATGATAAAACTCAAGCAATATCATCGTTAATTTGCAAGTTTAATTCTTCATATGCCATATGTGTATCACTGCTGCAGTACATACATCCAATAAAGGAGCATTTAATCTGAAACAGGAAGGGTTAATGATTTTGACTGGATGGCGTGTGCAGCAAATATATATTTTTTTTATGTTGCATTTTATGTGCGATACGGTGTTCCATGCGCAGAGGAGTGTGACTTTAAATCCCGCTCTGCATTCGTCTCCATTCGCGCGCGCGTGCTGTTTCTCCGTCCGTCTCCTTAAGCATGTCAACTCGCGACGAGGAGATCTCCCCTTCCGTCTTAACGTCCGTGACTTTTCTCTCCATCTCGCCAGTCTACGTTCCGTCTTACCGCACCGAGGGCTCAGTCCGTCAAGATCCCGCGAGGCTTACCGGGTGGAACCTCAGTCCCATTCTGCCCCTTTCATACCGGTAATCTCCCACAGCCGTCAACCACTAAGCGGCAAGATATTGTGAGGATCAACCACACTTGACCATTCTTGGATAGTATCATCTCAAAGTTACATTGACATTCACGATCGAAACAAATTGAGTTATCATCAGAGATCGTTCTGCTCTTGACAGGGATCGCGGAAAAGGTAAGCATTAGAGGGAAAGGGATTATGCATACAAATATGTAATTATCTAATTCATACATTATATGGATTATATATGGTGCATGTTTATTAGTTGTGTGTTCAGTATTCCGTGAAATGTTTGAATAACCTCTGCCAGTGGCTTATTATGGAATTGATTAATCAGTAAATTATTTTAGGATCTATTGTAGTACTGCGAATATGATAATATACTCTTGTTGGATTTTTTATATCGGCAAGCGGGGTGGCAAGGTTGGTTTTATTGTTGACATTGCAACGTAACTACCACTGAGTTGTAAGTTAAGTTTAAGTTATCATGATAAGTTGCGCTGAGCCAATGCCTCCAGGATAAATGGTATTGTGTGCTTTGATATAATTTACTGATTGCTCCGTGTCATTGTATACCATTCAAAGCAAACATGCTACATTTTTTTTTCATAAGATAAGATTACAAAAAAAAATTGTGGGAACAAAAGTGTACACAAATAAGTTAAGTTAAACGACATGAAATCGATAAACAAATCATTTACTGGTGCTTTTTAGGGTGTTAACGAGTGCTTATTTTAACTTTCGTGAAGACTAGACTTACCATGCAAAAGTGAACTGTAAGGATGTTTCATCATTGTTCCATATACAAAGTAAAGACCTATTAGAACGCCTAAAGAGCCACTTCGCCATTAAAACAGGATTATTAGAGGAGGATAAAGCACGCAAGTTGATGCATGCACGTTTCAATACGTTAACGTCAAAGCAACCATTTTACGTTGATTTATCAATATCTTCATGTTCCGATTCAATTCCATAAGTCATTACTTGTGTGTCCTTTTGAACAACATTGGTAAAATTGTGATTGGTACGCAGAACATGAATTAGATAAAGCGCCAAAAGTTGAAAAGCGAATCAGTCTTCACAAAAAAAAGAAAAAAAGAAGCGGCAGGAATTCCCAAAGCGTAATCAGCGCGCGATACGTCGAAGGGGTTGGGGATGGGGAAGGAGGGGGGGGGGGCTGTTTCTTCCTTCCATTATAGGTCTAGAGGTGTTCAGATTTACAATAGATTATAATTAGACACACCACTATCGAGAGTTTCTTACATAAGGTTTTAATTTCGAATCTCTCCTTCCAAAATATTTCTAAAAGACTTGTTCTCGCTTCATTTCAATATGTGTTATAATGTTTTGACAATATATCATTTGCAAGTAGAAAATATTGCTTCAAAGAAAGAACAGGGAGAACAAAAGTAGAAAAGAATTCCGACGTATACAAATTACAAAAGAGTTGAAAAGGGCACGGCGAGAAGCAAAAAAAAAAGGATTATACAATAATTGTAGTAGGTTTTGAGTCTATATTCCAAATCGGTTTTAGATTTACCTTCTCAATACATTGCCGTGATACGTCTAATTTTGGAATGAATCCTTAAACCGATGCATATTATCCACTTTCCATGCATGCCAGGGGCTTAGGTTTGACAAAACGATCACGACGCCTACCTTCTAGTTTTCTGTAATTCCCCAATTCCCCGATCTTTCTAATCAGTCACACGATGAAAGCAATTACCTATTATTACTTTTTTTTCAAACAGAAATCAAACTTGTGACGTGCGCAAATCCCCAGACGTGGTAGCAACTTTTAATAGTCTCGTTTTGGTATGGTATTTAAGGGTTATCACCCTGTTATGAACAAGTTAGAAAATATTTAATTGCTTTGGATTGCATTTCATAATTTTTGATATCGAAGCTTTAGTCCCATATAACGTTTTTATGTTTAGCACATGGCAGGTGCAAAGGCGTTTTAAGTTACCAGTTATGACAATCTGATTCACGGTGATGAATTACCGTTTACACAGCCGTCCCGAAAAGAACACATAACATATGAAGGTATTAACATGTCTCATGACGATATCCTTCCATTTCATCAAACATAATTTTTTATGTTTTATTCTGGAATTATTGTCTTTGGAACTACGCTTATTTCCTCGAATTTATTACCCTTAATCGTGGCTGCCATGCTGCATGAAATTCGATTTGATAAAATAGGAGAATCTTACGGAAGACTTGGCTAATCTAACCAGACAATATCCCAGGGCCTTGGGTATCGTATACTTGCCAAGGTCAGAGGTTAGTAATTTGCCCCCTAACGTAACATTTGTAGAATTCTTCCCATAACGATTTTCGTTTCTTTTCCTAGCTAATATTTGTAACGGGACACGCCGCTTACTTAAAATGTTTTTGGATTTTTATTCGAGACTGGTTTCGAATATTATCAGGATTATAAAGGATATATTTAGCTTTGTTAAATAGCTTTAAATTTTAAGAACCAAATAAGAACTATACATGCATACAACTATACTCTGCATGCAACAACTGCGGAAACAAATGTTGACCATAAATATATATTCTTGTTTATAATCAAAAACCATATATAGACAATTTAAGGAGAAGGACATATATCACGTATTTTTCATATACCTCTTCGGAATTAAGACTTGACTGAATGGACAAAATCTACCTCATTTTAAAATTACATGCTTGTTTGCAGAATGGTGTCCTCAATAAGTCATATCTTTGTGTTTGATATACTTCGTATTCTTGTCGAGATAGAATAGCTTTAGGCTTTTCATCACTTTGACTCAGTGCCATCTTGATTTAAAGGTTATATTCGTCATCGCCTGCATGTTTGTGTTTATGAGTGTGTCTGTATGTATGTGTGCGCATGCCATGATGGTGCTATGCCTTGTTATTCATTTCACGTAGATTTAACGCGACAATGCGTTCCCATCAGTCGTTCAAGACTGTGCGTATAAATCATTCATTCTACTTGTTCTAAGCCGCATGGACATCAGGACGTATGTTCATACTATAATACCATCGCCATGTTGGTGCTTCCTGCCGAAGCAATGAACACGGATCTCTATAATATTCATTTTATCTGGACTTATTTTGATGAGGGAAGGTGATAGTGATGGAGATTACAACTTGTCATGCCATTCCAATTAGATGTTTGTTCATGTGTGTCTGCTTTGTATGTGCTAACGCGAATGTTAACATAATGTCGACGATGTTTATTAAACAATGCTATAAAGTCTTATGAAAGATGTCATTCATCGACCCATTCATATTTCAGCCCTTGCAACCCATGACTGCTTGGGCCGTTTCACAACGTGCACTGAAATGGTCTGTTTCCAATATTTCGCTTTGTGCAAATATGTTACATTATATATATTCCGTTCTAGTCGTACTAAAGTTATTGGCTTGCTGAATATAACTCTTGTTATCATTTCACTGAATTTATGCGCTGATATTGGATTTTTTTTTTTGTCTTGACATTACCACACATCACCCGGTGTTAATGGCACCCCATGAGAAAACATGTGTTGAAAAGGTATGTTATTTGTATTTAAAAGATGGACCAAACTGCCGATTGAACATGTTGAAGGACAGGGGGAAGATAGGTGGAAAGAAGACATGAACAAAGTTCGTGTAAGTTCATGCGAGTTGTTTACTGCAAGTTAGCACGAAAATTACATGCTTCTGTCTAGGTGTGCTTATTCTCACTTTCGATGGGAGAACATGTAATGTTAAAGAAGTTGTTACGTCTAAATGCGGTTGGTACCTTCCTGGTAAGGTTTTATCTATGCAGGGTTGCACCCCTGCTGTCAGCCGGCACTTCAGGCGTGGCAGGGTGTCACACGGCCGCTGGGTGAACCAGAGGATAGCATAATGAGAGAGAGAGAGAGGGAGAGAGAGAGAGAGAGAGAGAGAGAGAGAGAGAGAAAGGGAGGGGGGGAGAGGAGAGGGAGAGCGAAAGGGAGAGAGGGTGGAGGGGGGAGACAGGAAGAGAGAAAGATGCATTGTGAGAAGATGAGAAAGAACATAACATTCATTCCAAGTAGAATTGCTGGAAACACCCAGCGGGGATATGAAAATGATTCAACGCACTTACACGAGCGTGTAAAAATGATCGTGATAGTATGTGATCAAGGCACTGGCCTCCGATGTGTCAATTCTCCTACTGCAAATTATTGATGATGGCTTTCGAAATGATCTAAAACAAGTTTAAATGACGGTAATTGCTAGCGAAATAATTACGGGATGTGGTCATGGCTATGGTAATAAGGAGTGTGACGACACTTAACATGCTTAATGTGAGTAGCATAGTAAAGATAATGTTGCTGTGTATGATACCAACAGCGTGATGCCTTTCCTTGATAACGATGACGCTCAAGACTTGCAAACATTTATGGCGTGTTTTGGTTCCGAAAAGGGTCACTGGTGATGATGACATTGGGTAACGAGTTTACCGATCAAAAGATGGAGAGAAAAGGAGGAAATTTGTGGATCATATTACAAATAGCTAATTATAAGGTGTCTACGAAAAGTATAATCAAAATCGCTTAAAATAGGGAACACATGCAGTGATAATACTTCCAAGGAATGTATCGAACACCTTATCCTTGTTTACGTCTTTCACTAGTAGCTTCCCTTTTACGCACTTTCATTCTACTGCGTTCTTCTTTGTACTTGCACTCAAGTATTCGGCAGTATGGCCTTTGCGATTTTACAGGTGTATTTATTTTTAGCTCTTTTAGCAAACGAAAGCTTAGTGACAGTGAACGAAAATTTACAAGCTCTGTTTTTATTTCTAAATTT
The DNA here is from genome assembly GCA_963669155.1 of Arbacia lixula. Taxonomy (NCBI): domain Eukaryota; kingdom Metazoa; phylum Echinodermata; class Echinoidea; order Arbacioida; family Arbaciidae; genus Arbacia; species Arbacia lixula. The sequence continues at coordinate 13,047,092 of OZ022593.1, forward strand.
AGGCTCGATTGGAAAGTTGTGGGAAGATTTGCTGATAAGGCTATACTGCATTTACGCGATTGCGATCTGAATTCACATAAACTTGAATGCTGCTAAAGGCATTTACATACGGGACAAAAGGATCAGAGAACAAGGGGGGGGGGGGGTACAAAAGAAGGTTTAAGGGACCATGATGCATAACTACAAAGGACGGGGTTGGGGTGGGGGTAAAATTGGACGAGGGGGGGGGGGGGGCGGTGCGGCCCAGAGAGTCGCTGACGTTGTAATGGAAAGGTAAAACTTATTTGCACATCATCAAACGTGTTATAAAATGTGTCGATAGGTGTCGGTTATAAATATCCACAGGGGAGGGAAATACAAAGAGAGAAAAGGTGTGTCGAAGAGCGAAAATGAGGTTTCGAGCATATGAAAGGTAAAAAAGCCGGGTACAGAAGGGTCCCAGACTATGAGAGGCAATAAAAAAGAGGGATATATGGCTGTGCGTCAACGGATATTGTGTCACTCCGTGATGACAGGATGTTGCGAAAACAAATGTAATTTGGCCTTGATAAGGTGTGTATCATGTATAATGAAATGGCATAAGTTATACTTTTCGTAGTCAATCCTCCACATCGCTGTACTTAAATGTACTCATATTTTCCCTGTTTATAATGCCTGCTGCCCAACTGGTTACTAATATATGGACTTGCTATACCACGTGGATTAATGCAATACATTTAAATGAAAAGAATACTACATATCCACCCTAACACTTTACTCCAAGTCATGAAAATGTGTAAAGCACAGACCGCAACTCATTTCATATTTCATATTTTCCCTGTTAGCCATGCTCCATGACACTCCACAATAATACTGAACTTTTGATGTTTGCCATTAAGTTAACAAGAGAATAATAAGCCGAATTCTGAACGTGTGGTTTCCATTGTACTTCTATCAAATTATTTAGGAAACTTTATCAGTCCTCTTAGCGCTCTTTTGACTTGCTAACTCTACAGCAACATTCAGTACCGTAATGTACCGTGAAACTTGACTTACCCAAATCCTCACCACTTCAAGACTTAACTTCTCATCCCCTCCTCCCAGTTTTTGTTCCCCGGACCTGTGGCCTTTTAACACAGGTGCATGGCTCAGATAACCTTCTCCTGAAAAGAAGAACTAATAGCTGATATCCAGTCAGTAGACAAATACCAGGAGTTACAGAGACAGGTGGATTCCTCCGCTATTAGCGATAGACGGAAACATATCTGGAACAGTTACAGCGTTGTGTTGCTATCTTTTGGAATACAGATTTAGTTTCCGATTATTTGTATCAATCCATAATCTCTTCCAAACAAACACAGGTGAGTACACCTTATTTAATTGTATTTACTTCATGAAGAACAATAAGCTTGTATTTCCGTGGCTACCCTAGTAGAATAATATTGATAAGTATTAATTACTGTTATTCGAGGTTAAGTGATCAAACTTCAAGTTGCGGTTTTGTTAATTTATGCGTGTGTATGAATGAAAAACATACCATTTTTCGTGAGAACCCTTTCATATTTCTCACTTGTTTATGTTTTCCTTAATCTTTCATTTAACCACGCTCTACTACAGTAACCTGACAGCTAGATGTCCATTAATGTAGCTCAACGTCCAGTGGAACTGCACAAATGTTTTACATGATATCCGGGTAATGTCATTTCGGCATATAACGTGATGATTCCGCGCGTTACGCGCTTGCACGCACAAATCACAGGTTGCACGTCGTCCCGGATTTATCTACGGATATTTCCATGACAGTACCCACGGATACGCGATATTCAGATAGCAGAATCTAACTGTCAGCATTAGTATCGATTCAATGATCACGAGTCGTTTTCACGACGCGGAGACCAGAACCAGTGGCAATGATAGTCTTACGTCACGTAGTGCAATCGATACGCCTGTACCAGCTTATCTATTGGTTTAGTGGTGAACTTAAACGTTGGTAATACATGCATTATCTTTATAACAAAACACAGTGAACCGGTTTGTGAAGAGGTAGCCTGTATTGGTCATGTTGGTATTGACATATCAATTCTGCAGTTTAAGTCAGCGATCCGTTTTATCAAGAGATGTGATTGACCCGAATCGATCGGAGATCCAGTCCCCTATCTGTAATGTACATAAAGAGTTGCGTTCTTTTACAGTAAGTGTTAACTAATTCGTGAACTTTTCGGTGCAGTAGCCTGATGCTCTTTTGCAATTTTCAATGCTATACACATATCCTGTTTAAATGATAAAAGTGATGATTTTATTTCGATATACTGTACGTAGTAGTCTACTTGAAGTACTTGCTCCCAATATATTTCTTCGATTAATGGAGATGAATTTTGTACATGAAAAATAAAGAATAAACGCTTGACGCTTTGAGCCGGTCAGTGAAAAATTCCAGCTGCCCCTTGTTTCGTGCGTACTCGTCTAATGCCTGCTGCGTGTTTATTGACATGGCAATATTAATCCCTTCTCGGGCAGACTCAATATTGCCCAGATGTGAGTCGCGTGCATTACCAGTGCAAAAGCGCTTCACCGGCACTGCTTCACCGATTCCCGGTATATTGATGCCGGGATTGCAAGTGTACTGGACAATGCTTATACTCAGCGCTTTCTACAAATAAGCTATGCATTTCTTTGCTTCGTATTGTATCACTGACATGTATACTGCTCTCTGTCTCTTTCGACCGCGCGGGCCTCTTTCATCTGTGCACGGTGTGAAATTGTATTTCTTGGGTCATGAATAAAAGCGCCTTGTATCTTCAAGGTTGATGTCTTAGAAGAAGTAGGGCACAAACGAAAAACAAGTATATCGTATTTTTTTAGTATGTTCGATAGAAAAAGATGATTCTTGAATAACAATACAGCAACATCATGTATCAATACTCAAGCGAGAATTCTTGAACGATGATGCGCAACGCGTACTTCTCAATGCAATTTAGTAGTTTGCAGGTTTGTTTAAAGAGAAATAGCTTGTATTGAGTCATTTTTCTTAATTTATAATAATTCTTATTTTGGGAAGTTATAATGAAACAAATAACTACGAATTGCATTGTCCTAACGGGATATAATTGCCGTTTGCACAAAAATAAAGGGTTGATAAATAATTTTGGGGAACATTTGCAAGTGGAGAGACGTCAGGATACAACAAAATTGATTTAGACCAAGTGCAATAAGATATTAAAACAGTTACACCGTCCACCGTCCGCCTTCCATTATAAATTGTATGTATCATAATGTTGTAATCATTGTGCATATGCTAGGTTCCAAACATATCGCAATCGGTTCGAAACATAACGAAGAGCTTCTCACAATTATATGCATAATTCTAACCTGTCGTCCAGACGCAGGAGGCAAAGCCATCCCTTGTGGTGTTGCATTAATTTTTCAGCGCTAACACAACGCGCACCCCTCTCCCCCCTCTCCCCACCTCCCCCCTCCCCCCTCCTCTCCCCTCCTCCGTCCTCCTCCCGTGGAATCCTGGATCACCCTGGTTTTCTTGCATGCAGATGAGGGAGATTTTCAGAAAACAAATCGTCACTAGAATTGATTGGCGAGCCGTGATAACTGTCTCTTAAGACAGAGCTGCATGATAGAATTACCGGATAGCGTTACGGAGAACCGTTTAGTGAGTTGTTGACTTTAAGACCACGCTAAAAGTCATTCACGTGATACGGGCATTTTCCTTCTGTCATACGTATTAATTGTTTTATTTCTTGTTGTACTACGTTCAAAATACAAGCATATGCGTTCCAATAGGGATTGTAATCTTAAGGCAATTAGTTCTCCATGGTCGCCAAATCAATTCACCTTGCAAGCAACAATGTCAAAGAAGTACAACAGAAGAAACATATTTTAAACATGTTATGCGATGGATGTTCATCATAACTTGAATAGAGGCACATCTCTAAAAGAGAGAAAGCTCGCCGTCGAGGCATTTAAGGACTGGGTCTAAAACATTAATTTCCAATCTCGTTTTTTTTTTATCGTTGTCTTGTCTGCAGCAACAATGGAACGAGATGGGACACCTCAGTTTATGCAGTTTCAGTAAAAGGGAAAAAGCGTATCCTAAGATTCTTTAAATGTATCCGTGGTGAGAGTGTATTAATAAATACTATTTAGAAAATAGCACCATGTGGTTGTATTCTTTTGGATAATTAACCCACCTATGAGTTGAATAAAGGAAAGGTAGAGTGAAAAGAGTAGAGATGTTTTTTTAAATAAAATATGTTATAAATATGAAAATATATAAGATATAAAATATATAAATTAATATCTTGTCTTTTTACTTCTTCTGTCCTTTCTTCACCCCATAAGTGGGTCAATTGTCCGAAAGAATACAGCCACATGATGTGACCGAAAGTGTTACTATTTTCTAAAAAAAAAATTCTAAAATTATATACTGTACATAAGAATAGGCTTGGGATCATCGTGCTTCTAAATAAGACGGATAAATAACATGATTTAATTCAATAGCCTGTCCACGTTTCTAAAATTAGTTTCATTTTTCTTTTTTTAAGAACATAAAAAAAGGCAGGGATATGGAGGAGAAAGATCGGTGAATGCCCTGTCATGAGCGCACGAAACCCTGTACTATGAAAAAAAAAATATGATGTTTTTTAGTCAGCCCGGAGGCAACCTGGAATTAGTTCTCATTAGCTTTAATGACAGGGATTACAGGAGGAACGGCACAATCATTATAGTAGTTACCAGCATGAGGTACAATGCAATTAAGCACGTGACTTACTAATTTTTCTATGAGGAAGCGCGACGTAACGCATTTTAGACTGTAATTTTTGGTTCAAAGGTTATATATCTAGATCTAACAAAATATATGACATGCATGCTATATCATAGGGGTGCCTTCTACTTTCATAATGAATAGATATTAAATATGAATATTTGAGAGATGGTAACATAACAGTTGAAAAATGCAATGAGGTGGGGGAAGGGTGTAAAGGGGGGGGGGGGCACAAGGAAAACTTAAATTTACCATAAAGGGTGATAACCTTTTAAACAAATCAGATGAAACAAGCATATTTCTTTTAACAAGCCTCAATGTCCACGGCACTGATCTGATTCCACCTTCCTCATGTTCCTACTTTCTATTATAATATGATGGTAAATATATTATACATAATTACACAGAGTACACAGACTGCGTTCTTGTTCGCATGTCTTGCTGTTTAACTGTTTGGGCGCTAGGGAAATACACGAATATCAATTTTACAACATTTGCTGTGAACATCATGTCTATCTTTACGGTTACATGTCGATGCATTATATATACATATTAAGATAATGGACGGAATATATTTTTAAGTAGTGTCATATGACCGTGCACATTGCACGTACTTGGTTTACTAGTTTGCTAATGCGGGCGTAGGTAATCGTCACGACAGTTAGATAGATCGCGGCTTTGGGAAGTATGGATTGTGGGCGTTTGACGAGGACAGCCGATAGATATGTTACATCTACCTACACCTCTTATCCAATCTTCCGTCAAATAAGATGAAACATGAGCAAACAGGGCTCAAGGACCCAACCTTGCCCACACGAGAAGTGTGGGATGAAGATGGTATGAATGATATATTTTTCACTTCTCTTACATATCTATTCCTCGCATTATCTCTCTATCTGTGAATATGAATATTCTCTTCTTACTAGTCTAAATTTGTCTCTTCTACCATGTCTACGTTCGATTGCTCTTTGCGTTATGCCTAAATATTTAGAACAAAGTTTGGAGGAAAGCGAATAATCCAAAAACAGCACTGTTAACAATTGATGAACCTCTGACTAATCATGATCCTCTACGGCTCTTTTATTTATAATACCAATACTCCATTCAATCCGTATTGTTAACAATTTTCATACAAACGAGTCTTATTAAACAGACATAAATGTATGTGAAGAGTTTGTTTGCAAAAATGGGTTAGATCCACTTTGGACCATTCTGAGAAAGTCGACTTTTTTATTCTCCCATTTTGCAATATTCTTTTGCAAAACTAAATTGTTATGATATACTGTCCTACCATGTGAACATAAAATGTGGTCTAAAAGAAATCTACATGTCTTCATATTTTTTATTTTTTATTTTTTTAAAAACTACATTTGTGGATCGAACCCCTTTTGCAAACGAACTCTTCATATTGTTCGCAAAAGGGGTTAGATCAACATTTTGTTTGCGAAAGGGGTTAGATTCACTTTAGAGCATCTAGCTTGTTTATTCTCCCATATTACAATATTCTTATGCAAAACTAAATTGTCATGATATACTACCCTATCATGTGAACATAACATTGTGTTTAAAAGAAATCTACCTGTCTCCATATCTTTTAAACTTTTTTAAAAAAAAAATACCTTTTTCGATCTAACCTCTTTTGCAAAAAAAAAAAAATGAAATGGATCGAACCCTTTTAGAAATAAGGTGATTTTTCTTTGTCATTTTTGTTCGTTCGTTAATTGGAATGTCAACTTTTCTTTGTTATCATCTTACAGAGCTACTCCAAATCTATACATTAAGTGAAAAAAATACATTTACGGTGTGGGATTTTTTGTTTTATTTTGTTTATTTATTTATTTATTTTTTTTTTTTTTTTTGGGGGGGCAGAAAAAGATTCTGAAAATTATGCTTGATATAGGCTAAAACTTTATTATATTAAAGCAAATATGTATATTTATGTGCAAGATTGTTTCTGACAGTAAACTATTGCTCATTCTGAAGATGTAAATTATATTTAGCTTCAATACCAGCTCGTACTTAGAGTCACCAAAATAAAGTAAAAGTAGATTGAAATAATTGTTACAGATTGTGGGTATTCATATTATACAGTGTTTCAAGTAGAACAAACAGTATAAACAGCGTAGAACCCAACATACCAGTTGCAATTCATGCAGAAAGCTATGTACCCGATGTAAGTATGATAATGGGTTTGAAAGAAGAAAATCTTCAAAAACACCGTTGTGCGCCTGACAATATCTGTAATGGTCAAAAATCCGCTCGGCTACGCCACCCGCAATGCAACATCATACAAAGAAACCTCGTTTGCTTAATTTGGTGTACACACCTGGGGAGTTTTGTTCTTTGTGGGGAAATGTTGGAGGGCGTCTCAGTACATGCCACTGCAGCATTGTCAGCCTGTTATCCATCGAACGCATCTTCTTCTTACGACTAGTGCAAGTTGAAGAAAATGAAAACACGCTCACATTATCCTCTTTCCTTCTTGAACTTAAGCAATCGTTTTATTCCTCACTTCAAAGAGTTTGACTTTGTTTTCTTATGGTTCGGTGACATGCGCCCCTTTTCTCTTATGCGCAACTATTCTGAACTGCACCTTTGAGGGAAAAAAAGAAGGATTATTTACTAACGGTGGAGAACGCAGCACGATTTATTTCTTGAGAAACAATAAACTGAGCAGATAGAATTTTCAATAACGACTACGTGCCGCCCTACATTCAAAGAAGTGTTCATATCACTCACCAACATCTTTTAATTTCCGGTTGTGGGTATACCAGGAAATTGTCATGAACGCCTTTATACTTACATGTCTTCATTTTACGAAACAACGAAGAGTGATGATGTGTGTGTTTTTTTTTAGGGTGTGGGGGGGGGGGGCAGATGAACTCATTACATGAGAACATAAAGCAACGTTGACAGTTTCTTGAAATGCAAACGATGGTTTACATCTGTGAGTCAGTTTGAAGATTTATGATGGTGATAGATAGTCATGCAATACCATTTGCTTTCCTTTTTATTTATCATAAAAGAACAAGATCGGAAACGTAGAAATGTAACCTAAACACTAACATTCCGTTCCCTAGGTATATAATAAGCGCAAGAGACGCCACCTCTTTTAAACGGTTACTGATTTAGACAAATAAGTTCCCCCTAATCTTTGTAAAATTATTCACTAAAAACGAATTCCACATTCGTTTGCCGCAATAAAGTCTCATTTTGAGGAAAATTAAAAAAAAAACGCACGCCTCCAGTGATGTCAGAGAAGTCAAAATGCCATAAATGCCAACGGCGTGAATAAAATATTTTATTCACGCTATTCCAATAATACGTTACCAATGGGAACCCCAAAGCTTATCCGAGGTTTGTCCGAGTAGCAACAACTAATGGATTCAAATTACATTCCAACCAATGAATCTAAATGTCAAGATAAAGGTGAATGCAATAACGCGTTACGACGCAGTCAGGGGGAAAGTTGTGAATTTATTACGAAAATGGTATATTGTTGACTTCCGTACAATCTATGGCATTTTAACTTCTCTGACGTCACTGGAGTCGTGCGGGTTTTTTTTTTTTCAAAGTTCCGTCAAAATGAGACTTTATTGCGGCAACAATTTGAAATTCGGTTTTAGTGGATAATTTTACATAGATTAGTGGGAACTTATTTTTCTAATTTAGTAACCATTAAACATCGGTAGTGCATGCACTAACGTATTCATGTTCATTTTCATTTATCTTTGCATATTTACATTTTTATTTATATATTGATGTATTTCTACATATTATTCATTTTTTGAACTTGTTATTTTCAAACTCATGTTCCTTGTATGGATATATTTTCTCACATAGGCGATGAGCCCAGTTCTATCATCGAATAATTTTAACTTGGAGAATCGTTTCAAAATGTGTTCAAACAAGCCATATGCTACCAAGTATGATGATGAAATATCGCAGTGTTCTTTAGGCAACGTGGCGTCAACTTAGGACAAGTTTGCGAAGCAGTAAGACGGTTATTCATCACGTATGACTTTCTATACCTGGGGACCGCTATCAATAATAGTACATCGAGATCACTCTTTATAAAGCAATTGAGGAGGATACGTTAAGTTACATGTGATAGATATAGTGTTTCTTATTAACAGTGGTCCCTATGAATAGCATGCCCACTTCGTCAATTCGTGTACATCACCGCTTTAAATGTACCTAAATAAATAGGATTATATTCCACATACTAAGAATGTTGCTATATGATTGGTCAAGAGTTGATCACGTGATGAGGCGTAGTTTTTCCTATCAGATCACCTGAGAATAAAAGTTCGTTACACTCTAGGTGATAGTACTTTTTGGTTTCGCTGATCTCTTCACTCCTCACAGTCCTAATGCGTGATTAATATTTTGAGTACGCGCGAAATAAAAGTGCGTTACACTCGGACTATCACTTCGCGTCCTAACGCGCGTCCTAATGCGCGTCCTAATGCGCGTGCTAATACGCGTCCTAATGCGCATTCTAACGCGCATCCTAACTCGTGTTCCCCATGGCAGCGGCTCGGGGTTATGGAGATAAGTAAACATTACCTTTTTACGTCAAATTGTCATTTTTGGTATAGGTAGTTGGTTTCAGATGTGGAATATAAAGCAAATAATCAACTTTTGGTTTCAAGCAATGAGACGAGCTATCACTTCCTCGGCGATCTGAATGTATACGCTATCTTTCCTCAGCTGCGCTTCGGAAAGATAGCTACATCCAGATCGCCTCGGAAGTGATAGTTCGTCCCATCACCCTCACCAACGCTGATTATTTGCTTACTATCCCTCCATTGTTAAACATTCTCAATTGCGACGGATTATAAGAATATAACGGGATGAACCCCTTAAATTCTGAGGCCAGATCTCTTGAGCGTGTTTATCCCTGCTAAAGCCAAGTGTGGTATATTACCACGCATCTCAGTCTCTCATAAAAACCTAGCTCTGAGCACACTCATCCTAGTCACGTGGGCAAATCCTAGCTGGTTCGTAAGTAGAGAACTGCCAGCTGTACTTACGCTATGTGAGCAGACGGTACATAAAACACACAGACACGTCACGCACGACGGCCAACCAATATTAGGCAAAGTGGAAATGAAATGATAATCCCTCTCTTTCTCTTTCTCCCTCTCCTCGTCAATTTTGTGGAAAGCACATTTCTACTATGGGTTCATATAAATCCTATTCCTCTTTGGCAAAGAAATATCTTTGATTGAAGCTGAACGATAATCTAAATGTGTTAATACATGTCGAAATGTATTTTTTGTTTGTTTATAAGCGCACACTATTCCGTACGTAATGACTAATGATTTGTCTTCAAATCAATACTGCTCTGCTCTTGAATTTAAAGAGCTCTTTAAAACTGCATCACGAAAATCGATTTGTTTACTATGTATTTGGGTTTTTCATTCCGGTTAACTGGGTACTGCTTCCTTTCTACGGAAAAGCATTATTTACAAATGACCTGTTAGTTTGCCGTGCATGATACGATTTCACCGCATGGGATTGCAGCCTGAATCTTCGCTACTTTCGGAAATACCGATACAATCGGGTTGAATAGATAAGCGGCCGCCACAGTGTGTCCCACGTGACAATATGTTTGTGTTAATTTTCGCTTGACCATAGGAAATAGACAGCCCCAGTCATCGTTTGGATTTGCCTCGCGAGCAGATATATTGATTATTCAAGCGTCTTTCAGGCTTGTGTAATCAATAAATTACCTGTTACACCAATAACACTACCCTATACATATTCTGTGATTTTGTAAAGAAACAATAACGTGCTATTGCCCCCCCCCCCCCCTTCCACTCTTCCCCTTCCCCCTATCGTCATCCATTTCCCCGATTCTGCTGCCCCCTTTCTAAGTGTCATCGTTTATGGAAATCCTTTTCAACACATAATGTATGTCAGTTCCTTTTTCTCTCTCTCTCTCTCTCTCTCTCTCTCTCTCTCTCTCTCTCTCTCATTCTCTCTCTCTGTCTCTCTCTCTATGTCTCTGTTTCTCTCTTTCTCTTTCTTTGTGTTCTCCCTTTTCGCTTACTTAGTCCATTTCTTCGATTCTGCTGTCCACTTTCTAAGTGTCATCGTTTATTGTAATCCATTACAACACATAATGTTTGCCATTCCCATCCCCTTTCATATCGTCATTGCCCCGTCTCTCTATATATACCCCCCCCTCTCTCTCTCTCTCTCTCTCTCCACTCTCTCTCTCTCTCTCTCTCTCTCTCTCTCTCTCTCTCTCTTGGGCTACATCTGTTTCTCATTATTATGTTTTAGTTTTCTTCCCCATTTTCCAAAAAAAAAAAATCAGATACCGATGCTACTAAGTTTCATTGCCGGAAAAAATCGATGCCATAACCACACTAAGTGGATGCCATCAACCCCGTATTTGATGCGTACCAGGGGATGTCCAATTGGCGCCACTAACAAACGAGTGCGGGTAATAATGCTACGTCAGGAACCAGCTCTTCTTTCAACCGTATCGAGTGTCTAGTGTGGCTGGGATTGATTTTATAATCCAATACAGAGCTTCTTAGTAATGTTGTGGGGTGTCTATAGGGTTCTTCAGATGTCGTAAAGTCTTTGTCTCTTGTGTGTATTTTTTTTTAAATCCCTATGTACTGTCATCTTCCACTTATCGCTCCTCAACCACAATTTTCGGTAGCTTTATGTTTTTAGTAAGCTGCACACGTTTTTGCCCCTCCCCCCCTCTCTCTCTCTGTTTATATATTTCTGTCCATTACTTAAGCAGCTCTCCATGTACTCCCGCACGCTTGATGATTTTTATGAAAGACCACCACTCAGAATTTCCATATTACAGTAATAACATTTAGCCTAGTTAAATTATTCTTGCCCTTACTTCGGACTCCATCTCTCTGTCCCTCTCTCTCTGTCCCCCCCCCCCCCTCTCTCTCTCTCTCTCTCTCTCTCTCTCTCTTTTTCTCTCTCTCTCTCTTTCTCTCTCTCTCTCTCATTCCCTCTCTCTCTTTCTCCCCTTTCCCCTTCTCTCTCACTCTTATTCTCTGCCTCTGTTTCTTTCTATCTCCTCTCTCTCTCCCCCCCCCCCTCTCTCTCTCTCTCTCTCTCTCTCTCTCTCTCTCTCTTCTTCTCTCTCTCTATCTCTCTTGTCTTTCTTTCTCTCTCTTTCTGTTGATATATTTCTATCCATTACTTAAGCAGCTCTCCATGTACTCCTGCACGTTGAATGATTTTTACGAAAGACCACCACTCAGAATTTCCATATTACATTAATAACATTTAGCCCAGTTCCTTGCGCTTAAATTATTCTTGCTCTTACTTCGCCCCCCATATCTCTCTCTTTCTCTTTCTCTCTCTCTCTCTCTCTCTCTCTCTCTCTCTCTCTCTCTCTATTTCTCTATTTCTCTCTCTTTCCCTCTCTCTCCCTCTCTCTCTCTCTCTCTTTCTCTTATTGTTCCTTAATCTCTCTGCATTGTCTGTCGTGATTGCTATGTCTCTCATTCCGTGTTGTACCTCACCACCTCCATGCCCCTGCTCCTTATTGCAATCTATTTAATTTGATCAGCGCAGAAATAGTTTTAATTCTCTCCACACATCCATCTCTCCATCCCATCTTGTTATGTTCATATTCTCCCCGTCTATTCCGGGGATTTTACCTCTCCTCGCGCCAAGGTGCTGAGAGAAAAGACGCAACAGACAAACATGGGTCACTTTCCTGACATACCTAAATTCGTTCCACCGAGAAGAGAGAAGGAGAGAGTGAAATCAAATGTATATGAACACACATATTATACGATTACAGATTACGGGGTGGAGGGGATATGATATGCATAAGGGAATACAGAAGGCTAGAGGGAAAAGAGGAAACCAAGGATACAACTAACAACAATCTTTTTGACAGACAGACGACAGAGCGAATTAAAGAGATAGACGAGCAGAGGTAGATTGGTCGGATACAAACAAGAAGAGGCATCAGGAATCGCGAGAGGAGAGGATATTGACATATGGGAACATAGATGATAACGGGTCAAGCAATGTGTGAAGAAATATGGATATCGAGAGAATGATAGAAATTATTAATGACGAGTAAGGGACAGAGAGAAACAAATATATGGAGAGAACGAGACAGTGACAAAGACAGATATATAGAGAGAGACAGAGACATAGACAGACAGACATAGAGAGACATACAATTGGACAGGCAGAAAGACAGACAGATATACAAGGAGGGAGAGAGAGAGAGAAATAGAGAGAGAGGGATAGGGAGAGTAACGGAAAGGTGGGGGGGGGGGAGAAAAAAAGGGAGAGAGAGAGGGGGGGGGAATGAGAGAGAAATAAATTGTGAGAAGATGAGAAAGAAAATAATATTCCAATATAAGTTAGCAGGAGAGAGAGAGAGAGAGAGAGAGAGAGAGAGAGAGAGAGAGATATGGAGAAGAGGGGCAAATAGGGAAAGAGCGAAGTCAGCCACGGAGGCCAAAGCCAGTTGTTCAGTACCTCTTGAGAGTACAAAATGATGGGGCTGATAACAAAACTTGCTGGGAGTGACTCCTTTTAAAATAGCCAAATTCCCTGTAATCCGGTCGCTATTTGGCCCCTAGCTATATAGGGTAATGTGTGACGGAGACTTTGCATTCCCATAATTGGGTGATAATGCGCTTGAAGACAAACTCGTCTGTGACAGAGGATATACCACGTCCCATGAATGACGGTGGTGCTAGACAATATATTTGGATCATAGGTGCGTGATACTCTTCTAACTATCCCAATAATTGACAGGTAACAGACAACGCTAAATATATAACGATACAAGGAGTTGACAGGAATATATGCAATGCACGATACATTTGTAAACGATAACTACAATTTTGCACACTTTCTGCTAAGATCTTTCTTGTGAATTATGACCCCCCCCCCTCCCCTCCTCCCCCCCCCTCCCCTCCTCCCCCCCCCCCTCCCCTCCTCCCCCCCCCCTCCCCTCCTCCCCCCCCCCCCCCCTTGACTATCCCAAAATTCAAGTGCCGACAGCCAACGGTAAATATGTAACAAATAAATGAGTTGCCAGTAATCTTTGCAATGCACAATGCATTTCTAAACGATAACTTCATTTTGCACGGTTTCAGCTAAGACCTTTCCTGGGAACTTTGCTCCCCACCCCCCCCCCCCCCCCCACCCCCACCCCCCCCCCCTACACACACACACCCCACAACTTTCTTCCCTAGATTCAAAGTCCGTCCTGATTAAACATTTATTATATGCTTGGATGCTTCTTTTTTATGTTGATTGCGACGTTGACATTGTAAATCGATTTGTGTTTATGCTTGCTTGAAATTCACACTTGACTGCGTTTGACTGGTACGGAATGTTTACCATGTAAAAGTCAAGGAGCATATTAAGTGATGTAATTCAAAGTTTATGCTTTATGCAATGTATGGGGAAGGGGGGGGGGGGGTTCTGCAAATTTACCTTGCAGTTTCGCCTTCAACCTTCAGAAGTAGGTAGTTGTACGGTGTGTTTTTTTTTTCTTTGCGCAATGCTAGTTTAGTCGTAATGAGCCATGGCAAACAGCTTGAGAAAAAAAGAAAGAAGTGGAAGTGGATGTTGTGCCCTTTGACGAGAGAACACAAGAACTAAAAGAGATTATGATTTCAAAATTCGATTTTCGGAAATATGAACAAATGCAAACACACTCACGCATTCATATATTCATTTACGAAAACTATCAGCCGTTTTGTTGTCCTTGTCAAAATTGATTGGATATCATGCGTTGTGATGTGTACAAGGAGACGCGTGTATTTGGGTTTTGGATTGACTTATCACTGCAATTGCCCGTGGTGCACTCTTGTAAACATATTCAACATACCCATACAGGCTTTCGGCCGACATTATTATAGATGTGAAACCCGCATGGCGGATAGCATATATAAACGCGCATCTCGACTTCAAGGTTTACGTGTCGCGTAGACGTTTTCGTCGCCCCCAGAGGCGTACCCAGTGCTCCTTTTTTCGCGCAAACATAAAGGCTCCCGCAGCAAGTTCTTATCCCTTTGTTGTCGCTTATCCTGCTCATTCCCTTAACATTCTCAATGTTTATTCGTGAATCACATAAACACATCCACATGCACACGCTCACACACACACGCCTTGTCACATTAAACTCTCCTGATTTATCACCCACTCACAAACAACGGGTCACAAACGTGCCCGGATTGGTAACTACTGTAACACAAGATGTAGGTCAACGGCAGATCCTACTGGGTCTTCCAGAACCCTAACATAATGCTCTATTATTTGTTTTGCCACACTGCAATGAAGAAATGTTTCGCTAAAAGCGACCACTTAATAATTCAGCCACCTTGCGTGTATCGAGTTTCTAATGGACGTCACCGTATACATGGTACACAGGTAAAATGAGCAGTGCAACAAATCGTGTTCAGTACATGCAGAACAAATATGAAATTAATTATTGCAGGTAAACACATGATAATAAAATTATTTTTAAGAATCGTAGTGATCACTTCATGCAGTTATAACAATTGGTTTTGCGCACGGGAAAATATTCAATATCATAATAATTACATGAACAGTTATTGATTGTATACTGCCCTTGTTTGACAAAATGAAGCAACTAACAAAGGAGACTTTTCTTGTAAAAGAGCAAAATGTGTCTGTGACTTGCATTGACATCAATGCAACACCACATCGTGTTTTAGGTTAATTATCTCTCAGCATGATGAATATTTCTTCTCCAGATTTTACCTGTATGTAGGGAGTGTAAGATACAATTTGATAGAGGCAATAACTAAAATTTGAGCGATTTGTCACTCGCTTCCTTTTGTCATAGTAGGGGAGTATAGATGGCAAGAAATAGCAAGTGGGTCGTGACAGGACACACTAATGTCACAATTCATGGTTTACGGGAATGAGTCTAGTCTGGCCTACTAGGGTTTTCTGATCATCTGTAGACAAATGATTTTGCAATAAAATGGTTATGAACTCTCCATTACCCTTTCTGTGACACAAAAGCCTTGCCTACTTGATGTAGTAATTACTATGCTTCAGACAAAATTTTCTTGATTAGACGTTGTTTTATTGTAATTACAATATCATTGATGTGTTTTTTCAAAGTTGTCTGCATTTACGAAATACAATTATAATCATTTGAAAGTATAACGAAGGCAATTCAGTTATCATGATTACCGTGTCCCTGAAGCTATGTGAAGATTTGATTTCATTTGGAACATGAATTCAATTACGAATGTGGTGTTAAACAATAGTACTACCTTAACAATGCGGTGGTAAAAGACAATGCAGTGTGCAGAATCTGGTATCCCTTGCCCGTTTTACCGCCCGCCGTCTTCCCTTCTTCGTCGTTGTACACACTCGCACGAAAAATCAACTACTTTTATAACAAATATACTTTATAATCGATCTATTGCAGCACATTTTGATGTTCCCTTGCCCTTTCTTCAAATACATGTATTAATAAAAGTGCATAGACAAGTTTTGAAGACATGAAGATTACGGATCGCTCGTGACAGTCGCTGGGTTCACTCGCAAAACGTGTGTGTAGGCCTACATTCCAAACATGCTAAAGCAGGCTCTAGCTGTCAAAAGTTTTTTTTTAATGTATGTTCTGGTGGTCTGATTGCCATCTGATATAAAAAAAAATGTACACCGTGTGAAAGAATAAGTCATTTTCATAATGTATTTTCAACTTTCATTTTCGTCAAGTGCGAAGTAATGCGGTAATACAATCACCTGCAGCTCATGGTATCTAGCGATTCGGTTTCAATGGGTGGAACGCACTTTGAATCTGTATTAGTTGTAGCTGATCGGGCAAACGTCGGGCAAGCTTTTGGGGTTACTGCATTGTTTAAAAGATGTACAGAAACTTTGCATAATATATAACGAACATTTTGATTGGGGAAGGGGTACAGGGAAATTGCTTGAATATATAACACTTGTTTTCTTTGCGATAAAGACTGCCTGAAGGTACGCATTTGTTTGCACGATCGATGCGATAATTACGTAATTTTCACACATTTTAACGTTGAACTCTAATAATATTCTTCCATTATTGTACCTCGCTGGTTAGCTCAGTCGGAAGAATTTTGTCGGATTTTGTACATGCTGCAAGGATGTATGAGTCGACCGTGAACCAAGCTGATACATTGTGATTGCAGTGTACATGTACTGAAGATTGTCCGAGGGAAATGGTTTTATTCATAATTTTGAACGATCGAAAGGCTTCAAATACGTAGTCTGTACTTTGTGCAGAACGCTGTGAATCATTTGAAATAAAAATAGTTTGGGGAATCGCGCGATCACTCGAATCGAAACGCCGAATTCCGCCGCGCGTTGTGAACGCGAATTCAGGCAAATAAAATGCTTATATAACCTAGACTTTGTAGAGGCGGGACGGGGTCTCGAAACAAATTTCCCTTTTCGTGATGAAATCATTTTACATGTCGATTCTTTGAAGGAAGGATTTGGAAGCACCTAGTAGGCATACTAGTCCAACAGCATAGCCTGGTATGTTGACCTTATTTTTCACTTTTTTTCTCAAAATCACTAAATTTGCAAGCATAAGAATAATATAGTTTACCCAAATTTGAACATTTAGCCATTTTGAAATTTGGAGAACCATAGCGGCCATTAATAAAAGGGTAGTATTGACCCGTCTTAAAGAAAAAACAATATTGCGTATTTTCTCACATCATAAGGTGTCAGATTAAAGAGGGTTAAACTTTCGGCTGATTTTGATGACAAATGTGTTTGCAAAATTGCAAAAAAAAATACACACGAGACATATTGGAGTTAATTCTAGAGGTATTCCCTCTAGTAATTTGCCCATTACTGCGTGAAAGCTGTATAGATATTGTCAAAAATAAATGAAGTAATCCCAATTCAAATGTCACGTATGACGTCATTTTGTGAATGGCTGATTCTCATGCTTTTGTATGAAAATGCAGGGTTTACTTTTAAATTAATGGCAGAACTGATCTAGGAAAATATAGCTCTGGAAAATAAATGTATTATGTTGTTTGTGCACCGTTCCTATAACAAGAATGTACTCTAAATTCTACAAAATATTCTTACATTATATAGGTAAAGGCCAACAATGAAAGGCCAGCTTTCATTGAAGTGTCCTGATTGCTGATATGCACTCTCCTATTACATAGCTGCACAAATATATGTGTTGTCCTGATTTAGCTTTCTCAGTATATCGAGCACTTGTCAAAATTAGAAACCTTTCCATTTCGTGCTCCACTTAAAATGCTTGATACGTATGTCTGTAGATTTGCGAACACGACTATCAGTTTTGACAGATTTTCATTATTTTTGCCTCACCAACTATTCTTTCCATCACGATCCTCCCCGGAAGAGCTGAAAGCTGATAACAGCAGATCGATTAGATCCTTCACATGTCCCAAGGATTGTGATCGAAATGAGATTAATCGGAAATAACATTTTAACCGTGTTAATTTAGGAAAAAAAACAGTTTCTATATTTGGGTCATTTGGGTACGTAAAGGATATTTACCTGTGAAAACATCTGCTACCAAACAGCAAAATGTATTCGACTGCCATTATGTCATTTCAATAAACCTGTATTAGAATGCACAAAAAGGCAATTATACAATATATAAACATAAGTTGATTATAATTCTTTGGAAGTCGTCAGCGCGGAGCTAACACATTTTAGAAACAGGCTCCTGAAATACTAACAGCGTGAGAAGTGGGAGATCGAAGCATTACAGAAGAACGCCGGGGAGATTCCACAGGGAACCTACCAAATCTTTTATTTCCTCGTGGAATTTCAGTTAACGGGAAGTGCCGCAAGAAATAGTCCATATTTATCTTCACTTTCTGCATCCGGTTGTGATGCTATCTGATGAGAAGATGTCTCCAAGAAAAGTCTCTTGCATTATAAAATGTACAGACAGCTGTACTGATGACGTGATATATGGGGGAAATTGTATTTAGAAAGATAAAGTTAGGGTTGACTTAATGTAGAATCAAGAAAGACGAAAACAGAAACAATGGTGGGAGTGATTGAGTGGCAGAGTTTAACAGACAAATTTAGAGACAGAGAGACAGGGGATGGATAATATGGAAAGAAAATCCGGTCTGAATATAAATATAAAGCAACATAGACAATTGTAAAACAGATACCTATGACATTTGAACGTTCATCCAAGCGGCGAAAATTATAAATAAATAAAAAGCTGCAATTTGCTTCGAAAGCTTTTTCAGATCTTCTCAGATTTCAAATAGCCATTCAACGTTGTTTACTCATCCTCAATAAGTCACCCATTATGCAGTGAGTGTACGCGCGGCGCCCAATTCAGTCACGCATCTGGTAAACATTTACCCCCATAAATACCTTTACAACCATTAAATCACTGATAATGCATTTGATTCATGTTCGACATGGATCATTTCCATGGTGGTATGCTACGTCGCTACGACATACTTCCCATAATGCCGTATCATTCCGCAACGCCAAATCATTCTAAGATGTCATCCCGCGCCACGTCTCCTCATTCTCCAACGCTCTATCGTTCCATAATGCCATACGTAAATGTTTGGCTCATTTTGTCATGCGGCGCACGACATTGCGTCTCGCTTTCGGACCGTATCATATACACGGGAAGGCTCATATTGCATGACGGATGGCGACAACTCTTCTCTCTTTGCTTTTGACTTTGCCCCCGTCACCAAGAAAAGAAAAATCATGGGGAAAGCGGAGCAAGGACCCGCAAGCGCGCATGTTTAGCCAACTTTCAAAGGACCGATATGACGGCAGATTCTAGCCACTCGTCTAGGTGTGTTTTAGATAGAGCAGGGGGCGATATACGAGGGGAGAAAGGGGAGCCGAAGGGTGTCCAATGCACTTGTTATATACCTCATACATGATCTCACCTTTCGGACATATCAAACCATACATTTTGGCTTTAATGACATCGGTAATACATACAGGGAGCAGCATACACATTATTTCATACATTCAATTCAATTCAACTCAATTTGTTTCATTTCAGTAACTTAAATTAAAAACAAGATAAATTATTCAAAGCATAACACCAATACGAGAATTATACAACATATAAAATACACCAAATACATCTTTTAATCTTTAGATGAAGCTGATTATCCAGATTATATAATTTCAAAAATAATCATGATGATTATCATAATTAGAATTTGGTTCGCTCCGAGCGATTAACACATTATGGAACTGGTGGGTTTGAAAACGGTCATGTATTACTTGATTGGCTGCAACTCAACCTCTTGGTCATTTCTAGTACGCCTTCAGGATAAAGTCACGAAAAAGTGGATACGTATTCTTAACTTCATATTTGTCTGAACCCTTATATTTCAATAGTCCGCCATATGGTGTTTGGTGGGAAATAGTATCAAAGCTTTCCTATGAGTATTAATCGTATACGTGATAACGTCTGAGAAAAGAAGCGGGGCGGCAGATTATGAAACGGGTATTGTCCCGATACGCATGTTTGAGGTACGAATTGAATTTTGAGCTTCTGAACAATAAATGGCATGTAAATGTAAACATGGAGGAAAAATAGCAGTTTTTTTTTAAGCTCCGTACATCATTTTGTTGTCAACATTGAAGTACGGAAATGAATGCAATCACGTGTTGTACGATGTGACATTTTAACGATCACATGATAAACTGCGCAGACCTTTAAATGAGATTGTCATACCCCCACTCATGACAGGGTCTCATGTCTTGTTCAGCCACCAACAAAGTCGATACAACTCCTCGATTGAAATGTCGAGAAGCCATTATCTAGTCAACATGTTGTCACGTATGAAATATGTAGATTGGGCTGCCCTTTGTAACTCAAGGCAATTTGATATATGTCCAGTAGTGATAGTGGCTGTATTTCATGGGCCACATGCTCGCTGACGGTGAATTAGAAAACAACTGTTATTTTTTTCATTGGAATGATTTGAATACCAAGTGGGGCACTGATTTTAATCAGTTAAGTAGGACGTTTTTTTTAGCCCAGTGGAATATATATTTTAATTAAGCTGTTACTTTAAAAAAGTTTGCTTTAGATATAGTTGTCAGTTATTATTGCTATATCATTTCATCTCATGTTCTCATTGCGTTCGTGTTTGTATAAAAACAAACTATGAAAAAGGGGTATTGTGTACTAATCCTACTTATGCAGCCGGCTCTGACTGAGAAAAGGGAGAATTGAGGAAATGGCTTGTCTAAGAAAAACAAACTCTATTTTGTTAAAGTTTATAGTAACATTTTTTAGAAGTACTTTTTAATAGAAATGTCCAAAAGTCAGTAGTGTTTACGTGTAGGTGTAAGTGTGTATTGTGTGTGGTTATATTAGTGAGTATGTATGTATTCGTGGTGAAGGTGTGAGTACATGTATATATGTGTATAAAATCGAAAGAGAGGGAGAGAGAGGGAGATAGAGAGAGGGGGGGGATAAGGGGAGGGGGAGCAAGTGAAAGACAAACAGAAAGAGAGGGAGGGGAGGGGGCAGGAAAATAGGGATCATACCCAAATGAGTGAAGGAGCAGTGTGGTTTAAACAGAGTTATGCTCAAAGAAATATGGAAGACAAGTCACATGTTTGATACACTTCGTATGTAACTGAAATAAACAAAGCGTTTGTACTTTTATCAGCGCATCTCGTCTCACTAAGTTCACAAAATTGTCTTATCCAAATGCTCAATTCAAGATATCAAATTGTCTCCCGTTTCTTTATCGTAATGGCCTAATCTCTATCATGTGGGAAAATGGCCGCGGGCGACATTTCTATACCGTGTGTTTTTCCTCCATCGGCGCCGGGCGCATAAGTCTCCATATCCATGTCATAACAACGCCTTCTGCCGCCACGAGGGTAGAGTACGCGTGTGCAGCATTGCGGCTCGGTGCGGACTACGAGTACAGACAAGTCAAAGAACATGACATGAATGGTGGGAATAATGACTCTTTGCAGACTTGAAAAAATATATAATAATGTATGACTCGTAAAACAAACAGGGTCACAATCATTCAATTAGACAGTGTTAGACGAATGCAAGTGTTTTCAAGTATTGAATTGTTTTCATTCCATCCATTATTATATAGAAAAAAAAAACGTATTAAGATACATATAAATTTTAGTTACATGTGAATACATAATATTTTTTCAAACATAAACACAAAGTGAATTTTAGGAGCATGAGGAATCAACAACAAAGAAGAAAAAAATTTTTTTTTGGTTGAGCACCAAACAGAACTCATTCGATTTAAGATGATAATTGTTTAAAAAAAAATGGGGCATTGCTTTTGTTACTTGTGTCAGCATGAATAAATGGCACATAAGGCGATATGTGTTGTTGATTTTTAATGGGATTATACAACCTTTAGTTGTGTTCAACAGTTCACATGGATAGCAGTGTACAAATAGTATATCGTCGTTATCATCCTGCAGTTGTGTCCTCACATGCTAAATACTGTACAAGATAATGGCCCATTGGTGAATAATTTACAACCATTACACCGGGACCGACTATGATTAAATGGAAAGAGAGTTTGTATTAACTCTTTGTGTGACAAATCTGTTTTTTTTTTACAAGTCATATGCAAATCATTTCATAGAACATCAGTTTATTAAGCACACGACGGGTTATTTTTTCATGTGTCAGATGAAATGCTTTTTTTTATGAGAAGTGTGTTAATTTCTTGTGAAATACTAAACGTTTAAACAAATTACTTTGTCTGGTTTCAACTCTTATCAAGCTGATTTGTGAAGCGAGTTCTGTGACATTTCCTTTTTTTTATATGTGCAAATTTTATTCACGTCGTTTGAAGAATACGTTACTAGTAGTAACTCCAAGTATAGGGCCATTCTCATTTGGTTTAAAAATCAAGAATTTAGGGTGAAAGTTGCCTAGCTACCGTACCAAAAGTCGAATGGTCCTGTTGTCCCTGTCCCCTAACCTCTCGATTTGTCTCAATTCTCGATTTTTAAAGCCCAATGAGAATGGCACTTATGTCCGACGTTTTTTTTTTCTGAGTAGAGAAAACAAATACATTAAGAGTGCGGTCCATCCATTGCAACTGAATCATGGAATACAGGTCAATGTAATAACGCGTCACTCGGCAGTAAGGGAGAAAAGTGTGAATACCTAACGAAAACCGTTCATTGGTTTTCTCATAATGATCTTTGTATTGGAAAATGTAATGGGATTCTTGAATATAATTTTTGGAAAAATTTGGACATTGTGACTTATGTGTATTCATAAATAATTCAGCATACAACCATTTAAACTTTGCATCACGCGTGGCAGCCCACGGAGTCTTTTCTGCCTGAAGAATCATTGTCTTTTGATGACGCTGTGATGGTAGCTGCTGGTAGATTAACAGGTGCTATGCACAGTGGGCATTGTTGTGCTCTGAATTTAAAATACACAAACCTTTAGGTCCGAATTTGCCCGAAAGTGACATCTCATTAAACATCAAACAGATTTTCAACACATTAATAATTGAAAAATATGTCACAAATACCGCCTCTATAAGAATAGACAGCCTTTCACTTTTCGACGGGTCAATTTCTGCTAGATTATAGTTGTTATTTATTTTTCATCATTTAAAAAAAAAGGTATGCAAAGTTCCTTGCTACAGCTAGCACAACTCACAGAACACATGCCGTATTAAAAATAAAAAAAATCTATAGCCTGCAAACCAAACTTGTTTTAATCAAGAGGATGTGTAAGGACTGGTGTCAGCACAGAGAATAATCTTTTCATTCAGCTGCCTCGTTCATTTATAGCCCAATGAAATATTTTGTTGTTCCCGGGACGTCCGCCGCAAACAGGCAATACAAATTTAGGATGAACATTTAGGAATAACAATTTTGTATGCGCATAAGATTTTAGAGCCATTCCATGTACTGAAGTGCATGTGCAATAGTAGTACGTATGCGCATTCGATTCTTTTAATTCTAAATAATATTGTTGTTTCGTTTAAAGGGTTGATGGAAACAACTAATCAGAAAACTGCTTGGGTATTTCATATTGATCTATCATATTTCCTAACAAATATATTGTGCACTTTTCATGACGGTTTCACCCTCCACGGAAACAACCTCGATTTCGTGTCCGGATGTATCTGAGAGAGTCATTAACTAAATTCTATCCATAATTCCAACAACATCTTCCTCCGCCCACTCCAAACTCTTTAATTATTTGTGCATTGAGATACTCTTTTCGAAATTCCAAAGATGGCTGAACGGTTGACATTTATCTCCAACCAGATTTTCTTTCGCCATTCATAGGAGCGCATTGCCTAATTAGAATTGCAGCGTATTGTTCAAAACACATAAATGTCGTGAATTTTTATGAAGCTGCGGTTATGTTAAATAATGTTCAAGCAGAGTCCATCCGTAATTGTTCCATGAATAAATAAAGCACTCCGTGTGTGCTTGATGAACGAAGTAGGAAACAATAGACAATAACCATAATAACAGCATGGCAATGAGATTTTGATTGAATCGTCTACATGCTAGGAATCTTGACGATTTAAAAGTGCATCACTGAAGCGAGTACTGCATGTGGTCACTGAAACGAAAAGAATTTGGCGGATCAAAGATATTTCTTTAAAAGTTCATGAATTCAGTTCTACCAAGCCACTTCTATTTTTTTTTTTCGATTAAGTTTGATCAATCATTTCAGGTTATTTTCAAGCGATATTCAGGTTAATAGGGCCCAGGAATATCGTGATCTCAAAAACGTACTTTATATTATTCTTTAGTTTTAATGCATTTGAATGACTTTATTTTAATTAATGTATGGCCTCTTGGAAGCGCGCTCAGAATAAATCAATAATTTACCCTAACTATAATAGTAAATTGGAATTATCCATCATCTACTGGTGTCAACACAAACAGGTATGGGTTTCCATCAAAATGACAGCAGGGACCTCACTGTTGATTTCGTATTCATAATCAAGGGAGACTTTCTTCGCGACTAATCCAAATGATTAAAGATGGTATATCACATTTGCAGCCAAAATAAAAATTCTGCATCAGCCACAAATAGGTCTAACAGTGACGTGAGTGATTTATGAATATAATGTACACGTGATAACCCAAATTGAAACAGCGCTAATTGTAGGCGGACTGTACATTATTTTCGTGCATTAACACAAATATATATTTTGCATTTGATAATATTGTGTCAAATGATCCTCTCTTTGTAATAACATATACGGTTTCAATGAAAATAGCATTTTATGATAGTATATCTCTGATGATATGTTGAATTGAATAAATTTCGCAAAAGATTACAGACAGATTTTTGCAGTTTGACAAATTAAACATCTTAAGAAGAAATTATGAGGTAACACAAAAGCATGATCAGCCCTGAACATGACCTTTGACGTGTTAAATGAATGTTCTTTGGTATCATGCGCAAATTCGATACACATAATATCTATTGTTTCTTACACAAAAAAAAGAAAGCAGTATTACATGACTAGTGATACGTGTTCATGAAATCATGCATTTCTTTATTATATGTATGTTTTTTTTTCAAAGTATAGTTTATGTTTCTAACTTGTTCTGCTGGTATCCAAATCAACATGTCAATAGCGTCCCGTTTACCTTTAAGCACCTTTTGAAAAGAAGCTCTTCGTGCATAGCACAATATGCGGCCAGTTGAGATTGAAGGCTGAATCGTTTGCCCAGAGCGAAACGTCGGCGCGACTTTGGCGGCTTGCTATGATATGATATAAACGTGATTGATTATCTCTTTCACCCACGCCTATCGTATCTCATCAATAGTCGATGAAGTATAACTTATCCTAATGGATAGAGGATATCGCCACAACCTTCATAGTCTATGCACTTTTTTGCAACTTTCCTTTCGTATTATCATTTTAGGATGGAGAGTGACGTTGATCTGGTATCCTGCTTAATCTTTTAACCCTTGACCTGCCATCTGTGGATTTCTTCACCATCCACACATTATACAACATTGTGCATGGGGCGCAAAGTGTTATCGATCGATGTGGGTAAATGAATATGCCCCCACGTCTCCCTCCAATTACCCCCCCCCCCCCCCCCGTACAAATACGCAACCAAACCAACCCAAACTTCCCTAAATACACAAACAAACATACCCACACGTACACACACACGCCCACACACACGCCCACACATTTTTGTTTCTCCTTACTCGGTTGATAAAGAAAAAGACATTCATTTCGACCCCAATGCATCGACGCTCCATCCATGTCTTCGGAGAGCATTACTCAAACATGTTTTTCCTCGATTCAAACCACTTAGAAAATGGCTTGCAAAGTCCATGAATTAATCTTCATAGATTTTGTTATTGCATCATGCATTTCATTTGTCTTCGTGTGCGTGTACATATCTCCTTGACCTCTTACCGTTAGACATTGTCTTCCGCGAAGCAGGTGTCGAAAGCAGGTGTGATGCTCCTTGCTACAGGTCTTCCTTAGGGCAGAGTTCCTTAGGGCAGACTGGGACAAACAACATCACCAGGTAGAACCAAGGGGGAGATACATCGAGTGCAAGTCAGAGTTCATTCATTGAACATTTCATTACTTCCTCCAACGTAGAGGGGAAAGACTGAGGTGTAACCAGGAATTATAACGTATACGGAGCAAGTGGAGGGTAACTCAACCTCCTCCTCCCTCCCCCCCCCCCTTTTTTTTTATCTTTTCCTTTGCATCTCTCTTGATTTCGCTTCCGCCTACCCCATCCCCGGGGTCCGGCGGACCGGCGAGGAGACAACATATCATTCATGGATATACAGTATTCAAATCGATATCTCCAATCCATACATGCAACAGCTGGGTCTTGCTTCTCCTTCATCATTTTTTTCCTTCATTTTCATTCATCAAATCATATTTCCATTTCAGAAAAAAAAGCTGCGTAGTCTTCGCAGCTTTTGAACTGGTGTCCTAGTCCGCTTGTGAATAACGGGAAATCTAACATTAAATAACAAAATATTGCTGTACACCGTGCACACACGTATCGCATGATCACCCCACCCAGCCCCCCAGAATGTCTACGCCAAATGCGTCTGAATCCCCTGCGCCATTGCCCCCCAGCACAGCGTAATAGAATTCAATTCATTCGTCAAAATGAATTTCCTCCCAGTCAGCAGTGGTGCAGCTAAAAAAGATGCTTCAGAGTGACTGGCAAGCAGGGTCATAGGAAGACGCTCTGCTTTATGATTGAGTGTTGTCCTAGGTGATGAACAAAACAAGGCCGCGAGAGATTCTCCCTGGTCTAGGCGCCACCGCTGCATCGATGGAAATGATTAAATCTCGAGAAAAGAAAAGGAAGAAGAATGTGACTCAGAGTGAAGGGCAACACAGACCGTTAGTCACAAACAACGAGAGACCGTTCTTGATAAACATGATCATTTCCTAACTAAATGCTGGTCGCCTGTGTGAGTTATTAAAGAAAGTAATTATGTGACTCTGGGTGTGAAAGGATGTTTGATTTCATATCATGTATAATCACATTTAATGTAACCCAATTTAGACTTAAGACAGGTTTGTCATGGCCGACAAGGGGGCGCTCAGAAAGGGTCACATACTGCTCTGTATCTGCTTGCCCCCCCCCCCCTTCCGCTTCCCACACACCCAGACCTCGGCACACAGACATAATGCGATGACCCCCCTCGAGTGTAATTTATCCGTTCGTTCCACCTGAATTCATAGCAAGTATGATCGGTGGGTGATAGATTTGAATCAATGTGTATGTTTTTTTTTTGTCATTTTACTCCGAAATGTGTAACAACTCTCTCTCTCTCTCTCTCTCTCTCTCTCCCTCTCTCTCTCACACACACACGCACACACGCACACATATATATATATATATATATATATATATATATATATATATATATATATATGCACAAACACACACAAATACAAGATACAACAACAGACCACACATTATTCCTAAGAATGTAGATGCACCGTATTGTACCTTGGACTGACATGTCTATTCAATAATGTAGATTAAACTATATTCATGTGTGCCTGCAATAATTTCAGATTAAAAACATTGAGGATAAAAGGCACACGATGCTGACAGACTCCTGCATTTCCTACTGTATCCGACGAAAGGCAATAAAAAAAAGATTCAGACCTAAAACATGTATCATCTCCTTTATGCATACGTCCCAAGCGTCCGTCTGTCGAGTGTAATTTATCCGTTCCTTCCACCTGAATTCATAGCAAGTATGATCGGTGGGTGATAGATTTGAATCAATGTGTATTTTTTTTTTCATTTTACTCCGAAATGTGTAACAATAGAACAACACTGGCAATATTTCCACTTCTTCTCCCCTTTTTGCCTTCCCTAGTGTTCTGCAGCTATGGTGCTTCGCGCAATTGAAACACATTTATGACAACTGTCCATTTTCCCATTTACACTGGTATGGTTTTCATCTATTTTGGTCACGGGCCATTACTGATTTCAATTTCTAGCGCCGTAATTTTGTTTCTTGTACGTCACTTTCCTTGAATATTTCTCCTCTATCCTTTTCGTCAGGCGAGTATGATGGTAATATTTTAGCAACGACTCTGTTTCCTCTATATGAGGCAAAAATATAACATTCCACTTTTTGTCGCGTTTCTGTTCTTTTCCACCGCATCCTTTTCTTTCTTTCATTAACACGATTAATGTGTTGTTTACTGTCGATTTCCATAACATTTCCTTTTCATCTTCTCGCACATAATTCAGTATTTTGCGCTATTTTCACTTTTTTTTCGGATGGAACAGAGCAAGCTGAGACTTCGTTCGTCTATTTCCTGCTGCTCAGTCTACCTTTATCCTTCACTTTCTCGCTCTCCTCTCTTTGTTTCTCCTCCTTCTCCTTTTGCTTTACATCTGACAGCTTCCCGAAAAACAGACACGTTGAGCAAACTGTCGTCTATCATGAACGCGCGGAGCAAACATACGCCCTCTCAGTCACGCACACCGTTCAATGGCCCGCGTCCTTTTCCAAGGAACTGGATCAAGAACTTGACTGATGTTATGCAAATTAAACCATCACTTCTTACTCCGCTCTCTGTTGCTCTCCTCAAATCCTCCTATCTATCTCTGTCCCTCTTTATCCGTCGTCTATTATCATCCTTCTCCCCCCCCCCCCTTCCCCTCCCTCTCTCTCTCTCTCTCTCTCTCTCTCTCTCTCTTTCTAATATCCTCTCTCTCCACCTTCGAAGTTCTTCTTAGCCGTTTGACAAGCCCTTTCGCGTCCCTACTCTTACAGCGGCTGGCGAGATAATACTTATTCCGCTACCTGTGATGCTTCCCCGGTCGTCGTCTTTTGTTCCAAGCCATTTTGTAGAGTTAACCGCAAGGGACCTTGTTAAGATATGACCTTCCCCTCTTCTCATGTTTTATTTCTTGCTATATTTTTTCGCGTGTTACTATAATTAACAGCAATAGTAGGTTTACGATAAGAATAATAGTAGTCGTAGGACAAGTCGTAGCAATATTATTTCTAACATTACTTTTGATTCATGAAAGATATCACTTTTATCGATAGTACTAATTGAAGAACCGAAATATCATCAGAAGCAAAAATAATTGCAGCACATTGCCATAATTATGACAATAAGAAAATGTAAATAAACAATATTCATACCCTACGATTGTCATGATATTGGATCATGTTGATCCTCAATTTAATTACGGGCGTTGCAACATTTGCAAAGGAAATAAACGTACACACCGACGATCATGCAATGTTCTTTGTATTCACGTTGTTATATAAAAAAAAAATACCATTTGTCATGCTCTGAATCAGTTCGAAATAGCATCATGAAAAATATTTATCCGACGGTCCATTCTGATGAATTACTTCCGTGATAATATTTTAAAGAAGGTTCTAGCATTCAGACAAGCATGTCAACTAACATGAAGGCACGTAATCATGGTAATGAGGTCAACTACATAATAATTCATCAACTGACGTGAACTGACGGGAAATTAATATCGCAACGTCTTCCGGAGGACAGGTATACGATAAATCAGTGACGGAGTGATCGATTAGAACGATAAGATGTCGTAGTGATTTACTTAGTTCATATCGTCGTAATAAACAGTTGTAGCATAGGTGACAGATCGGGGTAACGATGGTGAAGCGAAAGGCCGGATACTGATAGACATTTTTTTCCGGGGGAGGGAGGGGAGGGGAGGGGGTGGCTGGGGATCGGATGAAGGATTGCTTGCTGCAAGCATCGGACTTAGGCCTCATAATTACAAAAAAAGGTATAAGGATGTACGAGGTTATAGCTCAATAGTTCACGTGTATATCATTTTTTTCGTGGAAAAACATACGAGGAAACAAATATGCAATGTATAACAGAGGTACAATAATGCATGTTTTACATGGTACAAACAGTCATACAAATCCATAGCTTGGTAATCGTTACATGTTCTAATAAGTGTATTGGAAAGTTGGTGTTCAATTATAGCATTCCAATAAATAAAGAAACGTAGGGCAAGGACTAGTATCAAGCAGTCGCATTGTTTGGAAGGAGCTAAAAAGTTGGGGCGTAATGTTTGGTCCTGTTTTTCCTTACAACGGCGCACATGGTGAAATGTAACATGACCTTACGACATATCTCAACTTTGAATGCGATATTGAAGAATTATGGCACGGATATTACATCCATTTCCATACAGCACCATTTCGTCAGGTATTTGAAGAGTTATTACATACTATTTTTTTCCTGGGCCCCACTGCGCATGCTCTATTAACTATTTTCTTCCTTGGCACTACTGCGCATGCTCTCCACCTGGTAACAAAATTAGTTTTGACTGCGACGACGCGCCGCGCACTGTGCACTATTATTTACGCCCCCTCAGTTCTGAAAGAGATTGTAAACAAACATGGCGACCTTCCTTGTTCCTTTCCGTTATTGTTTTACAAAAGGGATATAAAAATATAATACTAAAATAAAATAGAATAATAAAAATAAAGCATTGAGTTCGAAAATGCAGCGGAAAATTATCCATCTTCGGACGGATTGGCACAACTTACTATTTTTTTTCCTCGGGGGCTTCGCCCATCGGAAAAAAATAGCTCTATGCCAGTCCCTCCTTGGGTGAATAGCTTCCACTGTACAATCTCATAGCTTGGTATATTTATATACAATGAGTTCGACCCTGGACTTTTCCGAGATGCAGTATTTCCCTTTCGTGGTGGTTTTGATATAGATGAATAATATCATATCGCTGATAGAGTTGTCTCATTGGCTCATATCTCAAAATGACGCAACAATAAAAAAAACAAATCTACAAACATACTGTACGTGCTGTTGATCATTGTGCTTCTTTTCATCGGTATCAATGAGTTCTAGGGAAAGCACAACACACCATACCAAAGTGCAATACCTGAGTACCATGTCGGGCGTTGGTGGAGAGTACAAGTAATGTTTCGTTCACACTTCCACTTTTTGCCGTCGTCGCTCACCGCATGTACCTTGTTGCTAACATTTTTTTCAGTCACGGCGGAGCATTAAGATTAATAAATATAAGAAAGTGTAAATATCAAGGTGGTTAGCTACTCCGCCAGAGTTGAGTAACCCTCCTGGAGGCCAGGATAGATGGTCATTTTCGCGAACGGGAGCGGCGGACCCCTTTTATGTGAACGTGCTTTAATAATGCGATTGCGCGGTATGTGGGTCAGGAGAGTTACCCTCCCGAGCAGTGATGTTCTCTTAAAGATAAATGATATTAACCTCCTTATCCTAAGCTGCTTTGCGATATAAACCGACGTAGAGCATCATCACCCGAATTGACGGGGGTCATGCGCTTTTAGGGTACGGTTCGGAATGCCCTTTTTTTCTGGTAGACAACAACAAAATTGAAACTGGCAAGAGGACAAGTAGATTGTATACGAATCTACAAAATGCAACCGACCGACATTTTTTTTTCCTTCGAGGGGGGGGGGGGGGGAGGAGTTATCTGACAATATTTCGCAATGCATGAAAAACAAGAACAAAAATAAAAGCACACGTATCTATGGATTTAAACACTGAGAGTTACTCGTATAGAGAGTTATGGACATTGATCTCCATCTTACACAGCATTCTGGAAAGAACACTTGCATCGTGTTGCTGCCAAGTGGTTTGGAAAAAAAACCCACAAATCTTGCCTCTACAGATGAGGATAATCATGATTACATAATGAATGAATGCTAAAAATACATGAATGGAAAAAATTTTAACAGTCCGTATTTGGTCAGGGAAAATAAACGGAGAGACATGATTTTGTTTTTGTTGACAAATGCTACCTATTGCTCATATAAACACGCTTTCCAATTCTAGGTTGATCTTCTTTTGTGCCCTGGTAACTCTGTTTTTCAATTGACCTCTCACGTCCTCTTGCCTAACACGTCGATCAGGCTGATCAAAAGTGAATGCCACTTTATCACCATGAAGATCAACACTCGAGGTAAGTGTAGCGGACATTTGACACGCTTCTTCTCGTTGTCATTCGATATTGACTGAGCCGTGTTCTCTTTCTTTCCATTTTGGTCCTTTGCAGGTCACCGCCGATACCGACACGACTGATTACGATCATGGCAATAATGGGATCTGGGATCTAGCGAAAAGTGCAATCGTAACTCCGGGATAGTGAGGCGGATGACCCAAGGATCAGTGCTGACCGGGCGGAAGAAGAGAAGCCAGGTTGTCAGCGATATCAAATTCTGTCAGGACATTTGTGAACGGAATCTTTTGATCGGTGCTCGGATTCAAGAGGTGTCGACGAGAACGACGATGGCTTACGCGGGAGCGAATGACACAACGGAGATTGCAGTGACCCTGCTGCCGGAACATGGTGTGGATTACTTCGTAGAGCCACCGTGGCTGCAGGCCATCATCATCATCATGTATGTCACGGTCAGCCTGCTCGGGTTGGGCGGAAATGTTGTCGTCTGCTATATTGTGCTGGGTCACGCGCGCATGCGCACTGTGACGAATTATTTCATCGTGAATCTTGCAGTGGGTGACATTCTCATGGCTGTTGTATGTGTTATCCCAACATTGTACGCCACACTCTACATGTCCTGGCCATTCGGTATCGCCATGTGCAAGTTGACATCCTTCGTGCAGAACCTATCGGTATCGTTGAGCATTTTTACTTTGATCGCGATAAGCCTTGATCGATACGTCGCTATCATGTACCCGCTGCGCCCCCGCATGACCGGTCGACAGACGATACTGATCGCGATCTCTATTTGGATTTTTGCTGGCGCGTTCGCCATGCCCATGCTTATCTATCCAAGTGTGTTTGTGGAGGAAGCTGCGGTTTATTGCACGGATGATGGATGGCGGTTTACGCGGGTGTATACATGGGTGGGACTACTCTTGCAGTATCTCTTCCCGCTGACTGTCCTTGCGATCGTGTACATCCGCCTTGCCAGGAAGATCTGGGGGAGACGAACACCCGGTGAAGTGCAGGCTACGAGGGACAAGAAGCTAAGCATGTCAAAGACAAGGGTAGGGATTAATCCATCTTCCCGATATTGCCAACAAGTTTATCAAAGTTAAATCTTGCTTTAGATTCGCGTTGATAATAATATTTCGTTGTTTTTTTCTTATCATTCAAATAAAGATAACTCGATATTACCAACAAGTTCATCAAAGTAAAATTTTGCTTTAGATGTCTGTTAACAATATATATCTAAACATGCTAAATACAACAATTCGTTGTTTTTTCTTAACATTCAAGTAAAGATAACTCGAAATACCACTCAGATGAAAGTGTTTAGAACACGCTGTCATTGATCAGACTAGATTCACTTGCTTGAAACACGTTTGACTACATGATTTGTTTTTTATTCATTCGATTGTCCCAAAAACAGAGTTCAATCGTGTGAAGGAATACAATGTTAGCCCTGAAGAGTTAGAAAGATATCCATATATGTAGTGCAAGATCAGTGCACTTTGTTGTCATGGTTTTATGTCGAGATGTAGCATGGTGATTTCTCTTCTCTCAAGAATCTTGCGCAAAATATAATGGAAAGTCGTCCCATAATGCACCCGCAGTTTCATACACTACTACACTAGACCGGAAGCGGACATGACTCCAAATAAAATGGGAATGTGGCTGCACTGTACATCAATGGACGACTTTTCCTGATAATGATGTGGTATGCGAAATTATTGCTATATTGTTTTTCTTCCATACCCTTACAGTTGGTGAAGATGTTCGCAATGGTTGTCCTGATCTTTGCGCTGTGCTACTTGCCCATACACGTCCTCCATCTGGTCATGGACATCGACTCCTCCATACTGTACTTCCCCTACGTCAAGATCATCTTCATGGCTGTTCACCTTCTGTCAATGTCTAACTGCTTCGTCAACCCTTTCATCTACTGCTGGATGAATACCAAGTTCCGCAACGGTTTCCGCGCGGCGTTCCGGTGTCTGCCGGGCGTGACCTATGACCCCGACTGGGTCGGTGCAAAAGGTCACGAGAGGAAGGGCACGTCACACACGCAGTTGGAGTCGATGTCATTGAGCTCGAGAAGCGATCGGTCGAAGTGGGGATCGGAAAGGTTCCAGCGAAATGGCTCGACGAGAAATCATCGAAGGATGTCGGACTTGATTGCAGCTGCAGAGCTGCCAGAAAATCGTTCCGTGATCTAAGACGCTTTGCAAGGTTTTGGGCGAACTAACTCTGTATGCACCGTTGAAACCGCTGTGCAAGATTAATAGAGCAACAATTTATTTTGCAGAAAAGGGATTGACAGTGCAGCGCTTTTCACTGGTGAAATTTGCACATGGTAGAAGACTTAATGTCGGCATAAGTTATATTTCCAGTAGGAACTCACAGGATGAGTAACATAATTGTCCAAAGTTATTTACTTCGTCAGTACTCGACGATTTTGATTTTCGCGTGTTGCTCTTACACAATACAGGTTTGATTATTGTGTGTAACTCTTAAACACACAATTTAAGATGATGACTTTGTTTGATCATTATGGTTATCTACTTCAATGTACATAGCTTTTTGTATGACGCTTGTCACTTTTGTACTTAGACATGGTAATCACGCGTATCTGTCAATCAATATTCAATTGATAGTATCTAAATAAACGCAGCGCTGTCACCAAAATTGACGACATAATCATGATAATGGCGCATTAACAAAGGCCGTTTGCTACAATAGCGATTTGTTATTTAGCGGACAGTCATATCATCATTTGCATTTGACGGCTACTAGCAAATAGCATGATCTAAAGAGGTTACGATCGGAGAGAAAGATAGACTGGGATGTACATTATGACGTCGCGAGAGCATCTGATATCGTCTTGTAACGTTTCACTTATCATGCTTATGCTTACAGGAGATATCGTGTGTGTCAAATAATACTGCCCTCTAACATTCACAAATGGTCCAACGAAAGTAATCCCTATCATGCTTTGTATCATGTGCCTGTTTTGGGGCGCGATAATGTTTTCCTACACATAATACTCAGCAACAATCATTGACATGGGGCAATTCTCACTGGCACGAAAAAAATTCATTTTCCCTGAATTTC